>CM045770.1:12771825-13371825 GCA_025200525.1 Camellia lanceoleosa
GTAATATGCTAATTATTTTAATTTCAGTCACAAAGGAAGGATTACTGAACCATTATCAAAAACCAGTGGCAGAGTTAGAAGCCGCAGCCCGCGGCGAAGGTAAGCATGTTTCTTTCTCCTTGCAATTGCTATCAATTCAATTTTCAGCATTACATGATATACCCTGGTGTCAAGTTTTAAAACAGTTTTGCCTATGTCATGATTAGATGCGTGTTTTTGTAAAAGCCAGCAAGCTTGGTTAAGTATCTTGTGTGGTACTATGTGAGATTAAATTCTTCATTGAGGTTGGAAGGGGTTATGGGTAGCGGGAGGGCCACTGCTGTTGTGTAGCCAATCACTATTGGACCAAAAAAGTGAAAAAAGAAACAAAGACACATGGTTCTTTTGATAGTGAATGTCTATCCAATTTTAACCACTTGTAGTTGCTGTTGACATGCACAAGGCACATATGGGCAATATGTTTGCACATTTCATGTCTGTAAGTGTCCCATCCCATCGGTCTAGCATTTGACGTGATAGTGAATAGTCCTACGATATTTCTACTACCTGCATTTGCCTTTTGTTGTCTAAAATAGAAGATCGACATGTTATTAAGTTTTTGTATGTCAATGTATTTGGTAATCCACAGGTGAGAAGCAACATGTGAGTGGAATCTTTAAGTACTTTGGATGTTGATGTGATTCAAAATTGAAGATTTGTCCCTCTATATTCTTGATCTATAAGAGTACCGCGTATGATTAGATCTTGGGAAGGATTGCAGTTGATGGAGCAAGAATTGTAGGAATTATGATCTTATACATAACATGGGACTGAAGTTTAGAGATAAAAAAATGTAGAGAGTTGATGGGTGGTTATGTATCTGTAAACCAGTAACTATCAAATTATACATTAATCCTTTAGTGATATGGAAAACCTCATCTCACTATGAATTAATCAATTACTTTTGAACTTTTTAAGAAACTAAAAATGAGACATGTCTTCACAAAAGAGGTTTCACCGTACTGGAGCGTTTCCTTAATATTATAGTATAGATGAATTACTTATCTATGTGCAATGAACTGTAGGACATCAATGTAAAGAGTTGATATGATCTCTCATAACAATAGTTAAACGTCAATTGGGTCTTACAATGTTGTCATTCATTCTTCTTAGTTTTTAATTACTTAAAAACTTGTAGGAATGCGCCATTCCCAATTATTGGATGGCTACAAACAAGGATAACTTGCAATGACCATGTTTATATATAACGTTGGGTTTACCATCTCATTTTTCATTATCACATTGATTGAATGGGTCTCACGGTAAACTAAATTTGGTCTATAAACATGATCATTGTAGCGTTACTTTAAACTTGATAAAATTAAGAAGTATTTTTTGTCCATATTTTAGAGTGGGAAATTTTCTTAAATCATAGTGCAGGTTCATGGACTCTTCAAAATGTGAGTATATGTTTTGGACACATGACCGTTGGATTTGAGTAAGAGATGTTTTTGACATGTATAGTTGGAGATAAATAGAAAGCATGTTTGGTGATTTAGGTTTATTAGATACTTGTACATGGCACTCTTATTATAATATTCTTTTGATTTATAATGAGATCGATCAAAACATGATGTTACACACAACACCATTTTACTGGTCGAAATTCAAAATTAATATTATCATGAAAATTGCTTATTTAACTTGGTCCTCAGACTTGCAAATTAGTAGAACCCCACTTTTAGACACCTATCTGCACCCAACAAACATACACAAGTCCATGTAACAAAGTAGGGCAAGTTAGAAAATGAGATCACTTGTAGAATTTTTGTAATTGATACTTGGCTTCGATCCATCTTGTTGACGGATTTGATTCCTCCACTTTAAGAATGTACAATCGGACGTCTATTACTAAAAAGAAAAGGTTAATCTCGGGCACAACTAAAATGTGATACATCAAAGCATCCCCCTATCCGGAGGAGAACCTGCAGTTTCAGTTCATCCTTTGATGATGTTGTATTCTTGTGTCTTGATTCAGGATACTAGCTAACAACTTCAAATGGCTTGAGTGAGTAATGGTAGTAGCACAATATTGTGTTTGGAATAATGCTTTCGTGGGCCACCCAAGTCTTACAAAGCTTGCATGACTGGTTGAGGGACAATTGGTTTGAGTTTTTAAGTCTACCACTTGGATTGGATGTTTGTTGATGGCATGCCACTTCCTAAGGTTGTTCGTGTAAATGCCAGTTTGGCAAGGGTTTGAGTTTTGAAGTCTACTTTTGATTGGATATTTGTTGATTGCATCCCACTTCCTAAGGTCGTTTGTGTAACTCCCAGTTTGGTGTCAGGGATCCAACCAAATTATGATCTCCAAACAATCCTTGAGTGAGGTGTGGGGTGCTTTTGAAGTAGATGAAAACCAAGCATGGTAATCAAATCAAAGTTGCTCTAGAGTTTGCAATAGGCATTCCCACTTCCCAAGGTTGTCCATGAAGACCAGTCTGGTCTCTCAAGATCTAACCAAATTTCGTGCAAGGCTATGGTGCACTTGTTAGCTAAGCCCTTAATTCTCTTGGTTCTTCAGATGGACAGAGCATGGTCATCGAATTAGTTGCACTCCAAGTTGGTTTGTTATTTTTATTTTTTAATTATTTTTTTTTTATAACTTCATAGTACATGTGGTGATCATCCAAATATGAGCATCACTGTTGTCTTTTGGCATGGTTTAACGGTGAATCAATTGTTGGAAACTTCATTGATTGACTCTCTTGGCCCCTCTTTTGAAAATTAGACTTGTGTTGAGGAGTGGGGGTGGTTGTTCTTGGCTTCTTATGGTCACATCTTAACAGTTTTGGTCTCCAACTGTTTTTTTTTTTTAACACGGTAGAATGGCAATAGGAAGATGAAATTGCATCGCACCTCGAATCTTGGGATCACACGTGATAGGGAACACCTCATCCACCAAGCCTACCCCTTGGTCTGCCGTCTCCGACTGTTTTTCAAAAGATGATTTGTTTACTCATACATATTGTGTTCTTACAATTTCACTTGACAATTTTATGATTTTTGAATAAATGTTATTGATGTCTTCTTTGTTTACATCATTTTGACCTTTACGAGGCATTTCTTTGAAGTTCATGATTTACTTGTGTTTATTTTTTTGTTTTGGATGAAATTATGCTTGTGTAACAATTGATTTTAAATATTTCCAGGTACCGTGATGTTTATGACAGAGACTGGGATTATTCAAGGAGTCGCCATCGCAGCAGGAGTTGGGATAGGTATGACCATGACAGGTATCATGGGAGGGAGAGAGATTATCGTCGTCGAAGCAGGAGTCGCAGTGCAAGTTCCGATTATGATAGAGGCCGTGGTAGGGGGCGGTATGACGATGAGCGGCACAGGACTAGGAGTCGATCGTTTACAAGGTTTTTAGTATTCTGATTTCATGTTTTAAGGTCATTAAGTTTCTTCTTCTGATATGAACTGTGATTGGTATGTTGTTATGTGGGATTTTTACAGTGCCTCCCCACCTCGATATAGCCTTAGTCCACGGAGGAGTTTGTCTCCTCGGAGGTCACTCTCCTCTAGGGATGAGAGTCCTGACAGGCGCAGCCATGATGAACAGTCTCCAACCCCCCGTAGTGTTTCACCACGACGTCGACCTGCTGATTCTCGAAGCCCTTCCCCTCATAATCGAGGCATTGATGTAAGCTCTCCAAGTGGAATAATATATATATTCTTTTTACATCAGTTGTGTGTACCTATGTGCATATAAATGCATGTTCCCTAACTTGTGACATTGGAATTTGGATTTTTGTAGGATTGATATTGAAGGATGATTAACAGGCAGGAGAGACAATTATGAAGGGCGTAACATGTGACCATTTTGCTATTGTTGGGGAGCATCAACTGTCATGAATGTTCTAATCGAAGTTCCTAGTGCTAGTTTGGTAGGATTGGCCTTCCCGATGGTTAAATAATTCACTATCAATTTTCATGCATACTTTATTGAGCTTGTGTATCTAGATATCTTGTGCTCAACTGTTTTTCTGTGAGAACTTTAGTAGCTTACAGACATTTTAGCTGTTTTGTGGGATGGCATTTCAGTATCTATTTGGGTTGTTATTTCAGTATATTTTCTTGTTCTTTTGAAAAAAAAAATTTCTCCACAACCCTGCAAAAAATAAATTTCTATGCATGCATTTATGTTTTGTGCACTGTTAAGTTTGATATTACTAATTTATTATAAATCAAATACTGGGTTTTATAGTTATGTTCGGGAAAGATTGACCGGGGTTGTAGGCTGGGATGATGATTTCGTGGCTGTTGGTGCTGTTTATATTACATACATGAAATTGACGATCATTACAGTGTTGGTTGTGAATGGATACTATGCTGGTAGAGGGGAACAAATAATGTAGCGTGTTTTCCATGTAAATATGATTGGTAAGGTTTATAGTTCAGCTCTCTTTCACTTTCAAAAATTTGTTTGTTAAATTTCTGATGTTGATCTAATTATCATCCGTCGCATTCAATTGTTGGTGAATATTATATATTAGCCATGAATTGGGAAATTTGTTGCTGAGATGGTCTTAAAGAAAGGTGGCAAAAATTGAACGAGTCTCCACCTTTAGCTGGTGCCGCTGATAAGATGCACCTGTTAGTTGCACTGAATTTTGATATGTTTGTCTGAATTTTGCAACCATAAGCGAAACAGGGTAACAACTTTGGTTGCTTATTTTGTTTTGGTTATTTCATTAAAATTCTCAATATTTAATGTCACCTGTTAGGTTGTTTTGACTCTTTATGTTATCTTGTGGCTAAGATAGCATATGGGCTCGTGATTGTAGCGGTGAAGGTGGCTGATGTCTTTTGGTTGTTTGATATGGGTTTGTGGTGTAGAGCTATGAAAGTGATGGTGAATCTAATGTTGCTGAGCTGAAGGTTGGAAGAAAGTAGGCTAATGGCAGATTTTGGAACTTTGTTGAGAGAATGGGGAATCATTGTACATAATTCTGGAATGTATACTAGTGTTCTGTCTCTGTATAGCATGGGTTTTGTTTAATTATTTTTATGTCAATGTGATTTTTGCCAAATTTTTTTTTTTTAACATGTTCAAAGAAACTTGATTTTCGTAGATGTTGGTTATAGTTATATCTTCTTGGGAGACATCATACCCTTGAAAATGCACAAAATAAAAATTAAAAAAAAAAATACATAAGGGTATAATCTCAAACATACAATATATAACCATAATTGGCGATTTGTCCATAACTGAAACTGTAAAATTAAAAAAAGAAAAATTTGAAACTCCTTTTAAATAAAAAATGATTTTTTTATAAAGAAATATTCTAGAAGCAATCTTTTTATTGAACTTAAATTGTTTTTTGGAATAATTATTCAAAATATGGATTATTTCTTAAAACAAAAAAGTAAGAGAAATTTATTTTGAATAATTATCAAAATTAATTGGGTTTAAATAGGTTGAAAAGGAGGCACTTTTCTCTATTTTATGTAAATGTGTTTCAGAAAAATACAATATTAGGTAGATTCAATCCTTCCGAAAAGAATAAAATTCAAACTGTATGTTGCATTTGGAACATATTAAGGAAATTCCATTTTTATTTTTATTTTTTTAACAATGTCATGTAATCAATCCAATAAAGCCACCCAACCATTGAGAAAACATCTCCTACACAATTTCTCTTAAATAGATGTTATGCAAGGGTTAAACAAAAGTTGATGAGCAAGATCAATCTTACTGTTAGTACTGATAGCCCTATACATCCAAAAGACCTGAAGAAAAAAAAGAAGAGGAAAATACAATGGCAACAAACACAGGCTGTGTTTCGACACAAATTTAGCTATATGTATATTGTGTTAGACAAGCAATCCGCATTGCAATGCTTCACATCAGAAACACAAGTGAACCCATCATTCCATCCACTTTGGATCAAACATTTCATTACAGGAAAGTCTGCACACAAACATTTGAAACCCTTGGCAGAAGATTTCCAATATTTTAGAAGAACAAAAAGAAGATAAAAACAAGTAAAGACACATCAGAAAGTCCCCCGCTATAATGTTCTCTTTTGACAAGTCAGAAACGCCTTGCTAATAATATTACAAGGAAAGACACAGTGTGACAGAAATACACCAACGGAAATTGTCTTACCCACTTGTGGAACGTGACTCTTTACCCCCAAGTGTCTGAATTATAGCTTCAAGTAATTTAATTTCATTATCTCGCTTGGAAATCTCTTCTTGCTTCGCACGCAACTCTTCCATGTGCAATTCAAATACCTCTGCATTAGATAATTAAATACATAAGGGGAAAAAATAACTTGAAGATACGGGACTAAACATCTGTGTCCAGTATTCTGTTATTGTAGAAAATATCCTATTTGATTGAAAAATATTTCGATGATATGGCTCTAAATCCAAATTACAGATGAGAGCAAGAAAAGATCGATTAGTGATACCCGAATAATCATAATTAAGGTTCTGCCAAGCTGATCGTTACTTGGGAACTATAGGGTCCAGAGTTCTGCAATTAACCAAGGCTTACATAACAAGCTCAAAACTTTTCAGGCTGGTCTTCTTGGATCATAGGCAAGGACTATTCACCTTTTTTCTTTGTTTATTCAAGTATTTACTGTCAATTTAGGCCAGTTAATCATGCCACTGCCTACTGGACACCCATAATTATTTATGACCTCCACACTTGAACAATCCATAGATGCTACAAGGATTAGTTGAAGAAAGTGAGCATGGATAGAATATAGAACACAACAATTCAGCTAAGATACAGAAGAAGCAGTCTCACAATAATATAAAACCATAAAGCATGCATATCAATTTCATTTCGAATAAGAACTATTTGAAACCAAAATAATAAATCTAAAATAATTTCATTTTTGTTCCGCTTTTCTGGATTAAACAGAATCATTGAGATAGTGCTCCAAGGGTAACTTAATAGCAGAGTTGGTGATCGAAGTAGAAAGCTTCACTCATTCTGAGAGTCAAGTGTACATGCTGCTCTTTTCAATCTAACTGTAGATGAAAAGAATTTATAGGAAGCATTCTGTGTGAATAATTAAATCATTAGAAGGATTCAAGATCAAATTAATGTAGTTTCCTCAAATGTTGGGAGCATTTGCCAACCTTTGTGGTCATGAAAGTCTTACAACCAAAACTTGCGAATATAACCCCTTCAACAGACTCGTGTGACAAAAGCTAATCACCAACCATGATAACTAAGGTCATGTTTTGATGGCAGGAAGCAAAGGTAAAGAATAAGAATCCCATTATCTGGAATAAAATTCATGTGTCAATACCATTCAAGGGTTTTAGAATTAATCAAGAATATTTAATGAGCAGAGATTTTAATTAAATCATTCCTTTGTCAACTACTTTGTTTTGGACAATATTTCCCCATCATGATCATAACAAGAATTTGAAAAAAAAAAGAAGGGAAAGCAATTGAAATAGATGAAAAGAAAAAGTGGATTGCATTAATTCCTGAAGGCAGTAAAGCTGAAATTTACAAGTTTGGCAATAATGGTGCCGTCGAGCACTTAATTGATTGAGGCATGACGGGATAACAAAATGACAGCGTTCAACCACTCAATAAACGCCACGGAGGCAATGAAGTTAGAGAGACATCACATGAAAGGACGTGCATTCAATGACTAACAATTCTCATTACAGCAGTGCAAACCATTGGAAAGACCAAAAACGGTTCAGTTGCTTGGATGAGGGGATAAATCAAGCATTGAAGACTGATATTTTTTGTACCTATCACATAATAGTGTTTTTGCTCTCAAAGAATTATTATACCAAGCTGTCATATCAGCGACAAATTGACACTATTTAACTACTTTGAAGTTTAACGTGTTCTCAAAGAAACAAAAGCAAATCTACTACCTCTTAAAGATGCTTATATAGTGAGTCATAACTGACAAGATATATGATGACCAAATCAAACTTTTGTAATTTATAGATCAGTTCGCTAATGGATTTCATTGATATGATCTAGTAGTCCACTTATCCTTAGAATACAAATCATTCTCATATCATCCATCCAAGGTGAATGCATGCACAAATCAATATCAAAGAGCGCTTAGAGCCTAAGAACATAAACCCATCTATGAATTGGTGACACATTACACCTAAAATTCAATTTTCGTTACTCTAAAGGGTGTTTATGATAAATATATCATGCAACACAAAGGACACAGAGTTCACATACTTGTGGTGTTTTCAAGCTCCTTTGTAATCTCTAGTGCACGAAGTTCAGCAGCTTTTTGTGCTGCCTCAGCCTGTCTTTTTTCTGAACGAGCACGAGCAGCAGCTGAAATCGCAGCATCAAGCTCTCGTTCTAATGACTCTACTCTTTGTTCAAGAGCCTGCACTCAAAAAGGTAGCTTATTATATAATATGTGTATATATTTATATCCATTCCTTTTAATGATCATGCACAACTCCATGATAAGATAGAGACTGCAAAACACAAACGCATAGCATCTAATATCAAGCAGTCCAAACCAAACCAAACTAAGCCTACTGTCCGAATCAAGCGGGAGCAGCTACATAAATTTTTTTTCATCATTTTAACCTGTCAAGGGCTATATGCTCAGCTAAATTAAAATTTTTAAATATTTGCTTTAGTATCTCTCCTTATAGGTCTTCATTGTTTGTTCTCTCTCAATATCCAAAATCAAGCAGGCACCAATCACACTTCACTATACAGTAAGATTGAAGATCAAAACGAACCAACAACCTATATTTCAAATGATATATAAAGTTGACCCTGACACACCTCAGTTGTCAAAAGATTGATAATTGCAAATTAGTAGTTTACTCTATAGGCAGCCCCAAAACAAAGCAAAATCATAGTACAAGACCAATTGGAAACTATTTAGCAAGAACCCAGATCACTAATTCACAAAACAAGCAAACCCTTTTCCTCCTATAACCATTTTCCAACTTCTGTACAAATAGCCAATCAAATTTAAAAGACCACAATTCAATCAAACCAGAGCAATATACACAAAATTAATGGAATTTGGAGTAAAAAATCAGGACTTTGATGGTTGAAGTAGTTTGAAATCAAGCGACGATGAGAGGAACAACGAACCTTGATAGTTCGGGCTTGTTCGGAGCTGAGAGAGGCCTTGGCAAAGGTCTCTTCATCGACATAGACGGCTTTCTTGATGAGTAGCTTCTGGAGTGACTCGAGATTGGAGGCCATCTCCGAGAGATTCGCGGTCGCTGCGCTCCATCTCTCGTTCCCTTTCTCCTTCTCCTTCTCTCTTTCTCTCTCCTCCTCCATTGATCCTCTCCCCCTCTCTCTCCCTCCTGCATTTTCATGGCTTTTTTATTATTGGGCCTTCTTTTTATGTTGGGCTCTATCCTCTGTAGCCATTTGGAGATTGCAAATGGGTCGGGTTGGATTTTGGGCGGATCCTAACCACATCCATTTTGTTTTGAAAAATTTACAAAAACAAATTTCACCTCGAATAACAAAATAAATCATGAATTTTTAATTTTATTAATTTAAATTATAATTTTTTTATATGTTTTCAATTTAAATTATTAATTTATTTTTGTTAATTAAAACTGATTGAAAAATATTATTTTAGTCATTAAACTAATTTAGATATACATAAAATGTTTAAGATACATTTTTTCATTCACTTTAATGAATAAAATACCTCTATTTCTGTTAATTTTACTTAACAGAAATATGCATATGATTTAGATTGAATTTTTTAAAAAGATTGGGGTATAAATTGATAAAAGAGAAAATTAATGAAAAATCTACTATAACAATTGTTTATGGTATTAGGTCCAATAGTTTTTTTTTTTTTTGGTGAGAGGTGCACACTTTGTGAAATAGTTTGGTGAGAAATCTTAGATGACATTTTGTTTTCAATTTTATCACTTGACTTTTTTCTATTTGCTTGACTTTTTGTTGACTGTCTGTTCTAATTTATATCTATCTATTTAAATTTTATGTCTATCTGTTCAATTTTTTTTGTCTATCTGTTCATTTTTTTTTTGTGTAAATTTTCTATCTGTTCAAAATTTTATGTGTAAATTTTCTATTTGTCCAAATCTTATTTGTGCAAATTTTCCATCTATTCAAATTTTACTTGTCCAATTTTTTATCTGTACAAATTGTATTTGTGTAAATCTTCTATCTGTTCAAATTTTAGCTATGTATATCTTATAAATCTTATATCTGTCCAAATTTTATCTGTGTAAATTTTCTATCCGTCTAATTTTTTATCAATTAAAAACTTATCTATACAAATTCACAAGTTTATTATACTTATCTGTTCAATTTTTTATCTGAACAAAAGTTTATCTGGACTACTTCTGTTCAAATTTTCACAATATCTATGCATATTATACTACCTCAAACAAATCATCACTTTCAAAAATTAGATAACTTCCAAAAAAATTTCATAGTATTTGTACATATACTCTACATTTTCTCAATACCAAACCCCTATCTGTTTGAATTTTGAAAAGAGTTATAATATTATCTGTTATAATCCTATTATCTGTTCAAAACAAAATTGTTCTATCTATTTAAAAAAAAAATATAATCTGTTGAAATTTTGAACAGATAATAAATTTGAACAAATCTATTCTATCTATCAAAAATTTTTTTTAAATCTATTTTATTATTATCATCATTATCATCATCATTATCAACATAAACAACAATAACAAAAAAAAAAAAAAAAAAGAACAAATATTGTAAGATTCAATAATACATGTAACCATAATAATAATGCAGAATTAAACTTTATAGGATCTTGAATTCAATACAATTCAAGAATAATACAAACATACCTTTGTCAGCCATTGAATTAGAGAGGTTGAAAATACCTAATAGTTGAACCTTTAATTCTTGGCTCACCTTCTTTCTTTGTCTCTTTTAATTAGGATGACTATAAAACTTAGAGCGATGGAAAAATACTTTTGATATGAAAGGGGAGTCACATATTCTTATATAGAGGAAAGAAGAGAGCTAGATAAACTCTATCAGAAGAATTTATATCCATTAAGGTTTCTTTCTTATCTTAGAAGAGTGATTATATTAAAATTTTAATTACTAAACTTTATATCAAATATTGGCTTTATCTAATTGTGAGTCCAAATAAATTAAAACATATAGATATATGTAGGCTATTGGGCCACACTAGAAAATAAATCTAACATTCTCCCACTTGGCCCATTAAGCCGATTATGATGCAATTATAAGTTTTTCCAAAAAGGGTAAATTACACTGACACCCCTTGAGGTTTATATTTATTACAGTACCACTTCACCTTTTGGAAATTACATCTCCCTCTCTGAGGTTTAAAGTTTCATTACAGATTCTCTCCTCAGCAATTTAATATTTTTAAATACCAATTTTTCCCTAACTAGGTAAATTACGTTGACACCCCTCACATTTTAAAAATTACAATCCCCTCCCTAAGGTTTAAAGTAGCATTACTAATTATCCCCTCAGTTAGTATTAGTTGGGAAAAAAAATTCATTGAAAAAAAAATTAACTGGAAAAAAAATTATTTGAAAAAAATTTTTGTTAGTAAAATTTTTAAATTTCTGTTTAAAAACTAACATGAACTCATTTTTTGAATTTACGTTTTTTTCTCAAATTTACAAACTAAGAACCATTTATAAATCAAAAAAATTATCAAATAAGTTTTTATGACAATTTAAAAAAATTTTGTAAATATAAATTGAAAATTGAAAACGAAATGATTACCTGTAGACACCCCATTTTTGACCGTCCTCAAGACTTGGACGTCACCGCTTGGACACTCGGTGATCATCCATGTGTGTGTTCGTTTGGAGTTCCCGGAGTTCTCGGCTCGCGTGCCGTGCCTCAGGACCTCCGAACTCGACCGTTTGTGTTTGGTTTTGCACCAAACACCTGTGATTTGCCTTTGAGGGGCAGGGAATGCCTTCTGAGGCATCCCCACACACCACCGGCTGGGGATAGAGGCTACCGGCTGGCTGTAGTTGTCACCGGCACTATATTGTGCCGGTCGGCACTATTTTGTGCCGGTCGGCCTTTGTTTTGGGCGAAATGACCATTTTGCCCTGCCGACCATCTGCACTTGCTGTGAGATATTTTCTCACATGTATGCAACTTGTTTCTCCTCCATACACGTGTATGGAGGGATGGGCTTTAGTGGCCAAGCTTGTAAGCTTTTGGCCTATAAGAGGAAGCTCTCCTCTTGGCTTCGAGGTTAGCAATTTTCAGAAGGTTAGCCATTGTTAGAGAGTTGAAAGCTCTGGTTTCTAGGGTTAAGTTAGATATACACTTTGTATCTCTCTTTTTCTCTTTGAACTCTAGGTGTTTAGTCCATACTATTGCACTAAAGCACCTAGTGTTCCACCTTTCTCTTGGAACTGAAGCTCCAGCAGGATGTTCTTGGAGTTTTTGGTCGGTTTTGTGCTCAAGGAGGCAACAACATCAACCTTTGTGTAGGTAGTCAACAAGGGTAAGAAACTTACACTTTATTCCCCATTTTGCAACTTGTTTTTACCTAGTTTAAAACAGTTTTTGGCCTAGTGTTAGGCACATCAAATCTCTGTTTTTAAGTCCTCTTTATTGTATATTAAGAGTGCTTTGTGGTTTGAGGAACTTTGACCACCTTTAGGCCTTGAAAAGGCCACTTTTTGTGCCATTTTGGAGAGATCCGAGATTTTGGTCTTGGGATCTCTTCACCACTGGAATCTTGAGGGGTTTCAGTGGTGGAGAGCATGCCCTTAAGTCTCAAGGAGAGGGCCACCCCCTCTCCTTGATGTCCTTGAAAAGGACAAGTTTGGCTTCTTGTGAGAGTTCCATGTTTAGTTGTGTATTGAGCATGTTTTGGTTGTTTACCATGCTTATATTGCCATATTATAGCATGTCTTCAAGTGGGTTTTAGTACTCTTTGCGTGATTTGCATAGTTACTTTGTAATGCCTTAATATTGCCTTAACATGACTAGCTTGTTAGCCCTAGTTTTTAGCATGTTTTAGGCTTAGACTTGTGAAGTTTGTAAGCTTATTTTGTCATGCTTTAGCTCTGTCCATGATCATTTTGGTCATTCTTAGCATGCATTTTGTAGCTCCTTTGTATTTGGCTTGTTGGCCTTAAAAGCATGAATGTGTGGTATGCTATTCTAGCTTTGTATTTGATGGTTGGGACCATCTTCCATGCTATTTCATCCCATACATACTTATTTGATTGCCTAGCATGCATCTTTAATGCTTTGGTTACATGTGTTGTACATCCTTTGAAAGTGCATGTGTGCATGCCCTTGATTTTGAGCCTTTTAGATGCTATCTAGGTGTGCCCCTAGCCTTGTTTAGGTCTGCATGTGACTGTTTTGAGCCCCCTTGGCCTTGTGAGGCTTGGTGGGTTTGGCCTTGGTTTAAGCCTTCATGGCTTATTTCAAATACTTGGGCCATTTATTGTGTATTTGGCTTGCTTTGTTGCATGTTTTGGCAACATGTTTTGCTTGATTTTCAGAGCTTACAATGCATGCTATTAGTCCATGTTTGGCCTCTTTAAGAATGCATGAGAGTTGCTTATGAATGCCTAAGTGTTGGACCATAATTGTATGCATGTGTGTGTGCATTCTAGCCTTCATTTTCGAGCATGTTGGCCTTGTTCTTGGGCCTTTTAGAGCTGTCCAATTCATGTGTAAGTCCATTCCTACTTTGCTTTGCATGCTTGTATGTTTACACAACAATATTCTTGCATTGCATTGCCATATTGTACGCTAGATGACATGCTTAGGGTTGCATTGACATTGTGCATGTTGGACCTCTTGAAGTGAGTTTGATAGAGGTTTGGCACCTTTGTTTGCATTGCATGCATTTGAAATCAAAGTTGCTCTCTTGGTTCTTAGGGCCATCACGCATGGAAATCGCGATTGGTGGCAGGAATCGAGGCACATGCCCTCTTAAGTTCATAGCATGATTTGGGATGTGTTTGGTGCATATATACCTTGAATTGCATTGCCTTGCCTTTTGTTCCCTCTCCTTTGTCGATTCAGGTTTTCTGAGAACAATTTGTGCCGGCCAAGCACCTTTTAGTCTTAATCGACCGCCTTTTGGCGTACCGATAAGAGAATTCGATGCCGATGGAAATTCTCCTCGGGGTGGCCCTCTGTTTGAGCCGATGATGCTTCTCGGTGTTCAGGAGGCACTCAAGTTTTGGGAATTTTCTGAGTGAAGAGCAGAGAAACAGAGGCGACCGTGCAGCGATGTGATTCCGAGCGAATCCGGGCATGCTTAGATTAGCCCTCATCAGGCATTTAATGCTTAATTAGATTAATTAGTCAGTTAATTAATTTGGTTGATTTGTAATATTTAATTAGCTAGAATAGTTAATTATTTATTAAACTGTATTATTATTTGGTCCCTCCGGCGAGGCGAATTTGTAATAAGTGTGTGAGTGGGTGTATGTCTTCCAACCCCATTTCTTTCTCCTTTTTATTTACCTTATGGTAGATTAGGGCATACTTATTTTTAGCATACCCTATGCAGCATGCGTGCATTTCATGCATTTGTTTACATGCAAGGCTCGGTACATCATACAAACCGCATTGCAATTTTCAATTCCAAATTGAACACGTGCTACGTGAAACATTTCCCATGCCATGTTTAGGATAGCCGAGCCTACTCTAGATTGCATTTATGCCTGTGTTGCATTAGCCACTTAACATGGACTAGGTCATGCATGTTTTGCTAACTAGTTTACTGTTTTGTACGGAGTCTGATGTAAGTCTTTTGCTTTAGCATATCGCATGCGTGTGATTGTTTGCCATGACAATAGGATTGCCATGCGGCAAAATGCTTACATGTTAAACTGTTTGTATGGCTGTGGGTGGAGGTTGGATTGCTTGAGTTGGGAGTACTCATTGAAATCCGCATTTTAGCCTACTGGCGAGTAGCAAAATCTAACACGTTTTTCGAGACAAAAACGGATATGCAATGTTTGTTTCAAACTAGGCGATCTAGTCTATACTTGTTTCTTTGTCGCATAACATAGTAATTCTAGGTTAATAATTGGAATAAGGGCATGTAATGTTTTCAAAAAGGATATCACGGTTAGTAGAGGCCGGTTTTGGACGGGCGAAAGGGTGCTCATAATGACCTTCCCGATCGTACCCAAGCTCGAGCAGTAACTTTGGTGATGCGGACGTGTGGCCTTGACACCGAGTAAGGGTTTCCTAAATTTCCCATTTTAAAAATATTTAGGTGGCGACTCATGTCAAAGCAGATCCATGTTTGGCACTACTTTCAAAAATCTGTTTTCCTTAAAAGCGATTTGCAGGTGGACTCTTTGGTTCAAGATTTGGAACGCAACAAATCGAGTCCCAGTATGGCAGGCCCCCAGCGCGTCTCTGATTCTGGCGACTCTGCATTGGGGATTTTAGAGCTTGACTCGAACTCATGATATCTGTTTTGACTACATTTATGTGTCTCTTTGCATTGCATGTGCATTGGTGCGCCTAGGACACCGTGTTGGTCATCTGCTATTCTGAGCGGTTTCTTTGGAGGCTTGTCTTGTCAAGGCATGTCCATAAAGTGACGGTTGCGGGCTCTGCCGATGTAGAACACAAACCCGGTTTTCCCGGCACCCTTTGACCATTCGACCTAGTGCATATCGAAATCTATAGTGACCATTCCAAACTAGGACAAGTTGCTTACCGATATAGGATGTTTGAAACACGTGCGTCGTGGTGAAACCCTAGCTCGACAAAATAGGGCGAAACCCTACCCCAACATAGGGGTGTCTTGGCCCTCATTTACTTGCTATGTGCTCTTAGAGTGTATCTCACAGAATGCATATACCGGTTTGCAAGTCTGAATATCCAACCCGAGGGCACTAGTATCGATGATTGTTGGGAATCGATTATATCCGTGGATAATCAAGATGATTTTGAACAAGAAATGGGGAACAAGGATCGAAAGATAGTACCGTTGTTCGGCTACACCGTGTTTGATCTGTCACGAAATACCGTCTGCTTTCCGCTTGATTCGAAATTCAAAGGAGTTGATCCAGAGCGATTAGTGTCTTCTCCTTGCCGAGGCAGATCAACATGACGCAGAACTCAAGAGATTGTGGTCATGACGGCCGTTGAGTCAGAAACCATCCCACGAGTGATCTTCTTGCTGTTGATATGCACCCGCCCAGTCACCCGCCGCACAACCGTCTGGACTCCCAGTTCTATCAGCTCATGAGCCCACCACATTCGAGTTAATGGGGATGATAGGTGATCTCCAAAGGTCTATGGCAAACCTTGCTTATGGGATGTCAGCCCCACCACCGGTTGCACCATATGCCGGAAATTTCGAACCCCAAGAGCCCCCGCTGCTGGAGCGGATTGTGATCGAGCTCAATCACCGAGATGACCTCCACCCACAATGATGATGTACCAAGACAACCCAAACCTCTCATCGCCGAGGCCGAGGAAAAGATAAGATGAAAGCAGATAATCGACCCCATTGAACAAGCTGGCCAGGCGAGAGGCTTTGAAAGCCGGGGAATGAATAAGCGGCAGTATCCGCAGCTATGACAAAAGCTATGGAGAATGCCTTCCACCCCTACCGAGGGCGATCAGTCGACCAGAGAATCGACAGCCCCGTCATGCCAAAACAATTTCTCCCATTCCCAATCTCGCACCGAAAGAATCGAAACCCAAGGCCGCACTCACACCCATTCGCCAAGACATCTAGCAGAGTGTTCAGCTCCAAAGTACTGCCCGAGGGCGCAGGCCTTCCATCCTCTTTACATGCCTTTGTCTAGGGCACTTCGATTTTGGCCAAGAAGGGCATCTTACACCTCTCGATCCTAGGCCACTCCCCAAACCCTTCCGGTGGACCATGATGCCACTCAAGATCTTGCGTACCATCAACGGCCATGCTATCGATAATCGCTCGCCTCCGCCACGAGGTACAAGACTTGATTGATAATAAGATCATCCTTCCGCCAACCTCGCCAAGTCAATTACTACGGAGTTCTTGGACTACGAGGATACAGATACGAAGGCACAAATACCATGAGTATGTGATCGAAGATGAATCGCTCAAGGGCAACATTTGGTACATTTTTGATGTGGTGTTTGGCACGCAATTTTGAGTACCACGATGCTAGTTTTGTAAATCCCGACTTGGGGTCGAGTCTTACTGTTTTGTTGTTAAGTTTGTCTCATTGTTTTGAGACGCCTTTTGCTTAAGGGTCTGTCTAATTGTAATGAGTCAATCCTCTTCTCATAGAATGCTAGGTGACTTCGGGTTGTTGCCTCAAGCACCGCTTTTGTTTTGTAATTACTTTTGCTTTCCTTTTGGAGTGCCTCTGTTGGAGCCAATTTACATCCGGGAACTCGATTGAAACAAATTGGCTACCGTGTTCCCATGTTTATTGACTGTGTTGGGCTAGTTGTGCCAGAGAATTCGAATGGGGTGACAGCGCATTCCGCCTGCTCTTTTGTGCCCTAAAGATTATTGCTTTGACTTAAGTTTTTCAAAACTTTTTGAACACTGTGGTGAAAACGAAGAGGAAGGAATTCCTCGGGTTTTTGCAAAATTTTGATCACATTGAGAGAAAGAGAGGCATGCTAAGCTGTTAATGAATGAAATCATGCTTGTCAGCGTGAGTACTGAGAAGGATCCTGGTCCAATCCAGACTGGTTCCACACTATCTTCTGTGCGAGAGGTTTGTCGTTTCCTTGAAAACTTTCAAAAAACAAAATATTTTGCACAATTAATGCGAAGACCTGTGTGGAATCGCTCTCGAGATCGTGCAGCCCAGGATCGCTCCCAGTCTCATAATTTAGTTTCGTCTGTTGCAAACCCGGGATCGGTTCAAGACGATCAGTGTCACGAAACGCCTGTGTGGCCCAATTCGAAGTAGCCCTCGAACAAGAGGCACCAATGTCAGATCAAGGAGATCAGATCCCACCAAGCAAGGTTCATTCAATGACCATGATGGGTTCTTCAGAAATCAACAACCACTCTCTTGGATACAGTGGCTTCAAAACCCCAAAACCATTTGGCATGGACTTGTTACACTTTTATTCTTTGAGAGGCTCATTGGCCAAAAACCCTAAGGGCGACCAGGCAAAAGTTAGACAAAGAAAAGAATGAAAGAAAAGAAAAAAAAGAAAAAAAAAAAAGAAAAAGGTAATACAAAAAAATATAGAAAAAGAAGCTCGCAAGGTCGAAAACCCGCATTGGGCGCCTTGGCAAAAGTTAGAGCCCAAAAGAAAGAAAAAAAAGAATTGAAAAGAAAAGGAAAACATGGCTCGCAAGGTCAAAGACCTGCAACAGGCACCTTGGCAAAAGTTAGAGCCTGAACAGTGAAGATTAAAATACCCGAGTGTACCTTAACCGGAACTACGTAAGGCTTGATTCCCATGTTTGGGATCGAGGCAACTTCATCTTGAAGTCCATTTCAACGCTTTCATAGCGTCTCACCATGTCATGGCTTTGGTCACTTGCCTCCTCCTAATCCGACATCTCGACATAACTGGCCGAATTGCATGATCGACTTTCTCCAAGCCCAACCACCAACACCTCTCGTGATTGTGTCCATATATTGATTCAGAGCGTCTTCGTCCTCCGCCCGAGGGTCCGATCGTCGTCAGTAAGGAGTGACATACAACATACCGCGGCATCATCCAAACAAGGGGCAACTTTCCATTGCCACCCGTTGCCATCCATGCCCAAAAAGTTGCCCTAAGTTACCATTCAAACTAGGGGCAACTTTCCGTTGCCTTATTCCCCCTTCAAGCCAGGGGCAATTTTCCATTGCCTCCGATCCGAGTTTGCATATCTCGAGGGTAAGTTTCATGCTCATTAAGCATCGTTTGTTTGCGAAAATGGTTTTGAAAATTTTCACGAGGTTGACTTATTTTCTCGAAACTGTTTCATTTTCAAAATTGGACCATGTTTGGACCCAAAAGGAGAATTTTCGGCTCACACCGATTCGCATGATTTTCAAATCAAAATTGAATAAGTGTGTTAATCCGACTCTCATTTTGATCAAAACTGTTTTAAGGAGAAAATAAAAATGGTCAAAATAACGAACTAGGGGCACGATTGAGTCAGTCCTCTGTCTTCCCGGATTGCCCGAGAGGCACTCTATTCGCCAAGGAATAGCCATGAGCTAACGGCGTTGGATATGAAGCCGCATTTCCTATTCATCATCATTTACCCCGGGAGGGATGCAAAATGAGAGATTAAAGAATAGAGAGGAGTAAGTTGAGAGAAAATGAGAGAAGGGTTTTGGGAGAAAAACCGAGCCTGAGGGTCGAGTGATGTGAGAGTCACACAAATCAGAAGGGGTGGGAAACCTACCCGGAGGAATTGGCTCCTCAAGCCTGAGGTCTTTTATTAAAAACATGTCCGTGTGTCGTGTCTTTTGACTTGTCAGTCTTAATGTTGGCTTTGAGTCTTTTCCGAGTGTGTCTCGTTGTGCTAGGTCGTGTGCCTTTTGTTTCTTCGTTTGAGTCTGTCTCGTCGCGTCCTGTGGTAGGCTCGATACCCCGGTTGAAAACCCATCCTCTTCCAAAAAGCAATTGCTCGTACTCAGAATGCTGTGCCATTCTCTACATCCGTGCGAAGCAAGAGAAGAAAGAGGAAATTCGAGGCATCCGAGGGTGTTTCAACTGCAACCGTGTCAATTTTGTGATCTGTCTCATCAGATTGGGGGTATCTGTTCAAAGTTTGCTGTGTGCGGAATGAACCGGATACTGAGTTATGGGCTAAATGCAGGTCAATCCGCAGCAGATTAATCCCCAGCAGAGCATGGGCTGTGTATTCAGTTTGAGCTGTGGCTTATTTGAGTTATTTGCTGTTAGTTGATTGGTTATCCTGTTACTGCAGTGCAAATGCTTGGTTGTTTTGTTAAACAGTAGATCAATGCCATTTACATTTGAGGTGTAGTATGATGCAATGCGATGCAAAGTATGAAATGTGCAGGTATACGCAAACATACAGATATAACACTCTTTTAGACAAAAAGTTTGTTTATATATAATCTTTTCCAGTACATGGTTTTGGAAAACAAAACCTGCCTGCGGCAGTACATAGTACTCTATCTACAAAAAAGGAAAAAGTACAGAAAATGAAAGAAAAACAGCAGAAGTCTGTGATCATCATCAGTGGCCTCGCGCCGGGGGATCCGTCCTCGCCCTCTTCCTGGGCAGAAGCCCAGGAGCATCATCAGGAGCATCATTGTTCGAGCTCGAGCCCGAAGCCGCCCTCTCCTCCTCTGATGCCCCCGCTTCCTCCTCTGTCTCCTCCTCGGACTCATCGTCTGGGACTGCAGCTCGCGAGCTACTCCCCACGTGAATATGCCCTCCTCTGGTACGGGGGAACGCCCTGCCATCCCGAGTAGAGAGGGGAGGCCCAGTCGCAACATCGCCACCCACTGGAGGGATCGGGAAAGGAGGCTGAAAAGTACAAAGAGTAAACGACGTAAAGTCGTGAACAGTTTATCAAGATAGAATGCGATATGAGTACAAGGTGTGAATGCGGTGAGAATGCACGGTGTATGAGTACAGCAGTGTGAATGCCGCGTGAGCGGTTTATCAAGACGAATGCGCAGTATGAGTACAAAGGTATGAAAGCCGTGAGCGCTTTATCGGATGTTTGTGCAAGATAGCAGACAGCGGAATGTAATATGATTTGAGATCGTGGTCAGAGAACATACCGCAAGCCGTGGCGGCCAAAGCATCGAGAGTCCGGCTGCAAAGATCCCCAGGGGAGGCATTCAACTCCACAGATCGACGGTATACTCGAAGGAAGCTCGCAAAAGTATTAAATACATCAAGATTCTCGGGATATCCGAATGAGCCGAAATGAAATAACAATGCAAGATGCGTAATACAAGTATACGCACGGAGGCAAGTCAGAATGCCACCAACTCGTGACCCGGAGGAGGAGCGAAGGATCTGTAGGTCTCCCCACTCGCCTCAGACGTCAATATAGTAGGCGAGCAGCCAACCGCACCTCGTCCCTCTGCCTTGCCCTCGCCGACTCGAGCTCGAGCCCGTGTGGACGGTCCCACTCGCCCACCTCTACTCGGCCGGGCGCCACAGTCTCTCTGGATCACCGACGGCCACCACTCGAGGTCGCATGATAAAAGTCCGGACGCATTCGGAATAGTCGCCCTCGCCTCAAACCGCTCACGCCAGCCAAGGGTGTAGTCCACCATCCGTCAACAGTGAACCTCTCAGATCCTCATATGCTCGGAGGGTGAACCGGACTATCTCGCCTGCAACCCGAGGGTCTGCAGAGAAAACGCCCCCAGTACCAAGCCCGCATCGGGCCCTCCAAAAGAATCCGGTAACGAGAGGTCTCCTCGGCACCGGCGTATCGATCCCTCGTCACTGCAGGCAAAGGAGCCCATGGCTGCCAGGTGATCTGAAATCGAAGTACAGTTTGTTATCTATTGGTATTGCAAATATACAGTGGAAAAACGAAACTTGGATAAACTACAAGTAAAACATACCTCCGCAGGGGTAATGGTGTCAAAGTAATGCCGGAAGAAGCTAAAGGTATCCCGAGGTCGCCGTGTGCACCTCCCATCAAAGCGGCGAGAGAAGGGGACGACCAGAGGGGTCTCCGTCGCTGGCACTGGCTCCAGCCTGGGAAAGTAGGCATACACCCACAGCTGCAAAACAAACGTCGGTGTGGTCATCAGATAAAGCAGAATACAGAATAAAGCAGAAATAGCAGAGCCGCGTGTTGTGCAGTGTATTGAGCAGAGTGTACAGTATGAACCATGTACAACAAGGTAAAGCGTATATGTATGTTGCGTGTACAAGATACATCAAGATGAGCAGCAGTATGCTGCGAATACAAAAAGTATGTAGAGCAGAAATGTAACGCAGAGAAGGAGACATACCTCCCAAGCCCGCCAAGAGCCCCGAAAGCAACAACGCTGCGGAAACCGAACTCATATAGCAGAGGGTGGCCGAGCCGCACCACCCCAATCAAAACGTAAATGTCTCTCGACATCCACCAAGGTCCGAGGAGGCAGAGAGGCACCTGTTCGCCGGGCGAAGATCGTCATCCCCAAAGAAAACATCGAAGCCGCGTGCATACCGATCCACGGCCTCTGGGGTCATCGGAGCTGCATCACCAAGGGCATGCTGGGCCCTAAACTGGCCCTCAAACCAAGAATAGCGAACAAAGCCGGGGGGCGAGGCGGAGCGCGCCGAGTAAATAGACTGGCGGCGATCCACTCGTCCATGTTCAGATCAAAGGATCGGATCACCCCCACCCCGAGGCCGGAAGCATCGAGAAGTCGAAGGGGTCATCGTCATGTCCCCGTGGCCGACAAGTGGAACGAATCATGGTGTCCCACCACCTCTCGCCAGGCGGCAAGAAGAGGTCTGCAGCGTAAAGCCCGGTGAGTCCTCGCAGAACGCCAAGCCCCCTCGCTCACGATGTAGCGAACCTCCTCGGGAAGCTCTGCATACCAAGCGCGAGCGACGACGTTCCCATACCCGCGGATGGTATGGGAATCCCCCTGTTTTCAAAAGTACAGTTGCGAAGCAATGATGAGTACACTGATTTTTTTTCTAAAGGCATGAAAAACTTTAGATTAAATATAGCATACGTACAAGTTTTCAGATTTCTAACAAGATACCGGGTGCCGGTGTGCTTACAGTAAACTACAAGCACGTGATGCGTCAGTGTGTTTTGGATGCTCCTGTGTGAACTTAGTGCATGTGTGCACATTTTTCAGATTCAAGCAGATATCAGGTTTCAGCAGTACCAAAGGTAGGTTGCTCAGTGATATGTCGGTTCTGTGAGGATCAAGTAAACAACATGTGTTATGTCTTCATGTTTGTGTAGTTGTAGCAAGTCTAGCATGTGTGCGAGTTTTCAGATTCAAATGAGCACCGGGTGTCGGTGAATTTACAGTGTGATGTGTGCCGTGTGTTTGGGTGATTCAGACTAGTGCAGTGTGTGTGCATGTGCGTCGGTCCTAAGCAGATGTCAGTTATGAAGTTGTCTACAATCAACTACAGTACAGTACGTCAGAACTAAGCAGTTAATGGGTTCAGTTAGCTATGGCAGTTGACAAAAAATCCTACATTGCAGAAAATAAAAGGCAAGAGTGTTACCTCGGCGACGCCAAAAGACAAGTGAGTGGCCGGCTCACGCAGCAGAATCTCCGGGTCCAAAGCCCTCTCGAAGCCGCGGAAGTGGCGGAGTCCGTCAGGTGGTAGCACGTGGATGGCCGGGCGATAGGTCGCCGGATCGAATGGTCGCTCGCCCAGCGGGAGAAGCTCGACCCCGGGATCCATCTCAAGATCCGGGGGAGTCCCGACATGTGGAATATCATCGGCCATAGCAATGGAGATGAGAAGAATAGCCGAAGAAGAAAATGGGTCAAGGCGAAAAGTCAATCGGGAAGTCAACCCCGAGAGGGTCGGAAATGGCCGAGAAGGCCGGAAGAGGAAAACACACGGAAGTATAGAGAAACTGAGGGGAACAAGTCCCGATAAGGCGGAGATACCGAAAGAGACACCGAAATGAGATTTCAATCGGTTCAAAATGTCCGAAACGCGAAGAATATCGCGAATCCGACGAGAAAACGGGTGTAAAACACGAAGAAATCGGCGAAAAATCGAAGGAAAAACACTCTAGAGAGAGAGAGGAGGAGTTTTCGGCGGAGGAAAAGTAAGAAAATAGGGCTTAGGTGCCCTATTTTATAAAGCCCAAGGTGAAATGGCGTAATCGCCTCGATCGACAACTTTTGCCGGTCGGCACTATTTTGTGCCGGTCGGCACATTATTGTGCCGATGAAGTGTTTCAGAAGCCGGTGGCCAGCCGGTGGCCATCCCACCCAGCCGGTGATGTTCCTTGGGCCTTGTTTGGGCTAAATGATCAACTCTGGGTCTTCAAGTCTCAAGAAAATACAAGAAAATGCATCCCCGATGCTCAACCGGCCTCCGTTTTGACTTCTGACCGTCCCTACTGTGCGTGGCGCTCAAATTCAAGCGAAGATTGTATCCTTTTGTATCCTTTTGACATTTACAGAGATCCAAAAGTTACCCCGTGTGCGTTGCGCACATTCATCGCATTCCCCGGCGCATCGTATTGCGCCATCTCGCACATCTCTTGCGACTTGCACTGTCTTGCATTGTCATGTGGCATGCATGTCATACTGCCTCGTTTTGCATTTCCATCTCCATCCAATGAGGTACGCGTGCCTCATGTGCATTTCGTTTCCCATGAGGGTCCGCGGACCGAACACGCACGGTCCGGCGGACCAAAACACGCCGGTCCAGAGACCTTAAATCCTCGGGGTAAGACCTTTGCACTAAGGAGCACCTCGTTACATTCATTTCGCATTTCATTGCATCTCGAGGCACGTCGCCTCGTTTGCACTTCATTTTCCATCAAATGAGGTACGTGCCCCATTTCGCATTTCATTGCATCTCGAGGCACGACGCCTCGTTTTGCACTTCATTTTCCATCCAATAAGGTATCGTGCCTCTTGTTTCATTTCTTCTTCACTGCATTGCTTTTGCATCACGTGTGTCACATTATGCAATTGCCCCGCACGGCCCGGGCGAGACCTTAAACACGCCTCGTCCGGGACCAAGAATGCGCGATCGGCGACGAGACCTTAAACACCTTGACTACATTGTCCGTGCTTTATTACAAGCACTATCATGCATTTGCACTTTGCACCGCGTTCTTGGGGTCCCGCGAGACCTTAAACACGCCGGTCTAGGAGACCTTAAATCCTCGGAGGTGCAAGACCTTCGTGTGTTAAGTCGCCTCATTGCATTTGGCACGCATTTCATCGCTACCGTTTAGCGCACCCTCATTTGCATTTCATTTTCCATCCTTTGAGGCACGTGTACCTCATTGCACTCCATTTTCCATCTTTTGAGACACGACGTCTCAATTGCCCCATTTTGCATCAGATGCCCTTGAATCTGTGGTAACAGCTTGCCCCTGCTGGCGAGACCTTAAACACGCACGGTCTAGGAGACCTTAAGTCCTCGGGAGGTGTAAGACCTCCGGTGCATTACAAGAGCACCTCATTGCATTTGGCATGCATTCCATAGCGTTGTGTTGTGCACCTCATTGCATTTGGCATGCATTCCATAGCATTGTTTAGCACACCTCGCCGGTTGCCCCCTAGGTCCCATGAGACCTTAAACCCGCTCATTTGCATTATCATGCATCTCAAAGCCGCGCGTTGGCGCGTATTTCAAAAAAAAACATGCATTGTCATGCATACGTTCGCATCCCGGTCTAGGAGACCTTAAATCCTCTGAAGGTGCAATTCCTTCGGTTTTGTCGTGCCCGAACGACTTTCGGTGGTCTGGTAAAGCCACCTGTCTATGCTCATGATGAGTTCCTAGAAGATCAACTAGGACGGTGAAAACTAGAGTTCGAACGGCTTATGCCTAGAACGCAAAGGTTAATTTCGAGACTAAAGTCTGGTTTAAATACCCGGAGGATGTACCCTCGCTTGAAATCAGATGGTAGCCCCATAGGTTGAGGCGTGTTCACGCCTCAATTTCGATCTTGAACCATCCTAGTGTATCGCCCGGTTGGTAAGATAGGGAAAATCGCAATCATAGTCATTGCATCAACATGCATTGTCATGCATCATTGTAAATATTGCATATGTCATGCATTGCATTACAAAAAACAACAAAAAAAAAAAAAAACATGCATATGTCATGCATCATTGTAGTATAGTGCATATGTCATGCATTTTCTGTAAATACCCATTGCATTGTAGCTGCATGCATCCATTGCATCACCTTCCATCTATGGCTTGCGCCTTTCCAAGTCGAGCTTGGTCTGGTATGTGCCCATGTTGTTCGTGTCGAAGCACAGTTGTCGAGCTTTTGTGTCCGAGCCTAGAGGGTAGCGGCACCGTTGCTGTGTTAGACATGGGTTGTATGTGTACATGCCTTTCCTAGGCAAGATTTGGTTTGGCCCGCGTGCCATATCCATTGTATCTATTCCATTGCGTGCATCCATTGCATCACCTTCCATCTATGGCTTGCGCCTTTCCAAGTCGAGCTTGGTCTGGTATGTGCCCATGTTGTTCGTGTCGGCCACGCTTGTCGAGCTTTTGTGTCCGAGCCTAGAGGGTAGCGGCACCGTTCTTTGTGTTAGACATGGGTTGTATGTGTACATGCCTTTCCTAGGCAAGATTTGGTTTGGCCCGCGTGCCATATCCATTGTATCTATTCCATTGCATGCATCCATTGCATCACCTTCCATCTATGGCTTGCGCCTTTCCAAGTCGAGCTTGGTCTGGTATGTGCCCATGTTGTTCGTGTCGAAGCACAGTTGTCGAGCTTTTGTGTCCGAGCCTAGAGGGTAGCGGCACCGTTGCTGTGTTAGACATGGGTTGTATGTGTACATGCCTTTCCTAGGCAAGATTTGGTTTGGCCCGCGTGCCATATCCATTGTATCTATTCCATTGCATGCATCCATTGCATCATCTTCCATCTATGGCTTGCGCCTTTCCTTGTTGAGCTTGGTCTGGTATGTGCCCTTACTTTTCACGTCGAAGCACAGTTCTGTATGCAGAAGTCCTGTGCTAGACATGGCTTGTATGCGTACATTCCCTTCCTAGGCGAGATTTGGTTTGGCCCGCGTGCCATATCCATTGTATCATTTATCCATTTCCATTACATTGTAGTGTAATTGTTGCATCCGGCATTAGGATCATTGTTCTTTCATCAGCGGGTCGTCACCCCACTTATGTCAATCCACCCAATACTTGTTCTTGTGTCCGTATGGCAAGTACTCATAGATCAGACATCGATCTATGGGAGACGGACTTGTTACCTCCATCAATCTATTTGACATTTGTGAGGTTTTGAACCGCTCATGATTGAATCATGATTCAATTGCCCTGCATGTAGTTCGCATTTAGTTTTAATTGCACTACATTTTCATTTGCATTATCTATACATAGTTTTGTATATATTGCATACCATTCAGCATTCACATTGCATATGACATGCATGTTGCTAATCATATTGTACCTGTTAAGTTTGTTTTCTTTCCAGGCACGATATTGTATGTACGGCTCATTTACCGCTGGTGAAACCGGACGAGTCGCACAGGTATTGTATCTCTCCGAGTGAGACGTTTTGAGAATTGCATAATTCTCTTACATCCTTTCTACATTGTAGTGTAGACTGTTGCATGTTAGCTTATAACTGTCGCATGTGTGCCTCATTACAGCTTTCTTTGCATGATCATAAGTTATGCTTGGCTTCTTGCATTTTCAGTTGCATTTTGCCCCTGCCTACGGGCGCATATCTTATCGTTGGCATGTGTGCCTCTTGCATGAACTACGCTGGTTTGATTCCTTGAGGGATACGTAGGCAGCTTGCGAGTTCAACCATTTGCGCTTTGCATGTTTGTCCAAGTCTTCGGCCTTGTCAAAAATGGGTCGGCTCTGGGGTTTGACCTTCACCCCCCCCCTTGGTATGGCTTTCGGGGTCTGTCAAAGAGGGGCAACTGTAGACACCCCATTTTTGACCGTCCTCAAGACTTGGACGTCACCGCTTGGACACTCGGTGATCATCCATGTGTGTGTTCGTTTGGAGTTCCCGGAGTTCTCGGCTCGCGTGCCGTGCCTCAGGACCTCCGAACTCGACCGTTTGTGTTTGGTTTTGCACCAAACACCTGTGATTTGCCTTTGAGGGGCAGGGAATGCCTTCTGAGGCATCCCCACACACCACCGGCTGGGGCTAGAGGCTACCGGCTGGCTGTAGTTGTCACCGGCACTATATTGTGCCGTTCGGCACTTTTTTGTGCCGGTCGGCACTGTTTTGGGCGAAATGACCATTTTGCCCTGCCGACCACTGTGCACTTGCTGTGTGAGATATTTTCTCACAGCTGTATGCAACTTGTTTCTCCTCCATACACGTGTATGGAGGGATGGGCTTGCTTAGTGGCCAAGCTTGTAAGCTTTTGGCCTATAAGAGGGAAGCTCTCCCTCTTGGCTTGGAGGTTAGCAATTTTCAGAAGGTTAGCCATTGTTAGAGAGTTGAAAGCTCTGGTTTTTAGGGTTAAGTTAGATATACACTTTGTATCTCTCTTTTTCTCTTTGAACTCTAGGTGTTTAGTCCATACTATTGCACTAAAGCACCTAGTGTTCCACCTTTCTCTTGGAACTGAAGCTCCAGCAGGTTGTTCTTGGAGTTTTTGGTGGTTTTTGAGCTCAAGGAGGCAACAACATCAACCTTTGTGAAGGTAGTCAACAAGGGTAAGAAACTTACACTTTATTCCCCATTTTTGCAACTTGTTTTTACCTAGTTTAAAAACAGTTTTTGGCCTAGTGTTAGGCACATCAAATCTCTGTTTTTAAGTCCTCTTTATTGTATATTAAGAGTGCTTTGTGGTTTGAGGAACTTTGACCACCTTTAGGCCTTGAAAAGGCCACTTTTTGTGCCATTTTGGAGAGATCCGAGATTTTGGTCTTGGGATCTCTTCACCACTGAAATCTTGAGGGATTTCAGTGGTGAAGAGCATGCCTTGAAGTCTCAAGAAGGAGAGGGCCACCCCC
The DNA here is from genome assembly GCA_025200525.1 of Camellia lanceoleosa. Taxonomy (NCBI): domain Eukaryota; kingdom Viridiplantae; phylum Streptophyta; class Magnoliopsida; order Ericales; family Theaceae; genus Camellia; species Camellia lanceoleosa. Next base: position 12,800,416 of record CM045770.1, read on the forward strand.
TCTCCTTGATGTCCTTGAAAAGGACAAGTTTGGCTTCTTGTGAGAGTTCCATGTTTAGTTGTGTATTGAGCATGTTTTGGTTGTTTACCATGCTTATATTGCCATATTATAGCATGTCTTCAAGTGGGTTTTAGTACTCTTTGCGTGATTTGCATAGTTACTTTGTAATGCCTTAATATTGCCTTAACATGACTAGCTTGTTAGCCCTAGTTTTTAGCATGTTTTAGGCTTAGACTTGTGAAGTTTGTAAGCTTATTTTGTCATGCTTTAGCTCTGTCCATGATCATTTTGGTCATTCTTAGCATGCATTTTGTAGCTCCTTTGTATTTGGCTTGTTGGCCTTAAAAGCATGAATGTGTGGTATGCTATTCTAGCTTTGTATTTGATGGTTGGGACCATCTTCCATGCTATTTTAGTCCCCCATACATGCTTATTTGATTGCCTAGCATGCATCTTTAATGCTTTGGTTACATGTGTTGTACATCCCTTTGAAAGTGCATGTGTGCATGCCCTTGATTTTGAGCCTTTTAGATGCTATCTAGGTGTGCCCCTAGCCTTGTTTAGGTCTGCATGTGACCTGTTTTGAGCCCCGTTGGGCTTGTGAGGCTTGGTGGGTTTGGCCGTCCTTTAAGCCTTCATGGCTTATTTCGAGTACCTGGGCCATTTAGTGCGTATTTGGCTTTGCTTTGTTGCATGTTTTGGCAACATGTTTTGCTTGATTTTCAGAGCTTACAATGCATGCTATTAGTCCATGTTTGGCCTCTTTAAGAATGCATGAGAGTTGCTTATGAATGCCTAAGTGTTGGACCATAATTGTATGCATGTGTGTGTGCATTCTAGCCTTCATTTTCGAGCATGTTGGCCACTGTTCTTGGGCCTTTTAGAGCTGTCCAATTCATGTGTAAGTCCATTCCTACTTTGCTTTGCATGCTTGTATGTTTACACAACAATATTCTTGCATTGCATTGCCATATTGTACGCTAGATGACATGCTTAGGGTTGCATTGACATTGTGCATGTTGGACCTCTTGAAGTGAGTTTGATAGAGGTTTGGCACCTTTGTTTGCATTGCATGCATTTGAAATCAAAGTTGCACTCTTGGTTCTTAGGGCCATCACGCATGGAAATGCGCGATTGGTGGCCCGGGAATCGAGGCACATGCCCTCTTAAGTTCATAGCATGATTTGGGATGTGTTTGGTGCATATATACCTTGAATTGCATTGCCTTGCCTTTTGTTCCCTCATTGCTGCCAGGTGTTTTTGCGTAATTTGTGCCGACCGGCACCTTTTAGTGCCGACCGACTGCCCTTTGGCAGCCGATAAGAGAATTCAGTGCCGATGGAAATTCTCCTCAGCCGGTGGCCCTCTGTTTGAGCCGATGATGCTTCTCAGTGTTCTGGGAGGCACTCCTGAAGTTTTGGGAATTTTCTGAGCTGAAGAGCAGAGGAAACAGAGGCGACCCGTGCACGGCAGTGTGATTCCGAGCGAATCCCGGGCATGCGCTGCAGTTAGCCCTCATCCCGAGGCATTTAATGCTTAATTAGATTAATTAGTCAGATTAATTAATTTGGTTGATTTGTAATATTTAATTAGCTAGAATAGTTAATTATTTATTCGGCCTGTATTATTATTTGGTCCCTCCGAGCGAGGGCGAATTTGTAATAAGTGTGTGTGAGTGGGTGTATGTCTTCCAACCCCCATTTCTTTCTCCCTTTTTATTTACCTGCTTATGGTAGATTAGGGCATACTTATTTTTAGCATACCCTATGCAACGCATGCGTGCATTTCATGCATTTGTTTACATGCACCGCTCGGACATCATACAAACCGCATTGCAATTTTCAATTCCAAATTGAACACGCTTACGTGAAACATTTCACATGCCATGTTTAGGGTTAGCCGAGCCTACTCTAGATTGCATTTATGCTGTGTTGCATTAGCCACTTAACATGAACTAGGTCATGCATGTTTTGCTAACTAGTTTCTTGTTTTTGGCACAGTACGATGTAAGTCTTTTTGCTTTAGCATATCGCATGCGTGTGATTGTTTGCCATGACAATAGGATTGCCATGCGGCTAAATGCTTACATGTTAAACTGTTTGTATGGCTGTGGGGGGGGGCTGGATTGCTTGAGTTGGGAGTACTCACTGTAATCCGCATTTTAGCCTACTTGCGAGTAGCAAAATCTAACACGTTTTCGAGACAAAAACGGATATGCAATGTTTGTTTCCAAACTAGGCGATCTAGTCTATACTTGTTTGCTGTGCGCATAACATAGTAATTCTAGGTTAATAATTGGAATAAGGGCATGTAATGTTTTCAAAAAAGGATATCACGGTTAGTAGAGGCCGGTTTTCGGACCGGGCGAAAGGGGGTGCTCATAGCTGACCTTCCCCGATCGTACCCAAGCTCCCGAGCCGAGTAACTTTGGTGATGACGGACGTGTGGCCTTCGGCACCGAGTCAGGGTTTCCTAAATTTCCCATTTTAAAAATATTTAGGTGGCGACTCTGTAATCTGGCAAAGCAGTCCATGTTTGGCACTACTTTCCGAAAAATCTGTTTTCCTTAAAACGATTTGCCAGAGGTGGACTCTTTGGTTCAAGATTTGGAACCGCAACAAATCGAGTCCGAGCTGTAGCCGAGGTCCTCCACGGACGTGCTACAGTTACCAAACAGGTTTCAAATGGTAAAAATATTGTAAAATTAACAAATAATTAAATATGTTATTAATGTAAGAAATGACTTATCAAAAGATTCTTAGGCTATGTATGGTTTGATTTTTAGAATTTTTTTTAAAAATTAAAAATTAATTTGGTTAAGAAATAAAAAATAAAAAATAATTATCATTTTTATATAATTTTTATCTTTTGAGTGGTTAGAAATATTTTTTTACAAATTAAATTGAAACAGTCATACATATGTATATAACCTGCCCAAAAGTTAAAATGATAATTATTTTTTACCCTTAAATGATAATTATTTTTTATTTTTTTATTTCTTAACCAAATTAATTTTAATTTTTAATTTTTTTAAAAAAATTCTAAAAATCAAACCATACATAACCTAAGAATCTTTTGATAAATCATTTCTTACGTTGATAACTTATTTAATTATTTGTTAATTTTACGATATTTTTACCATTTGAAACATATTTGTTAACCATTTCGTTTTCAGTTTTCAATTTATATTTACAAAAATTTAAAAAACTGTCATAAAAACTTGTTTGATAATTTTTTTAGTTTATAAATTGTTGTCTTAGTTTGTAAATTTGAGAAAAAAAAGTAAATTCAAAAAATGAGTTTACGTTGGTTTTTAAACAGAAATTTAAAAATTTTACTAACAAAATTTTTTTTCAATTAATTTTTTTTAATTAATTTTTTTTTTCCAACTAACACTAACCGAGGGGGCAATTGGTAATACTACTTTAAACCTTAGGAAGGGGATTATAATTTCTAAAATGTGAGGGATGTCAATGTAATTTACCTAATGAGGGAAAAATTGGTATTTAAAAAATTAAATTGCTGAGGAGGGAATCTGTGATGAAACTTTAAACCTCAGGAAGGGAGATGTAATTTTCAAAAGGTGAGGGGGGAACTGTAATAAACATAAACCTCAGGGGGTGTCAGTGTAATTTACCCTTCCAAAAAATATGCAATTTATAAAAAATTTTGACTCATTGGACTCTACACTAAAAATTTTGACACGTGATCACGAATTTTAAAAATAGCCAATAAGTTCAGATATATTAGAAACTATAATACTGTGATTACTTTAGATCACCAATGTGAGTCATAGCGGTTATATAACATTTATGTCATATTTCCTTCTATGCACTACACCATCGATAACTTTTACCAACCTAGTCCATTATTGGAATATGTAATTATTTGCCTGAATGGCTCTTGTAATTTGTCTTGTTAAGACATTTTCTGTTTATCAATATTCAAATTAATGTGTACACACTTTTAAAAATAGAAAAAATAGGAACAAAATTATTATTGCGCAAATAATGTCAAATAAAAATAAGCACTCATGATTTACCATACACATCAAGGGTTGCATAAAAGACCCATCCTGTTAACATGCTCTTTGTATGTCTTTGGTGTCAATCCCTTTGTGAATGGATCAGCAATCATAAGAGATGTGCTTAAGTTTTCAATTAACACTTGTTGTTTCTGGACTTTTTCTCTAACAACTAAGTACTTTACTTCCATGTGTTTAGAACCACTGGAGTACTTTCCATTCTTAGAGAAGAAAACTGTTGCGGTTTTGTCACAATATATCTTCAGCGGCCTGGCAATTGAGTCAACAACACCAAGTCCTGAGATGAAATTTCGCAATCATAAAGCATGATTTGTAGCCTCAAAGAATGCCACAAACTCAGCCTCCATAATAGATTAAGCAATAATGGACTGCTTTACACTCTTCTATGAAATTGCTCCACTAGCTAGTAGAAAAACAAAACCTGATGTAGATTTTCTACTATTAAGGCAACTAGCAAAATCTAAGTCTGAGTATCCGATCACTTCCAATTGTTCCGATCTCCTATAGGTGAGCATATAGTCCTTTGTTTCCTAAAGATATCTCATAACCTTCTTCACTGCTTTCCAATGTTCTATTCTAGGATTACTTTGAAATCTTCCCAACATTCCAATTGCAAAACTAATATCTGACCTGGTACATGTATGGGCATATATCAAGCTCCCTACTGCTAATGCATATGGAATGCCCTTCATTTGTTTTCTCTCCAAGTCATTCATTGGACACTGTTTTTCAATTAATTTATCACCCTTCATGATGAGTGCATCACCGGCTGAATAAAACTGCATATTGAATTTCTCTAAAACGCGATCAATATATCCTTTCTAAGATAGTCCTAGCAATCATCGAGATTGATCCCTAAAGATCTCTATGCCAATAACATAATTTGCCTCACCTATATCGACTATTTTAAAGTTCTTGGAGAGATATTTCTTGGTTTCATTCAATAAGCCAAGGTCATTACTACCTAACAAAATGTCATCCATATATAACACCAAAATAATGAACTTACTCCCACTAACTTTCAGATATATGAACCGATCAACTGCATTTTTCTTAAATCTGAAGGAGGTAATGGTATCATTAAATCTTAAATACCGTTGCATGGAAACTTGTTTAAGGCCATATATGGATTTCTTTAATTTGCAAGCTAAATGTTCTTTACCTTTCTTTGCAAATCCTTCAGGTTGCTCCATATAAATTTTTTCATGCAAATTCCCATTCAGAAAAGTAGTTTTCACATCCATTTGATGCAACTCTAAGTCATAATGAGCTACCAATGCTAGGATGATTCTAAGCGAGTCCTGCTTAGATACTGGAGAGAAGGTCTCTGTATAGTCTATGCCTTCTTTTTGAGTAAAATCATTGGCAACAAGTCTGTTTTTAAATCATTCGATATTGCCTTTTGCGTTGCGCTTGGTCTTGAAGACCTATTTACACCCGACCTTTTTACAATTATTAGGCAATTCGACGAGATCCCAAACACCATACTGTTCTATGGATTTTAACTCTTCATTTATAGCATTGACCCATTTAGTAGAATCATCACTATTCATGGCCTGTGAAAATGAGACTAGATCTTTGTTAATCCCAATATCAAAATCAGATTCCTGTAGATACACCATGTAATTATCTGGAATGGCATGCTTTCTTTTCCTCTGAGATCTTCTCAAAACTGTCGGTTGTGGTGGTTCTATAATATTTTCAATGGTGATATTTTCATGAAGTGGTGAAACATGAGGTGGTGAAGGATTTTAATTATGTTGTTCGTTTCCCTCAAACTGTGAAATAGTCTGAACAACAACAATTTTTCGATAAGGGTCAAATGTTGGCACATCCACCGTAATTTCCTCGAAATTCACCACTCGTGTTTTCTTACTCCCACTAATTTCACCATTCTCTAGGAATTTAGCATTACTAGTCTCCACTATTCTCGTACTGTGATTAGGATAATAAAATTTGTACCCTTTAGACTTGTCTGGATAACCAATGAAATATCCAGATATTGTTCTTGAATCCAACTTTTTCTCTTGTGGGTTGAAGATTCTTACCTCTGCTGGACAACCCCAAATATGTAAGTGTCTCAAACTAGATTTCCTACCAGTCCACAACTCAAAAGGAGTTGTTGGGACTGCCTTATTAGGAACCCTATTTAAGATATACATTGCCATCTTTAAAGCTTCACCCCACAGTGAAATGGGTACAATTGAGTAACTTAACATACTCAAAACCATATCTTTAAGTGTACGATTATGCCTTTCAGCAATTTCATTTTGTTGTGGCGTACCAGGCATTGTATATTGAGCACGAATGCCTTTCTTTTCTAAGAATTTGGCAAATGGGCCAGGATTTTGGCCTGACTCATCATATTTACCATAATACTTACCACCCCTATCTGATTTCATTATTTTCACATTTTTATCTAATTGTCTTTCAACTTCAGTTATGTACATCTCAAGAATGACAACAGCTTAAGACTTTTCATGAATTAGATACACATATCCATAACGTGAGAAGTCATTTATAAATGTGATAAAATATTTTTCACCACTAAAATATGGGATGTTGAGTGGCTCGCAAATATCTGTATGAATTATCTCAAGAAGCTCATTACTTCTTGTGGCACCTTTCTTGATGTGTTTGGTTTGTTTTCTTTTAATGCAATCCACATATATCTCAAAATTAGCGATGTCTAGGTTTTCCAAAAACCCATTCTTCACCAATTTTTCAATTCTATTTCTAGAGATATGCCCCAACCGTCTATGCCACAAGATTGAGGATTTATCATTAATTAGACAACGTTTTAAACTAATATTCGAATGCAGAGTTACTAATGATTGTGCAAACTTATGATTTAAGGTAATTTTATATAAACCATCACATAAATTACCAGAACCAATCGTTATTGAATTAAACATTAAATTGAGTTTTCCACAACTAAATAAAACTGAATGTCCAACGCGATCTAATTTGGATAACGAAACTAAATTCCTAGAAATTGAAGGAACATAAAAAGTGTCTTCTAGATCCATCTAATGACCTGTCTCTAAGATCAGTCGGTAGGTTCCTACAACTACAACTTTAGCTTTGAGACGGTTCTCCATATAGACAAATCTTTCACTTTCATTCGGTTTCCTAGTTAAGAGATATCCCTGCATGTCATTTGTAATGTGGGTCGTGGCCCCAAAGTCAATCCACCAAGTATTAGAAGGTACTTCAGCAAGATTTGATTCATAACAAACAAAAGAAAATTTCTTACCTTTATTTTCGAACCAAGCCTTTCGCTTGCTGCAGTCTTTCTTCATATGTCCCTTCTTACCACAAAAGTAGCACTTGATAGTGAAACCATTCTAAGCCTGATTTTCTTCCCTAGGTTCATTCTTTTTCTTGGGTGGATTTTTCTTTGATTTTACAAACTTATCATTCTTTTTCTTTATAGCTCCATGAGTTACAACCAATGCAGTTTGACGTCCTTCCTCCCTCAACCTCACTTCCTCCAGAACACACATATTAGTCAGCTCATTCAAACTCCACTTATCTTTATTGGTGTTATAGTGAATTTTGAATGCGCCGAATTGTGATGGAAGTGAGTTGAGAATAAACTGCACAAGGAAAGTTTCATTAACTTGTATCCCTAAAGTTTTAAGCTTTGCAGCTTTGTCAGCCATATTGAGGATGTGATCCTGAACTCCTCAGTTTTCATCATATTTCATTGTTGTCAATTCAGCCATAATAGTGCCAGCAAGTGACTTGTTAGCAGATCTAAATCGATCTTCAACAGCCTTTAAGTATTCTAATGCATTAACAGTTTGAGGTAAGGAGGTCTTGATGTTATTTACAATGGTCATCTTCATGAACATCAAACTGAGTCTATTGGACCTTTTCCAAGATTCAGAAATGGCAATGTAACGCCCCAATTTTCGTGCTCAAATGATAATACAATAATCATGACTCTTTAAAGTAAAACAGAAAATAAATCCCACTCTTGCATTTCAGGATACAAGTAGTCTTCATACGATAATACATTTACTTCAAATCAAAATAACATAAACAAATAAATACCCCCATGGGTTTACAAGTTTCTAAGGCTAAGGCCCAGTTACACAAATCGGTTATTCAAACCCACACAAATATAGCCCTTGGCTTACAAAACAGAGTCACGCAAAATGAGAGCATTGTACTCCCAACACACACACTTCCACGCCTTCAGTTAGGCGGAATCACCACATCTTTTCCTGTACAAAAATCCCGTAGAGTGAGCATAAAGCCCAGTAGAGAATTCTTAACAAAGTATATACATTTTACATAAGTCTCAAGAGATGAATGCATATGCCATGCCATGCTCTTTTGAAAATAAAAACACATCTTCATTTATTTGAAAACCATCATGCGCAATGATGCCATGCAATTTCAACTGTTTCACATTTATCAATTTTGTTCAAGGGGCGGTAAATACAACTCCGTAAATCCCTAGGTTAGTGTCTGCAAATAGACTATACCAGTACTACTAATTTGTCATTTTTATCGGTATTAGCCGGAAGGCTCGATAGCTCTAGTCTGTCATTTTTACCAATATTAACTGGAAGGCTTGACACCTATAATTTACTCTACCTTTCAAGACTTACCATTGTATTTACCTCAAAACCATTTCATGAAAACTTGTGTCTCAACATTTTTTTCTAAATGCAAAGTTTTCAAATCAAATTCCAAAACTCTTCATTATCAAATGAATTGATATGCCAATGCAATGATGAATTGATACAATGCAATTTCACAAGGTGAATAAATACTTTTATTTTAATTCGTCCGAGGGATAACATAATTCCCACATTTCAAACATTCCCAACAACTTAGTCATTTCAAGACTATATCAACACTTTTAAACAACAATTTCCAAAATTTCAACAATTCTCTTATTCCATGGAAAAGCATCATTTATATGAAATAAATAAACAATTTTCAAACATTATTTATTTTGGCACACAAAATAATTATAACAACATATTCTAAAGATTTTCAACATCTTTTTTAAAAAAATCTCTAATTTCTAGGTTTTCTCACCAAAAACCATTCATCTTCAAATATATGAGAAAATCTCACCAAAAACATCTTTCTTTCATCAACATAGTTCAAAAACTCTCAATTTCTATTTTTAAAGGAAAAGGAAGTAAACCCACTCTCAAAATCACTCATCTTCTTGAATCAATAATCAATTTTCAAAAAAACTAATCAAAGGATGATTTCGAAAATCATCTAGATCTTGCAAAAACATATATATAACTCAAAGAAAATCCCTACATCAAGCTTAGAAGAGAAGATGAGCAAAACAAGGTTGAGACTCCAAAGTTGTCGAAACCAACTTCTACTTGGATGAAAATGAAACTCATGATAAGCTCTACACTTAATCTCAAAGAAGCAAGGCAAGAAGATGCTTCCAAGTGAGTAGATCTAAAGATCTTTGAGCAAAAAGTGATTTTGGAGAGGGAGAGAGTGACTCACGACTTAGAGAGGGAAAAAGAGAAGAAAAAGTAAAGAAAAGGTTAAGTGAAGGACCTATTTATAGTGCTAGGTCAAAGTAAAATGAAGTCCCAAAGTCAACCCAAAAGATTATGTCAAAATTCCCAAAAAGTAGGCCCAAATCGGACTGAAATCTGGAAAAAAAATCTGCAGGTGTCGACCCTATTTTCCAGCAACTAACACATAGACATAAGAGGGTCGACCTTCCCCAGACTGGTGTCTACCCTATTTTCCAGCAACACTTCCAGAAACTTCACCAACAGGTAAGGGTCGACACTTAGGAAGGCTGGTGTCGACCCTAGAATATAATTTCTAAGTTTCCAAGGAACTTTTGACAAGAATAAGTGCGAACAACCAAACCTAACAAGTTTAAATCAATTTGTACTCCTCCAAAACTAAGATACAACAACACTAAAAATTTCCAAAATAAAATAAAGGATTCAAATACTTTCCCAAAAGTTTTGAAGGACACAAGTGCTATAGGCAACTTGTTCTGCAGTACTATATCCATTAATGTCTGCAAGTTTATTTTCAAGCAATGCCATATTGAGGTCCAATACACCCAGTGTAAACTGAATATGTTCATAACATTTTGAAAAATTCGAGTCAGTAAGTAGAGGGACGCTCGATGCAAGAGAATGCAATGAGGTGGGAACTATCATTGAAATAAGATAGAACAATATGCATATTAAAGCTTTGAGAATTATGATGAACTATTGATATCACATAAGTCTTTCTTTTGGGCAAAACTTAGGTATATTTATTGTCCACTCGTCAAGAATCACTTATGTAGGTCTAAAGTAATTTATGCAACTTTTCAGCTAGTCATGTTACATTTGGGTATTCAATTCTAATCTGTCAAATTACATAAGTTACATTACCCTACCTAGTTCATAATTATTTGAAAGTGACTCTCTTTTAGGCTAGTCTCAATCTCCTAATTATAACTGAAATTGAGAATATTATCGACCTTAATGTTACCCTTTTAACAATTCTTTTATTTAGTTCTATATTCATAAGTTTTGCAAATCTAGGCCACTTTGGTAGCTACTAAATTAGTAAGCCTTATGAATACGGAACTATCCAACAATATTCTCTATTCATTAATTTGAGTTATTTAATTAATTCAATCACTATTTTAATGAAATCATTATTTATGATTTCTAGAATTTCTTTTATGTGATTGCAATTACCAATATAATGGCCCCGTTTGGTAGAGCTGTGAGAAAGTGATTATAACTTATAGCCTAACAGCTTATAGCTTATAGCTGTGAACATAAGCTGATTTTTGACTTATAAATTAAGCTTCTCCTCCCCCACTCAAAGAATAAGTTGATTTTTGACTTACAAAAAGCTATAAGCTGTATTGTTAAGTTGAACCAAACACATCAAAATAGCTTAAATTAAGCTAAAAGCTGAAATAAGCTGGAAATAAACCCTACAAAACAGAACCAATAATAATAATAATAATAACTCTAGACGAATATGAATATTTATATATCAAATTATGTAATATAACAATTATGAATATCTCATATAATAGTCAATAAGAATTACACCTAATATGAATTAACCACTCTAATATTTAATATTCAATGTCATAAAATTATATCATGAGATCAAATTTAAATCATAAAAATATATAAATATCAATAATAAGTGTATATAATCATATGAGGTAAAATCATAATTCTTTAATAGACCGAATGATTCAACAAATTGCTTTTAATCTATGCCCCAACCGTCTATTTAAATAATAATTTTATAATCATTCAATTCTATGGCACACAAGAGGAAGTAATATTCTTTACTAATATTATAATGATTATAAAATAATAAACTGAAGCATGCAATAAACCAAAGCATGCATATTACTTATAGTAAAGGGATATGAACAACATTTAATAGCATAACAAAATTAAAAGGTGTATTATACGTTTGATCAATTCAAACAAATTGAGATAATATTTTAAAGTCAATATCGATAATAAAATGAAGGTACCGTTTATTAAAAACAGTAAAATAAATATATTATTATTCCAAGGTGTATTGATTCACAAAACGAAAGCTCTGATACCGCAGGTAAGATTTAATAATACATGTAACCATAATAATAATGTGAAATTAAATTTTACAGGATCTTGAATTCAATACAACTCAAGAATAAAACTAACTTACCTTTGTCAGCCATTGAATTAGAGAAGTTGAGAAAATATCCCTAATAGTTGAACATTTAATTCTTGGCTCACCTTTTTTTATCTGTCTTTCTTAATTAGGATGACTATAAAACTTAAAGTGATGGAAAAATACTTATGATATGAAAGGGGAGTCACTCATCCTTATATAGAGGAGAGAAGAGGGCCAAATAAACTCTATCAGAAGAATTCCTATCAATCAAGGTTTCCTTCTTATCTTAGAAGAGTAATTATATTAAAATTCTAATTACTGAACTTTATATCAAATATTGGCTTTATCTAATTGTGGAGTCTAAATGAATTAAAACATGTAGATATATATAGGCTATTGGGCCACATTAGAAAATAAATCCAACAGATACATCATCTGCAAACACACACACGCAAACAACTCATTATCATCTTCTTCCACAACCATATCTGAGACTATATAAACGAGATCTGAGACTATACAAAAGAGATCTAAGACTATACAAAATTAGAACTAAACTAATGTATTCTATGCACAATAAAACTCAACCAGTGTATCCGCAAGCATAATATATATATATATATATTATCTCAGATCGGAAGAGCAATGAGAGAGGGCGGAAGTGCGATAAAGTTCAGATTTGGCGAAGGTGGCAATGGATTCTAGCTTCGAGCTCGGGGGATCTAGCGGCGGCAGTGACGGTATATCTAGATCTGGTTGCAAGATAGTGAAGCGATGGAGAACGACGGTAACTTCGACCCAAGTTTTTCCTTTAATGCTTTAATGCTCTCCTTTTTGACTTCAACTTTGATGATAGCGACTTCAATGTCATCTGGCCGATGCGGTGCTGCGACTGAGGACATTAACTGTGGCAGTGGGGATGGTGATGTCGATGGCGGTGGTAGTGGCAGTGTAGTAGTTCACCGATGGTTTGATGTGATCGAGAGGCAGAGTAGTGACTCCAGCAACTGTGTGAGAGAGAGAGAGAGAGAGAGAGAGAGAGAGAGAGAGACAAACAGACAGAGAGTGCGATTGTGTTTTATTTGGCCAGTGCGTATGTTATATATATATGGGCATGTTAGTCATTTTGTCTAAGCTTGTCCTTTTGGACAATGTATTCTAACGTTGGACTTTTGACCAAATAAAATAAAAAATTGGACTTTTTAGTCAAGTACCCTTGATAAAATTAAAAAAATTAAAGATTTTTTTTGGTTATAAGGGTTAAACATTGGGTTTTTTTTTTGGTTGCAATTTTATCTTCTTCTCTTTTGTTTTGTTTTGTGATGATACAATTTGTTCCAGTGAATGGGTCGGACATGTCCAAGCTCCTCAATGCCCACGTCCAAATGATCAAGCCCATCGGATAACCTGCAAACAAGTCCAACGGGGAATGGAGTAGTCCCCCAGTAAACCCTTCGACGAGCAAGTTAGAAAGAGGAGTAGAGTGTAGAGAGAGATTAGAGATAGAAAGTTTAACCTTCTTCTTGTCTTCAACGTTTGCTTATATCCTTTGCTAATCATTTCACGTCCTTCCAACCGCCTCCTCGAAAAGTCTATGCTGTAGCTTACCTTATTTAGGGTAAAGGGGTTCTGTTCCGACGGAGAGGTGTTGTTGTAATAAATGCTGTGATGGGCTGCATTAATGGTGATGTGCAGTGACAATAACTTTGTAGATCTTTGTTTGCTGATGTGGCTCGTCCTTCACCTGCCATCTGCCTGAATGTCATTGGCTCTTTATGCCATGTTGGATTCCAGCTATTCTGGATTTCACCAGCTGAGTTATGTATTGGGCTCCAAGTGATGGGCTTGGGTTGTTCATAGTGATTCATGGCCTTTATGGGCCTATACACGTCATTTTGTTTTATTTTTATTAGACCAAATAAATTATGGAATTTTTAAAAATGTGATGAGTTCAAATTCAACTAAAAGTTAAAAGAATATGCCCGAGTCTAATTAGTGTTAAAAGCATTTGTAATTTTTGTGATGAGAGATAGTTTTTGAATGGATTATTCATACACCAATAAAGTAGTGGGGTTTAGCTATTGTTTTTTTAATTTTTATTTTAGAATTAAAATATATATGTATTTGGTAATTGTTATTTTTTTTTTAAAAATTATTGATAAAGCTTTGTAAATCCTTTTAATCTTTTACTTTTTGGATGGAAACTACTGTATTTGTCCTTGCAAAATGTGGATCTCTTGTTAACAATATGTTGGGGTAAAATTAAGCTTCTATTTCGCACACAACTTTCTCTTTTGTTCGAAATTGATTTTTGAACATTCGAAAACAATTTCTGAATCAAAATCAATGGTTTAGAAATCAACTTCTGAACTAAAGATATAGCCTAAGTTAATTTTTTATGGAAAAGTTACATCTTTAGCCAAACTAAACACAAAATTTGCTTTTAATTTTTTAAACTAATTTTTTTTAATAAAAAAATGATAGCCAAACTTAGGCTACGTATCAAGCTTATACATGTCACTATAATGGGCCTAGCCAAAGATTTTTTTCAGCAAATGTACATTCATTGCCCAATCTATATAGAAATGTTTGGTTGTTTTCATTTTTGGTATTTTCAAAAACAAAAATAATAAAAATTAAATAACACTTATCATTTTCATTTGTGAAAATCATTTCCAGAAGTTTAAAACTATTTTTTGGGTGTTACTTAAAAATTGATTTATTTTTGGGGATTTTTTTTAGGATTCCTAATATTAGGATTTTATAGCATAAATGACATATAATATTTTCATAATGTTTAAGGTCACTTCAAATAAAATTCAATCTATAGAAAGTCTTTTCAGAGAAATTTTGGAAATTTCTCTAGCCTTCCAAGAAAAATTCTCTCTAGAGAAATTTTAAATTTTTCTAGCCTTTCTAGAGAAATTCTTTCTCTAGACTTTCCACTCTTTAGAGAAATTCTGAACTTCCTACAAAATTCAAAGTTACCAGTAAAGAATTAGTGTTGGTAAACAAAAAGGGATTAAATTGAATTTGCATACAATTAATAAGCTAAAATAATTATACTTGGTTTGCTCAATTTCACTGATTTTATTTGCGTTTTGAAATTTTCTATGGATTGAAATTTTCTAGTTTGCTCACAAATTTCTCTGTGTTTTGATTGAACTAGAACAAATTGAACATATTTCTACACTACACATACAAACAAAAATGTATATATATTGGTATCTTCCTCATCAAATTACCTCTGAGCTCGTTGTGGTGCTCTCTGTTTTTGAATCCCTATATATTCTCTCTTCAAACAAATAAGAAGAAGAAGAAGAATCAACAATGACGACTGATTTTTGTTTACAGAAGAAGATATGGCCATTGACAAAGGTCTTGGGTAACCAAAAGCCTATGCGAAGCTCTGTAGAGATTGCAGTGTTTGTCCATACATCCATAGCCCACATTTCACTTTCACTTCTTATGCTCTGCAACATCATGATTAGGTAAGAACAAAATAAATAACTCGTCGCCATGAAATTCAACATCTCATCATCTCTCTCTTGAGTTCTTCAACATTTTGCCTCATCTCATCTTCGGACTTCTCGAGCTCCTCCACTGTCGCACGGAGGCACGTGATTTCCTACTCGCCAGAATCAATATGACGAATTTCTCCTCCTGTTGCTAGCCGTGGCGGTGGATGTCGTAGATGTCACTATTTCTGTGTTTGAATCAACAAAACTCGAACCCTAACCCTAGTAATTGAAGCAAAATGTATGTTATATGTGTGTATATATGTGTGTGTGTGTGTGTAGAGAGAGAGAGAGAGAGAGAGAGAGAGAGAGAGAGAGGTTTTGGAAGTTCGCATGGAGAAGTGTGAAGCTGAACCAAGATTAGATGGGTGAGATATATGAAGGTGGGTGAGGGACCTTAGACATCACAAAATAATATTGTGGACCTCGCCCATTATTAAAAGTTGGAGAGGGATGTTAGACCAATTTTCCCTTTATTTTTTTTTAAAAAAAAATTCTCAAAACTATTTTTAGAAACAGATTATCAAATTTTTTTTTTTTGTATTTTCAGAAAATAAAAACACATACAAACATTAATTTCTACTTCTTTTTCCCCCTTATTTTTTTTTTATTTATAAATCCAATCACAACTACAAACACATGAACCGACATCCTTATAAAAGATACAATAAAATCCTTATAAAAGATACAATAAAATCCAAATTATTAGTTACAACAATAAGCAACTCGTTTTGATTTTTGGTATTTTCAAAAACAAAAATAGTAAAAATAAAAGAACACTTATCATTTTCATTTGTGAAAATTATTTTCAGAAGTTTAAAACTATTTTTTGGGTGTTACTTAAAAATTGAGTTGTTTAAAAAAAAAAAAAAAAAAAAATTCTGAAAACTATTTTTAGAAATATATTATCAAACAATTTATTTGTATTTTCAAAAAATAAAAACACATACAAACATTAATTTCTACCTTTTTTTCCCCTCATTTTTTATTATTATTTATAAATCCAATTACAAATACAAACACATGAACCGACATCCTTATAAAAGATACAATAAAATCCAAATTATTAGTTGCAATAATAAGCAACTCATGCACAACCGACATGTTTGAATCCACTTGTATGTTATCACTTCAAATTTTTTGTGTGAATTGAAAATATCAACTCATACGTTGACAAGTCTAGTCTCATCATTTAATCAAACATGAACCATAAGATTGCACATGGCTAGACACTCAAAAGAGACACAAAATGGTTGTCATTTTTGAAACGATTTGCAAATGCTCTCTTGTATAAAAACACATATATTTATGCATTAAAACATGAGTAGTGTCTCGAGAAATATTGATCGGGATATTTGTTTGGAAACTTAATTAAAATTTATGCAAAAAATATAGCTTCTTTGCGGCTATCAAAGTGGACTACATTGTGCAGTTTGTTTACTGTGGATCCATCTCGATGATCCAAACTATTTATCTTGTAAAACCCGTTGAATAAATTATCCATATCAAAAATCTAATTAATTGGATATCACACATTTTTCTCTAAAAAAATTAAACTTGATCGGATCATTGCAAAATATGGGGAGTGCAAGTACTGTTTTAGTATTTTGTAGTGGATTCAATGCTTCCCTAACTGCCCACAATGTGAAGCCCTCCTAGGCATGTGCATGTGTTATTGAACTTTTTTTGAGGAGCAACCAAACTAACACTATTTGTAGACATAAACAAACTCCTCACCAACAAGCATGCCTGTTAGGTCATTTCAAGGTTGGCACTTAACCCCATCCAAACTTTTGGTGCTGAACCCACCAAACTGATATTTGCAACTAAAATTGCGTTTGAATTTTGAATTTAAGTAAAAATTTATGACTAGAGAAGGGAAAAAAAAAAAAAGTGATGCAAACATAAGCTTAATTTTTTTTTTTTTTTTTTGTTGTTTCCTTCAATTTTTTTTTACTTATATCTAAAATCTAAATACAATTTTAGAAAAAGGGTAAGTTGAGTCGTGGTCCATTCATGCAAGTCTTTAAAATCTAATGTGCATGACAAACACTGAGTGGTCTATTTGTGGAGGCATACATAAGCGGGCTTAGACACATATACAGATACATTTAACTTGTATCTAAATTTGAGCAAAAAACAGTAAAAAAAAAAAAGAATTTTTTAGGCTTATTTTGACTTTTTAAATTTTTTTAAAGAATTTTTTAGAGAATTTTACTTTTTAAGATTTGTCTATATAAGATAGACCAGAAAAGTTTTTTTTTTTTTTTAAAAAAAACATAAAATAAAATAAACATTATTTTAAAAAAAAGATCATTAAATACAAAAAAAATTTGAAACAAGATATAGCTTATTTGAAAGTTGCCAAACAGCCACTGTTTTTCTAATTTTGAAGCATAAAGTTATGCACTTTACTTGTAACTAAAAAAATTTTCAGAAAAATAATGTAAGTAATGTGTGGTTCGGATGCAATTCTTAAGAACACATTAGGAGAAGAAAAAGGGAATTAGAGATAGAGATCCTATGCTATGACAATCTAACTGGGTGAGGGTCCCATAGGTGTCTAATCTAACATAAAAAGGTGGTGCCCTGAATCTAATCTAGGTGAGGATCCCATTATCTCTCTCTCTCTCTCCTGCCCAAAAGTTAAATTACTGCAAGTTGTTAACATTTTTGGTTCATTACACTATTTTCCCCACCGGAAAATGACTTGGACCCCCAGCGGGTGCTGGGGGTCGGCTGCTATTTAGCAAGTATACTTCATTCTCATATCTTTACTTTCTCAAAGTCTTGTTTGAGTATCAACTTTTGGAAATGGCTAAGACAAGCCCAAGTAAAGAAGAGAAGAGAAGAGCTCCAAAGGGCCACTTTGTGGTGTACGTAGGTGAAGAAGAGCAACAACTAAGGAGATTTGTTGTTCCAATATCTTACTTGAAGACTCCAACTTTCAAGCAGCTCTTAGACAAGGCTGCTGAGGAGTATGGGTTTGACCATACCCACAAAGCCATTGTTTTGCCTTGCCATGAATCTACCTTCCAACACCTCATACATTTCATGGCCAAAAACCATCCTAGTCAATAGCTTTTTATCAAAATTAAATTATAGAATAGTATTAAAAGTGTACATGTCAGCACGATAGGTGTCATTAGAGATGGGTCATTTATGCTGACATATACATTGATTATTTTTTTTTTGATCGGCAATATACATTGATTATTGATTGGGTCCTAAGCCATTTGCTATGATGTAGATTTGATTCTCTTTTAGGTTTTCCTTCGCTTGATTTGTATATATAAATTTTCAGGTTTTTGTTGTAATGTTGGTGTAGGTTGAGCCTTTTGGTTTGAAGGTTTAGGTGGTTTTTCACCCAAAGTTCCATTGTAAATTTATTTATTTTTTTTTTGTATTTTCTTTTTATTAATATTATTTTCTTAATTAAAAAATTGGTAAATTACACTAAGTCTCTTGAGATTTAGAAGAAATACAATTAGCCTCACATTTTTGATATAATCACACTAGCCTCCTTTTTGTAAAGCTAAATCAACTTAAACTAATGCAAAAAGTGGTAAACATTGAAATAAATAGAGATAAATATATATATATATATATATATATATATTTTAATAAATAAGAGATGACAACATATATTAATTTTCCTTTCACAACTAATGAATTATTAACTAGTAGTTGACCCGTGTGATGCATGAATTAGTTTTTTTTTTTTATTTTTAAAAAATATTTTATAAAATTAAATTAACTTATTTATATATATATATATCTATATAAATTTTTTTTAAAAAATATGTTGCAATGTATGTATTACAAAAGAATAATATTAATTTTATCATGATATAAAATATAGCATAGATAAATATATAATACTTTTAATTGAATTATTATATATATAGAACTATTTAAAATATATATTACAAAATATGTAGTGAAATTTTCGTTAGCTAATGATACTTTTGTACTAAATTTCAATATAATAAGATAAATATTTATTTTAATATTAAAAATAATGATTAAATTGGAGGAAAAAATTCATTTAAAATTAAAGAATGATTCTAATTATTTATTTTGATAATCATTCTATAAAAGTGTTATTTAAAGAAATATATATAATAATTTTATTTCAATTATTTATGTGTATTTTAATAATTTTAGTCTTATCGTGTTATAAAAGTGTAACTGAAATAAATATATAATGATTTTATATGATATTAAATTATTAACATAGTAAACATTCAATTTGACATTAATAATAGTTAAATTGGAAAGAAAAATAGTGACATATAATTAAAAGTGATTCTAATTATTATTTTTTTATTCAATTGGAAATTAAATAAAAAAAAAATTAGGAATGGAAGTTATAAAAAACTTTATTTTAAAAAATTAAATATAAGTATATTGCGGTTAGATTAAGAAAGAATAAATAGATTAATTATTTTGAGTATTAATTTTTTTTAATATTTATTTTAAAATTGTTTATATATATATATATATGTGTGTGTGTGTATAAAGTTTAAATTAAATGTAAATTTTTCTTAATAAACAATTTCATATTAAATAAGAAACTCAATACAAATTAATAATAAAATATGAATAAGATAGACAAAAAAATAAGAAATATATTTAATTTTAATATAAAAACTAAATACTTGAATAAAAGTGAAAAAATAAAATAAAATAAATTTGTAAAGTATTTTTTAGCACATATAGTTTTTTAAAATTTTATTTATGGGTAGTTTAGATTAGGGGATTTTTTTTAGGGTTCCTAATATTAAGATTTTATAGTATAAAGGACATTCAATATTTTCATAATGTCAAAGCTCCCTCAACATCAATTCAGAAAAAAATTTGGTCTAGAGAATTTCTCTGGACTTCCCGGAGAAATTCTCTCCAGACATCCAGAGAAAATTTAGATAGTCTAGGGAACATAGTGGAACTCTGCATCATCATGCATTTTATATGTTCTCTTACAAATATCTTTTCATGGAGGGTTGCTATCAAAATTCTGTTTTCTAATCCTAGTACTCCTTGTAGGTGTCACGACCCGCTCCCCGTACCAAATGGTTAAGCATCGTGATGGCAGTAACTGAAGTCACCTCCGGCCAATTCTTGAACAAATTAATAAACGCGAGCGGAAATAATATTTAAGTGAAGGTACCAAAATAATCATCGGAGCTTCTATATTTATTACAAAATTTATTGACCAAAAAGGCCAATATTTACATATAAAAATATCATAAAAGTGTTGTGTTTGTCTATTCCGCAGCCTCGCGTCTAAGACTTTCCAAAAGCTATTTCTGAATTGCATTGTTTTCTGAAAATTGGTAAACAACTATAAGCACATGGCAGAGTGAGAAATATTATACCAAGAGTATAAGGGATACAAAATAATCATGAATAGTTATGTAACCAACATATTTAAAATAACTTAATCTAAACAAATAACCATTTAAGTGGGAAAACTCATATTATGTAAATAAATAACCATAACCACGGTACTGAACATAACAGAACAGAGGTCACAGGAGTGACAGTCAGAACAGATGTACGGATTCAATAGGTGGCTCGTACGAATTATAGAGGTGGCTCCCACAATAGTGTAACATTTATTTTCGCACAACACTTTGCTCTGAACAGAACAGAGGTCAATAGATCCATAACAATGGAGGGCCACGAAGTGACCAAACAGAGGCCAATAGTTATTTAAGTCCCCCAAGACATGGGACTCCTGTGGTGGTACTTACAAAATATAATTGTGTATAAGCTCATAGTCAAATAATCATTAAAAGTTAAACAAACATATCTATGGGTTTCATTTTAAGCAAATATGGTTCAGAAAATAATCCACGTAATTGAAATATTAATATAATTTATAATAATTTATAAGACATAACTTATATAAAATAAATTATGGTAAGTCAAAACATACGTAAAATATATTATGGTAGTTCAAGGTATAATATAACTCACTTTAAAATTAATATCTCATTCTTTCTTTCAACTACCAAAAACCCTTTCGACATCCAGTATTTTCTTCATCTTTTCTTAGTTTCTTTTCCTTTCATTTCCTTTCCTTTTTCTCTCATAGCAACTCCCCTCTCCTTTATATAGAAAGAGAACCGCGGGCACCAAGCCACGCGGCTGCTCATGTGTTGCATTCCCATTAATACGCCATTAATTCATGCTTATCTCTTACCTTTAGGTTTAATTTCCAAATCTAAACGAATTATATATATTTTTTCCGATAATCTCATTTATAATTAAATAATACAAATATAAAATTTAAGGGACAACTTAAATTTTCGGGTTGTTACAATCTTCCTTCTTTTCAAAAATTTCATCCTCGAAATTTGTCATATATGTAAACTATCCACTACGCACTCTGATAAATATATATTAGATGATTAATCTGATAGAAAATATTACCTCAAATTTTTTTTTTTTACCAAAAACAACTGTCATGACCCAAACCCGCCTCTATGGGTTTAGCACTGTAACCAGCTAGTAATCCGTGATTACTGGAGACCTGCTTAAAAGTAAAGACAGTAATACAGAGTAAAGGGGCTGGCGGAAGCTAAAACAGTAATAAAAGGTGTCCAATGAGCTGTGACAGTCTGTATGCAAAAAGACTTTTCCGAACATATTCACATTGATAAGCAAAACATATATACACCACATGTACAAACATTCAGGTTAGGGACCAAATCCCTAATTAGCACAGTACAGTACAAGTCTTAAACAGTATTACAAAACAGAGGCAAAAGGAGAAATCTAAAACACCCCAAAACAGCCTTGACTTGAACCGACATGGAACCTTGAAGTGAGGCACGATGGTTGGCTTGACAAAAAGGGAGTTAACCTGACGCTCCTAGCTCCGGTCCGGTGCCTGGACACCTACATATATATATATATATATAAATAGTGAGCTAAAGCCCAGTGAATAACAGTTGTGTAAAGAAGTTAAGAATGAATGTCCTTTCAGTAAATAAACAGTCATAACAGTCACTTAGAAACCATAGCAGTCATATGTGGTGCATCCCATAGCAAAACAGTACAGTAGGTCTTAACAGACCGAACAGTCAGTTGATGGCCATTATAACAGTAAACAGTAGTGGTTCCAAACATGGGAACCGACAGAGATCTTTGTGACAAGATGGCGATAAGACAAAGAATAATGAAATTGCTATGGATGCCACGAATACAGTTTACAAATAGGACAAACATTCATTCATTAAACAATAACGTTTCAGTAAACAGAACAGTTGATCATTCAGAAAATATTTATAATTGAACATATCTTTACAACATTGTTACTCACAGAGTATTGGGCTATAGGCAAGCTATTGAGCGTCTTCGGTTGCCAACCCTACACAGTAATAGAACGAACACACACTAAGTTACACACTTGGGAGTAATGACTTAATCCTTATCTTGACTTGGTGTGGTTCTACTTCAATATCCTCATTAAGATGCCTTAACTTGGCCTAAGAATGCCTAGGATGGAATGAGGATGCAAAAATGAACTTTAAAACACTTTTCAAAATTTTCAAAAAATAGGGGTCTCGCTCGAGCGTGGCTTGCTTCGCTCGAGCGAGCTTGTCAAAATAGTGGGGTCGCTCGAGTGTGGACTTCCTCGCTCGAGCGGTCTGTAAAAATGCAAAAAGTGCTGGATGTTGAAAATCCCTGCTCGATGCTTGCTCGAGCGTGAGACACAGTCCTTGCTCGAGCATAGGTTCTCTCGCTCGAGCGTGCGTCTGCGTGCACCAAAAACAGCCAGCATCCCTTCGCTCGAGCGGAGCTCTGAACAAAAGATGGTCACTCGAGCGTAGAATCCTTCGCTCGAGCGGGGAAGCCAAAATCTAGAATTTTCAGATTTGCCTCCCAAGTTGAAACCAAGCATTCAACATATCAAAACTCAACCTTTTGGGCCCATTTTCTGGAAAACACTTGAAAACTCATACTACAACATGTTTTGAAGATCAATTTTGTAAAATCAAGCCCAATGGTAAGTCAATTGAACACAATTTCAAAGAAACTCTCATGAACTATGTAAAAACATAACATGTAAGAACTCTTATGAATTAAGTGCTCTAAAACTTGGCCAAATGCAAGATTAAGCTTAAGAACATGGTGAATTCATGGATTACATTCAAAATATACATATGCATGGAAGAAATTCATGCTAAACAACCTCAAAATGCAAGAATATGAACATGCATGCATGAAACAGCTCATAATTCAACTATTTAAATTAATCCTTGACTTTAAACTCTAAATTACCATGAACCTTGCAAGATACAACTCAAATTCACAATGATGAAGGTGAAATCTTTACCTTAGACCTTGAATTCAAGGTGTGGAAGCTCAAATATGCAAATTCCCTTCAATTCCTCTAAGTTTCAAGTCAATCTAGGTGAACTCAACTTCTTTCCTCTCACTCTCCTCTCACCCACGGTTTGGTCTTCAAAGATGAGCAAATGATATGAAACTAAGCTCTAAAAAATGTTTAACAAAGTGGCCTATTGTAATGGCAAAAATGTAATTAAGTCTAAATAATGTAATTTAACTTAAATAACTCTAATTTAATCATTCCAAATCAAATTTAAATTAAACCTACCATAAAATCACATAAATTCTACCTAGCATAAAATACCAAACAATTTCTGAATCGGCCGCCGATAAGGCCTTTAATTCGCAATTCGAAACTAAAAACATGAACAGATCAATTTATGACAAACAGATAGAAAATGCAATCAAGCAACATACTCATGCGATAAATTCAGAATTTCAGTCTGATCAATTACTTATCATGCTCGATCCGCAGTTTAGCGATGTCGAGGTGAGGGTTGTCACAACAACTCACTGTCTAATTGTCAAAAATTGTTTTAGGCCAAAATAAGAAACAAACGGTGGCTTTAAAAACTTTTCATTAGTTTTATTTCTGAAAAAATAAAATAAAATGAGAACACAATCAAACAAGTGACTAGAAGTGAAATGATAGAATTATATGCAGGAGTTGAAAAAATTTGTGATGAACTCCCATTTTTTTTATCTGTGAACTTTCCACTGATGGAAAATAGTTTCAAAATTAGTATTTTTAAAATTTGAACCCACTTTTGAAAAAAGTCGGAATGAATTTTTTTTTGAATACTGAACTAGAAATTATATATATTTAATTATATTATAATTTTGGTGGGTGCTTGAGCCCGACACCCTTTGTTTATTTTCCTTCTTTTGTTATAACAAATATAAATTATATCTAATATCCTTCACAAATTATGCAAAAAAAAAAAAAAAAAAAATATATATATATATAATCATATAAAATTATAATATAATTAAATCGACTAACAAAATATAATATTTAGGTATTAATTACCCGCTATCCTACTTCTTAAATAAACGTGTGTCCTATGCTCCAATGATGATTTATTTATTTTTTATAAACCTTTGCTTTGATATCATTTGTCACGACCCGCTCCCCGTACCCAAGGGTTAAGCATCGTGATGTACAGTAACTGAAGTTACCTCCAACCAACTCTTAAACAAATTAATAAACGCGAGCGGAAATAATATTTAAGTGAAGGTACCAAAATAATCATCGGAGCTTCTATTTTTATTACAAAATTCATTGACCAAAAAGGCCAATATTTACATATAAAAATATCATAAAAGTGTTGTGTGTGTCTATTCCGCAATCCCGCGTCTAAGACTTTCTAAAAGCTATTTCTGAATTGCATTGTTTCCTGAAAATTGGTAAACATGTATAAACACATGGCAGAGTGAGAAATATTATGTCAAGAGTATAAGGGACACACAATAATCATAGATAATTATGTAATTAAAATATTTAAAATAACTTAATTTAAACAAATAACCATTTAAGTGGGAAAACTCATATTATGTAAATAAATAACCAACACCACGATGCAACAGCGAGCGAGAATAGAGGTCACAATAGTGACATCAAAAGCAATCACAATTCAATAGGTGGCTCGTACGGATTATAGAGGTGGCTCCCACAATAGTGTAGCACTTATCTTCACACAACACTTTGCTTCGAACAGAACAGAGGTCAATAGATCCATGACAATAGAGGGCCACACAAGTGACCAAACAGAGGCCAATGGTTATTTAAGTCCCCCAAGACGTGGGACTCCCATGGTGGTACTTACAAAACTTAATTGTGTGTAAGGTCATAGTCAAATAATCATTAAAAGTTAAACAAACATATCCATGGGTTTCATTTTAAGCAAATATGGTTTAAAAAATAATTCACGTAATTGAAATATTAATATAATTTATAATAATTTATAAGACATAACTTGTATAAAATAAATTATGGTAAGTCAAAACATATGTAAAATATATTATGGTGACTCAAGGTATAATATAACTCACCTTAATAGCTCATTCTTTCTTTCAACTACCAAAGACCCTTTCGACTTCCAATATTTTCTTCCGCTTTTCTTAGTTTCTTTTCCTTTCATTTCCTTTCCTTTTTCTCTCCTGAGCAACTCCCCCCTCCTTTATATAGAATGAGAACCGTGGGCACCAAGCCACGTGGTTGCCCACGTGTCGCATTCCCATTAATACGCCATTAATTCATGCTTATCTCTTACCTTTAGGTTCAATTTCCAAATCTAAACTAATTTTTTTTCCCCGACAATCTCATTTATAATTAAATAATACAAATATAAAATTTAAGGGACAACTTAAATTTTCGGGTTGTTACAGTAGGTTAAGTCCAACAAGATGAGGTGGTTGATAGTAAGATCTTGCCATATTGTAGCATAGACAAGAAAGAGAAGAAGTCATTAGGCGAGCTTGAACAAGAATTTCTTCAAGCACTACAAGTAATAAAACAGATTATTTTTAGTTTGTTTTGTTTTTTTAAATACACAAATTTATTGTGTCTTAGAATTCTACTCAGACTACAGTTCTACAGTGATTAAAATACTTCTTATTGTCCTACTGATTATAGAATCAGAAGTATTATGTAGTGTTCTAGATTTTAGAAAAAAAAGAGTAATGATCCGAAGAATATTCACACATTCAGAGAAAATTTACATAGTCTAGAGAAAATTCAATCTGATTTCCTTACATACTCGATGTTGGGGCACTCCTTCCTCAGCCTCTAAACTTTGCCGGAGTCATCAACCTTGTAGAACTGCAAGACTGTGAGCTTGACCTTATTCTTCTTGTGTTTGATCATTAATCGTCCTCCACTTGCTTTCTGACGAAGTAATCAATTTTTGATAATGTGAGATCACTACCAATAGAGATCTGAGAAATAGATGCAAATCAAGTATTTTCGAACACAGAAAGTATAGAATATGGAATCCTAGACCATACTGACACATAGTGAATTCAAAACGAGAGAGAGAGAGAAGTGACCTTGTCAAAGTCCTGAGGAGTGACACCAGGAGTAAGCACTGTAGGAAAGAAGAAGAAGAATGATCGCTGAGATCAATGAACGAATCACCAAGGATCGATGAACTCCCATGGAGAGAGAGAGAGAGAGAGAGAGAGAGAGAGAGAGAGAGGTTTTGGAAGTTGGCATGGAAGAGAATCAAATTTCTCTGTGATATATGGGTCAGGGTTGAGGGACCTTAGACATCACAAAATAATATTGTGGACCTTATCCATTACTAAAAATGAGATAGGGACCTTAGACTAATTTTCCCTTTAGATTAAATAGAAATCTTTTAAATATTAGATTTTAGAAATAATTAAGTATAAGGGTATGTTAGGTGGTACTTTTTTAGGGTAAACACTATATATATATATATTGTCACGCCCCACTTTTTATTACTCGAGGTCATTACCAAGTTCATTAACTTAATTCAATTTCAGAGATAATATGCGGAAATAAACTCATACATTCAATCCATAGCAATGAATATCAGTACTCTCATTCGTATGTAAGTAAATGTTTCATAAACAAACTAATAAATTACCCTTAGGCTTACAACTTTTAAATAAACAACTGAAGGGTGTAACCCTTTTACACATATGGCGTTCCGCCAACAAGAAAGAGGCCCCGTGGCCAACAAATAAGTAGATCCAAATCTCGCAGCTCAACCTGCTTAATACCTGAAAAAGATTCAACAACGTGGGATGAACATATAGTCCAGTAGGGATCTCAACATGATCCTCAACAATAACAACAGTACAGATAGCTATGATCATGAATACTCATTCTTGTACTAGAATAGTAATGTGACAGTTTATACAAAAATATATATGTATGAACTTTCCTTTTGAAAACAACCATTTCATTCAACGCTACGAGCGATTCATCTTTCCATATTCCTCTCACTCATCCCAATTCCCATTCTTTCTTAATATTAACAATTACTTAGGAAAATAATCACTAAGCCAGATACTCTCATCCATTTCCCATACGTACTACATATGTATCCTTTCAACATGTTTATTTTTAAAACATTCATTTTCCTTCATACTTCCCAAAAGACAAAAAGACATTTTGGTCCGTTTCCACTACACTCATACCTATACATGCACAACCTTGTCAAACATAAATTTACAACCCACCAACACGTATATAAACAATCACGGAGTAACTTGTTTCTCTGAACTGTAACCAATCAAATCCATGATACTTTTAGTTACAACAAAACTACAATAATTCCACCTTGCTCTACTAGCTATGCGCTCAGTAAGCCAAGGATATACTGCAATAACTACTATCAACTTCGCTCTACTAGCTATATGCATAGTAAGCCACACTGCACTTTTCACAAAGAACATACCATTTTACCAGCGCTAGCCGAAGGGTGTGGCACCTCGATTATAAGCATACGCTTCTCCAGCGCTAGTTGAAGGTAACGGTACCTCGATTATAAGCGCCGCATATAACGCCAACAACCCTCATGCACACAAGGCATATCCAACATGTATAATGCATATACATAAACTACCAAGATAACAATGTGTTAAAATAGATGAACACATACGTAAAGCATACACAACAATTCAATACAACCGTATCATCCTCCACCGATGACCAAGGACAAAACCTCTAGATGCAGGTATATTGTACATCTATAAACTTACTCAATTGACATGAAATTATCAACTTAACACTAATACTAACATAGTAGTATAAGATACAACAGTCCAACATTCATACTTATTTCAAAGTACCATTCCCATTCCACAAAGCCAATCCTGCTTCCTTTTATTTTCACAAAACCAACTTCAAGGACAATAAGCCCTAACCCATTTTAATCAACTACATTCCTTTCAAAGCCATTCCAATTTAATTATACAAATTAAATCATAATCACCATATTAGGGTTTCCTCTCCTTTCAACAACAACTCGCCAATTAACCACCCAATTAGCCCAAAGCACATCTAATAATCAAAGATCTAAAACCAACAACCAACCCAAAGTTCAACCTCATGAATTTATATAAAATTCCAACATGATGTAGTTTTCATGCAATACAAAAATACCCACATGTCTATCTATAGTAGGAGTATTGAAAAGAGAACAAGGAGAATCCCTACCTCAAAGAAGAGCTCAAATAGAGATGATGACCCGAAACCAAAGTGCTCCAAATCCACTATTGTTCCGATTAAAGCGAAGCCCTCGACCTCCTCTATCTTTTTAACAAAGGACAAAGGGTAGGAAGTGACCCTAGGTAGATCAATTCTTAGAGAGAGTATGTTTAGAGAGAGAGAGTCTCCGCTAGGGTTTCAAGAAAGAAAGAAGGAGAAAATACTATTTTTCCCCCCTGGCGCCCTCTTGAAATCTGACAGGCTCGCTCGAAGCGAAGACACAGTCGCTCGGCGACGGACACAAGAAAGCCTTGCTCGGCGAAAAGAAGCTCGCTCGAGCCAAAACAAACCAGCTTCGCTCGGCGAAGGAAGCTCGCTCGAGCCAACAACCATCGCGATCGAGGTCTAGCCTTTGGGCAACCCTCGCCGATCAAGAAAGGCTCGCTCGGCGATTTAACCAAAGAAGGTCCTCGCTCGAGCGAAGAGAAGCTCGCTCGAGCGACCAAGCCAAAAACTGAACATCAAGAGTTGGTTTCTAAACCCAACCAACCTGCAATCAACCTGCCCAAAACATCCTATAACCAAAGAACAAGGAATCAAAGGACAACAACGACAACAAAATGGCAACGAAATCCACGGAACATAAGTCCGGATACACCAATCAAATGGAAAAAGACCGGGGTCGCTACATATATATAAATTAATATTAAGACATCAATAAGATAGACAAAACATAAAAAATATAAAAGAAGATTAATTTAATTTGTGCAATACACATAATTAAGTACATTCTGTTTTATTTATTTATATATCGGGATAATTTTTTTGAATATCATAATAATTAAATTATAATTATATATATATAAAATAATTATTTCTCAAATAGAAATCATATAAAATTGGTTATTATAATTGAAATTGAGTTTGTGTAGAACTTTATATGTAAATTGAAAAAGCATGATGATGTGGTATTGGCTATGTTCTACGCAGTAGCGCTAATTTTCAATATCCTGTGTTTGTTCCAGATAAGCTTCACTATCAATAGATTATTTCATTTCTATATGCCTTTCATTTGTTCTCTCTCTCTCTCTCATGTTTAATTGAGAGTTTTTGCAGCTTCGTTTGAGTAGTGTGTAAAAATTTTATGGTGTTATGTATATAACAATCTTCATAATCTAAAATCGTGAACTATCAGGATTTTCACAAATAATAACATAATGCGGAAAATAAATAACATACCTGGAACGGTTATGCGAAAGCTTTAAGTGACCCAAATTTGATTGAACATAAACCTAATAATAATATTAGTGGAAAAAGGTTTCTCTGTCTTGACCCTCTTTAGAATACATTAAATTCAGAATTATTTTGATGGGTAGTCTGAATGTCCTTTTATAGGTAGAGAGAGAACCAGTTTCCTTATTCAATAATGATTCCACTCTCCCATCAAAATAGGATACTTGGAAAACACTCTTCTTTATTTACTAATTAATTGTAGCAAAAAAATATGTAATCATAATCTTGCAAAATCTCTAATTCATATTACCATATCATGTGTTCAATATAATGACTAAATAAATAATTTAGTCTTACATTCTCCCACTTGGCCCATATGATAACTTACGTCAAGATTTAACAAGGTTAACATTAGGTGCGCAATAAACCATATTCAATATTACCTTTAATTTGGTAATCATCATAATGCTATAGTTAAATAGTTCACTAATATGAGTCATGGCGGTTCTACACCAATAGTGCGATATAGTCCCTTCCATGTATTATAACACTAGCAACTAGTTTAACATAACCCTTTAAGTGAAGAGTATAAAGGAGTCCAACGATAATGTCTTTTATGAAAGACTATTCCTGTTGTGTCACGACCCAAACCCGCCCCTATAGATTTAACGTCGTAACCGGCCAGTAATTCTTGGATCACCAAAGGCCTCTTAGCAGAATAACATATAATTAGGGGCTGTGGAAGCAAATACACAAAATATACATAGTCCAAAGAGTTGTGCAGACATACATAGGACAAAAATTTGAAACCTTATTGTAGACACTCCATTTTTGACCGACCTTAAGACTCAGACATCACCGATTGAGCGCTTGGTGATGTTGCATATTGTGCTCGTTCTGAGGTTACGGAGTCACGACTGCGAGCCATGCCTCCAGACTTCCGGACTCTTTTATGCCTTGCCTCGGTTTGCAAACCAGGCCCTGCTTTCTTTGTTTTCTCTTCCCAAAGGGAGGGAGAGGTCTCGTAGATCATCTCTCAGTGGCCGTAGGCTACATTTCGCGGTCGTAGGCCATTTTTCCAATTTGGAGCCCGGTTCCCGGTTTTCGGAGCCGTCGGCCGTGTGCCTCGGTTTGGGACCGCTTAACCACCTCCGTTTGCTCTGGGTTTTGGCATACACCTTATTTCCTCCCTTTTGAGGGACATTGTAGTCTGAGAGACCAACTTTGTCGTCGAACGCCACTTCTGGTGCCTAATAGCCTGTTTTCGGGGCCCCGAACTGCGTGTTTCGGCCCCCGAACCTCCGTTTTGCATTCGTCTTGGTTCATTTTTGGTGGAGACCTTATTTTCATAGTTAGAAAGGTTGTAGGAGAGTGGGAGGCCAGCAATTTTTCTGAAAGAACAGCTTTTTTTGGTCAAAAGTGATTTAGCATGAATCTGGGAAAGAGAGAAAACACTGCGCGGCTTCACCGAAACGAGCATAACTCTTTGCATACTTGGATTTAAGATATGAGGTTACCACCATTGGAAAGCTTACTTCCGGGGCTTCATTTTTCACTCAAGAATCTCCTAAGGACAAGTTCTGGTGGGGGAGATATGGTTGGTTGAAGTCCGTTTAGACTAAATCTGCGCGGCTTCACCAAAACAGGCATAACGTTTTGCACAGGAGGAATTTTGATGCAAGGTTTGCGGCATTGGAAAGCTAACCTCTGGGGCTTTATCCTAGGGGGTGGCTGGCCACTTTGACCCTTTTGACCTGGTCGACCGGCCACCTTAACTGGTTGGCCGGCCACCTGAACCTTCTGAACCTGGCCGGCCAGAATCCTCTCTCCTAGTTCCTTACAACTGTGCCAGCTGTTTTTCCCAAAACCCCTGCCCGAGGGTCTGCCCTTTTGGGGGGGAAATTTGAATTTGTTTTTCCCCCTCTTTCCTCCACTCCTCTCCCTCTATAAAACCAGCACCCCACACCATTTTTGAAGGGTTACAAAATCAGCAAAAAAGCTCTCCCCCCTTCTCCCTTCATTTTCACTTTTCCAACCCTTCAAACCCTAAGGTTCTTGCACCCTTTACACTACAACTCATAGCACCACACCTCCAACATCCATTCTAGCCCTTTGAAGTTGATTTCTAGAGGTTGAGAGCTCCCAAACCTGGCCCAAAAGCTGTTGAAGTTTGGTTCTACAAGGTGAGTCCTTTTTTTCTCTTTTTGTAGTCTTTTCTTGCTTCATTTAT
Source organism: Camellia lanceoleosa (assembly GCA_025200525.1). Classification (NCBI taxonomy): domain Eukaryota; kingdom Viridiplantae; phylum Streptophyta; class Magnoliopsida; order Ericales; family Theaceae; genus Camellia; species Camellia lanceoleosa. The sequence goes on from CM045770.1 coordinate 12,832,623, forward strand.
AATCCTTTCTTGCAAGAATTTTTGGGCTCCGACCCGAACTATAAATAGTCATATTTTGAGCTCATCTTCATGCTTGATCAAGGGTTTTTCTCTGTTGGAGGTTTCCTGCTACCCCTTTCCCTTTATCCCTCTTTTATGGCCTATTTTTGCATGATATATTAGCCTTGTTTTTGAGCATTTATGGGCTCTGAGCCAAGCTGTAAAATGTCTTTTTTAAGACCCTCTTCAACTTTGTTGAAAAGCTATCCTCTGTTTGAGGCCATCTACTACCACTTGTCTCCTATCTCTCTTTGTAGGCCCATTTTTGCATGATAGTTTAGCCTCACTTGTGTTCATTTTTGAGACTTGATATAAACTGTAAAGTGCCTTTTTTTGAGCCCCTCTTCAATTTTTTTGAAGGGCTCTTTGCCATTTGGGGCCAGCTGCTGTCCCTTGTCTCTATTCTCTCTTTCAGGGCCATTTTTGCATGATGGATTAGCCCTATTTATGTTCATTTTTGAGACTTGTTATAAAATAGAAAAAGGCTTTTTTTGACATCATCTTCATGTTTTATTAAGGGCATTTTCTTATTTGAGGTCACATGCTTCCTTGAATGTTTGATTGTCCCTTGTTTTGAGCCTTACACCTAAGGTCCAATTGCATGCTTTGTTTGACCTTCTAGCCATTGGAATCTAGTGGATTTCCAGTGGCTTTGATGTTTTTTTGAGCCTCCAAATCAGAGGGGGGTGACCCCCTCTCGCCTTGACTTCTTTGGTGGTCATCTTGACCTTCCAAAGGGACCCCTCTTTACATGCTTTGAAGTCACATTTTAGGGTCAATTTGATGAGTTTTGGGACTACCATATTTGATTTCCAGAGTTTTTTTGGTCATGCTTCATGTCTATCTTGTATGTGCCTAATAACTCCTTGCATGGCCCTCTAAAGGAGCCCCTCATTTGTGCATGTGTTGGTTGCATTTCCATGGTTATTTGGGCATCTTTTGGCATGTTTTATTCACTGATTTTTGCTGGTTTGGTGAGATTCCACGTGCTTCATATACTTTCCATGTAAACCATGTTTGCTAGTCAAAATTGCATGCTACTTTAGCCCATCTTGCTAGCAGCTTCTGGCCATGCTTTGAACTAAGAAAGTTCATCAAATAATGCATGCTTTGTATAGCTATAGGTCATTGCGCATGCCTAGTTTGGAGTTTCGGGGTTCATCTCATGCATCGGGTGCCATATTGCCATGTTTCGGGGCTGTTTAGCATCATATTTTAGTGCTGAAATTTGTGTGTTTGAATGCCATATTTCATGCCTTTCCAGGCCTTGTTAGAGTGGCATTCGTACCTTAGGATCGGTCCTCGATTTGCGTGCATGCGTGCACGTATCTCGAGTGTCTCATTTTCCATCTAATGGCCACTGATGTGGGTGTGGCTGAGATTCACTCATGTTGGTGTAAGTCCATTATGCATTGTGTATGCCATTTCAATTCATAGCATTGCGTATGCTAGGTTGCATGTTAGAGCATCGTGTATGCCATGTTACATCGTGCATTGTGTATGCCATTACATAGCATTGCGTATGCTAGGTTGCATATTAGGATTGCATTCGTGCATGTCATGCATATTACATTGTGTTTGGGATAGGAGTTAGCCCGAGCACAGGAAACGAGGAACGTTTTGTACTCCGAGTGACGGAACGTGTCTCAATTCCCGGTCACCGACACTCCGGATTATCCATGATGGAGCCTTGGTCTTGTTGTGTTTATGTGTGCATTCATTCCATATTGAGTCGTGCAAATCGACTCCTCGGCCATCATGCATTGGGATTCGTGATTGGTGGCACGAGGATCGAGACAAGCATACATATGTGAAAATACATTGCCGTGCCCCTTTCCTGCTCTCTGTTGCAGCAAATCGGAAGCTAGCATTCTTTTGGAGCTTCGTGCAATACTCCGAGCTTAATCATAAACAGAGGCTAATTGGGGCATCGCAGTGGATTTCCGCGCAAGGCAAGTCGAGCATGCATCATTCATCATCCGGAGCAGAGTTGAGGCAGTCCCTAGCTTGCATGCTAGTTTACAGCTTTCCTAGGTTAATTTGTTAATTAATTAGGATTTTGTACTTATTCAGACTGTACTATTTATTTGGACTGTACTATTCATTGGGACTGTATATTATTTATTCAGACCCTCCGAGCGAGAGTACAAGTGTAATAAGTGTGCGTGCATGTGATGTACGTTTTCCAACCCCACGTCTTTCTCCCTTTTATTTACCAGCTTATGATGGTTAGATTAGGGCATGTTTCAATTAGCATACAGTATGATAGCATGTTTGCATTCATTCATCTGTTTTGCATGCACCGGGCTCGGCGCATCATAACTCACTGCATTGTATTTCAATTTTTAGTTGAATACTTGTTAGCTGTAGCATCCCATACACCATGTTTAGAATAGTCGAGCCTGCTATAGTTGCATTTTTGCATGTGTCGCATTAGGCATTTCTGTATAATTAGGATCATGCATGGATTTCTAATTAGATTCTGTTTTGGCTTGGAGTACTCGGTAAGTTTTATGCTTTAGCATCCTTGCATGCGTGTGAGTGACTGCCATGATAGCATGCTTACCATGAGGCTATTTGCTTATATGATATAACTGCCTGAATGCCTGTGGGTGAAGGTTGGGTTATTTGGATTGGGACAAATCATCAACTGTGAGTTTTAAGCCCACTAGATAGTGGCAAAACCATCTTTTCTAAGCCCACCTAAGGGTGGCAAAATCTGCATTTTAAGCCTACTCGCGGGTAGCAAACCATCTTTCAAAAACGAACATGAAGTGTTTTGTTCCAATTCAGGTGATCCAGTCTATACTTGTATGCTGTGCGCATCACATAGTAAATCTAGGCTAATAACCAGAATAAGAACGCATAATGTTTTCAAAACTAGATATCATGGTTAGTAGAGGTCGATCTTTGATCGGGCGAGCGGGGGTGCTCACAAAGTGACCTTCCCCAATCGTACCTAAGTTCTCGAGCCGAGGCAACTTTGGTGATGACGGACACGTGGCCTTAGGCAAACGAGTCAGGGTTTCCTAAATTTCCCAAAAAAAAATAATAAAACATTTAGGTGGCGACTCTGTATCTGGCAAAGCAGTCCATGTTTGGCACTTCTTTCAAAAATCTGTTTTCTCAGAACGATTTGCCGGATTTGGACTTTTTGGTTCAGATTACGAACCGTGACGATTTGAGTCCTGAACTGTATGAGCCCAAAACGAACGGAACGGGAGACTCATCCCTCCCGGGGCGTTCGGGGACGTCTATAGTTTCTGGCGACTCTGCTGGGGATTTAGAGAGCTTGACTTGAACTCATGATATCTTGTTTTGATTACACTTATGTGTTTCTTTGCATTGCATTTGCATTGGTGCGCCTAGGACACCGTGTTTGCCATCTGCTATTCCTGAGCGGTTTGCCAGAGGCTGCGTGCCATAAGGCTTACCAGTTACGGGCTCTGCCAGTATGGAAATACAAACCGCGATTTTATCGGGGCACCCGTTTGACCATTCGACCTAGTGCATGTTCGGAATCCATAGTGACCATTCCAAACTAGGACAGGTTGCTTACCTGATATATGTTGTTTGAAACCGCTGCGTGCATAGTGAAACCCTAACTCCTGACAAAATAGGATAGGGAAACCCTACCCCAACATAGGGGTGTTTTGGCTCTCACTTATTTGTTATGTGCATTTGGAGTGCGTCTCTATAGGAATGCATGTATTAGTTTGGAAGTTTGGGCATCAGGCCTGTGGGCACCAATTCAGTATTTTGGGATTTAGTTTACCTAAGGGTAACAGTTTACAGGCCAAATTTTGGGGCAGAATTCAGTAGAGGGCACAGTCATCCTATTATGCTCATATCTGTTTTGGTGAAATCAGTGAGATGTCGCATGTTTTCTCTTTGCTAGATAGTCACAAACTATAGCTTGTAAGGCTCGATATCCCGGTACATTGGACTAGTGCTGATAGACTTTCTTAGGTCAGCGATTCAATTCAAGGGCAACCAGTGTTCTTTCGCTGAGGCAAGGCAAATAAAGGCCAGTCAGGGTTCACCGGTTCATTCGATCCGTCGATCGCCGATCCATCACCTTTGTTCGGACTTCAATGAACCGTAATGGCACAGGGTTCAGAAGAATTTGTGGCCGTGATAGCAGCGCTAAATCGGGGAACTGCCACGTAGGCTGAGACCAGTATTGAAACGCAGCGCCCATCTGGGGCATCTACCTCACATCCAGCTTTGGGACCGCAGCCGAACTTTGACCCACTGCCGCCAGTTGAAGATTTGTAGTGTTCGAATCCTCGAGAAGGGTTGGCTCAAGCCCGAGTTTTCAGACCCCTGGTGCATCCTAATGAGAGGCTTTATCCCCTTGATGCTAGTGACCTCGATCCGACCGCAGTGAAAATCGCAAACCTTGAGAAGCAATTCAAAAAGGCACAGGGCCTTAACTCCATTCCCGACATTGAGGATGGGCACACCAAGTTTGCCGTACGGCTCCCAGACAGATTCAAAATGCCATATATTGACCGTTTCGACAGGTCTGGAGACCCAATGGTAGATATCCGACTTTTCTTGGATGTCCTGAAACCAATGGGTCTGACTAAGCCACAGAAACTCTCTCTGTATGGAAGAACCCTGTCGGGTGTAGCAGCCACTTGGTACGCTAAGTTGGAGAATACAGTGAAGCAAAACTGGGAAGAATTGGCTGAGGCCTTTGTTGATCAGTATTCTTACAATACCCAAGTTGAAATGACCATCCAAGAGCTTGAAGCAACCCGCCAGAACCCAATAGAGCCTTTTGTGAAATTTGTTACGAGGTGGAGAGCAAAGGCAACACAGATGACAGATCGTCGCCCTTTTGAGAGGGATCAAGTGCAGATGATGGTGCGAAACCTCGAGCATGATATGTTGCAAAAGTTGATAGTCGCTCCACTATTCACTTTCAAAAGTTTGCACGAACTGGGGGTTCAGGTCGAGAATGCGTTCAACAGTGGGATCATTCCCAGAACAAGGGAACCGACAAAGAGGGTGATTTCAAGGAGTACCAATGCCGGAAGTAGCACTATTCCTGAACCCACTGAAATCAATACAGTCACCACAGCTAACCCTTTTGCCAAACCAAGCCTACAAACAACCGGCCCAGCCCGAGCTTAGGGCAGAACTTTTACCCCTCTCTATATGAGCCTGACTAGCGCACTAAAAGTCCTGATGGAAAGAGGGCATCTCAAACCCCTCGATCCTCAACCTCTGCCTAACCCACTCCAGCCAGACATAACCCCTCCAAGTACTGTGTGTACCATCGGCCCGTGATCATAGCACCGCTACCGCTCGTCATGAGGTCCAAAATCTCATCGACAATCGGACGATAGCTCCACCTTCAGACCCCAATGACCAAACATCTCCTGCCTACCTCAATCTTATCCATATACTGCCATCCACCTATGACGCCAGCATATACATCACCCCAGCCCATCTATCCAAGCCTGAGGTGCTTATCCCAGAAAGCATGGACTTATGCATGATGGGTGCACCTAAACCCCAATCATCTCAAACCCGTGAGCCCACTACTTCTGAGCTGAAGAGAATGATCGAAGGTCTTCAGAGAACTGTGACAGATCTGGCCTCTAGGACATTAGCTCCGTCATCAACCACATCACATACCAGGGAGTTCATGTCAAAAGGCTCCCCAGTCTTGGAACGGGCTGTATTTGAGGAATGCCAATCCCTTGGCAAAGTGGAGGCGAGTGGAAAAAACAAGATAGGGGCGGACATGGATCCCCATGAACATCTTCTGTTGGCTGTTGAGGCTTTGAAAGCCGAGGGACTGAACAAAGAGCAAGTGCTTGCAGTTGTTGCAAAAACTGTGGGCGACATTTTCGCCACTCAAGTTGGGGGCAGTTTGAATCAAGGGGCAAGCCGGGAGAAGGGTCATTGTATCAGAAACGTTCCTTTCAACTATAATCCTCCACTCAGAAGAGATCAGGAAGCTAGGCCAGCACCTGCCAATCCCTTTTCTGGTGCACCCAGCAAAAATCCACAAACCTTGAAGTACCAACCCCGAGGTCGGAGGGTCTTCCATGCCCTCTATATGCCTTTGTCCAAAGCTCTCCAAATCCTTGTTGGACAAGGCCATCTCAAACCCCTTGAGCCTCGGCCTCTCCCGAACCCTCTTCCGGCTACACATGATGCTACCCAGTACTGCGTGTACCATCAGCAAACTGGCCATACTACCGACAACTACTTTCGTCTTCGCCACGAAGTACAGGATCTGTTTGACAATGGGGTTGTCCTCCCGCCAAGCTCTGCAAAGTCTATCGGCACTGGATCGGTGAACTTGGGGGATAATGTGAGTATGTGATCAGGGGATGAACCACCTGCGGGCGTCGCTCGATTAACAACAGACGTGGGAATAGCACGCACTGTTCTGAGCAATATGCAAACACCAGTTTTTGTGCTTTCTGACTTGGGTATTGAGTAAGTCTTGTTTTAGAGTCAGTCTTTTTGTTTTGGGTCTGTCTTGTTGTATCAAGTCAGTCCTGTTTTGTTGGAGTCGGGTGATTTCGGGGGTGTTACCTCGGACATCACTTGCTTTTCGCCTACTTTTCTGTGCCTCGAACTCATTGCTCTGACCTAAGTTTTTCAAAACCTTTTGAACACTGTGATGAAAACAAAGAGGAAGGAATTCCTCGGGATTTGCAAAAAATTTGATCAAGTGAGAGAAAGAGAGGCATGCTAAGCCCTTAATAAGTGAGATCATGCTTGTTAGTGTGAGTACTGGGAAGGATCCTGGCTTGATCCAGATTGGTTCCGCACTATCTTCAGCGCGAGCGATTTGTCGCTTTCTTAAAAGATTTCAAAAAATGTTTTGCGCGGTCCTGCGAAGACCTGTGTGGAATCGCTCTTGAGATTGTGCAGCCTAGGATCGCTCTCAGCCTCGAAACTCGACCCCTCACTTTTAAACCTTGAACTGGGATTTAGAATGTTCAACGGTCAACTACAATGTGAGGCCCGTGTGGCCGGATCAGAAGCAGCCCATGAACTAGGGGCGAGAATATCAGATGTGATCGAAGGAAGCTTGCGAAGCTAGATCAAAAGCAGCCCTCGAACTAGGGGCAAAAAAAAAAAAATGTCAGATGTGCTCGAAGAGTCAAAGATAAAGACTGACCAGAATGCCAAATCCCAGAAGAGAAGAAAGAAGAAAGTATTGTTGAAGAACAACTGAGTTCCTATCCACAACATTAGGGGCAAATTTAGCCCCCATGGGATGGATTCCTGCATCGTTAGCGAACAGCAGTCACTCTCTTGGATTTAGACGGATTCGAGATCTCAGAACCATTTGATATGGACCAAGCTACACTTTTACCCTTGAGTGGCTCGCTGGGTCGAAAACTCGAAAGGGCGACCCAGGCAAAAGTTAGAGCGAGAAAAAAAAGAGAGAAGAAAAGAACAAAAGAGAAAAATGAAGAAAATGCAAAAAAAAAAAAAAAAAAGAAAAAAAAAAAGAAAAGAAGAAAAAGATGGAAAAAAGAAGAAAAATGAAAAAGAATTGAAGAACAAAGCTCGCAAGGTTAAAAACCCGCAACAGGCGCCTTGGCAAAAGTTAGAGCATAAAAAGAAGAGGTTAAATACCCGAGTGTACCTTAACCCCGAACTACGTGAGGCTTGATTCCCATCTTTGGGATACGTAGGCAACTTCATTCTGAAGTCCAGCCGTAAAACACTTCAAAATTCGACTGTGTCCATGTAATGGTTTTGATCATCTTTGCTTTCTCTGAATCCGAGAATTTGGTTGTGTTCGTCACTCTGAGGACTGACTACAATGCGCCGCGGTGCTATCTAAACAAGGGGCAACTTTCCGTTGCCATTCAATACGCTGCGGTGCCGTTCAAACAAGGGGCAACTTTCCGTTGCCAGGAAGCTCTCTTCAAGCAGGGGGCAATTTTCCTTCGAATCTGAAGTTGTGCATCTCAAGAGCGGGTTCTATGCTTGTTGAGCAGTGGCCGTTTGCAAAAATAGTTTTTGAGAATTTTTGATGAGGTTGACTAATTTCTCTCAAAAATTATTCCATTTTTCCAAAACTGGACTATTTTTTAGACCCCAAAAAGGGAAAATTTTCAATGTTCACAGCCTAACTTGCATGATTTTAAATCAGAAAATTGAACAAGCGTGTTAATCTAACTCTCATTTTGGTCAAAATTTTCTTAGTAGAAAGTCAAAAACAAAAAAATGGTCGAAATGATGAACTAGGGGCATAGTTGAGTCAGGTGTTCTGTCTTTTCCCCATTGCCATAATACTTGCCAAGAAGGGCACTCTACCTGCCAGAAAAGAGCACAACTGAAGTTAACAGCAAAAGGGCTGAAAGCTCTCTCACCCTCCGAGTAACGAGGTATCAAGTCAAGTGCGAAGTACGAACTGGAATGGGACAAGATATTCCACTCCGTTATCTGGATAGATCTGATCACGTCCAAACTCCCCAGCAGAACATCGTCAACCGATGTCAGCTATAGATTTGTTACACACCCAATTGTAGTGCAGCCCCTCTGTGGAAGAAACTCACTGTTATGAACAAGAAGAAGAATCTAGCAGAATGCTAGGGGCAAGAGCCCACAACTTTCTGTTTATCCATTAACCACCCAGGGGAGGGACAAAAAATGAGAGATTGAAGAATAGAGAGATGTGAGCTGAGAGAAAAAGTGAGAAAATGGCTTTTTCAGAAAAACAGAGCTTGAGGGCCGAGTGATGTGAGAATCACAAATGAGAAAGGTTGGGAAACAATACCCGGAGAAATTGGCTCCTCGTGCACCGAGAGGTCTCTCGCCTTTGTAACACAGCTGAGTGTTGTGTTTGTGCGTTTTGTTTGTCTCGTTTCTTGTTTTGAGTCGTTTTTTGGTCAAAATTGTCTTAGTAGAAAGCCAAAAACAAAAAAATGGTCGAAATGATGAACTAGGGGCACAGTTGAGTCAGGTGTTCTGTCTTTTCCCCATTGCCATAATACTTGCCAAGAAGGGCACTCTACCTGCCAGAAAAGAGCACAACCGGTTAACGACAAAAGAAATTTAGCTCTCTCACCCTCTGAGTAACGAGGTATCAAGTCAAGTGCGAAGTACGAACCGGAATGGGACAAGATATTCCACTCCGTTATCTGGATAGATCTGATCACGTCCAAACTCCCCAGCAGAACATCGTCAACCGATGTCAGCTGTAGATTTGTTACACACCCAATTGTAGTGCAGCCCCTCTGTGGAAGAAACTCACTGTTATGAACAAGAAGAAGAATCTAGCAGAATGCTAGGGGCAAGAGCCCACAACTTTCTGTTTATCCATCAACCACCCAGGGGAGGGACAAAAAATGAGAGATTGAAGAATAGAGAGATGTGAGCTGAGAGAAAAAGTGAGAAAATGGCTTTTTCAGAAAAACAGAGCTTGAGGGCCGAGTGATGTGAGAATCACAAATGAGAAAGGTTGGAAAACAATACCCGGAGAAACTGGCTCCTCGTGCACCGAGAGGTCTCTCGCCTTTGTAACACAGCTGAGTGTTGTGTTTGTGCGTTTTGTTTGTCTCGTTTCTTGTTTTGAGTCATTTGAGTGTCAACAAATGTGTTTAGGTCATTTTACCTTGTTTTTCCTTTGTTGAGTTGTGTTTAGGTCGTTCTACCTTTGTTTTCCATTGTTGAGTCGTTTTGGTTGTGGTCAGTTATAGGCTCAATACCCGGTTGAAAACCCTTTTCTCATTTCAATTTCAAAAATCGTTTTGTGCTCAGAGTGCCGTGTCGTTCTCCACATTTGTGCAAAAAAAAAGGGGATCAGTTCTTTCATAAAGCCGCAGGGTTCAACCCAGGTCATGTCAGAATAGTAAAACAAGGACCTATTTGAAGCTATTTAGGTTCCAGATTGCAAAGCAAAAGAAAAGAGGGAAAATTTGGAGCATCTTAGCACGTTTCAACTTTAACAAAATCCGAGACTACATTCTAGGTGCACCTTCTCAGGCCTCGCTGTTTCTCTGGAATATGAGTGTATCTCGACCCCAAGTGTAAGCCTGCTTCAAGTCAGAATGGCAGTCCAAGCAGCACCCGAGGGTTTCACATGCAGATGTTATCTCTCGCCAATATGAACATGATGTGCCCTTTTTGAGCTGAGTGAGTTGCGAAGTCCTCTAAGAGGCAAATCAGAGGCACTAGAGTACATATTTGATGCTCCTCTATTGCATAGAATGTGAACTTTCATATACACTGTTGTTGCATGCGTGCCGCGCATCGTTATGATTCATGCATAGAATATGCTTGCTTTCGATTACGCATATAATATGCTTTGCTTGTTTCATGCATAGAATATGCTTGCTTTCAATATTGCATAGAATGTGCTTCCATACTTGCATAGAAAATGCTCGTATCTTTTACATGGAAAATGCCCCCATACTTGCATAAAAGATGCATTTTATCGCACTTTCTGTGCATTTTATCTCGCTCGCACTGTCTTGTGCACTTACACTTTGTATCTCACTAGCACTGTCTTGTGCATCTTGTGGTTGTATCTCACTCGCACTGTTTAGCGTATTGCGCTGTTTAGCGTATCGCACTGTCTTGTGCATTTCAAATCACTCGCGCTGTTTAGCGTAGCGCACTATTTTGTGCATTTCTAATCATTCGAGCTATTTTGCGCACCTCAATTGCACTGTTTTGTGCAGTTTATCATTCGCGCTATTTTGCGCACCTCAATTGCACTGTTTTGTGCAGTTTACATTCGCGCTATTTTGCGCATCGCACTATTCTGTGCAATTTATCACTCGTGCTATTTTGCGCACCACAATCGCACTGTTTTGTGCAGTTTATCATTCGTGCTATTTTGCGCACCTGCATTGCACTATTCTGTGCAGTTTATCATTCGCGCTATTTTGCGCATCGCATTGTTTTGTGCAGTTTATCATTCGCGCTATTTTGCGCACCTCCATCGCACTGTCTTGTGCATTGCATTCATCGCGCTATTTTGTGCTTTGCATATCACATCGCACTATCTTGTGCATTTCAAATCAATCGCGCTGTGCATTGTATCATTCGCGCTATCTTGTGCACCTCACCTGCACTTGTTAGTGTATTGCATCGCGTTATCTTGCGTCGTGACCATTACTTGCATTGTGCATGCATTTTATTGCACTATCTTGCGCACCTCACCTTTAGCTTGCACTGTCTTGTGCACTCACCTGGTCCAGGAGACCTTAAATCCTCCGGTCTAAGGAGACCTTAAATCCTGTATCATCATTCGCGCTATTTTGCGTATCGCACTTGCATTTATCCGCACCGTCTCGTGCACTTTCCGGTCTAGGAGACCTTAAATCCTCTAAAGGTGCAATTCTTTTGGTGTTTGTTGTGCCCGAACGACTTCCAGTGGTCTGGTATAGCCACCTGCCTGTGTTAGCAGTGAGTTCCTAGGAGATCAACTGAGACGGTGGAAACTAGAGTTCGAATGGCTCTTGCCTAGAACGCAAAGGTTCGGAATTTCCGAGACTAAAGTCTGGTTTAAATACCCAGGGGTATATCCTCGGCTTGAAATCTATATGGCAGCCCCATAGATTGAGATAGCATATGTATGCGCCTCAATTCTGGATACCGAATCAACCTAGTCTGTCACCCTGTTGGAGAGTAGGGAAAGCTGCAACCATAGTCAGGGAGAAAAGTAGTACCTGCAGTTCAACCAAGAAGAAGCGAAAGATTCCCACATCAGCATGAGATAGGACATTGCCAAGGCACGATATTGTATGTATGGTTCATTTGAGGCTGGTGCGACCAGACGAGCCGCACAGGTATTGTATGTTCTCCATGTGAGACGTAGCGAGAATTGAATAATTCTCTTACATCCTTTCTGCATGAAATGTAGTTAGATTTGTATATGCTTGCTTAAAACTGTTGCGTGTGCGCTTCATTACAGCTTGCTGCTTTGCATGATCATGAGTTACATTCGGCTCCTTGCATTGTTAGTTGCATTTTGCCCCTGCCTACGGGCACATCTCTTTGTTTATCTCACCTGTTTGTCTGAGTCTTCGGCCATGTCAAAAATGGGTCGTCTCTGGGCTTTGACATTCACTCCCATCACTTCTTGACTTCCGAGTTCTGTCAAAGAGGGGCAACTGTAGACACCCCATTTTTGACCGACCTTAAGACTCAGACGTCACCGATTGAGCGCTTGGTGATATTGCATATTGTGCTTGTTCTGAGGTTACGGAGTCACGGCTGCGAGCCTTGCCTCCGGACTTCCGGACTCTTTTATGCCTTGCCTCGGTTTGCGAACCAGGCCCCGTTTTCTTTGTTTTCTCTTCCCGAAGGGAGGGAGAGGTCTTGTAGATCATCTCTCAGTGGCCGTAGGCTACGTTTCGCGGTCGTAGGCCATTTTTCCCGTTTGGAGCCCAGTTCCCGGTTTTCGGAGCCGTCGGCCGTGTGCCTCGGTTTGGGACCGCTTAACCACCTCCGTTTGCTCCGGTTTTTGGCATACACCTTATTTCCTCCCTTTTGAGGGACACTGTGGTCTGAGAGACCAACTTCGTGGTCGAACGCCACTTCCGGTGCCTAACAGCCTGTTTTCGGGGCCCCGAACTGCGTGTTTCGGCCCCCGAACCTCCGTTTTGCATCCGTCTTGGTTCATTTTTGGTGGAGACCTTATTTTCATTGTTAGAAAGGTTGTAGGAGAGTGGGAGGCCAGTAATTTTTTTGAAAGAACAGTTTTTTTGGTCAAAAGTGATTCAGCATAAATCTGGGAAAGAGAGAAAACACTGCGTGGCTTCACCGAAACGAGCATAACTCTTTGCATACTTGGATTTAAGATATAAGGTTACCACCATTGGAAAGCTTACTTCCGAGGCTTCATTTTTCACTCAAGAATCTCCTAAGGACAAGTTCGGGTGTGGGAGATATGGTTGGTTGAAGTCTGTTTGGACCGAATCTGCGCGGCTTCACCAAAACAGACATAACGTTTTGCACAGGAGGAATTTTGATGCAAGGTTTGCGGCATTGGAAAGCTAACCTCTGGGGCTTCATCCCACGGGGTGGCCGGCTACTTTGACCCTTTTGACCTGGTCGGTCGGCCATCTTAACTGGTCGACCGGCCACCTTGCCGGCCACCTGAACCTTCTGAACCTAGCCGGCCAGAATCCTCTCTCCTAGTTCCTTCAATGCCTCACATTTGTTTTGCCCAAACCCCCCAGGGTCTGCCCTTTGGGGGAAATTTGAATCGCTTCCCCCTTTCCTCCCTCTATAAAACCAGCACCCTACACCATTTTTGAAGGGTTACAAAATCAGCAAAAAAGCTCTCCCCCCTTCTCCCTTCATTTTCACTTTTCCAACCCTTCAAACCCTAAGGTTCTTGCACCCTTTACACTACAACTCATAGCACCACACCTCCAACATCCATTCTAGCCCTTTGAAGCTGATTTCTAGAGGTTGAGAGCTCCCAAACTTGGTCCAAAAGCTGTTGAAGTTTGGTTCGACAAGGGTGAGTCCTTTTTTTTTCTCTTTTTTTAGTCTTTTCTTGCTTCATTTATAATCCCTTCTTGAAAGCATTTTTGGGCTCCGACCCAAACTAGAAATAGTCATATTTTGAGCTCATCTTTATGTTTGATCAAGGGTTTTTATCTGTTTGAGGTTTCCTGCTACCCCTTTCCCTTTATCCCTCTTTTATGGCCTATTTTTGCATGATATATTAGCCTTGTTTTTGAGCATTTTTGGGCTCCAAGCCAAACTGTAAAATGTCTTTTTTTGAGACCCTCTTCAACTTTGTTGAAGGACTATCCTCTGTTTGAGGCCATCTACTACCACTTGTCTCCTATCTCTCTTTGTAGGCCCATTTTTGCATGATAGTTTAGCCTCACTTGTGTTCATTTTCAAGACTTGATATAAACTGTAAAGTACCTTTTTTTGAGCCCCTCTTCAATTTTATTGTAGGGCTCTTTGCCATTTGGGGCCAGCTTCTGTCCCTTGTCTCTATTCTCTCTTTTAGGGCCATTTTTGCATGATGGATTAGCCCTATTTATGTTCATTTTTGAGACTTGTTATAAACTGGAAAAAGGCTTGTTTTGATATCATCTTCATGTTTTATTAGGGCATTTTATTATTTGAGGTCACATGCTTCCTTGAATGTTTGATTGTCCCTTGTTTTGAGCCTTACACCTAAGCTCCAATTGCATGCTTTGTTTGACCTTCTAGAAATTGGAATCCAGTGGATTTCTAGTGGCTTTGATGCTGTTTTGAGCCTCCAAATCAGAGGGGGGTGACCCCCTCTCACCTTGACTTGTTTGGTGGTCATCTTGGCCTTCCAAAGGGACCCCTCTTTACATGCTTTGAAGTCACATTTTAGGGTCAATTTGATGAGTTTTGGGACTACCATATTTGATTTCCAGAGTATTTTTGGTCATGCTTCATGTCTATCTTGTATGTGCCTAATAACTCCTTGCATGGCCCTCTAAAGGAGCCCCTCATTTGTGCATGTGTTGGCTGCATTTCCATGGTTATTTGGGTATCTTTTGGCATGTTTTATTCACTGATTTTTTCTGGTTTGGTGAGATTCCATGTTCTTCATACACTTGCCATGTAAACCATGTTTGCTAGTCAAAATTGCATGCTACTTTATCCCATCTTGCTAGCACCTTCTGGCCATGCTTTGAACTAATAAAGTTAATATTTTGGGACTGCCTTGACTCTATCTTCATGCTTCATGATCAAATAATGCATGCTTTGTATAGCTATAGGTCATTGCGCATGCCTAGTTTTGAGTTTCGGGGTTCATCTCATGCATCGGGTGCCATATTGCCATGTTTCGGGGCTGTTTAGCATCATATTTTAGTGCTGAAATTTGTGTATTTGAATGCCATATTTCAGGCCTTGCCATGCCTTGTTAGAGTGGCATTCGTGCCTTAGAATCGATCCTTGGTTTGCGTGCATGCGTGCACGCATCTCGAGTGTCTCATTTTCCATCTAATGGCCACTGATGTAGGTGTGGCTGAGGTTCACTCATGTTGGTGTAAGTCCATTATGCATTGTGTATGCCATTTCAATTCATAGCATTGCGTATGCTAGGTTGCATGTTAGAGCATCGTGTATGCCATGTTACATCATGCATTGTGTATGCCATTACATAGCATTGCGTATGCTAGGTTACATGTTAGGATTGCATTCATGCATGTCATGCATATTGCATTGTGTTTGGGATATGAGTTAGCCCGAGCACGGGAAATGAGGGACGTTTTGTACTCCGAGTGACGGAACGTGTCTCAATTCCTGATCACCGATACTCCGGATTATCCATGATGGAGTCTTGGTCTTGTTGTGTTTATGTGTGCATTCATTCCATATTGAGTCGTGCAAATCGACTCCTCGGCCATCATGCATCGAGATGCGTGATTGGTGGCATGAGGATCGAGACAAGCATACATATGTGAAAATACATTGCCGTGCCCCTTTCTTGCTCTCTATTGCAGCAAATCGGAAGCCGGCATTCTTTTGGAGCTTTGTGCAATACTCCGAGCTTAATCATAAACAGAGGCTAATTGGGGCATCGTAGTGAATTTCCGCGCAAGGCAACCCGAGCATGCATCATTCATCATCCGGAGCGGAGTCGAAGCAGTCCCTAGCTTGCATACTAGTTTACAGCTTTCCTAGGTTAATTTGTTAATTAATTAGGATTTTGTACTTATTCGGACTGTACTATTTGTTTGGACTGTACTATTCATTGGGACTGTATATTATTTATTCAGACCCTCCGAGCGAAGGCACAATTGTAATAAGTGTGCGTGCGTGTGACGTATGTCTTCCAACCCCACGTCTTTCTCCCTTTTATTTACCAGCTTATGATGGTTAGATTAGGGCATGTTTCAATTAGCATACAGTATGATAGCATGTTTGCATTCATTCATCTATTTTGCATGCACCGGGCTCGGCGTATCATAACTCACTGCATTGTATTTCAATTCCAAGTTGAATACTTGTTAGCTGTAGCATCCCATACACCATGTTTAGAATAGTCGAGCCTGCTATAGTTGCATTTTTGCATGTGTCGCATTAGGCATTTCTGTATAATTAGGATCATGCAAGGATTTCTAATTAGCTTCTGTTTTGGCTTGGAGTACTCGGTAAGCTTTATGCTTTAGCATTCTTGCATGCGTGTGAGTGACTGCCATGATAGCATGCTTACCATGAGGCTATTTGCTTATATGATATAACTGCCTGAATGCCTGTGGGTGAAGGTTGAGTTATTTGGATTGGGACAAATCATCAACTGTGAGTTTTAAGCCCACTAGATAGTGGCAAAACCATCTTTTCTAAGCCCACCTGAGGGTGGCAAAATCTGCATTTTAAGCCTACCCGCGGGTAGCAAACCGTCTTTCAAAAACGAACATGAAGTGTTTTGTTCCAATTCAGGCGATCCAGTCTATACTTGTATGCTGTGCGCATCACATAGTAAATCTAGGCTAATAACCGGAATAAGAACGCATAATGTTTTCAAAAATAGATATCTTGGTTAGTAGAGGCCGATCTTTGATCGGGCGAGCGGGGGTGCTCACAAAGTGACCTTCCCCAATCGTACCTAAGTTCCCGAGTCGAGGCAACTTTGGTGATGACGGACACGTGGCCTTAGGCAAACGAGTCAGGGTTTCCTAAATTTTCCAAAAAAAATAAAATAAAATATTTAGGTGACGACTCTGTATCTGGCAAAGCAGTCAATGTTTGGCACTTCTTTCAAAAATCTGTTTTCTCAAAACGATTTGCCGGATTTGGACTCTTTGGTTTAGGTTACGAACCGTGACGATTTGAGTCCTGAACTGTTGTGAGCCCAAAATGAACGGAACGGGAGACTCATCCCTCCCGGGGCGTTCGGGGACGTCTACATTTATAAAATATACACATAAGATGTCATGTTCATATAAGTCTTGTAACATCGTGCAAGCGTCATCAAAAGGGACTTAGCCCAGTATGCAGATATCAAAACAAGACAAAACATAAACGTTCTTAATATGATACATAAAATAACTCTTGACATGGTTCACAAAATTCGACTTCTAGACACAGGAACCTCCCTAAGAGGCACGGTAACTGGTTGACCCCAAAACTTTCTAGACAGCAGCTTAGGCCTGGTTATGTAGTTGCTCACTTACATACATAATATAAATAGTGAGCGGGAGCGTAGTGAATAATAACAGAGTAAAGGGTTTTAATGAATGATGTCCATACCAGATTCAGAAATCAGAATTCAGATTCATAAACATATTCATATTTATATTCTTGTTCAAATCATATACAGAAATTAGAGTTCATGCTTAATCATACATGGTACATTCGTTAGTGCTAATAGAATAGATACAGAATAGATGCAGAACATATGGTGGTTATGAATAACTAGTTCCATAAAGGAACCTCTGGATCTAGGTAACAGATGACAGATATACTGAGCTCGATAATGGAGCCTCTAGTACAGGTAACAGATTACAGATATAATAAGTTCCATAATGGAACCTCTAATACCAGGTAACAGCTAACAGATATCATATAGTGCTAAGGATGCCACGAATACATGTCAAGAATTGGACAATCATTCATTGTACTGAACATAACATTTCAAAAAAAAAAAAAAATCTTATTTCATCCTGTAGAAAATAAATAAAGTTGAACATAACTTTACTAAATTATTACTCACAGATGGCTCCAGGTGCAGACAGATAGAGCAGACTAATCAAACAGTTTACGGCGTGTGACCTACATCAACACATAACAAATACACATTTGAAACACATGCTCGGAATATACTTAACTCATTACGTTTTATTCTTAGTGTGTTTCTACATTTTACCCTCATTATTATGTCTTAATCATGGCCTAGGAATGCTTAAGGTGTGATGAGGATGCCAAATTATATTGTTCAACACTTAGGCAAATTTGTTGAAAATAGGGTCCCTGCTCGAGCGCAACTTTTTTCACTCGAACGGAGGTTCAAAAATGTAAATGGTCGCCGGCGCAACTTCGTCGCCGGCGATCTGAACTCGCAAAAGTTCGTTGTGTAATTTGTTTTGACGACGCCGACGGCAGTCGCTCGAGCGTAAGACTCAGGTCCTCGCTCGAGCGCAACTCTTGTCGCTCGAACGGTCTGCAAAAACATGAAACTTTTGGGAGCTTGCATTTCACACTCGAGCGAACTTTTGGTCGCTTGAATGGAAATGCAAGATCACAGAGTGGTCGCTTAAGTGTAGGTTCTGTCGCTTGAGCAGAGAGGTCGAATTCTAGAATTTCCAAATTCACTTATAAGCTGCAAAACTCAAATTCAATGCATTAAAACTCATCTTTCTGGGCCGAAAACTTACAGATATATGTGTGAACTTGGAAAACATTGGGAATTCAAAGCCAATTGTGCGAATCAACACTCAAGTCTTAAAAAACATAACATGCAAGTATTTCTTGACTTCAAAGCTTTTCAAAACATGATCAACTAAGGTGCAATGGTATGAAACTTGGTGAATTCTCAAAACAAGAATGAGATGAACACATGCAAGTGAGATTTGTTTGAAATTGATACTCAAAATGTCATAAAAATGCATGTATGCATGGTTGTTCTTCTTTTCTACACTCTAGAGTTCATGTATGATTCATTTTAATTCTCTTGTATTCATGTGCTAAATAACTCAATTCCAAAGTTGCAAGGTTAAGCTCTTACCTAGGCTACCCAATTGAGCTTCAATTAGTCAAAATC
The DNA here is from genome assembly GCA_025200525.1 of Camellia lanceoleosa. Classification (NCBI taxonomy): domain Eukaryota; kingdom Viridiplantae; phylum Streptophyta; class Magnoliopsida; order Ericales; family Theaceae; genus Camellia; species Camellia lanceoleosa. The sequence continues at coordinate 12,851,371 of CM045770.1, forward strand.
TCGAGTAATTCTCCAAGTCTCCCAACAATGTCCTTATCTACCTCAAGTTTGGTTCCAAGTTCCTTAGTCTCTCACTCTCTCTCACATTTTGGTCTCAAGAGTGCAAATTAAGTGGTGAAGAAGTGAGTTTAAGAGGTGTATTGGCCTTATATAGGCTTACCTAATGGTGGTTAATTAACGCTAATCAAATGGGCATCAAATTAGTCTAATTTAATCACTCTGAATCAAATTTTAATTGGACCTATCATAAAATTCTAAAAATTTCAAATAACATATACTTGAAGTCAATTTTGTAATCGGATGCCGATAAGGCCTTCAATTCGTAGAACAAAACATAAACATGAACAGATCTTTCTACGATAAATAGATATAAATACAAATAATGCAACACACAGGCAATTAATGCAAAATTTCAGTTTAATTACTTATTAAGCCTTTTTAATCATGGATTATACGTTAATCGTGGGTCGGGATTGTTGCATGTTGTCATTCATTCATTCTCATATATGTACGTACTCATTTCATAATAGGAAATATATTAGAAACACAATTAATGAGATCTCAATGTGTCAAATAACACAATCAATTATAAACAACCATTATGGATTACATTCAAGACCCAATTGGCAAGTTTCTTAATTGTCTTTAAGAGTAATCCATTCATCAATAGATCTGCACTTAAAAGTTATATACTTATGTATTTTATTAATACTTTCTGGTTCTGAAATTCTTCTTCAATGACAAAGTATTTCAATTTTATGTGTTTAGAATCATTAGAATACTTGGCATTATAAGAAAATAAAACAATAGCGAAATTATCACAATAAATTCTCAACGACTTGGCACAAAAGTCAACAATCCCAAGTCCTGAGATAAAGTTTTGCAATAACAATTCATGAGTTGTGTTTTCAAAGCACACCACAAATTCAACTTTCATAGAGGATACTTATGACAGTTCGTTTTACACTTTTCTTAATATTGCTCCTCCACATAATAGAAACAAAGAACCAAAAGTGAATTTTCTACTATCAATATATCATTTAAAGTCTGAATCTGAGTAGTCAATCAATTCAAGATTATCAGACTTCATAAATGTGAGCAAGTAATCTTGTAACGCCCTCAAAATATAACCATAGATTCAACTGAAATATATAAATAATTGCATAAATCAGAGTGCAACGTTCTTTCATTTCATAGAGTTAATAGTACAAAAAAGTTTAACATAAATAAATGTTCTATAGGTTTACACGTTTCCAAGCCTTGGCTTGGTCACAACAAAAGTGAGACTAGCTCATAAAATTTAAGCCCTAGGCTATACAGAAAGTGAAACAAAACAAATAAGCTCTTTCTTCCCAAAAATTCCTCCAATGTTATTGCCTTGGTGGAGGCATGCCATCAATACCTGAAAATGTTTTTCTCAAATAGGGTGAGCCACAGCTCAGTAGGAATAATCTGACACAATATATGAGATTTAACAAAGATATAAGTACATTATGCATAAACAATGCCTGTGACAAAACATTCATATTTTATATAGTCAAAAGGTACCAAATTCAAATCTCCAATCCATTCCTATTCAATTCATCCCAATACATAAGCTAATTTCGTTATCTTTTAATAACACAATTGAGACTACAACTCAATAGTTCTACAGTCACACAATTACCACATCAATACTTCAATCTGCCATTTTACGAAAATTTCGTCCGCGGAATTGGCACCCACGTATAAATTTCGAGACTTTCACCCAGGACACTCTGGCTATCTTAATTATAATAGAATCCATCCCCTTTCTCCTCCCAAACAATCATACATATGCACTGTATTTAAACATATAATCATACATGGGGTACATCCCCTTTCTCCTCCCAAACAATCATACATATACAATGTATTTATAACATGATCATATTCAATGACAACCAACCATGGATTAGTTTTAATTCACTTAACCCTCATGTAATTTCTACAACAATCATAGCTATCCTTTACCGATAGCCCAATACAGTTATTTCTAAACAGGTATTCAATCCCAAGACAGATAGTTTATTCATAATTTCCAAATATGAGACATAGCATTTACTCAATTCCACCATTTATTTCAATACTCGTTCCATTTTATGTTTACAGCACCAATTTCATTTATTTATACAAAACAATTATCATAATCATTTTAGGGCAAACCCCCTTGTAGACGTCCCCGAACGTCCCGGGAGGATGAACCCCCCCGTTCTGTTCATCTGTGGGCTTACTATGGTTCAGACTCAAATTGTCACGGTTCTTAATCTGAACCAAAGAGTCTAAATCCGGCAAATCGTTTTGAGAAAACAGATTTTTGAAAGAAGTGCCAAACATGGACTGCTTTGCCAGATACAGAGTCGTCACCTAAATATTTTTTAATGGGGAAATTTAGGAAACCCTGACTCGGTGCCAAAGGCCACGTGTCCGTCATCACCAAAGTTGCCTCGGCTCGGGAACTTGGGTACGATTGGGGAAGGTCAGCTATGAGCACCCCCTCTCGCCCGGTCCGAAGACCGGCCTCTACTAACCGTGATATCCTATTTTGAAAATGTTATGTGTTCTTGTTCCGGTTCTTAGCCTAGAATTACTATATTATGCGCACAGCAAACAAGTATAGACTAGATTGCCTAATTTGGAAATAAACATTGCATATTCGTTTGTCTTAAAAAAAAAGCACTTGGGAATTTGCTACTCGCAAGTAGGCTAAAACACGGATTTCAACGAGTTTTTCCAACTCAGACAATTCAACCTTCACCCACAGGCAATCAAACAGTTTATCTCACATAAACATCTAGCCATATGGTAAGCATGCTATCATGATAGCATTCACACACATGCGATATGCTAAAGCACAAAAACACTTACATCGTACTCCGTGCCAAAACAATAAACTAGTTAGCAAACATGCATGGTCCTAGTTCATGTCAAATTGACTAATGCAACTCATACAGGATGCAATTAGGGTAGGCTCGGCTAACCTAAACATGACATGTGAAATGCAATTAGTTGATGCACGTATTCAATTTTGGAATTGAAGTACAAATGCAGTTAGCATGATGTACCGAGCCCGGTGCATGCAAGACAAATGTATGGATGCACCCATGCATTGCATAAGGTATGCTAATTTAAACATGCCCTAATCTACCACCATAAGCGGGTAAATAAAAGGGAAGAAAGAAGTGGGGATTGGACGACATACATACACACGCACCCACACTTATTACAGATTTGCCTTCGCCCGGAGGGACCAAAAGAATAATACAAATTAACTAACTACGAGCTAATTAATTATTACAGATTGCCTAATTAGTTAACAAACTAACTAAGCTAGGAAAAACAATAAACCGCCTCGGGAAGAGAGCCTAATGCAATGCATGCTCGGGTCCTGCTCGGAAGCGCACTACCATGCATAGATCCTCTGCTTTCCTGCTTCACCCCTCAAGACCGCAAGGTCTCTGAATTGCTTCCCTGGACATTGGGAGACACCACCGGCTGAGTAGAATTGCCACCGGAAGTGGGGTGTGGTCATCGGCTGTTGATTAATCCATCGGCCACCAATTGATTGCCGGCCGGCACTCTGTGCAGTCGATCGGCAAGAAATTCCTGCAGAACCTGTTTGACAGCAGCAGAGGACAGAACCTTGCATGGCAATGCAATTCAAGCCATATATGCACCAACCATGTCCCTTATCATGTTAGTGACTCAAGGGGACATGCTCCTTGGTTCTCGGACCACAAATAGCGCATTTCAATGCGTGATGGCCAAAGAGACCAAGTGTGCACATTTTGATGTCAAATGCAATACAAACCACATAATCACATAAGAGGGCCAACCTCTATCATACTCATTTCAAGAGGCCAAGCATGTACAATGCAATGCAATTTCTAAGCATGTGAGTATGCGAGCTAGCATGCAACATAGACAATGCAATGTAAGAATGCAAGTATGCAAACACACATACAAGACAAGCTTGCAAACTAAGCAAAGGGGTGGACTTAAACATGACTTGGGCAGCCCTAAGTAGGCCCAAAACAGTGGCCAAAATGCAAAGGAAATGAGGCCAAACACACATACATACATGCACATGTCAAGGCACAAACCTAAGCATTAAGCAAGCAACTTTCAAGCACACTTAAAAGCGGCTAAGTATGGGTAACTAGCATGCATAGAAAGCTCTGAAAATCATGTAAGAATATGATGCCAAACCAAGCAAACAAGATAATCAAGGCATGCATAGAAGATCCAAAATTCGAAGCAAGCCAACGAAGCATTGAACTGCACTTAGCAAGACCAAACATGGCATGAATTTAAGGGCCAAAAACAGAGTTTTAGCACATAAAACAAAGCCCAAAAGACCACTTAGATGGCATCTAGGTGGCTTGAATTCAAAAGCATGCACAAATGCACTTTCAAGGAGCATACAACACAAGCTCATGAGGCATCAAAGAGGCATCCAAGGCAAGCATACAAGCATGCTAAGGGGACTGAAATGATGCTATAGATGGTGCCAAACCATTAAAATAAAGCAAGTAATGCATGCTACACACTCACACACTTAAGGCCAACAAAGCAAAAATGCAAAGGGGCTATGCAATACATGGCAAGTACGACTAAAGCAACTTAAAACAGAGCTAAAGCATACAAAAACATGCATTAAAGCTTCACAAAGCTAAGCCTAAAACATGCTAAAGCAATGGTTTACAACCTAAGGCATGTTAAGACCTAAACATGACATTACAAGGTAGGTATGCTAAGCATGCATGGTGTACCAAAACCAACTTAAAATCATGTTATATTATGACAATATAAACATGAAAAACAGCCAAGGCATGATCAACAAACCCTCAAACATGGTGCTCCCTCAAGAGGCCAAAAAAGGTCCTTTTCAAGGACAATAAGGAGAGGGGGTGGCCCTCTCCTTCTTGGGACTTCAAGGCACCATCCTTACCACTGAAATCCCTCAAGATTTCAGTGGTGAGGAGGCCCAAACACCAAAGTCCCGAAGCTCACTCAAAATAGCACAAAATGGAGGCCCCTCAAGGCTTAAGAGAGGTCAATCACCTCCAAACCACAAAATACTCTAAACAAACTATTTAGAGGGCCCAAAAATAGAACTTTTTTATGTTATACACTAAGCACAAAAATAGTTCTAAGATAGGCAAAAATAGAATGCGAGAATGGGGTAAAAAGGGGTAAGATTGTTACCCTTTAAGAACCTCTTTACAAATGGTGGACCAGCCCCTTCCTTTAGATCAAAATACCTCCAAAGCTTCAAGAACAAACCTCTGGCCCTTCACAAACTAAGAGAAGGTGTAACACTATGTGTTTGTGTGCAATAGTAAGCTTAAACACACACAAATGCAAGAAAATGAGAGATATATATATAGGATAGATACAAAACCCTAAACCTAATCCAGAGCTTCTCTCACAACTTTTCTCACCAAAATCTCTAACCCTAAGGCCAAGAGAGAAGGACTCCTCTTATAGAGGAGCCAATCTTGTAAAGCTTACCAAGGAAGCTAACAAGAAGGCTATCCCTCCATACACGTGTATGGAGGGGAACAAAATGCAAGCCAGCTGTTTTAAAATATCTGCAAAAGTAGATGAACAGTAGTCGGCTGCTCAAAATTGCCATTTTGACAAAATGGACTGCTGACCGGCAACAAAGAATGCCGACCGGCAATATACATTGCCGATGACAACAAAATACCAGCCGGTGGCCTCTAGCCATGGCCGGTGATGTGCGGGGATGCCTCACAAGACATTCCCTGCCCCTCCAAGGCAAAACACAAGTGTTTGGTGCAAAACCAGACACTAAACAGTCGAGTTCGGAGATCCTGAGGCAAGGTGCGCAACCGAGACCTCCGGGATTTCCAAACGAACACAAACATGGATGATCACCGGGTGTTCAAACGGTGACGTCCAAGTCTTGAGGACGGTCAAAAATGGGGTGTCTACAGTTGCCCTTCTTTGACAGAACTCGAAAGTCATAACAATGACGGGAGTGAATGTCAAAGCCTAGAGACGACCCATTTTTGACAAGGCCGAAGACTTAGACAAAGCATGCAAGACAAACAAGGTATGCGCCCGAAGGCAGGGGCAAAATGCAAGACAATGCACGAAGCCGAGCATAACTTATGATCATGCAAAGAAAGCTGTAACGAAGCATACATGCGACAGTTTTAAGCTAGCATACACCAAACTACACTACAATGCAGAAAGGATGTAAGAGAATTATGCAATTCTCGATACGTCTCACGCGGAGGATACAATACCTGTCCGGTTCGTCTAGTTCCACCAGTGGTAAATGAACCGTACATACAATATCGTGCTTGCAAAGAAAACAAATTAATAGGTATGATATTGTTAGCAATATGCATGACAATGCAAGAATGAATGCAAAATGATATGCAATATATACAAAACAATGTATGAATAATACAAATGAAAATGCAAACTATATGCAAAGCAATTGAATCATGATCCAATCATGAGCGGTTCAAAACCACACATTGTGGACGTCCCCGAACGCATCCCGGGGGAAGGGAGTGCGAGTCCCCCCCCCCCCCGTTCTGGTTCGATATTGGGTCACTACAGTTCGAAGGACTCAAATGTCACGGTTCTCAATCTTGAACCGAAGAGTCCAAATCCGACAAATCGTTTTGAGAAAACTGATTTTTGAAAGAAGTGCCAAACATGGACTGCTTCGCCAGATACAGAGTCGCCACCTAAATGTTTTAAAATGGGAAATTTAGGAAACCCTGACTCGGTGCCAAAGGCCACGTGTCCGTCATCACCAAAGTTGCCTCGGCTCGGGAACTTGGGTACGATTGGGGAAGGTCACTTCGTGAGCACCCCCGCTCGCCCGGTCAAAGACCGGCCTCTACTAACCATGATATTTGATTTTGAAAACATTGCGAGTTCTTATTCCGGTTATTAGCCTAGGTTACTATGTGATGCGCACAGCATACAAGTATAGACTGAGCCGCCTGATTTGGGAACAAAACACTTCATGTTTGTTTGTTTGAAAATAGTTTGATGGTGCTACCCGTAGGTAGGCTAAGACGTGGATTTGCCACCCTCAGGTGGGCTTTAGAAAAACATGATTTTGCCACTATCTAGTGGGCTTAAAACAAACATTTGATGAATTGTCCAATCCAAGTAACTCAACCTCCACCCACAGGCATTCAAGGCAGTTATATCACATAAGCACATAGCCTCATGGTAAGCATGCTATTATGGCAACACTCACACGCATGCAAGGATGCTAAAGCACAAAACTCACCGAGTACTCCAAGCCAAAATAGAAGCTATGTTAGAAATCATGCATGATCCTAAGTATACAGCGATGCCTAATGCAACATATGCAAAAATGCAACTATAGCAGGCTCGGCTATTCTAAACATGGCATGTGGAATGCTACAATTAACACGTATTCAATTTGGAATTGAAATACAAATGCAGTTTGTATGATCTTGCCAGCGAGTGCGTGCAAAACAGATGAATGATGTAAACATGCTGTCATACTGTATGCTAATTGAAATATGCCCTATATCTAACCATCGTAAGCGGATAAATAAAAGGGAGAAAGAAATGGGGGTTGGAAGACATACATCACACTCACCCACACTTATTACATTTATGCCCTCGCACAGAGGGTCCGAATAAATAATACAGTCCCAAATAAAAGAATATTACAGTCCGAATAATATACAAATTCCTAATTAATTAACAAATTAACTAAGAAAGCTGTAAACTGGCATGCAAGCCAGGGACTGCCTTGACTCTGCTCCGGAAAATGAAATGATGCATGTTGGGCTGCCTTGCGCCGAAATCCACTGGGATGCCCCAATTAGCCTCTGTTTGCGATGTTTCTCGAAATACGTGCCAGACTCCGGAAAGTTGTTGATTCTTCATTTTGCTGCAACAGAGAGCAGGAGAGGGGCATAGCAATGTATTTCACAAAATATATGCATGCCTCGATCCTCGTGCCACCAATCACGCATATCGATGCATGATGGCCGAGGAGTCGGATTGCACAACTCAATATGGGGTAAATGCAGATGAATGCTACAAAAAAACCTAACTCCATCATGGGTAATCCGGAGTGTCGGTGACTTGGGAATTGAGACCCGTTCCGTCACTCGGAGTACGGAACATGCCTCGTTTCCCGTGCCCGGGCTAACTCCTATCCCGAACACGATGCAATATGCATGATATGCATGAATGCAATCTAAGATACAACCTAGTACACAATGCGGATGAAAATGAGATGCCTCGAAATGCGTGCACACGGGCACGCAGATCGAGGAAATGCATGAATGCAATCTAAGATACAACCTAGTACACAATGCGGATGAAAATGAGATGCCTCAAAATGCGTGCACACGGGCACGCAAACTGAGGCAGTGGCATACTTGATGCAATATGGCTAAAATGGCATATAGAATGCAAAATGGGCTTATACCAACATGAGAGAGCCTCAGCCACACTCACATAGGAGGCCAATGGATGAAAATGAAGTGCCTCGAAATGCGTGCACACGGGCACGCAAACCGAGGCGATGATATAAAGGCACGAAATAGCATGAAATGCAAATTGGGCTTACACTAACATGAGGGGGCCTCAGCCACACTCACATAAGAGGCCGTGAGATGAAAATGATGTGCCTCGAAATGCGTGCACACGGGCACGCAGACCGAGGAAATGCATGGAATGGCATGGAAAATGAGACGTGGCATATGGCATATGGAAAATGCAAATTTCAGCAGTCAAAATGATGCAAAAACAGCCCCCGAATTATAGCAAAATTACACCCGATGCCCGAAATGCTATGCTAAGTACCCGAAATGACTTGCAGCTATGCCAAACATGCACAATTTGGACATGAAGTGTAAAGACAGATGCTAGGCAGTCCCTAAAATAGCATTTTTACAGTACAAAGTATGGCCAAACAACAAACACAAGTATGGCAAAAATAGCATGCAAAAATGGGGGAAAAGAGGGGAATAATGAAGCAAGTGATATATGCAATGCTCAAACTGAAAAATACAGTTCTAAAACATTGAAGATGGGCCAAAAATATGCACATTTAAAGTAGATGACAACCCTCAAAACAGTATACAAATACGGAAAATATAGCATGCAAAATATGGACCAAAAGAGGGCTATAAAGAGAGGTATACCAAAAATTCTCCAAAAAGCCTAAGACCCTTAACAAAACATGAATAGTGGGTTATTTTAAGACTATTTCCAGTTCTGATCATGGCCAAAAACAGAAGCAAGATAGGCCTAAAAAATCATGCAAAATATGGACCAAATAGGGGCTATAAAGAGAGGTCATGCATGGAAGCACCAAACAAGGTTGATCCCTTCTACAATGTTGTAGAGGAGCTCAAAATAAGCTCAATCACAGTTTATGGCATGCTACAAAAACAAATGTACATAAGCTAAAAATAGCATGCAAGTTTGCGGTAAATATGATGGATATTGAAGCAAGTGGTATGTAGAAGCTCCAAACAAGGTTGAGCCCTTCTACAATGTTGTAGAGAGGCTCAAAATAAGCCTAAACTCAGTTAAGGTCAGAGCCCAAAACCTCAAGAAAATAGGGTAGAAAAATGATGCAAAAATAAGCTCAAAAAGGGTAAAAGAGTACTCACCCTTGAAGACAAGACTTTTGTTGCTTCTTGGCTTGAATTTGTTGCTTCTTAGCCTTTGAAAAACCTTCCTTTGCTGTTGGAATGGAAGTGGTGATGGTGAGGCTTGGTGTTGATGAACAAATGAGGCTAACACTTGAAGTTTTTTGGAGGTTTTTGGATAGGGAGATGTAGGCAAATGCTTAGGAGCTCTTCTAGGAAGTTTTTCTAACCCTAATCAAGGAGCCTGCCAGCCACTTATAAAGGCCAAGAAGGGGGTGTAAAAGAGGAGGGAAATGCACCCAAGCTTTCCCTCCCAAAATATCCCCCGGATGCTCAGATATTTTGGAGAAAGCAATTTATACAGTTGTAATGAACACAGAGTGAGGATGCAGGCCGGCTAGCCACTTTTGCTGGAGGTGGCCGGCCGGCCACCCCCCATGGCCGGCCGGCTAGGGGTAAAAATGGAAAGTTGGAATTGCTGGCCGAGCACCAAAGGGTAGTGTCCTCCCATGTGTGTACAACAAGGCCCTGTGGTTGGAATTTGGCAACTCTGAAGTAGGAGAGACAACAAGCCACCTCTAGGAGAGGTCCAAAAATGAAAGGAAGAATTACTGGCCGAGCACCATTTTTTAGGGTCCTCCCATGTGTGTACAACACAAATATGTGGTTTTGGCTCGAAGAAAATGGCCCTAGGGTGTTCAACATTAGCCCGGAAGTGAGAAAAACGGGCGCCGGAGGCGGAGGAGCATAACTGTCTGAGAGACAATTACTGTCCTCCACCCTCCGGTGACCTTCCTTATGATAAAAGCAGAGGTACCTTCCAAAATGAACAAAACCGATGCAAAACGAATGCTCGGGGCCAAAACACGCAGTTCGGTCTCAAACCGTTAAGCACGAAAGTGGTGTTTAGGCTGCAGTGGGTATCTAAGACCCAGTGTCCCTTGAAAGGGAGTAAATGAGATGCATGCCAGAACCGGAGGAATCGGAGATGGTTGGGTGGTCGAACCGAGGCACACACGACGGCTCAAAATTGGGAACCGACTCGAAATGGGCAAAATGGCCTCTGACCACGAAATATAGCCCACGGCCACCGAGAGATGGTCTCTGGGACCTCCTCCTCAGAAAGAAAACAGAGAAAACCGAGTCGGTTCGCAAACCGAGGCAAGGCGGAAGAGAGTTCGAAGTCCGGAGGCAGGCGCCAGACTTCGAACGAGCACAATATGCAACATCACCGAGCGCTCAATCGGTGACGTCTGAGTCTTAAGGTCGGTCAAAAATGGGGTGTCTACACACATATGTCAAATAGATGGATGGAGGTGACAAGTCCGTCTACCATAGAACGATCAACTGAACTATGAGTAATGTCGACGAACACGAGAACGAGTATTGGGTGGAATGACATAAGTGGGGAAACAACCCACTGGAGAAAGAATGATGATCCTAATGCCGGATGCAAAATTACACTACAATGTAATATCTACAATGAATATGGCATGCAGCCAAACCAAATCTTGCCTAGGCAAGGCATGTACGCAAACAAGCCGCGGCTAACATAGAACGGTCTACTGAACTATGCTTTGACACGAGAAGTATGGGCACATACCAGACCAAGCTCAACATGGAAAGGCGCAAGCCATAGGTGGAATGTGATGCAATGAATGCATGCAATCTACAATGCAATATCTACAAATATGCAATGGAATGGATATTTACAATGGATATGGCATGTGGGCCAAACCAAATCTTGCCTAGGAAAGGCATGTACACAAACAAGCCACATCTAACACAGAAAAGGTGCCGCAACCCTCAAACCAACATACCAGCGTGGAATAGGCGCGTACACATGCAGAACTGTGCTTTAACGTGAAAAGTAAGGGCACATACCAGACTAAGCTCAACCTGGAAAGGTGCAAGCCATAGATGGAAGATGATGCAATGGAATGGATATTTACAACGGATATGGCACATGGGCCAAACCAAATCTTGCCTAGGAAAGGCATGTACACAAACAAGCCACATCTAACACAGAAAAAGTGCCGTAACCCTCAAACCAACATACCAACGTGGAATAGGCGCGTACACATGCAGAACTGTGCTTTAACGTGAAAAGTACGGGCACATACCAGACCAAGCTCAACCTGGAAAGGCGCAAGCCATAGATGGAAGATGATGCAATGGATGTATGCAATCTACAATGCAATATCTACAAATATGCAATGGAATGGATATTTACAATGGATATGGCACGTGGGCCAAACCAAATCTTGCCTAGGAAAGGCATGTACACAAACAAGCCACATCTAACACAGAAAAGGTGCCGCAACCCTCAAACCAACATACCAGCGTGGAATAGGCGCGTACACATGCAGAACTGTGCTTTAACGTGAAAAGTAAGGGCACATACCAGACCAAGCTCAACCTGGAAAGGCGCAAGCCATAAATTGAAGATGATGCAATGGATGCATGCAATCTACAATGGAAATGCATGACAATGCATGTTTATTTTCTACAATGCATGACAATGCAATATTTACCATGTATGCATGACGATGCCCTACTTACAATGGATGCATGACAATGCACTGTGATGCAACGACTATGATTGCAGCTTTCCCTATCTTACCAACAAGGCGATATACTAGGTTGGTTCAGTATCCAGAACTGAGGCGCAAACATGCTGCCTCAACCTATGGGGCTTCCATGCAGATTTCAAGTCGAGGATACACCCCTGGGTATTTAAACCAGACTTTAGTCTCGGAACTCCCGAACCTTTGTGTTCTAGGCATAAGCCGTTCGAACTCTAGTTTTCACCGTCCCAGTTGGTCTTCTAGGAACTCACCGCATACACGGGCAGGTGGCTTTACTAGACCACCGAAAGTCGTTCGGGCACGACAAACACCAAAGGAATTGCACCTTTAGAGGATTTAAGGTCTCCTAGACCGGAATGCAAAATGTATGCATGACAATGCATGTTTTTGTTTGTTTTGGAATGCGAAGGATGCATGATGGTGGTGTGCGCGACAACGCAAGTTTACTTGAAATGCATGACAATGCATGAAAATTTAATGCGCGGCGACGTGCGGCTTTAGATGCATAACAATGCAAATGAGCGAATTTATGGTCTTGTCGGACCGCGCGTGTTTTTGGTCCCGTCGGACCGTGGCGAGTTTTCGGTCCCGCCGGACCCACTTTGGGGCAATGCATGAATTGAGATGTGGTGCACAAGACAGTGCGATGCGCAACATAGCGCGATGGAATACATGCCAAATGCCATGAGATGCGCACAACAGCGCGATGCGTTAGACAACGCGAGTGAAGGTCTTGCACCTCCCAAGGATTTTAGGTCTCCTAGACCGTGCATGTTTAAGGTCTCGCCAGACCGTGGTGAACAATGCGATTGAAATACAATGCACAAGACAGTGCGATTGAAATGCGATGCACATGGGGCAACTTTTGAGTCTTGTAAAAGCCAAAAGGATACGAGAAGGATACACCTTGTACGAATTTGAGTGCCACGCACAGAAGCCACGATCCGAGGCCAAAACGGAAGCTGGTTGAGCGTCGAAAATGCACTGTTTTGCACTGTTTAAGCAATGCAGACTCTAAAGCACTCATGTAACCCAAGAAAAGGTGTAGGAGGCTCAAAACCCACTGTAGGAGACCACCGGATGTCCACCGGCCATCAGAATGCATCATCGGCCGTCCATCGGCCATCATATAATCTCATCGGCACAAAAAACTGCCGACCGGCAAAGAGTGTGGCCGACCGGCAAAGAACTCCTGTTCGGGGCAGTTTTGACATTTTGCTATGGGTCTTTTAAAATAGGGTTTGTAACCCTATTTTCTTCACTTGTGTATGCTCGAAAATCCTTTCTCTCCCTCTCTAGAGTGTTTTCGTCCTTCGATTTCCTCGTTTTCTTGCGTTTTAACCTTGATTTCGTTGTTCGATTCGCGAATATCTTCGCGTTTCGAGTGTTTTGAACCGAACGAAACTTCGTTTCGGTGTCCCGTCTTTGATTTCCACCACTCGAGGCTTGTTTCCCTTGAGTTTTTCTCAATATCCGTGCCTTTTCCTCACCTCGGCTTTTTCGGCCATTCCCGACCCTCTCGGGGTTGACTTTTCATATTCTCTCCTATTTTTCCCTCTTCCGGCCATTTTCACATTCTCTTCAAGATGGCGGATGATCTTCCAGAGGGTGGGGCTCCTCCAGAGCTTGAGATGGACCCCGAGGCCGAGCCTTTGCCACTCCGCCTCCGGCCGTTCGATCCGGAGACCTACAGGCCCGTGGTTCACGTGATGCTCCCTGATGGGCTACGCCAGTTCTGGAGCTTTGAGAGGGGCGTAGCACTTGAGTTACTACTTCGTGAGCCCGAGTCACACTTGTCGCACGGCGCCTCCGAGGTACATTCTTCCCCCGGTTTCAATTTTTCGCAATGTAGGATACTTAAACTGCTATTGTTGATTCTGTTCTTTAATTGCTTAGTTCAAATGCACTGATGCACTGTACACTCTAGTTGATTGCGAATACACTTGCAACTGATAACTGCTTGAATCTGACACACGCACACACACTGCACTAGCCCTGAATTGCTTAAACATATTGACACAACACATACTGCACTTCACTGTGGGCACACCGGCACCCGATATCTGTTTGATTTCTGAAAAACATGCACACATGCCGCATTTTCCCTGAACCACTCAAACACGCTGACATATCACACGTCGTAGTTTATTGCTAGTACACCGGCACCCGATGTCTGTTTGAATCTGAAAAACGCGCACACACGTCACATCTGTACGGAACCGTTCAACACACTGACATATCATATGCTGTAGTTCTCTGCTAGCACACTGACACCCAATGCCGGCTTTATATTTGAAAACACGCACACACACACACACACACACACACTATATCTGTATGCTTCTCAAGACTGCATCTTGAATATTGCTTCGCCATTGCTGTTTTTGATTATAGGGGGACTCCCATACCATCCGTGGGTATGGGAATGTCGTTGCCCGAGACTGGTATGCAGAGTTGCCAGACGCGGTTCTCCAGATCGTCGACGAGGTGGGTTTCGACATCTTCTGCAGGGGGCTCTCCCAACTTACTACCTGCAGACCCTTGCTCGATGCTTTAGTGGAGAGGTGGTGGGATACCACCAACTCCTTCCACTTCTCCATCGCAGGGGACATGACGTTGACCCCTTATGACTTCTCGATGCTTACTGGCTTCGGGGTAGGGGGGATCTGATTCCCTTCGACACTGATATGGGTGAGTGGGACGCCGCCCAGCTGTACCTGCTCGGCACTCAGCCTCCCCTTGCTCGAGCAGGGTTTGTCAGATACTCGTGGTTCGAGACTCAGTTCCGGACTCAGCGAGCCTTGGAGAAGGAGGCGCAGATGACCCCAGAGGAGGTTGATCAGTATGCGCGAGGTTTCATCATGTTCCTACTTGAGATGAATCTTTTCGCCGACCGGGCGAACACTGTGCCTCTATGCCTGTTGAGCGCACTGGTGGATGTCAGGTGGATCCGCCGCTACGACTGGGGTGGCGCAGGCTTGGCCACTTTGTATGGTTACATGAGTTCTTCTTCCCGCCTCAGCGGACAGCTCCTTGGCGGATACTGGCGAGCTTGGGAGGTACATCTTCTTTCCCTTTTACATTTCTGCTTTCTGCTTTACATTTTTTGTATTCTGTACACTGCACGGCCTATCTCTCACTGACTATATATTGCACACGCGGCACACACATATACTCTGCTTTACACTGATTGTACCCTGCACACACTGTACATTCTGCACAATACACTGCACAACACATGGCTCTGCCATTTTTGCTTTATTCTGTATTTTGCTTTATCTGATAGTCATACTGATATTTGTTCTGCAGTTGTGGGTCTACGCCTACTTTCCCAGGCTTGCCCCAGTACCCGATGTGGAGATTCCGCTCGACGTCCCCTTTTCCCATCGCTTTGACGTGCGGTGTGTGCGGAGACCTCGGGAGTCTTTTATCTTCTTCCGCCGCTACTTCGACACCATTACCGCCGTAGAGGTATGTTCAACTTTAGAGTTTGTTTAAGCTTCGCTTTAGCACTGTATTTTCGATGACAGATAGGTAACAAACTGTAATTGTACCCGCAGATCACCTGGCAGCCTTGGGCCCCGTTGTCGGCTGTGGTGAGGGACCATTATGAGAGTGCAGAGGAGATTGCCCGCCTCCGGATTCTGTTGGAGGGCCCGGTCTGTCGGGCTTGGTACCTGGGGGAGCGTTTCTTGCGTCAAACCCTGGGTTTATCGGAGCAGATAGTTCCGGGTCCGCCTCCCACACACATGAGGCATACCGAGAGGCTTTCCCTCGAGCACCTGAGAGAGTATACCGCTGGCTGGGGCGCGGAGCGTCACAGAGATGAGGGCGACTATGCTGAGTATGTCCGGACCTACATCATGCGGCCCATGGGCGGTGATCGCCGAGCTGGGAGGGAGAGGCCAGCAGCACCGGCAGCTGGAGCGGGAGCGTCGAGGAGGGCTCGAGTCCGTGGCAGGGGCGGAGTTCATCGAGGGCGGGGGACCGGCTGGCCTGCTCTGCCCACTTCACTGTCATGCAGAGGGCAGGGTGGGGCGACCTACCAGATCCCCTTTGCTCCTGCCCCGGCTGATCACGAGTTGGTTGATGTCCCTGACTTGCCTCCGGTATGTATTACTTCATTTCGCATCTTGTACTGTTATTTTATTTCAGTTTATTTGATATTCCGCAGAATACTGATGCATCTGATACTTTTGCAGGCGTCCTCCTAGTACACCCGGCAGTCATTGGAGCTGAATGCCTCTATGATGGGGATGCTTCAGCGGACGTTCGACGTCCTGGCCCTCTATAGTATCCCGGTATGTTCTTTCTGACCACACCCTCAAACCATACATAAACTGATTGGCATAATCTGATACACGACACAACACTGGATACCCAGCCCTCACGGCACCTGATACACTGTACTCACACACTGCATCCTGTACTGATTCACTGCTTACGGCATACTGATGCATTTGCCTTTTATGCTTTTCAGCCTCCTTTCCAGATTCCGCTGGCGGGTGGTGTTCCAGCTGGGTCCTCTATCCCTGTTCGAGGAGGGCGTGGAGACACTGCACGTCCCCGTACCAGGGGAGGGCGTACTCATGTTGGGAGTAGCTCTCGGGCACCCATTCCTGATGACGGGGATGATGACGACGATGATGATGAGTCCGAGGCAGAGGTAGAGGCGGGGTCGTCTGAGGAGGAGACCGGAGGCGGTACTGACTCGGGCTCTGATGACGATGTTGATGATGCTCCTGGACCTTCGTCCAGGAAGAGGACTAGGACAAACTGATAGCCCCGGAGCCATTTTGACATTCGATACAGATTTTCGCTGTTTTTCTTCTTTTGTGCACTTTTCCCTTTTTGTTAGTAGTTAGGGTACTTTGTACTGCCGTAGGCAGATTTTGTTTCCAAAACTTATGTACTGGAAAAGATTATGAAATGAAACAAACTTTTTGTCTAAAAGTTGTTACATTTGTGTATCTCACGCATTGCATTGCATTACATCTCAATGTAAATGAAAATGATTTATTGTCTGGAAATTGAACACTTGCACTGTAATAATCAGATAACTAACCAGCAGACAACAAAACAACCAAAGCAACCCACTGCCTGATTCTGAACACACAGCCCTTACTCCACTAGGGATTAATCTGCATACAGCCCGCAATACAGTATTCAGTTCACTCTACACACGGCAAATCTTGAACAAACAGCCCAATCTGACAAGACGGACTACGAAAGCTAAAACGGTTGAAGTTGAAACACACTCAAAGGCTCCAACTTTTCCCTTTTCGTCTTTTGCTTCGTATAAAATGTAGAGAATGGCACATCACTCTGAGCATAAACGATTTTTGAAATAGAGAAGGGTTTTCAACCGGAGTATCGAGCCTGCAACTGAACACAGTGAGAGAAACTCAAACAAAAGGTACACGACCCAAACACAACGAGGCACGCCCGGAAAAGACTCAAGACGAAAGTTGAGGTAAACAAAACCAAAGATACGACACACGGACGTGTTTATAAAAACAAAAGACCTCAGATTACGAGGAGCCAGTTCCTCCGGGTATATTCCCACCCTTTTCTGATTTGTGATTCTCACACCCCTCGGCCCTCAGGCTCGGTTTTTTTCTCAAAACCCTCTTGCTCACTTTTCTCTTCACTTACACCTCTCTATTCTTTATTCTCTCATTTTTCATCCCTCCCCAGGGTGATTGATAGATGAATAGGAAGTCGCGGGTTCACCCAACACCGTTAGCCCACGGCTATTTCTTCCGGTGGATAGAGTGCCCTTTTGGCAAGTGTGTTGACGGTGGGGAAAGACAGAAGACCTGACTCAATTGCGCCCTTAGTCCATCACTTTGACTATTTTTTGTTTTCTAAAACAGTTTTAACCAAAATGAGAGTCGGATTAACATACTTGCTCAATTTTGTTGATTTGAAAATCATGCAAGTCAGGCTGTGAGCACTGAAAATTTTCCCTTTTTGGGTCCAAGAAGACGGTCTGGTTTTTGGAAAATGAAATAGTTTTCGAGAAAATAGTCAACCTCAGTAAAAATTTTCAAAAACTATTTTTGCAAACAATCAATGCTCGACGAGCACGGAACTTACCCTCGAGATGCGCAACCTTGGATTGGAGGCAATGGAAAATTGCCCCTTGCTTAAAGGGGGTACATGGCAATGGAAAGTTGCCCCTGGTTTGGATGGTAACTTGCGGCAACGGAAAGTTGCCCCTTGTCTGGATGGTGCCGCAGCATGCTGTAAACTGCTTTTATCAATGACGACTGAACTCCGAGGATGATGGTCTGAACCAATATATGGACACAGTCACTGTAAGAGCAATGGTGGCTGGACTTCAGGATGAAGTTGCCTACGTATCCCAAACATGGGAATCAAGCCTTACGTAGTTCCGGTTGTTACAACCGAATTGTCGGATGCAGAGGAAGCAAGGATGATCAAAACCATTACATGGACTGGGGCGCTGTGAAAGCGTTGGGGGCTGGACTTCAAGATGAAGTTGCCTACGTATCCCAAACATGGGAATCAAGCCTTACGTAGTTCCGGTTAAGGTACACTCGGGTATTTTAACCTTCACTTTTTAAGCTCTAATTTTTGCCAAGGCGCCTGTTGCAGGTTTTCGACCTTGCGAGCTTTGTTCTTTCTTTTCTTCTTCAATTCTTTTTTTTTTAAAATTTTTTTTCATTTCTTCTTTTTCAATTTTTTTCTTTTTGTATTATTTTTTTTTCTTTTTCATTTCTTTTTGCATTTTTTCTTTTTTTTGTTCTCTTGTTCTTTTCTTGCTCTAACTTTTGCCTGGGTCGCCCTTCCGGGTTTTCGGCCTAGCGAGCCTCTCAAAGGGTAAAAGTGTAGCATAGTCCATGCCAAATGGTTTTGAGATCCTGAAGTCATCTGAGCCCAGGAGAATGACTGTTGTACTGATTTGCGGAAGGATCCATCACGGTCGCTTCATGAGCCTCTGCTGGTGAGATCTAATCTTCTTGATTTGAATTTGATACCTCTTGCTTGAGGGTTGCTTCAAATCGGGCCTCGCAGGCATTTCATGGCAATTGGCTGTTGAACGTTTTGAACGGATTCCAAGTTCGCGACAGATAGGTTGAATCTCGAGGCTGAGAGCGATCCTTGGCTGCACAATCTCAAGAGCAATTCTACACAAGTCTTCACAGGACCGCACAAAATAGTTTATTTTTGAAATTTTTTAAGAAAGCGACAAATCGCTCGCGCAGAAGATAGTGTGAAACTGGTCTGGATCAAGCCAGGGTCCTTCTCAGTACTCACGCTAACAAGCATGATTTCATTCATAAAAAGGTTTAGCAGGCCTACCCTTCTCTCAAATATGATCAAGTTTTGCGAAAACTCGAGGAATTCCTTCCTCTTCGTTTTTATCACCGCAGTGCTAAAAAAAGAAGGTTTTGAAAAAACTTAGGCTAATGCAATGAGTTTGGCGCGCAGGAGAGCAGGCGAGATGTACTGTCAGCCCATTCAAATCCTCTGGCATAACTGGCTTAAACAATAAGTAAGGGAACATGATAGCCGCAGCCGTTTCATTCAAAACTTCCAACTGCAACTGGCTCCTCAACAGAGACAGACTCAAAAGGAAAACAAAAGGGGTAATTACAAAACGGTGCTCGAGGCGACAACCCCGAAATCACTTGGTATTCTATACAAAGGGGACTGACTCGTTACATTAAGACAGACCCTTAAGCAAAAAGACTGACTCAAAACAAAAGACTGACTCGATACCCAAGCCAGAATTTACAAAACTAGTGTTCGTAGATGCTCAAAAATGCGTGCCAGACGCCACATCAAAAATATACCAAGTGCCGCCCGCAGGTGGTTCATTCTCTGATTACATACTTGCAGTATCAGTGTCCTCAAAGTCCAACAGCTGAGTAGTAACGGACTTGGCTGAGGTGGGTGGGAGGATAACCTCGTTGTCAATCAAATCCCGTACCTCATGACGGAGGCGGAAGCAATTATCGGTAGCATGACCAGTTTGTTGGTGGTACGTGCAGTACAAAGCAGCATCATGTGTAGCAGGGAGATTCTTCGGGAGGGGCCGAGGCTCCAAGGGTTTAAGGTGTCCCCTCTCGGCAAGGATCTGAAGTGCCTTGGACAATGGCATGTAGAGAGCATGGAAGACTCTGCGCCCTCGAGGCAGGTACTTTGAAGTCTGAGCATTTTTGCTAGACGCACTAGCGAACGGATCGGCAGGCACTGCCTTAACTTTCTGGTCCTTCCCGGGTGCAGGGTTGGGAGCAGAAGGAACTGTTTTGGCATGACGGGGCCTGTCCCGGTTCTCTGATCGGCTTGAACTACCCGCAGGTGGAGTGGGGAAAGCATCCTCCACAGCTTTTGTCGCAACTGCAGATATCTGTTGCTTGTTCATTCCCCCGGCTTTCAAAGCCTCGACTGCCCACAGCAGTTGTTCGATAGGATCGGCATCTACCTTCATTTTGTCTTTACCTCTGGCCTCGGCCTGATCAAGGGTTTGGGTCGACGTTGACACGTCATTGTTATAGTTGGAGGCCACCTCCGGTTGGCTAAGTTTAATCACGATCCGTCCTAACAGTGGGGGCTCCTGGGGTACAAAACCTCCGGCATATGGTGCGGCTGGTGGCGAAGCAGACATTCCATAGGCGAGATCCGCCACGGACCTTTGAAGATCACCTATCATCCCCATTAGTTCAAATGTAGTAGGCTCGCGAGCCTGATATAGTTGAGGGGTCCAAACCGGGTGTGCAGCAGGCGACCTAGGTGGATGCGGCATATCAATATTGGTCTCACTTTGTGGAGTGATTCCTTGACCCAACGCGGCTGTCATAACCACGATCTCTTCTGAATTCTGCGTCATCATAGGTCTTGCCTCGGCAAGAGGGAACACTGACTATTCTGGAACTTTCTGAACTGAAAGGAAAAACAAGCAGCATTTCAGCCCAAAACGGATCAAACACAGGTGCAGCCGAACAACTGTACTCTACTACTGATCACTGTTCCCCAGAAATCACTGTCTCACAAAACACTGAATCGGATATCCACAGACATAACTGATTCTCGCAAACTGATACTGGTGCCCTCAGGCCTGATACTCAAACTTGTAAACTGATATGTGCGTTTCGTGTAGAGATACACTCTAAAAGCACATAGCAAATAAATGAGAGCCAATACACCCCTATGTTGGGATAGGGTTTCCCTGTCCTATTTTGTCAGGAGCTAGGGTTTCACTATGCACGCAGCGGCTTCAAACAACCTAACATCGGTAAGCAACCTGTCCTAGTTTGGAATGGTCACTATGGATTCCGAATATGCACTAGGTCGAATGGTCGAAAAGGGTGCCCTGGTAAAACCGGTGTTTGTGTTCCCCATCTTGGCAGAGCCATAGCCCGGTCTTATGGCATGCTTTGACAAAGTCAAGCCTCCGGCAAACCGCTCAGGAATAGCAGATGGCCAACACGGTGTCCTAGGCGCACCAATGCACATGCAATGCAAAGAAGCACATAAATGTAGTCAAAACAGGATATCGCGAGTTCGAGTCAAATTCTCTAAATCCCCAGTAGAGTCGCCAGAAACTGTAGACGTCCTCGAACGTCCCGGGAGGATGAACCCCCCCGTTCTGTTCATCTGTGGGCTTACTACAATTCGGACTCGAATTGTCACGGTTCTTAATCTGAACCAAAGAGTCCAAATCCGGCAAATCGTTTTGAGAAAACAGATTTTTGAAGGAATTGCCGAACATGGACTGCTTTGCCAGATATAGAGTCGCCACCTAAATATTTTTTAATGGGGAAATTTAGGAAACCCTGACTCGGTGCCAAAAGCCACGTGTCCGTCATCACCAAAGTTGCCTCGGCTCGGGAACTTGGGTACGATTGGGGAAGGTCAGGTATGAGCACCCCCTCTCGCCCGGTCCGAAGACCGGCCTCTACTAACCGTGATATCCTATTTTGAAAATGTTATGTGTTCTTGTTCCGGTTCTTAGCCTAGAATTACTATATTATGCGCACAACAAACAAGTATAGACTAGATTGCCTAATTTGGAAATAAGCATTGCATATCCGTTTGTCTTAAAAAAAAAAGCACTTGGGAATTTGCTACTCGCAAGTAGGCTAAAACACGGATTTCAACGAGTTTTTCCAACTCAGACAATCCAACCTTCACCCACAGGCAATCAAACAGTTTATCTCACATAAACATCTAGCCACATGGTAAGCATGCTGTCATGATAGCATTCACACACATGCGATATGCTAAAGCACAAAAACACTTACATCGTACTCCGTGCCAAAACAATAAACTAGTTAGCAAACATGCATCGTCCTAGTTCATGTCAAATTGACTAATGCAACTCATACAGGATGCAATTAGGGTAGGCTCGGCTAACCTAAACATGACATGTGAAATGCAATTAGTTGATGCACGTATTCAATTTTGGAATTGAAGTACAAATGCAGTTAGCATGATGTACCGAGCCCGGTGCATGCAAGACAAATGTATGGATGCACGCATGCATTGCATAAGGTATGCTAATTTAAACATGCCCTAATCTACCACCATAAGCAGGTAAATAAAAGGGAAGAAAGAAGTGGGGATTGGACGACATACATACACACGCACCCACACTTATTACAGATTTGCCCTCGCCCGGAGGGACCAAAAGAATAATACAAATTAACTAACTACGAGCTAATTAATTATTACAGATTGCCTAATTAGTTAACAAACTAACTAAGCTAGGAAAAACAGTAAACCACCTCGGGAAGAGAGCCCAATGCAATGCATGCTCGGGTCCTGCTCGGAAGCGCACTACCATGCATAGACTGCCTCTGTTTTCCCTGCTCTGCCCCTCTGAAGACTGTCAAGGTCTCTGAATTGCTTCCCTGGACATTGGGAGACACCACCGGCTGAGTAGAATTGCCACCGGAAGTGGGGTGTGGTCATCGGCTGTTGATTAATCCATCGGCCACCAATTGATTGCCGGGCACTCAGCAATCGATCGACAAGAAATTCTGCGAACTGTTGATGTTGACAGAGAATGAGAACCTTGCATGGCAATGCAATTCAAGCCATATATGCACCAACCATGTCCCTTATCATGTTAGTGACTCAAGGGGACATGCTCCTTGGTTCTCGGACCACCAATCGCGCATTTCAATGCGTGATGGCCTAAGAGACCAAGTGTGCACATTTTGATGTCAAATGCAATACAAACCACATAATCACATAAGAGGGCCAACCTCTATCATACTCATTTCAAGAGGCCAAGCATGTACAATGCAATGCAATTTCTAAGCATATGAGTATGCGAGCTAGCATGCAACATAGACAATGCAATGTAAGAATGCAATTATGCAAACACACATACAAGACAAGCTTGCAAACTAAGCAAAGGGGTGGACTTAAACATGACTTGGGCAGCCCTAAGTAGGCCTAAAACAGTAGCCAAAATGCAAAGGAAATGAGGCCAAACACACATACATACATGCACATGTCAAGGCACAAACCTAAGCATTAAGCAAGCAACTTTCAAGCACACTTAAAAGCGGCTAAGGATGGGTAACTAGCATGCATAGAAAGCTCTGAAAATCATGTAAGAATATGATGCCAAACCAAGCAAACAAGATAATCAAGGCATGCATAGAAGATCCAAAATTCGAAGCAAGCCAACAAAACATTGAACTGCACTTAGCAAGACCAAACATGGCATGAATTTAAGGGCCAAAAACAGAGTTTTAGCACATAAAACAAAGCCCAAAAGACCACTTAGATGGCATCTAGGTGGCTTGAATTCAAAAGCATGCACAAATGCACTTTCAAGGAGCATACAACACAAGCTCATGAGGCATCAAAGAGGCATCCAAGGCAAGCATACAAGCATGCTAAGGGGACTGAAATGATGCTATAGATGGTGCCAAACCATTAAAATAAAGCAAGTAATGCATGCTACACACTCACACACTTAAGGCCAACAAACCAAAAATGCAAAGGGGCTATGCAATACATGGAAAGTACGACTAAAGCAACTTAAAACAGAGCTAAAGCATACAAAAACATGCATTAAAGCTTCACAAAGCTAAGCCTAAAACATGCTAAAGCAATGGTTTACAACCTAAGGCATGTTAAGACCTAAACATGACATTACAAGGTAGGTATGCTAAGCATGCATGGTGTACCAAAACCAACTTAAAATCATGTTATATTATGACAATATAAACATGAAAAACAGCCAAGGCATGATCAACAAACCCTCAAACATGGTGCTCCCTCAAGAGGCCAAAAAAGGCCCTTTTCAAGGACAATAAGGAGAGGGGGTGGCCCTCTCCTTCTTGGGACTTCAAGGCACCATCCTTACCACTGAAATCCCTCAAGATTTTAGTGGTGAGGAGGCCCAAACACCAAAGTCCCAAAGCTCACTCAAAATAGCACAAAATGGAGGCCCCTCAAGGCTTAAGAGAGGTCAAACACCTCCAAACCACAAAATACTCTAAACAAACTATTTAGAGGGCCCAAAAATAAAACTTTTTTATGTTATACACTAAGCACAAAAATAGTTCTAAGATAGGCAAAAATAGAATGCGAGAATGGGGTAAAAAGGGGTAAGATTGTTACCCTTTAAGAACCTCTTCACAAATGGTGGACCAGCTCCTTCCTTTAGATCAAAATGCCTCCAAAGCTTCAAGAACAAACCTCTGGCCCTTCACAAACTAAGAGAAGGTGTAACACTATGTGTTTGTGTGCAATAGTAAGCTTAAACACACACAAATGCAAGAAAATGAGAGATATAGATATAGGATAGATACAAAACCCTAAACCTAATCCAGAGCTTCTCTCACAACTTTTCTCACCAAAATCTCTAACCCTAAGGCCAAGAGAGAAGGACTCCTCTTATAGAGGAGCCAATCTTGTAAAGCTTACCAAGGAAGCTAACAAGAAGGCTATCCCTCCATACACGTGTATGGAGGGGAACAAAATGCAAGCCAGCTGTTTTAAAATATCTGCAAAAGCAGATGAATAGTAGTCGGCTGCTCAAAATTGCCATTTTGACAAAATGGACTGCCGACTGGCAATATACATTGCCGATGACAACAAAATACCAGCCGGTGGCCTCTAGCCATGGCCGGTGATGTGCGGGGATGCCTCACAAGACATTCCCTGCCCCTCCAAGGCAAAACACAAGTGTTTGGTGCAAAACCAGACACTAAACAGTCGAGTTCGGAGATCCTGAGGCAAGGTGCGCAACCGAGACCTCCGGGAACTCCAAACGAACACAAACATGGATGATCAGTGAGTGTTCAAACGGTGACGTCCAAGTCTTGAGGACGGTCAAAAATGGGGTGTCTACACCCCCCTCTTTTTCCAAGTATCAACCAAGTACCAAAACTAACAATTTTGATCCCATACAACATAATTTTCAAACCCCACAATTATTTATCCCTCAATCATCGAAACCCCTCTTTCCATTCTACACTCAAACCCTAGGTTTGTCCACATTATCTCAATTTTCACCATTATTACATAACGACAAATAACTAAGTTAAAAATCATATTAAAGTGTAAAAAATCCCTTCCTCAAGAAGAAAAGGCCAAGCAAAGCAAAGTAGAACCCTCAACAACGTTGAGACCACGTTCCAATTGGATCAAAATGAAGCTTTTGGAATATTCTAACTTTTTCTCAAAGACACTAGGGTAGAGAACCCAAAAGATCTAGGCAAAAATGTAAAGAGAAAGAGTATTTTAGAGAGAGAGAGAGAGAGAGAGAGAGAGAGTCAGGATTTAGGTTTTTGAAAAGTTTTAGAGAAAGAGATGAATGAAAAAGTGATATAAAATGTCACTTTCGCGATCTGATATAAGCATAGTTCGCTCGAGCGGAAGAGTTGACGCTCGAGCGTTAGACAGAAAAAGTTGTTTTGTTTGAGCGCAATAAAGGCCGTTCGAGCGCCAAAACACAACAAATGCTCACCACTCGAGGGCAATAATGCGTCGCTTGAGCGTAGAAAACACACATCCAGTAGTTTTGCAGACAACAGACCAATGCTAGAGCGCAAGAAAGGCCGCTTGAGCTCCTATCCGCTCGAACGTAGGAAACGCCGCTCGAGCGTAGAAAACATTCTCACAGTAGTTTTGCAGACCTGCAAAGTATTGAGAGTTCACAAAGCCCGCTCGAGCGCAAGAAGTGCCGCTCGAGCAGAGGAGCAAAGATTGCAAAGCCCGCTCGAGCGTAAGAATGGCCGTTCGAGCGGAGGAGCAAAATTCTGGGCAACAAAGGTTTGGAAAAACAAGCAACCAACCTGTTCCAAACGTATAACTACAATCCAATAACCAAAATAATGGGGAGACAAGGGAAACAAGCTATGAATCACCATTCAAAACCATACAAACCCGAGTTCGGAATACAACAAGTGACGGGTCAAAACCAGAATCGCTATAAATCTTTTATTCCTTATGATTACTTTATCACTTCTTTATTTAAACATTAAGCTTCTCACAATAAATGTATAAAGAATCGTTTCCATTCCAATTGATTTTATAAAATTTTTGCATAAGACTAGACTTATTTCCTTTTGGAACATGGATAACTTTATATGAATATTCATTCATTATGAATCTCTATAGAACTTTTAATATATATATTATGAGACAATCTTAACAATTCATGTGATTCATTCAGAAATATTCCAATTTCCATCACATAGATTGTCTTACTAATATATTTCATTTCAAAATTCTTAAAAAGAAATTTCTTAACTCGTGCAATAAATTACGTACATTATTGACAAGCAAAATATTATCAACATACAAAATTGTAAATATAAACTTGCTCTCACTGATCTTTGGATATGTACACTAATCCAAAATATTTTCTTTAAATCCAAAGAAAAAATAGTATCATAAAACTTAAAATACAATTTTTAGAAAGCTTGTTTAGGTCCATAAATTGATTTCTTAAGTTTGCAAGTCACATTTTTATTTCCTCAATAAAGAAACCTTTGAGTTGATCTACACAAAATTCTTCATCTAAACTCTCTTTCAGAAAATTAATTTTCATATACATTTAATGCAACTCAATATCATAATGAGTTACTGATGCCATAATGATTCTAAATTAGCCTTTAAGATACAAGTGAAAAAAAGAAAAAAAAAAAGAGAATATCTCATTGTAATCAATGTCTATTTTCTGAGTAAAATCTTTGGCCACATATCTAGCATTATATCATTTTATATTACCCTTAGAACAATAAATATTTTGTATCCTTAGGCAATTCAATGAAATCTCAAATTTTATTCTAGTCTATTGATTTCAACACATCATTCATGACATCAATTCATTTAATAGAATCAATACTTTCTATGGCTTGTGACAATAAAACCGAGTCTTTACTTATCCCAATATTATAATAAGATTGTTATAGATATACCACATAATCATTCGAAATGACAAATCTCTTTACCTTATGAGATCTTCTTAATATTATTTCTTGTGGTTCTTCTACAACTTTGCATTGGTGATAATTATATCATGGAGTAATTTGTTATTCATTTGTTGTTCCAAAACATTAAGTTGTATAACAACTATAGGAAAGACAATTTCCTTCAAATTCTGGGTAATGATACTTGTACCCAAACTTATTGAATAACCACATTTCATGATTTATCACTCCCACTGATTTCACCATTCTTATAAATTTGATATTATCAGCTTCTGTAATTCTTGTACTATGACCAAGATAGTAAAACTAATACCCTTTGAATTTTCAATATAATCAACAAAATAACTACAGATTATTCTAAAATCCAATTTCTTTTCATGTGGACCAATAATTATAATTTTGTAGACAACCTCAAACATGCAGATGTCTTAAGTTCGGTTTCCTTCCTGTTCACAGTTCAAAGTGAGTGTTTGAAACTGCCTTACTAGGAACCAAATTCTATATGAAAACAACAAATCATAATGACATACATCCACAATATTATGAGTATTTAGAAATTATTTAACATACTCTTAGTGAGGCATTATGCATTTCGTATAGTTTAGCAAATAGACTTGTGTGCTTTGCACTATCTTTATATTTTTCACATTTTTGTTTAATTGCCTTTCTTCATTAATAATATACACATCAATGCGTCCATTTACGAGAAATCTGTTATGTAATAAATATACAAAATCATAAGGTGAAAATTCATCTATAAAAGTTATAAAATAATTTTATTTACTAAACATGAAGTGTCAAAAGGGTACATTAATGTCTATTTAGGTAATATGAAGAAGCACTGTATATCTTGTGACACTTATTTAATGTGATTGAATTGCTTTTCATTAATGCAACCCATACTCCCACTAAAAGCAATAAAATCTTTTATGCCACAAGTTTAAGGAGTTTTCATTTATCAAGCTATATTTAGAATTCACATAATGATGCAAGATAAATTAAATTTTTGAGAAATTATTAAACTTTAATTTATACAAACTATCATAAATAATACCAAAATTAACAAAAGAGGTATTTTCAATAAATTAAACTTTTATTCTAAATTTTGAAAATAACCATCAAGGTTAATTAAGTTTGGAGAAACAATAAATAATTTTCAAAATTAGAATCAATATAATTTTTTTTAAATAAAGTCTAAATAACTATCAATGTCCAAAAATAAACAATAAGTCCCAATAATTTCAATTGAGATTTTAACATAATTGGTTTGAAAATAATCTTGCACCGAAAACAAACTCATTCACAAATATTCTTAAATTCTTTAATTGAGTAGTCAAGTTAGATAATTCAATGACATGCTCATACATCTCATGCATACCATCAAGCTTTATGTTGGTAAGCTTAATCATAAGTGTTCCAGCAAAAAAACTTATTAACAGTTCGGAAACATTCTTTTACATTATTTAGCATTATCAATTTAAGGAAGTTAAAACTTAATGTTTGTTATACTCATTCACATAAAAAAGTTAAAACTTAATGTTTGCTATACTCATTCACATAAAAACATAAACTTTATTTGTTCGATCCTTTTATACTTTATGAAAAGTCTTTTCTTTCTTTTATACTGCTTGAATAATAGCAGTAAATTTCTCAAATAGTAACACTAAGTCAAAATTTAGAATATCGAGATAAAATTGAACTTATTCTATTCATTTTGAGAAATCTTTTTCATTTAAAATTGAAACAAACAAGGTATAAAAATATAGCGAAATAAAACTTTAATCAATAATTCATGCTCACTATATTAATGCTAAGAGTAATCAATAATTGACAATTAGTCAAGATAAACACATGTTTAAACAATCACAAATAGTATCACTGTGATCTACCTTTGGGATAATCTAATGGCATACTATTTAATAATTATGGTGATTCCCT
This sequence comes from Camellia lanceoleosa, assembly GCA_025200525.1. Classification (NCBI taxonomy): domain Eukaryota; kingdom Viridiplantae; phylum Streptophyta; class Magnoliopsida; order Ericales; family Theaceae; genus Camellia; species Camellia lanceoleosa. The sequence goes on from CM045770.1 coordinate 12,880,987, forward strand.
TTCACCAATAGGACTCGTTGATAAAATATTCATAATTAAGTAGGTCTGTTACCTTTGGATATTCATTCCAATATCAACTATGAATACCCATCAACTATCCTATTCCAATTCAAGAGTTACTTAGAAGCGGTGCACCTTTGGGGCAACCTAATATCTTTGTAATTAAAGAATTGCGATTTGCAAAGTCATTATATATATATATATATTTTAAAATACTTGAGAAGGGTATTAAATTTCAATTATTTAATTTGATATCTATGTGTCAATTCAATTATTGGGTCACTTTGGCAACTACCAATCGTATCATAATTTAAATTTCAAATCACAATAAAAACTTTGCATGGACATTATTGAATAAATAATAATTTATTCACAATTATTCATCATCATAATCATAAGAATAATATTAAGACAAAATATTAATACAATTCATATTCTATGTCACATAAGAATATATACTTTTGTATCTCATCAAACCACCTATAAAAATCAAGCTTATACATAATGGTGCTAATAACATCATACTGAAATATTTTTTTAGAGGTTACAGTTAGATCCATAAATAGCAATATGTTCAGTACTATAAAGAACACAATAACAATAACACTTTAATGTGCCTCCCAGTAAAATTTGATAATATAAAATTTAGCAAAACAAGAATAATAATGATTTATTATGTAATAGGAATATCTTTAGGCATTACTAAATCAAGCAATACAATAGTCATTATCCACTAAACCTTTCCTCATAATAAAAATAATTAAATCAGTCATAGTATTCAATTATCAAAATATTAAAACATTCGGTTTATCATTAAAGAGTTAGCACTCATTTAATAAATATTATTTACACAATATGCAATCCAATCTAAAGTAGGAACATAAGAGTTGCACATTAAATTTCATATCATGTTTAGCAAATTGATTTTTTTATTTTTTTATTGAGGCAATCATAATTGTAATCAAAATTAAATAATATTTACTTAATCGGAAAATCATAATGTTCTGAAACTTGAGCTCTGATGCCACATGTAAAAATTTTATGGTGTTATGCATATAACAATCTTCATAATCTAAAATCGTGAACTATCATGATTTTCACAAATAATAACATAATGTGGAAAATAAATAACATACCTAGATCAGTTATGTGAAACCTTTAAGTGACCCAAATTTGATTGAACATAAACTTAATAATAATATTAGTGGAAAAAGGTTTCTCTCTCTTGACCCTCTTTAAAATATATTAAATTCAGAATTATTTTGATGGGTAATCTGAATGTCCTTTTATAGGTAGAGAGAAGACCAGTTTTCTTATTCAACAATGATTCCACTTTCCCATTAAAGTAGGATACTTGAAAAACACTCTTCTTTATTTACCAATTAATTATAGTAAAAAATATGGAATTATAATCCTGCCAAATCTTTAATTCATATTACCATATTATGTGGGTCAATATAATGACTAAATAAATAATTTAGTCTTACATAGTGATGGCCATATCTTTGACACTGAATATTTGTCAGATCTTGTGGAAAAGAAACATACTGATACTGCTCATAAGTATGGTAATGTCTTTTATTGAACATACCCTGCATTATGGTTTTGAATAAACTATAAGCCATTTTGATTATCTTTTTAAATTAATACTGTATTTGTTGTCTCAATGTGTTACACTCGTTTTCATTTCTATGAAGATGGCTTGTGCAATTTCGAGGTTAGAAATGCAGGCTGTTGTTTTCTAAAATAAAGAACATAAAATCATTAGAAATAACATTTAGTAATGCAGCAACAGCTTGTTGAGCATTATATATAGTTAGATTAATCTAATCTGAATCAGGATCTTAATGCCCCACCCCAATATTATGATAAAGGTTAGTGGCTTTGTCAGCATTTCAATCTGCCTACGTGTCAGTCAATAGTGGGGTTGAAGAGACTTGCCTAGTGGACCATTGTAGTCAACTAGCTTATGTGGCTAATCGTCATTTTGACCACCCTTTGTCGGTCAAGCACTGATTTGTTGGTCAACCTACAACATTATGCAACTAGATTATCTAATTGAATATTTTCTTCTGGTGGAGCAGCAAACACCTTTTATAGCCTTCCTAGTTTCAACTATTGTCAGGATGGATGAAATTTCCCTGTTGATGTAGCAGCAGGTTGGATGGCTATAATTGACTTACCGAGCATTCAGTACAAATAGCTAGGGTGACCATCAAAAATATGGGTTTTTTCCCCTTTCAAACTATGAACTATTTTGAACATTGCAAATATGAATTTCAATGTGACATAAACAATTATCATGATCTTGCATCGTTGTAGACAATTTTTATTATTTTTTCTGTGTGCTAGTGAAGATTTCTCCTAATGGTAGGAATTAAACCCTCAGCACCACCCCTTCCATTTGGATGCCATTGCTGCTATTAACCTTTGTCTTACAATGGTGCCCGTAATTCATCATTGGCAAATTAAATTATTATTTCCTTGTGCTCCTTGTGTAGTCGAAGGTCATAAAGTACTTTTCCCAAGCTTGTTTGTTATTAAATAAGTGGTTCTCACAAAAATCATTGATCAGACGGCGATAAAGATCATCATGAGGATTCAGATCAGAAAAATCACCTACACGGCTTTGATCAAGATGCTAAAACAATGATTAAGAAGGTCAAGCAAGCATTGGCTAATGGAGAAGGATGTCGGGTATGTTTTGGTCCCAATTTGGATGTGAACATGCTCGAGTTTATGATAGAATTAATAAGCTTAACCATTCTTGCAGGTTTATGGGGTCTTGGATGTCCAAAGAGTTGCTGGGAACTTCCATATCTCAGTTCATGGGTTGAACATTTTTGTTGCACAAATGGTCAGTTTTTTTTTTTTTTTTACTGTTTTTTTAAAGGTTATTTTCTTGTAATGTAATTCCATGTGACAAGTCATCAATATCTATAAATATGTGAAGAATGTGATTCCTGATTAAACCATTGGTTGCTTGTTAAAATTAATAAAAACAAATAAAAAAAGTGGAAGAAGCGGGAGGAGAAGAAAAAGAAGGAGAAGTTGATTCTCTTAATATTATTTAGAAAAATACTTGGAGAAGTACAAAATACTTATAATTTAGTATAGTTTAGATACCCCATTTATTTAAAATAATAGCAAATTGGTCTTCTGTCTTCATAAAGGTACTCAGCTTGAACTTAAGTTTTCGATAATAAAATATTGGTCCACTTCAATTTGCTAAATTTTGTGATGCTGCACTGTATCTTTAGACTATTAATGGGCCTTTAGGAGTCTGGCTTGTGTGTGAACCTGACTTCCATACTTATATAAATGCTCTATCCTGATGTACATGGGGAACTTCTGTAACACAGAAGAGAAGGCATGTCCTAGTGTTGGTCCTCTAAAATTGGAGTCTACGAGGCGTTATTCTCTTTTTGTTACTTTTGGAAGTTCAGGCTTTTGTCCTTACACTAAGCACTGATGAGATATGAAAAAGAAAAAAAAAAACTTGGGGTTCATTTTGATGCCTCATTTCATTTGTTCATTTTTTTTTGGAATTTATGTGGCTCGTACAGTAGAATTTATCATTGAAACATGGAGGCATGCAAAAAACAGGAGTTCTTCATATCCTCTGGTTGTGATCATCTTTAGGTTTCCTTGAAGTGACAAAATTCATAATTTGACATCATTTTTGAGATTGGTGCCATTTTCATAATGGATCCACTAAAAATAATTGACTCAATTTGAATGCAATACAGAAAGTTAAATGGCTATTCATTTTCCTTGGGACTTTCAAATATACCCTTCAACTTATACTTCATACCAGTTAGTTAACATGGGGTAACTTCTGCTATTATAAGGAGATTAAATTGTTCGACTTATTTTTAAGAAAATGGCCAGATAATTATATATTTCGCTCCATCTAGTGAGCCAAGACATCTTTTGTTTTGTTTGCTAGCCTTTTGAATGTCTTCAACTGCTAGTGTAGAGGTTAATTCGTATCCTTTCATTTCAACTGCTTTTTCATTCGCTTTAGTTCACTTACCTATTGCTTTTTTTTCTTCTCTCTCTCTCTCTCTCTCCTTCTTTGTTTTTTATTTTATTTTATTTTATTTTGTCCAACAGATGTTTAAAGGGCCCATTCATGTAAATGTGAGCCATATTATTCATGATTTATCATTTGGGCCAAAATATCCTGGAATTCACAACCCAATTGATGAGACTTCACGGATTCTGCGTGGTTCAAGTGGAACGTTCAAATGTTACGTAAAGGTTTGATTCCTGGTCTTTCTTTGATAAAATTGTTGATTTATGTTGGTGAAAATACTAAAAAAAAATTTATATTTTATTGATAAATAATGCAAAGAAAATGAGATACAAATAGATCAGGTTGAGGCACGGATATCTCGTTTTCTTTAAGAGATCAAGCGCACTGCGGTAGGAAGAACCCAAATACCGATGCAGCAGTCACAAAATTATGACTTGTCCCCTCCAAGATATAACAGCCCGACCATTTGTCGTATGGTTCAGGCCAACTTTGCACAAGATGGTGAACCCAAAGCTCTACCAAGAAAAAACACCTTTCTTTGGGTAGTAATCTCTCAAGTATAGAAAATAGTTGGTGTGTTGGTGTAGAAAAGAGTAGATGAGAGGAACTATTTATAGGCCACTAGGACTTTACAAAATACACCAAAAAATAATAATGACCATGAACCTAGATAAAAAGGGAGAGTCTCCAAAAAATTAACTCACCATCAAGTCCATAAACCTAATTAATCTCCATTCATAAGCAAGATAAAAAGTCACCAAAACAATGAATCTCCATTTATGAACAAGATAAGATTCATGAACAAGACAAAAGAAGATTCATGAACAATATATATAGATATATATATAAGATATTAAAATGGTCCAACAATCCCCCACTCGTTTTAATATCAAAAAGGACAAGAGAGATTACCAAATAAAGATAGACTAGTATGCATCATGAAGGTGTGCTCTGCATTGAACCTTCATTAGTGAAACAGCAACCTCTACTCCAGAGTCAGTAGTGGTCTCAAACTTGAACTATGACTACTAAGGGGAAATAAAGTATTACTGCTCACACATAATAATTCAGGTGTTGACATGAGCTTTTAAGCCAGCAGATTACGGCCTTGTACTAATCCCAGTTTTCATGAGCATATTTGAGAATAAGCCTTGTTCTCATAAAAAGCGGACCCACTTTCATACTCACATAGGTGAAATCTGTCAAGGATGTTCTTGTAATTTACATATCCCACTCAACAAAAGTTACAGAATTTTATTAAGAGTATAAAAACTCAACCCTCCAACATTATAGGACAAATGAATTTACATCATAGGGATGGATAACAAAATATTAAGGGGTGCATTTTTTAGAACCACATATGATTCGTTCTTCCCATTGAACCTAGTTACAAGATCTCTGGTCCTCAGGTTGAGTGTCCTCATACATGGTTTATGATTTTATAGGCTTCAAACCCATCTCCCTCGATGTATTCCAGACTCTATCTCTCGCCAAGGCCTTGGTTAACGAATCTACAAGATTATCACAAGATTTTACATAATTCATAGTTATGATGCCATTACTCAAATAGGATCTTACATTACTATGTTTCCTTCCAATAAGTCTGGATTTACCATTATAAAAATAATTGTTCACTCTACCAATAGCAGCAGTGCTATCATAGCGAATTAACACAAGAGGAATTGGTTTTTCCCAAAAAGGGATTTCATGTAACAAATCTCTCAACTAATTTGCTTCCTCACATGCTGAAGCTAATGCTATAAGTTCAGCTTCCATAATAGAATTAGCAATTATAGTCTATTTTTTAGACTTCCAACATATAGCACCATTACTTAAGTGTAGACGTCCCCGAACGTCCTGGGAGGGAAATCCCGTTCTGTTCATTTGGGTTCACTACAGTTCGGACTCAAATTGTCACGGTTCTTAATCTGAACCAAAGAGTCCAAATCTGGCAAATTGTTTTGGAAAACATATTTTTGTAAAGAAGTGCCAAACATGGACTGCTTTGCCAGATACAGAGTCGCAACCTAAATATTTTTTTAATGGGAGAATTTAGGAAACCCTGACTTGTTTGCCTAAGGCCACGTGTCCGTCATCACCAAAGTTGCCTCGACTCGGGAACTTGGGTACGATTGGGGAAGGTCAGCCATGAGCACCCCTGCTCGCCCGATCAAAGATCGACCTCTACTAATCATGATATCTTGTTTTGAAAACATTAAGTGCTCTTATTCTGGTTAATTAGCCTAAAATTACTACGTGATGCGCACAGCAAAACAAGTATAGACTAGATCGCCTAATTTGGAACAAAGCATTGCATATCCATTTGTTTGAAAATGGTTTGAGATTTGCTACTCGTAAGTAGGCTAAAATATGGATTTCAATGAATCATTCCAATTCAAACAATCCAACCTTCACCCATGGATATTCAGGCAGTTATATCACATAAGCAATTAGCCTCATGGAAAACACTCACACGCATGCAAGAATGCTAAAGCATAAAAGCTTATCTAGTACTCCAAGCCAAAATAGAAACTAGTTAGTAATCAATGCATGATCGTAGTTCATGTTAAGATGGCTAATGCAACACAGGCAAAATGCAGCTAGAATAGGCTTGGCTAATCTAAGATGGCATATGAGATGCTACAAATAACATGTATTCAACTTGGAATTGAAATACAATGCAGTTAGTATGATGCGCCGAGCCCGGTGCATGCGAGACAAATGGATGATGCAAACATGCAGAGTATGAGGATGCTAATTGAAATGTGCCATAATACTAACCATCATAAGCGGTTAAATAAAAGGGAGAAAGAAGTGGGGATTGGAAGACATGCACACACGCACCCACACTTATTACAAATTCGCCCTCACTCGGAGGGACCAAAAGAATAATACAAATTAATTAACCTATAAGCTAATTAATTATTACAATTATTACAGACCACCTAATTAATTAAGCAAATTAACTAAGCTAAGAAAGCAGCAAAGGCCTCGGAAAGAGGGTCCAATGTGCGTGTGCTCGGGTTTGCTCGGAAATCCAATGCCATGCACAAGTTTGCCTCTGTTTTCCTTGCTCTGCTCCTCTGAAAATTGCACAAGTCCCAAGGAGCACTCTATGGACACTGTGGAACATCACCGGCTAAGACAGAACACCACCGGCCACGTCCGGATGGTCATCGACCATTTGTAAAGCCATCGGCCAACAATGGATGGCTGGTCGGCAGTATAGATGGCCGGCCGGCCAAAGCTTATTGCAGAACCTGTTTTGACAGCAACAGAGGGTAAAACAAGGCATGGCAATGCATTTGAAGCAAATGTATGCACCACCACATCTCTTATCATATTTGTGACTCAAAGGGGTATGGTGCTCAATTCTCAGACCACCAATCGCGCATTTCAATGCGTGATGGCCCAAGAGACCAAGTATGCATTTTCAATGTAGAATGAAATGCATATAAACAAACAATGAGCTCAACCTCTATCATACTCAATTCAAGAGGCAAAGCATGCATGCCAATGTAATGCAACCTAGGCATGTGAGCTAAGTGTGCAACATGATCATGCAAACAACCAAAACCATGTGCAATAGGCACATGAACTAAACAAGTAAGCATGCAAGGCATATAACATCAATGTTAATGACACACATGCAATAACATGAAAGGAATAACACATGTAAATATGCAAAGCAACTTAACACAAGAAGCATGCCAAATGCGATGACACTTAAACATGCAACATGTTAATAGGCTAAGTACCTAAACATACAAACATGTATAGCATGCAACAACATGCCAAAGGGATGGTCTTAAACTAATTTGGACAGCTCTCTACTAGGTCCAAAACAGCGGCCAAAACGATGCAACAAAGGCATGAAAACACACACACACAAGCATGCATGCACAAGGGCCTAAACATGGAGCATAAGCCATCAACTCTTCAAAACATGAAAGGGATGGAAAATGCAAGTATGCAAGCATGGAACATGAACTGAAATATGGTTTCCAATGATGCCAAATCATGAGAATAGGCCAAGTAAAGCATGCTAGTGATCCACATACCCAAGGCTAGTAAGCTAGAATGCAAAGAAGCTATACAAAACATGGAAAGCATGACTCCAAAGACCCAAGACAGACCTTAAGCATGTTAAAACATAACCAAAAACTTCACAAAGCTAAGCCAAAATATGCAAGCATGGTGGTCCAAATGCTAGATACATGTTAAGGCAATTTCATGGCATTACAAGACAAGTATGCTAAGCATGCATGGTGTGTCTAAATCAACTTAAAACAGTGCTATATCATGACAAAATAAGCACAAATAACACTTAAGACATGGCCAACATGCACTTAAAAATGGTGCTCACATATGAGGCTAAAATGGCACTTTTTGAAGACAACAAGGAGAAGGGATGACCCTCTCCTTCGTAGGACCTCAAACCACCATCCTCACTACTGAAATCCCTCAAGATATCAGTGGTGAGGAGGTCCAAACAAGGTGGTCCCGGAGCTCACCAAAAACACACAAAAATGAGGCCAAACAAGGCCTAAGAGGGGGTAAACGACCCCAAACACAAAAGTGACCTTAATGAAGTATCTTAAACACAAAAAAAAGAAATTTTTTATGTTATACACAAAGCTTAAAACAGCAAGAAAGATAGGCTAAAAGTGTGCAAAAACAGGGAATAAAGAAGGAAAAGGAGTTACCTTTGTAGCCAAAAGGGGACAGCAGCCTCTTGGTCCAAAAAAACATTCCCTTAGCCTCTAAAAATGGCCTCCAATCTCCTTAGGTTGATGATGGAGGTGTTGTGCTAGGAGGTGTAGTTCAAATGGCCAAGAACTAGACCCTTTTGAACCATCTAACACACCTAAATGTAGAGAGAAAGGGAGATATAGAGAGAGAGTGGTATATATATCTTATATATCAGATTTTTTTCTGACCCTTAAAATGGAAGGAGAGGCCCTCTATTTATAGAGCAAGGAAAAAGGCCTAAGCTTCTTGGAGAAGCTATGGCAAAAGGGTCAAAGGGGGCAAGCTTCTAAGGGAAGCTAAGGTAAAGGGGCCAAGCTTCTTGGAGAAGCTAGGCAAAGGGTGCAAGCTTCTCTTGGAAGCTTAGAAGGGTTCAAGCTTCTCTAATAAGCTAAAAAGGTCAAGCTTCTTGGAGAAGCTAAAAAGGGGCAAGCTTCTTGGAGAATCTAGAACAAAGGGTTCAAGCTTCTTGGAGAAGCTAGACAAAGGTTCAAAAGGTTCAAGCTTCTCCAAGAAGCTAAAACCAAGGGTTCAAAAGGTTCAAGCTTCCTCAAGAAGCTAAAACAGGGGTTCAAAAGGGTCAAGCCTCTCCCAAAAAAAGGTCTCGGCCAGAAAAAGAGTCAATCGGCCAAATTAATGGTCAGCCGACCAAACAAAGTGTTGACCGGCCATCACCAATGGCCGGTGGCAAGAAAAGAGGGCCGGTGGCCTCAAGCCATGGCCGGTGAGGTGTTGGGGTGGCCAACAAGCCATTCCCTGCCCTCAGAAGCAAAAACGTAAGTCGAGAGGTCTCGAGGCAAGGCACGCGGCTGAAACCTCCGAGAAGTCAGGACGAACACAAACATGGATGATCATCGAGTGCTCAAACGGTGACGTCCAAGTCTTGAGGACGGTCAAAAATGGGGTGTCCACATTAAGGTAAAAATAAAACTCGAGGTAGAGAGAGAATCACCTGACAAAGTGTTCCAATCGGCATCACTATATTCCTCAAGTACCGCAGGATACTTGTTATAAAACAAACCATAATTTTTGGTACCAGATAAATATCTCATAATTCTTCTCATGGCCAGCCAATGGTCTCGACTTGGCTTGCTAGTAAATCTGCTAAGTACTCCAACACCATATGCAATGCTAGGTCTAGTACAGTTAGTAGCATATCTCAAACTACCAACCATGCTAGCATATTCCTTTTGATTAATCACTTCCTTTTCATTTGTTACAACAGATAAATGTATGCTTGCATCAAAAGGAGTAGCACCATGTTTACAGTCTAGAAAGTTATATTTCTTTAAAATTTTCTCAACATAATGCGATTGATCAAGAAAAATGCCATCATTAGTCTTGGCCATTTTAATTCCCAAAATAAAATTGGCTTCACCAAGATCTTTCATATCAAAGTGGCTATTAAGCATATTTTTAGTCTCATTTATAATATGCAAATTAGAGCCAAAGATAAGTAGATCATCCACATATAGGCTAATAATCACATGTGCATTCTCACAAGTTTTATAATATATGCACTTATCACATTCATTAGTCTTATAGCCATTCTCAAGCATGTAGGAATCAAATTTCTCATGCCACTGTTTAGGAGCTTGTTTTAAAACATAAAGGGATTTCGTTAGCTTACACACCTTACTTTCTTGGCCAGGTTCCACAAAGCCTTCGGGTTGGTCCATGTAAATCTCATCATCTAGATCTCTATTTAAAAATGTTGTTTTCACATCCATTTGATGAATTTTTAAATCATGAATTACAGCCATTGTTATCAATAGTCTAATGGATGTAACTTTAGTAACCAGAGAAACAGTATCAAAGAAATCAAGATCAACTTGTTGCTTAAAACCTTTAGCGATAAGCCTCGCTTTATATTTATCTATAGTTCCATCTGGTTTAAGTTTTTTTGCGAAGGACTTATTTACACCCAATAGTTTTACAATCTGGAGGTAAATCCACTAGTTTCCATGTTTTATTTGAAAGTAGTGAATCTATCTCATCATTTACAGCCTCTCTCCAGAAAATAGCATCAGGTGATGATAAAGTTTCTTGCACCGTAAGAAGAATTTCTTCCACATTATAAAGATAATAGTTAGGGCCAAAAGATTTTTCAACTCTAGCTTATTTACTCCTCCTTGGTTGGATTTGAGAATTTTCTTGTTCTTGAAAAACTTGAGATGGAATAGAAAAGATAGGCATGAATAAAATATTTTCAGAAATTATTTGACCCCCACTATTTATAGATTTGAAAGGAAATTTATTTTCATGAAAAATAGCATCACTTGATTAAAAAATAATATTATTTTACATATCAAAAAATTTATAAGCTGTACTATACAACGCATACACAAGAAAAGCACAGGTGGTAGCTCGTTCACCCAATTTAGGTCGTTTAAGATCTGCAAGCCTCACAAAAGCTAAACAACCCCAAATCCTCAAATAACTTAGATTTGGTTTATGCTCCCGCTACAACTCATAAGGTATAATTTTAGTATTTTTGTGTGGCACTCTATTTATGACATGGCAAGCTGTCAAAATAGTCTCGCCCCAAAGATTTGAGGGAGTACCTGAATCAATAAGCATACCATTTGTTAAGTCAATTAACGTTCTATTTTTTTTTCCAGCTACGCCATTAGATGAAGGTGAATATGGTGGAGTAGTCTCATGAATAATTTTCAATGACTGGACAAAAGAGTTGAATCTGAGAGATTCATACTCTTGGCCTCTATCACTTCTAATTCTCTTAATCTTTTTACTGAATTAATTTTCCACTTCAAGAAGGAACTCTTTAAATTTCTCAAAAGCATCACTTTTATTTTTTTAATAAATATACGTTTGTGTATTTTGAAAAATTATCAATAAAAGTGATAAAATATCAGTTACCACCCTAAGTTAAAATTCTTTCAAACTCACACAAATCAGCATGAAATAATTCTAGCAATTCGGTATTTTTCTCAACACTTTTATGAGGCCTCTTGGTAATTTTGCTTTACTACAAACTTCACATTTCTTAAAATTTTTTGTCACTTTAGGAATTAATCCTAAACCACTCTTGATTCCCACATATTTACTATTAATATGACACAAGCGAACATGCCAAAATTTAATAGAAGACAAAGTGTAAGTGGTGTCATAGTAATAATCATAAAATTAATTAGTAAGGAAATTTAAGAGATAAAAATGACATTTATACTCATCTGTATTGTAGGAAGCCACTTTTGCTTCATATGCCTCGTAGTCTTCATCATTCATCTCCTCGGTTGGAATTTTTTTTGGCTTCTTCTCGGTAAGAACATAAGCAACTTTCAAAAAGCTGAGGTAAAAAAGAACTTTTTCTTTCGACCTCTTAAAATGAACTCCTTTGAACTTGAAAGGCTTGTTGAGATCTCCAATTCCATCATTGGTTTTTTCTAGTACTTGTTCCATAGTTGATCTCTTTAAAATTGTTGGTGAAAATACTAGAAAAAATTATATTTTATTGATAAATATTGCAAAGAAAATGAGATACAAATAGATCAGGCTGAGGCACGGATATCTCGTTTTCTTTAAGAGATCAAGCCCACTGCGGTAGGAAGAACCTAAATACCGATGCAGCAGTCACAAAACTATGACTTGTCCCTTCCAGGATACAATAGCCCGACCACTTGTCGTATGGTTCAGGTCAACTTTGCACAAGATGGTAAACCCAAAGCTCCACCAAGAAAAAAACACCCTTCTTTGGCTAGTAATCTCTCAAGAATAGAAAATAGTTAAACCTCACTTACTATTTAATGAAACTTTATTTACTACCCGTTCATACTCTACTTACAACTCAATCAAACATGAGTACTATTCAATAAGATCTTGTTACTATTGATTGGTAAGTAAAATGAGAACAAACTGTAAGTAGAGTCACGGTGATTGGTAAATATAAATTATAAAATTATTAAACATAGGCCTTATTTGAAAAGAAAGTTTTGGGGTAAAATAGCCAATAAAGAGTGAAGAAAAACAACAATGGAATGGCAGCATGGTGGGTGGAATCCAGTATTCCGTCGACGTCAAGGTAGACATAGAGGGACATCACATCTCCACACGATATTTGTTGATGAGATCCTGGACTCGATGAACCCTAAAGGTTTGTTCACCATGTTTTCAAACTTTAGAGTTGTCAAAGATGTGTACATCCCAAAGAAACGGCGTAAAGTGATGAAAACCAGATTTGGATTTGTACGATATGATTGTCTTGTTGCAGCAGGCATTGTAATTTAGAAAACCAATGGAGTGTGGTGTGGTGATAAATCTTTGAAGGTGAAAAAGGAAGATTTTGAAAAAGAAAATGATCTGAGCTATCCAAGACTAGGAGCACATAAACCAGATGAGGTCTCAACATTAATCGGTGCTGGTATTGGTGGGAGAAGTTCTTATGTGAAGGTTCTAAAAGGAGGGAGGTCTGAAAGTGGTAATCACATTAGAATTAAAGCGGATGAATATGCCATTGGATGGTTATTACAGGTGCAGTAGTCAAATTTAAACCCCACTGTAACTTTGATGGTTTTAAGACTGAATGTCGTAATAGAGGATTGAAGGACATATAACTCAAAGAAGGCGGAGGGAGAAATGCGTATATCACTTTTAAATCTAAAGAGGATATGAAGCAATCATTGAATAGTTTAGGAGATTGGGTATTGGAGTGGTGTGATTCTATCACTGAGTGGAACAAAGATGTCAGGTTTGATTATGAAAGGTTAGTTTGGTTAAGTTGCTTTGGAATGCCTCCAAATCTCTGGAATGTTAATAACTTCAGAAAAATTGGTGATGCTTGTGGTAAAGTTGTGGAGCTTGATCATAATGTATCAAGTATGGAGTCTCTAAAATGCGGGAAAATCAGAATCTGTACATCTCAACTGGACCGTATTGATAAATTGGTTGCCATGACCTGAACCCGCCTTTATAGATTAAGGTCATAACCGGCCAGTAATCATGAAATTATCTACGGCCTCAAACCAAATAAAACATGTTTCATCAAAGTTAAGGGGCCAAAACGGAAGCAAACTTAAAATTTTTGTCCAATGAGCTATGCTTACATGGTATATCAAAACATTTCACATATGCTTAATAATAACTCACACCACATATCAGTAGTTAACATCTTGTATACCCAAGATCATTCAAACATATAGTCAGCTAAACCAAAAGCTTATACACATAAACGGTCTATCATGACCAATAGAAATAGCAAAAGAAATACAAAAGATCATAAACAAAGCCTCTTGCATGAGGCACCTGGGCTGACTTCACAAAACTCGGGTTCCTTTCTTAAATTCCACTAAGGCTGGGGTTGAACGTCCCCTTGCTCACCTACATACATATAAATAAAAGTGGGCTAACGCCCAGTGAATAATATCAAAATAAAGAGGTTAATGAATGAGATCCGTTCATAAATGAGTCATACTTATAATGTACACATTTGAACCACTATTCTCATTCACATCAGATTTACATATCTCAACAAAGCAAAACGACCTCCGGTCCAACACATCATATCCATATGCAAAACGATCTCAGGTTCAATTCTTATATAAAACAAAACGACCTTGGGTCCATCTATACAAAATGACCTTTGGTCCAACCAACTCTATACTCAAAACGATCTTTGGTCCAATTCAAACATATCAAACGACCTCAGGCTGAATTCAAACATATCAAACGTATCAAACGGCCTCGGACCCAATTCATTCATATCATACGGTCTTTGGTCCAATCATTCATATCCGACGGCCTTTGGCCCAATCATTCATGTCAAACGGCCTTTGGCCCAATCATTCATAACCGACGGCCTTTGGCCCAATCATTCATGTCAAACGGCCTTTGACTCAATTGATCATATCCGACGGCCTTTGGCTCAATCATTCATGTCAAACGGCCTTTGGCCCAATCATTCATATTTCAAATCAACAAATCCATGAAGCTTATACAAAAGTAACATTTGGAAAACAACATATTTGAAAATATCTTTACTAAGATAGTACTCACTGTGTTTCGCCGATGGATTTGCCCTTGTGCTTGACCCTACACATTTCATATTACAATGGGTCAACTTATTATTTCTCTTAGGCTTCTTTCTTATCCCTTTAGGTCATAAACAAAGCTCAATGTATGCCTAAGAGCGCTTAGAAATGAAAGAGAACGGAAAATTAAACACAAAAATCTTTTCAAAATTTCAGAAACAGGGCTCCCCGCTCGAGCGCAGATTTCGCCGCTCGAGCAAACCCCTTTGGTTTGCAAAAGTACTGGTGACTTCATTTTTATGCTCGAGCGTGACTTCGGACGCTCGAGCTGATATTCAAACTACGTGGCTTGGCGCTCGAGCATGACTCTCCCCGCTCGAGCAGACATCAATGTCTGCAAAAGTTCTGGGAACTAACAATTCACGCTCGAGCGGCCCTTACCCCGCTCGAGCGGAGATGCTAAATTTTGGAATTTCCATAATTGTTCTTGAAGCTCAAACTTGACATTCAAAGGCCCAAAACTCATGTTTTTGGTTCAAAAACGTGGAAACACATTTTATATCATAAGGATATAAACAACACAAGGCAAATTGTTCAAAATCATGATCTAATTCTCAAATTAATCAACATTCTTCTTGTATGATCAAAACCTATGCATTCAAACTTTATACAAGCTTCATACCTTCACAAATCTTTCATGCATGTCAATTATTGACTCTGTAACACCCTGGAAATAATGACATTTAACCCAACAATATTGACATGCTAAGATATATAAAAGATCCACGTTCTTTCATTCAACAGGGTTCTATTACAAAACGTATTACATGTTAACAACAAAAGCAAATGCCCTAAGGGCTTACAGCTTTCCAAGTTAACACTTGGTTACAAGAAAACAGAGTGCTAGCTCATTTACACATTAAGCCCTAGGCTTGAATTTACATGTAACACTGCAAAAAGGAAAGACAAACAAAAGTCCACCCGCCACTAGCCTTCCAAGCTAAGTCCTTGGAGGTGGCATGCTACCAGTACCTGAAAATGATGTTCCCATATAGGGTGAGCCACAGCCCAGTAGAAATATACTAAACCAGTTATAAATAATGACTAAAAGACTAACAATTGATAGATGGCCAACTCTTTTACATTCTTTCATTACTTCAACAAATATAAACAAACAGATATATTCACACTTTCCATGACAAGCATACATGCTCTGCCAATATTTTCTAGATAAGCATACATGCTCTATCTACGGAGTTCATCCCCTATCTCCTCCCAGAATCATCCGGTTTAGAGGTCCATCCCCTATCTTCCCCTAAACCGCGGAGTCCATCCCCTATCTCCTCCAACACAACACAATGCATATATATATAACAATTATACACATCACATATCAATACATAAAATCAATGTATTCTTTCCATCGTCATAACCCATGACCCAATTCTATCTCAATTCCTCATTTTCCACAATTAATTATTCAAATTAATAAATCCATGTAATTAGGACATTTCCATAATTAACATTACAACCCTTAGGTTCCAGTTTCACTAATGTTTCAACATTAATTCCATGTTTCTATACCAAACATGCTTCTAGGTTTATTATAGACAAAACCCCAACTTTTGTAAAATTACACAATGGCCCAAAGTTTCCCAAAATTTCACAACAACTACCAACATATCAAAATGCTAAAATTCAAAGTCAAAATCTATAAAAGGAGTAGGATATCCCTACCTCAAAGTTTGAGCTCAAAAGGAGATGAAGACCCAAGAATCAAAGTGCTCCAAACACCGACTTTTTCAGATTAAATCGAAGCCCTCGACAACCTCTACCTTTTTAACAAAGCAAGATGGAAAGGAAATGATCCTAGATAGATCAAACCTTAGAGAGAGTGTAAAGTTAGAGAGAGAAGCTCTCAGATCTGGAGGATTGGATCAAAAGTTTATAAAAAATCTGATTTGAAACTCGCTGCTGTCGAACTGATATAAATAGGCTCGCTCGAGCGAAGACTTGGTCGCTCGAGCGACTGCATTACGAAAACCCTAGCTCGAGCCCAAAAGGTCTCCCTCGAGCCAACATCCTTGAAGCCCGCTCGAGCGAAGAAAAGCTCGCCCGAGCCAGGAACTCGACCCTTCAGGTCTGCAACTAGACGCACGCCGGCGACGAACCGCCGCCGGCGAAGATCGAACCAGATCGCTCGGCGAAGAATCACTCGCCGAGCGAAATCATGGTGTTCAGTCCAGCCAGACGATCGCTGCCGCTGAAGCGGCCGCCTGTTCGACCCACCGACACAAAAACTCAACTCTCGCTCGGCGACCAACTCCTCGCCGGCGAAGGACAAAATTTCGGCGAACCCTTGGCTCCCGAATACAACCAACCTGGAACAAACCTGCCCAACACATCCTATAACTCAAATACAATATATGAAAGGACGTAAACAGTACAACAATCCACTACCAACATCCACGGACACACGTCCGGATCATCAGACAACAGGGTAAACCCGGGATCGCTATAACCTTCCCCCCTTAAAGAATTTCGTCCCCGAAATTAAAACAAGTTTTTGAAAAGCAAGCCTTTTTCTGCATTTTAAACAATGTTATAACACAACATTTAACAATTCGACCCATTACCGGTCATCCATCTCCTATTAAGAGGCATTTCTCAACATGTACCTTTCAACATGCAATTTCTTTCCATTTCAACCATTTCCCACATATATGGTTTACAATTTATATCATAAGCAATAATCATGATACAATTTTATTTCTATAATATAGCCAACATATGCAATATTATAATCAACTCCCATAACAAGGCAAGTTCTACAACATTTACATTAACCAAAACATACACCATGTTTTACAACTTAAGACATTTCAAATGTTCTTAAAGTTCATTACAATTACAAAATTGCAACACTTGATTACACATCAACAAATAAGTCCGGATATTTCTCACGGACTCCCAACTCACGTTCCCAAGTGGCCTCCTCCACTCGTGATGTTTCCACAAAACCTTAACCAAAGGGATGGTCTTACCACGCAGACTTGGTCCCGCCTATCCAAGACCACATGACCGCCTCTCCTCATACGAGGCATCCTCATCTACCTCTAAGTCGGTCCAATCCAACACGTGTGATGGATCCGCTCATACTTCAAGCATACTTACATGAAACACGTCATGAACTCCGCCAACTGTGGCGGCAAAGCTAAACGATAAGCAACCTCGCCAATCCGCCAAGGACCTCAAAAGGACCAATAAACCGAGGGACAACTTCCCACTCTTCCCAAATCTCAACAAACCCCGCCTAGGTGATATCTTCAAAGACGTGATCACCCACCTCAAACTCTAACGGTCTCCTTTCTACGGTCAAGATAGGACTTCGACGACTCGGTCAGAACAAGCCTCCTACGGATAAGCTCAACTTTCTCCGTCGTCTCCCTAACCAACTCCGGACCCAACAAAGGTGTGTCACCCACCTCGCCCAACAAACCGAGACCTACAAGGTCGGCCATACAAGGCCTCAAATGGTGCCATACCGATACTAGATCAAAACTGTTATTGTAGGCAAACTCCACCAGTAAGTGCCTCTCCCATGTCCCATCAAATCAAGGACACAACCTCAAGCATATCCTCAAGGATCTGAATGGTACGCCGGACGCCCATCGGTCCGAGGATGATAAGTCGTACTAAAGGTCAACTTAGTACCTAAAGCACTCTGCAAACTCGCCACAACCTAGCAAGAAAACGAGGATCTCTATCGAGACGATCGCCACTGGGACCCCTGCAATCTCACTATGTCCCGAACATACAAGTCGGCAAGATGATCTATCGAATCTCACGCGCATTGGAATGAAATCGCCGACTTGGTCAACCGGTCTACAACCACCCAAATAGTATCACTACCCCGCCGAAGTCTTGGAAGACCTACAACGAAGTCCATGGTGACATGCTCCCACTTCCACTCGGCAATAGGCAAGGGTTGTAACAAACCCGGCCTTTGATGCTCGGCCTTCACTTGTCGACAAGTAAGGCACTTAGACACGAAGACCGCCACATCTCTTCATACCCCGCCACCAAAACCGACACCCAAATCCCGATACATCTTAGTACCTCCGGATGCACCGCATAGGCGTGAATGATGAAACTCGAGTACCTCCTCTCGGCAGCCTCCCAGTACAAACAAACGGTCTCAGATCTCACACTGTGTCGGGATACACCGTCAAACCCTTCTCAACCTTCCCATTGGAGATCCTCTCTCTGAGGGATTCTACCTCAAGATCACCTCTCTGTGCCTCTAACACTCGAGTCACAAGTGTAGGCTGCGCAACCACAGAAAACAAGGCCGCAGTCTCAACGGATTCGCCCAGAAGCAAGTCAAACTCGCCAAGTGCCCCCAACATCTCCCACTCTCGGATGGCTACACAAGCTACATCACTAATGGATTTCCTACTAAGAGCATCGGCCACAACATTGGCCTTCCCTGGGTGATAATGCAACTCGAAGTCGTAATCTTCTATAAACTCCATCCACCTTCTCTGCCTCAAGTTCAAGTCTTTCTGTGAAAACAGATACTTCAGACTTTTATGATCCGAGAACACCTCGAATCTCTCACCATAAAGGTAGTGCCTCCAGATTTTCAAGGCAAAGATCACAGCCGCCAACTCTAGGTCGTGTCGAGGGTAATTCTTCCCCTTTATTTTTAATCGACGTGAGCCATAGGCTACTACTTTCCCTCTTGCATTAACACACAACCCAAACCCTCTCGTGAGGCATCACAATAGACTGATAACCCAACCCTCTCCGGATAATCAAGACTGAGCGGTGGTCAATCTAACCTTCAATTCTGAAACGACTTTTCACAAGTCTCACCCCATACAAATTTGACTCCTGGCGAGTCAACCTAGTCAACATGCGGTTAACACGAGAAATCTTTCACAAACCGACGGTAGTACCCGGCTAATCCCAGAAAACTGCGAATCTCAAACACATTCTTAGGCTGTGCCCAGTCTTGCACTGCCTCAATCTTGGATGTATCAACAGACACCCCTTCCCCAGAAACTACATGGCCTAAGAACTTGACTTCTCTTAGCCAGAACTCGCACTTCCCAAACTTGGCATACAGCCTATGGGCTCTAAGCAATTCAAGCACCACTCTCAAGTGTTCCTCGTGCTCTTGCTCTGAGGGTGAATAGATAAGAATATCATCCACAAAAACGACCACAAAACGATCCAAGAATTCCCGGAAGATCCGGTTCATCAAGTCCATAAAGACTGCCGGCGCGTTGGTAAGCCCAAATGGCATCACCAGAAACTCATAATGGCCATACCGCGTACGGAATGCCGTCTTCGGAATATCCTCCTCTCTGACCCTCAACTGGTGGTAACCCGATCTCAAGTCTATCTTAGAGAAACAACGGGAACCCTTCAACTGGTCAAACAAGTCATCTATACGGGGCATAGGGTATTTATTCTTAACTGTAGCCTGATTCAACTTCCGGTAATCGATACACAATCTCAAGGCACCGTCTTTCTTTTTAGCAAAGAGGGCCGGTGCTCCCCACGGCGATACACTAGGGCGAACGAAGCCCTTATCTAGCAATTCTTGGAGCTGAACTTTCAACTCAATCAACTCTGCCGGTGCAAAACGATAAGGTGCCATAGAAATCGGCGCCGTGCCGGGCACTAAATCTATAGAGAACTCTGTCTCTCGGTGGGGTGGCAAATTAATAAGATCCTCGGGAAAGACATCTGGGTATTCACAAACTACCCTCGGCAACTCAATCTGGGTCTCATCACACTCACCATTCTCAAAACTAGCAAGTAAACTACTAAGCTCATTCCATGACCGCACTTCGTGGCACAATACTACCAACCCGGTCTCCTAAAAGTGGAAAAACTCCCTGCTCATCAGACAACAGTAACCCTCTGGCGGTAGCAATCAATAACCGCCGGTATGGCGATAACGATCCATACCCAAAATAACATCAAAGCCCTTCATGGGCATAACTACAAATGGAAAAGGAAGTCGATGATCGTCGACCTCTATATCACGCCTCTACATCCGTGTCTCAAAATTAACTCACCCCAATAGGTGTGACACCGCAAATGGGAGATTCTAAAAGTGCTAACTCCGCCAACACGATGCAAATGCAGCAGTTACAAAAGAATGAGATGCACCCGTGTCAATCAACACTCTAGCAACCGAATTGCAAAACAAAAAGGTACCTCTCACCGATGGAGCGCAGACTAGGTCCTGTAATAAAGATACACGCTACCAGAGGCCTCGATCTACACGCCGCCTCGGAGCATAGGATCATGTCTTGATCGGGACGACGAAGCCCCGGATTGGCCTCGAGGCTGCCTGATCGAGCCGTTGAAATCCCTGCGTCTGTCTAGAACCAGACGCTCCTGAAGTGGCACTCAACCGTGGGCAATACCTCTTCATGTGCCCGGGCTGTCCACACTGGTAACACGATACGGGCTGCCCCCTGCCCGAACTCTGACTCTGTGGTCTGGCTGACGAAGAAGCAGCTCTCTGACCCCCGCCCTTCAGTGGGCAAACAGAAGCCTTGTGACCCGGCTGGCCACACTTGAAACAGGTGAACTCTCCCTGACTGCCCCTCCCGGAGCCTGCACTCGGTACTGGGAAAGTCGACCTGGCCAAACCACCCTGGGACGGCTGAGGGTTATAACCCCTCTGCCTCCTGCCATCACCCTGTCCCTCTTGGCCCCTCTTGGAGCCCCCATGTTTCTCCTCTTCTCCCTCCTGCATCATCACCCATATGAGCTGCAAGATCCACCAAATGCCCAGACTCTCGAATGTAAGGACCACCAACTTTCAACTTGAGGACCCACCTCAACTTCCGCTCAAACTCAGAGTAACAGCGCTCTCTGTCGCCACCAGCCAGTGCAAACTCGACAAGCTAGTAAATGTAGCCTCAAACTCGCCACGGACAAACCCTCTGCTTAAGCTTGGCAACCGATCCCTTAGTCTCCCTAGCCATCATGATAAAAACCTCTCCGAAAGCATTCACAAACGCCACCCAAGTACCACGCACGAACTTTCTCATACTTCCACCATTGACCAAGATCTCCTTTAGCCGAAGGATGCCAAGGTCACTTTCAATGCTCCATCCTCAATGCCTAGCATTTCAACGCTTTACTCATCTGTCTAACCACTGCTCGCCTTCAATGGCTCCTTAGGATCCCCAACAAACTCCTCCGGTTAGACCTAAGAACTCCCTCTTCAAGAAAGAAGGTCCCGCCTCTGTTGCTCGATTTCTGCTCGAGAATACCTAAGGCCCTCGCTATCTCTCGGGCCAAGGCACCCATGGCTCGCCGACCCACTGCTCGGCCACATTGGCTCGACCAACCCCTTCCTGAATCGCCGGAACCTCATCCGTAATGGCACTTCGCCTCCTAGGCCTACCACGCCTACCACCTCTTGCTCGCCCCGACATCCTAATAAAGGTAACACGAGCGTTAGCACATTTATGAACGTGCCAAAACTAAACACTCACGTCCTAATGCATGGATAACTGTAATTCATTCCACGTAAGCACATAAACACATATAGCACTTACGAATTTCATTTCCGGATGATGATAGTCCCAAGGCGTTACTAGAGTACCGGTTAGAAACAGCATTGATCAAGTGCCTTTCCAACAAGACTCCCAGAAACCCAAAGACCCAATCAACATCCTAGAAACTAAATCCCATACCCATGTAATCACATAAGCATGTTATCACATAAACATATAACAGTACACCTAAGTCTCTATCAAGCGAGACAAACCCATTGTGATCCTAATCACTTCCCACGTACCCAAAGTATTCGAACCCGGTACGCTCTGATACCAAGTTGTAACGCCCTGGAAATAATGACATTTAACCCAACAATATTGACATGCTAAGATATATAAAAGATCCACGTTCTTTCATTCAACAGGGTTCTATTACAAAACGTATTACATGTTAACAACAAAAGCAAATGCCCTAAGGGCTTACAGCTTTCCAAGTTAACACTTGGTTACAAGAAAACAGAGTGCTAGCTCATTTACACATTAAGCCCTAGGCTTGAATTTACATGTAACACTGCAAAAAGGAAAGACAAACAAAAGTCCACCGCCACTAGCCTTCCAAGCTAAGTCCTTGGAGGTGGCATGCTACCAAGACTGAAAATGATGTTCTATATAGGGTGAGCCACACCAAGAGAAATATACTAAACCATTATAAATAATGACTAAAAGACTAACAATTGATAGATGGCCAACTCTTTTACATTCTTTCATTACTTCGACAAATATAAACAAACAGATATATTCACACTTTCCATGACAAGCATACATGCTCTGCCAATATTTTCTAGATAAGCATACATGCTCTATCTACGGAGTTCATCCCCTATCTCCTCCCAGAATCATCCGGTTTAGAGGTCCATCCCCTATCTTCCCCTAAACCGCGGAGTCCATCCCCTATCTCCTCCAACACAACACAATGCATATATATATAACAATTATACACATCACATATCAATACATAAAATCAATGTATTCTTTCCATCGTCATAACCCATGACCCAATTCTATCTCAATTCCTCATTTTCCACAATTAATTATTCAAATTAATAAATCCATGTAATTAGGACATTTCCATAATTAACATTACAACCCTTAGGTCCCATTTACACTAATGTTTCAACATTAATTCCATGTTTCTATACCAAACATGCTTCTAGGTTTATTATAGACAAAACCCCAACTTTTGTAAAATTACACAATGGCCCAAAGTTTCCCAAAATTTCACAACAACTACCAACATATCAAAATGCTAAAATTCAAAGACAAAATCTATAAAAAAGGAGTAGGATATCCCTACCTCAAAGTTTGAGCTCAAAAGGAGATGAAGACCCAAGAATCAAAGTGCTCCAAACACCGACTTTTTCAGATTAAATCGAAGCCCTCGACAACCTCTACCTTTTTAACAAAGCAAGATGGAAAGGAAATGATCCTAGATAGATCAAACCTTAGAGAGAGTGTAAAGTTAGAGAGAGAAGCTCTCAGATCTGGAGGATTGGATCAAAAGTTTATAAAAATCGATTTGAAACTCATTCGTCGGCCGATATAAATAGGCTCGCTGAAGCGAAGACTTGGTCGCCGAGCGACCAGACTGAAAACCGTAGCTCGAGCCAAAAGGTCTCGCCGAGCCAACATCCTAAGCTCGCTCGGCGAAGAAAAGCTCGCCGAGCAGAACTCGACCCTTCAGTTCGCAATTAGACGACGCTGAAGCGACGAACCGCCGCTCGGCGAAGATCGAACCAGATCGCTCGGCGAAGAATCACTTCGCCGAGCGAAATCATGGTGTTCAGTCCAGCCAGACGATCGCTTCGCTCAGCGAAGCCGCTCTGGTTCGACCCACCAGACACAAAACTCAACTCGCCGGCGACCAACTCTCGCTCGGCGAAGGACAAAATTTCAGGCAAGCAACCCTTGGCTCCCGAATACAACCAACCTGGAACAAACCTGCCCAACACATCCTATAACTCAAATACAATATATGAAAGGACGTAAACAGTACAACAATCCACTACCAACATCCACGGACACACGTCCGGATCACTGTACAACAAGGGGTAAACCCGGGATCGCTATAGACTCCAATCCCACTTTAAATGGCACAAATAATGTTCAAAATCATGGAATCTATTAGAATTATGCATGCATGTATGATTTGGTGTGATATTCTTCATGTTCTCATAATCAACTTCTAATTGTAACATGAATCTTTTGAATTGAGTTCCATACCATGGAAATTCTTACATGCATGTAGTAGATGATTCCCAAATCAACATGAGCTACATGTTTCATGCTCAAATATGCAAATTCATGGCAATTTCTTACATGCATGTGTATGTTGACTTCAATTTCATTTATTACAACTTAATTCTTGCTCTTGGTTACTTATTCTCTTTGAATTCATATAATTACAAACTCAACTCATGAATTAAGGGTTGGTTACTCACCTAGGAGCTTCAATCTTCACAATTTTAGCTAGTTCTAGAGCTTAGCCTCCCAAAACTTGAGTTTTCTTTCAAAATCTTCAAGGATGGCTCATCTCTCTCTCTAGATTCGGTTCACCATCTCTCTCTCGAGTGAAGAATCTGATTTTTGAGTTCTAAATGTGAGCTTAAGCATATATGGCTCATTTATATAGGCTTTCACTAATCACACTTAATTAGAACTAATCAATGGTGCTTAATTAATTCGATTTAAACTAATTAATTCATTCTGAATCAGTTTTCAATTAAATTTTACCGTAGGCTCTAAAAATTACGCTAATCACAATGGCGTAGTCAATTTCAGTTTCTGTGGCCGATAAGGCCTTTAATTTTTAGTTCAAAACATAGATTCTAACAGATCTTCCCACGGTGAACAGATACAAAGCCAAAATCACATATGATCATGCAATTAACACCCAAATTCAAGTTAAGCACATAATTAAAAACATAATCATGATTAATTAACATAGTACATGATAGGGTTATTACATTGGTTACTTTGGAAAAAGATGGTAGAACCTACTCTGTTCGTGTAGTCGAAGTTTAGGAGCTGTCACCTATATCCATGGTTGATGGTGACCATTGTTCTGTAACTTACCATGGACGCAGGGTTGAAGGTAATGACGTGGGAAATATTGTGGCTAATATGGAGAGAAGACATTACATGGCAGATAGCAAGAAGTCTAATGATGTGGTGGTGGGGGCAGGTCACAAGCACACGTATACTTTAGACTCTGCATCGATGGTTAATGAAACAGGTATTGAGTTGGGAATTTGCAATCACGATGTAGTTGCTCCAGTACCCATTGACGGCTTACAAACACCATTAGTAAGGGAGGTTGACAGGAGTGGCAGACAAAGAGTTGTGGTGCTGGAGACCTCTAATGGGCCCAATGGGCTGATTAGAAGTTTAAGTGCGGGAGATTTAAATAGGCCCAATATAACGTTAGAAGTGATTTTGGATAAAGCCCATTTTGATGGGAATCATCTAGGGCTTGAAAATGCAAAGGCCACTGTTGTTGAGGAGGTTAACCCAAATAAAGAAGCTGAGGCAAGTGATAGTATAGATGATGAGTCAAGCCCAAGTGAAGAAGAAGGGGAAGTGCATCAGTCTGGTGATTATGTTTGGGATAGTAGAGAAGAGGCCCAGTTCAATGAAAATAGAGTATTGGGCAAAATCTGGAAAAGAAAGGGTCATAAAGAAATTTCATTCAAAAATGGTTTTCAACGAGGTGCCCTCGTTCGAGCTGCAACAATGGCATCCTCATCTTCTTTATCTATTAGCAACGTTTTATGAAAACAAAAGAGATTCAGACAGGAAGCAGAGGCCACAGTGCAGTTGGGTAAGACTCTGGGACTGACAATGCATGGAAAAGAAGCAGAAGTTGTGGAGCGAGTTATTCAGATGGAAATTGAAGATATTGAGAGAATGAAGGAAAAAAGAGGTGGAGCCAGGTGCTTAACTATAGCACTTGGTAGGAGATTCTAGTGTGTACCTGTATCTTCATGAAGATTCTATCTTGGAACGTGAGAGGTTTGGGAAGGGCTGATCGAAAGCGTAGAATAAACGAATTTCTGAGGCTGAAAAATGTGGATATGGCTTTGTTGCAAGAAACAAAAAGATCTAATATTGATGAAAGTGTTGTCAGGTCTCTGTGGCCTTTGGATTCAATGGAGTACGTGGAAGTAGGTGTGGAGGGAAGTGCAGGTGGGATTCTGTGTATCTGGAATCCTATGATCTTCTCACTACATGAGTGTCGCTGTTCTAGAAATTTCATCATTTTGGCAGGTATTATGCATTCTTTTATTAATTGTGTAATTGGAAGCATATACGCACCTAATGAAGAGTTTAATAGGAGGAGGTTATGGGGTATTTTATCCAATTTGAAGTCGATCTTTCCTAATCCGTGGTGCCTAGGGGGAGATTTCAATGAAGTAAAAAATATTAGTGAAAGAAAAAGGTGTATTAGAATGGATAGAGGAATGGGTGAGTTTGGCAACTTTATTAGCAATCTTGAATTGATAGATATTCCAATGTTAGGCAGGCAATATACTTGGGGTAATTCTCAAAGCTGGAGCAGAATTGATAGGTTTTTGGTTAACCCAGAGTGGCTGGAATGGTATAGATACAAAGTTTGGGGGTTACCAAGACTTTTTTCCAGATTATAGCCCCATTTTGCTGATGGAAGATGATATGAATTGGGGCCCGAAGCCATTCAAGTTTATCAACGCTTGGGTTCTTCACCCTAAGTTCCTTGGTGATGCAAAAAAAGTTTGGGACTCAACTAATGTTCACGGTTGGGCTTGTTATATAATTATGGAAAAGCTGTGAACTCTAAAAGTAGCTCTTAAAAAATGGAATGTGGAAGTGTTTGGTGATGTAGAATCAAAATTGAAAGAAGCTGAACGTGAGTTACATTCTATGGATTTACAATCTGAAGTGAGAGAGTTGATTGAGGAGGAAAAGGGTCGAAGAAAGGAAGTCAGGGGTTTGATATGGAAGTTTAGAAAAAGAAAGGAGTGGATGTGGATACAAAAATCGAGTTGGTTTGGGCTTTGAAAGGAGATAGAAATACTAGATTTTTTCACATTATGGCCACCAAAAAGTACAACAGAAACCTGATTACTTCTATTTCGATTAATGGGGTTAAGGTGGATGAACCTACTGAGGTCAAACATGCAGCCTGCCATGACTTCCAAAGTTTATTTACTGAACATTGGTGGTTTAGGCCAAGTATTAGAGGTGATTTTAAGAAAATTGCTGCTAGTCAAGTAGATGCTATTCTAGAGAGAGAATTCTCAGTAGAAGAAGTATGGGCTATTGTAGACGTCCCCGAACGCCCCGGGAGGGTTGAGTCCCCCGTTCTGTTCATTTTGGGCTCACTACAGTTCAGGACTCAAATTGTCACGGTTCGTAATCTGAACCAAAGAGTCCAAATCCGGCAAATCATTTTAAGAAAACAGATTTTTGAAAGAAGTGCCAAACATGGACTGCTTTGCCAGATACAGAGTTGCCACCTAAATATTTTATTTTGGAAAATTTAGGAAACCCTGACTCGTGCCTAAGGCCACGTGTCCGTCATCACCAAAGTTGCCTCGGCTCGGGAACTTGGGTATTATTGGGGAAAGTCACTTCATGAGCACCCCCGCTCGCCCGATCAAAGATCGGCCTCTACTAACCATGATATCTAGTTTTGAAAACATTATGCATTCTTATTCCAGTTATTAGCCTAGATTTTACTATGTGATGCGCACAGCATACAAGTATAGATTGGATCGCTTGAATTGGAACAAAACATTTCATGTTTGTTTTTGAAAGATGGTTTGCTACCCGCAAGTAGGCTTTAAAATGCAGATTTTGCCACCCTCAGGTGGGCTTAGAAAAGATGGTTTTGCCACTATCTAGTGGGCTTAAAACTCACAGTTGATGATTTGCTCCAATCCAAATAATCCAACCTTCACCCATAAGCATTCAGGCAGTTATATCACATAAACAAATAGCCTCATGGTAAGCATGCTATCATGGCAGTCACTCACACACATGCAAGGATGCTAAAGCATAAAAACTTACCGAGTACTCCAAGCCAAAACAGAAGCTAATTAGAAATCATGCATGATCCTAACTATACAAAAATGCCTAATGCAACACATGCAATAATGCAACTAAGATAGGCTCGGCTATTCTAAATATGGCATATGGAATGCTACAGCTAACAAGTATTCAACTTGGAATTAAAATACAATGCAGCAAGTTATGATGCGCCGAGCCCGGTGCATGCAAAACAGATGAATGAATGCAAACATGCTATCATACTGTATGCTAATTGAAACATGCCCTATTCTAACCATCATAAGTTGGTAAATAAAAGGGAGAGAAAGACGTGGGGTTGGAAGACATACATCACACGCACGCACACTTATTACAACATTGCCCTTGCTCGGAGGGTTCGAATAAATAATATACAGTCCCAAATGAATGATACAATCCAAATAAGTACAAAATCCTAATTAATTAACAAATTAATCTAGGAAAGCAATAAATGGCACGCAAATCCATGGACCACCTCGACTCTGTTCCAAATGATGAATGATGCATGCTCGGGTTGTTTGGCGCAGAAATCCATTGCGATGCCCCAATTAGCCTCTGTTTACAATTAAGCCCGGAATGTTGTGCGAAGCCCCAAAAGATTGCCGGTTTCTGATTTGCTGCAACAGGGAGCAGGAAAGGGGCATGGCAATGTATTTTCACATATGTATGCTGGACTGCTCTTCAGGGAGCGTAGTCCTCGATCCTCATGCCACCAATCACGCATATTGATGCATGATGGCCGAGGAGTCGAATTGGACGAATTAATATGAAATGAATGCACACATAAACACAACAAGGCCTAAACTCCATCATGGATAATCCAGAGTGTCGGCGATTGGGAATTGAGACACGTTCCGTCACTTAGAGTACGAAACGTCCCTCGTTTCCCATGCTCGGGTTAACTCCTATCCCAAGCACAATGCAATATGCATGACATGCATGAATGCAACTAATATACAACCTAGTATACACAATGCTATGAGATGGCATACATGATACACGATGTAACATGGCATACACGATGCTCTAACTGCAACCTAGCATACACAATGCTATGGATCGAAATGGCATACGCAATGCATGATGGACTTACGCCAATATGAGTGGACCTCAGCCACACTCACATCAGCGGCCATAAGGTGAAAATGAGACACTCGAGATGCGTGCACACATGCACGCAAACCGAGGACCGAACCTAGGGCACGAATGCCACTCTAACAAGGCATGACAAGGCATGAAATATGGCATACAAACATGCAAGTTCCAGCACTGAAATGTGATGAAAAATGGCCCCGAAACATGGAAACATGGCATCCGATGCATGGAATGGTCCCGAAACACAAAACTAGGCACATGCATTGACCTATAGCTATACAAAACATGCATTATTTGATCATGAAGAATAAAGAAATAACCAAGGCAGTCCTAAAACATGAACAATTCTAGTTCAAAGCATGGCCAAAAGATGCTAGCAAGATGGACTAAAATAGCATGCGATTTCGACTAGCAAACATGATTTACATGGCACGTATATGAAGCAAGTGAGAACTCATCAAACCAGAAAAAATCAGTGAATAAAACATGCCAAAACATGCCCAAATAACCACTGAAATGCAACCAACACATGCACAAATGATGGGTTCTTTTAGAGGGCATACAAAGGGGTTATTAAGCACATGCATCAAGGACACTTAGCATGGCACAAACAACTCTGAAAATCAAATATGATAGCTCCAACACTCACCAAATTGACCCTGAAATGTGACTTCAAAGCATGTAAAGAGGGGTCCCTTTGGAAGGCCAAAATGACCATCAAACAAGTCAAGGTGAGAGGGGGGTCATCCCTCTCTGATTTGGAGGCTCAAAACTGTCTGTTAGCCACTGAAAATCCACTGGATTTCAGTGGCTAGATGGCCAAACAAAGCATGCAACAAGAGCTTAGGTGTAGGGCTCAAAATAAGAGACAATCAAGCATACAAGGAGGCATATGATCTCAAAAAAAAAAAAAAAAAAAAGGACCTCAAACAAACTTGAAGATGAGATTAAAACAAGATATTTTTCAGTTTATGAAAACTCTCAAAAATGAACACAAGTAGGGCTAATCTATCATGCAAAAATGGCCCTAAAAGAGAGATTAGAGACAAGGGGCAGTAGCTGGCCTCAAATAGCAAAGAGCCCTTGAAAAAAATTAAAGAGGGGCTAAAAACAAGGCACTTCACAGTTTATATCAAGTCTCGAAAATAAGCACAAGTAAGGCTACAATATGATGTAAAAATGGCCCTAAAAGAGAGATAGAAAGCAAGAGGCAGTAGCTGACCTCAAACAGTGATGAGCCCTTCAAAAAAGTTGAATAGGGGCTCAAAATAAAGCACTTTACAGTTTGGCTTGAAGCCCAAAAATGCTTACAAACAGGGATAACATATCATGCAAGAAAACAACCAAAAGAGAGATAAAAGGGAAAGGAATAGTAGATGGCCTCAAACAGAGAAAAACCCTTGATCAAACATGAAGATAAGATGAAAATAAGACCATTTCTAGTTTGGGTCGGAGCCCAAAAATGTAAGAAAGTGTGGCTTATAAATGAAGCAAGAAAAGATTAGAAAAGGAAAAAAAAGGACTCACCCTTGTAGAACCAAACTTCAGCAGCTTTTGGACCAAGTTTGGGAGTTCTCAACCTCTGGAAATCAGCTTCAAAGGGCTGGAATGGAGTGTGGAGGTGTGGTGCTATGAGTTGTAGTGTAAAGGGTGCAAGAACCTTAAGGTTTGAAGGGTTGGAATAGTGAAAATGAAGGGAGAAGGGGGGAGAGCTTTTTGCTGATTTTTGTAACCCTTAATCAAGGAGGAGGGGTGCTAGTTATATAGCGGAGGAGTGAAGGAAAAGGGAGGGAAAATCAAATTCAAATTTCCTTCCCAAAAGGGTAGATCCCCGGGCAGGGGTTTGAGGGAAAACAGAGGGTACAAGCATGAAGGAACCAGAGAGAACATGGCGGCCGAGTTCGGGAGGTTCAGTGGCCGGCCACCTCCTGGCCGGCCGAGGTCAAAATCGATCTCATTTAGTGGCCGGCTACCCCAAAAAGGTGGCCTCCCATGTGTGTACAACACAGCTATGTGGAGGAAAACCAGGAAATGTAACTCAGGAGAGAGAAAAATCAACTTTTTAGAGGGGTTCAAAAGGGTCAGGAAGAGTTGATGGCTGGCCTATCCATATTGGTGGCCTCTCAGGTGTGTACAACACAATGGTGTGGAGAAAAGTCAGAAAAATTGGCCGGGGGATGGAAAAAGTCAGCTTTCTAGTGAAGAAAACGGGCGATGAAGAGCGATGAAGGAATAAAGCTGGTCTTCAGAACAATTGCTGGCCTCCCACCCTTCTATGACCTTTCTAACAATGAAAATAAGGTCTCCGCCAAAAATGGACCCAAACCGATGTAAAACGATGGTTCGGGGGCCAAAATGCGCAGTCCGGGGCCCCGAAAACAAGCTGTTAAGCACTGGAGGTGGCGTTCGACCACAAAGTTGGTCGCTCGAGCCACAGTGTCCTCCAAAAGGGAGGAAATAAGGTGTATGCCAAAAACTGGAGCAAATAGAGGTGGTTAAGCGGTCCCGAACCGAGGCACACGGCCGACGGCTACAAAAACCGAGAACCGGGCTCCAAACGGGAAAAATGGCCTACGACCACGAAATGCAGCCTACGGCCACTGAGAGATGGTCTATGAGACCTCTCCCTCCCTTTGGGGAGAGAAAACAAAGAAAAAAGAGCCTGGTTCACAAACCAAGGCAAGGCACAAAAGGGTCCGGAAGTCCGGAGGCAAGGCTCGCAGCCGAGACTCCGCAACCTCAAAACGAGCACAATATACAACATCACCAAGCGCTCAATCGGTGACGTCTGAGTCTTAAGGTCGGTCAAAAATGGGGTGTCTACAGTTGCCCCTCTTTGATAGAACTCGAAAGTCGTAAGTGACAGGAGTGAATGTCAAAGCCTAGAGACGACTCATTTTTGACGAGGCCGAAGACTTAGACAAACATACTAGATACCAGAGAAAAGTGCCTGCAGGAGGGGGGGGGGAAAATGCAAAGCGATGTGCACAAAGCCGGATGTAACTTAATGATTATGCAAATGCAGCAAGCCGTAACGAAGCAAATATTCATGATAGATGCAACAGTTTTAAGCAAGAATGCAAAGCAATACTACATTTCATGCAGTTGAAGAATGCGGAGAATCATCGGATTCTCGCTACGTCTCACATGGAGAAGATACGATACCTGTGCAGCACGTCTGGTCGCACCAGCCCCAAATGAACCATACAGACAATATCGTGCCTGAAAAAGGAAGAAACTCAACAAGCACAACATAGTTAGCAACATATGTTCAGTGTGATATCGAGCGTAGACAAATGCGATGTTGATGGGTGAGTGCATCGCAATGCGACATGCGTGACAACATGATCTTAAGCATGGGGGTATGACAATACCCGTGAAACGTGCAGAACGATGCAAGTGGTGTGCATGAGAATGCAAGTTACGTGCATAACAATGCAAAATGAGTGTGAACTCGAATGCACATTTTGAAACGAAACAACGAGCAAAGCAGTGCAAGTTTCGACGAGGGTGGCTCAATCGCGACCTCCGATTTACCTCCCGGAAAGGTCACAACATATTCAAAAGGATACATCTTGCTCTCGGCAAGTAATTATGAGACACACATTGAAAGTTGGAGTTGAAGTTCCCGCGGAGGGGTTTCGCGACAAAAGGTGTACTTTCCTTGTTCTTTCTCGAGTGCCGGGGACTCCAATCATCACCAAAATTTGCAGAGAGCTTGGAGACCATCTTGGGAACACCACTGGCCATGTTTGGCCCAAAGGGAAGGCTACCGGCCAGGGGTGAGGGAGAGGGAGAGGGATGGCCGGCCTGCCAGAAAAGGTGGCCGGCCGGCCACCTAGCCCAAATCCGGGGCAGTTTGGTCCTTTTGCTCTCTTTTCTTTAAAAACACTCAGCCAAACACCTTTTCCTCATAAATTTAGCTCCGAAATCAGCCTCTCTACCTTCCTAGAGCATTTTCCCTCTCAGATCTATGCTCCATACGCGTTTTCCAATGCCCCACACAAGTTGTTTTCGCGAAATCTTTCAGTTTTCGTCACTTTGAACCGATTAAATTTTGATTTCGGTGCTTCTTTTCTCATTTTCACCACTTGAGGTAAGTTTGTCTCAACATTCGGAAGATTTTCTCGGGGGTTGACTTTTGTTGACTTTTTTATTTCCCGAGAGTTGACTTTTGTTGACTTTTTCCAATTTTGGCTCATTTTGCTCATTTTTGCAGATTTTTCGAGATGGCTGGTCATTTCCCTCTTGGTGGAGGTCCTCCGGGTGCCGGGGGTGAGCCAGACATTATGTCTTTACCCCCGAGGATTCGGCCATTTGATCCCGAGAGGTATCATCCTCAGGAGCACATCCTCCCGCAAGCGGTTTTCTATCATTTTACTGATTTCGATGACCGAGCACCTAGGGATCTGCTTTTGCGAGAGCCGGAGTCCCACCTCTCTCATGAGGCACGAGAGGTATTTACTCTACTTTTACATTTTCTGCGATGTATTCTGCATTTTCCGTGCATTTCGTGCTTTCGCTATGTTTATCTGCTCACTCAAGCACATAGCTTATTTTGAATGTTTAGTCTATAGCACCGTATTCCGTTTGCATCTTGAACACATAGTTCAAACATTTTAACTTTCTGAATACGTGGCCTGTATATTGATTGTGAACACATAGCACACACTCGTTGAGAGTCAAACACACAACCCAAACTTTGAGATGAACACACAGCCCACTAATTCTGAAATCTGAACACACTGCTCAAATACTTGATGTTGAACACACAGCTCGAACTTTGATGATGAACACACAGCCCATTTTTCTGATTGTGAACACACAGCACACACTGATTGAGAGTTGAACACGCAGCCCAAACTTTGAGATGAACACACAGCCCACTGATTCTGAAATCTGAACACAAAGCTCAAATACTTGATGTTGAACACACAGCTCGAACTTTGAGATGAACATACAACCCACACTGATTGAGAGTTGAACACGCAGCCCAAACACTTGATGTCGAACACACAGCCCGAACTTTGAATTTTCTGAACACGGAGCCCAGATTCTGTATCTGATTCAATTTTGCACACAGCTCATACATTTCATTTGCACGCAGCTTATTCATTTTATTTACATGCAGCTCATACATTTTATTCTGAAATTGAATACGTGTGTTCATCCTGGATGCAGGTGACTTCTCGCAGTGCGCGAGGATATGGCTCTATCTCGGCGAGAGAGTGGTACACGGAGCTCCCGGAGGCTGTCCGGGATTTGGTAGACGTGGCAGGGTTTGGGCCCTTTTGCACCGGGATCTCCCGCTGTCCTGCTAGTAGGACGTTGATGGGTGCTTTGGTAGAGAGATGGTGGGACACCACCAATTCCTTCCATTTTTCTGCCACCGGGGATATGACCATGACCCCATTTGACTTCCCCGTACTAACGGGCCTTGATGTGGGAGGCTGGGCCATTCCATATGATGAGGACATGGGCCAGTGGGAGGCCGCTTGGATATATTTATTGGGGGCTCGCTCGCCAGTTGACAGATCTTCGGGCAGAGTCCGATACACCTGGTTCTCTTCCTATTTCAGGAGGGTGGAGATAGAGCCTGAGACTCCCGAGGAGGTGGCACAGTATAATCGTGGATTCCTGATGTTCCTCTTCGGCACCACTCTATTTGCCGATAGGGGGAACACTGTCGGGCTTTATCTGCTGAGCGCTCTAGTGGACCTTTCACATGTTAGCCGGTATGATTGGGGCGGTGCCAGCTTGGCTACTCTCTATTGCTATATGAGCGCGACCTCCCGCGGACTGGGGAACATGGTTGGCGGCTATTGGAGGGCCTGGGAGGTACTTTCTGCCCTCTTGATTTACATTTCTGCTTCTCATTATTTGTACATTGCACATACGGTGCACTTTACACTCTGTACCTTGTACTTTGCTTTCAGCGCTTTGTACTTACATTCTGCACTCAACATTCTGTATTCTGATGGCTATTGCTCTATTTCTTACAGTTATGGGTCTACGCATACTTCCCGACACTAGCCCCAGAGCTTGAGGTGGAGGTGCCCCTCACGACCCCGTATTCACTTGTATTTGAGGGCCAGTACCGGCTGAGACCTCGGGAGTCTTTCCTCTACCTGCGACAGTACTTCGATACAGTGCGGTCGTCGGAGGTATTTTAGAACTCTCAGTTCTCCATGTTTTCATGGCTTTGATTTATCTTGCACATTCATAATTTCTGATCAGCTTATGCATTGGTTATCCGTAGATCACGTGGCAGCCTTGGGCACCTTTAGGCAGAGACCTCGCCGGAGCGTGGCGGGCCTCTCGGTATAGGATCTTGTTCGAGGGGCCAGTTGGGAGGGCCTGGTTTTTGGGAGATCGTTTCTTGCATCAGGTATGGGGCTACCCTGAGCAGGACATTCCTTCAGCGCCGCCAGACGATATGCGGACCGCTGATAGGCTCTCTCCCCAGGAGGTCGTTGATGCTATGCAAGGTACCGATGCCTTCCTACATCTGGAGCAGGGGGAGTATGTGACCTACCGCCACACCTACTTGATGCCTCCGCTGACGGGAGTCCGTATCCCGATGAGGAGGTCTGCTGGTATGCCCTCATCGAGCAGGGCTCGGGCTGCAGATGTCTCTTCCACCAGCAGGGCTAGCACATCTAGAGGTGGGGGTGGACTGGTTCCCCGGATTCCTCCGACTCATCATCATCCTGGATGGCCAGATATGCCGACTGAGTTGATGGGATGGCAATATGGGACCACCTCCCCGATTCCGATTCCGATAGAGCCTTCGATGCCTGGCCACCGATATGTCAGTGACCTTGACTCACCACCGATATGTTCCGCTGTTTTCCGTTTATCACATAGATACTTTGGCATTTGTTTATTCATTGATGACTTGAGCTCGTATCTGCAGCCACCCAGGGAGTACATGGATGAGGTGCTCGAGATGGTAGCCTCACTTAAGGGCATGGTCTTGCGGAGAGAGGCGCAGTTGTCCATCATGGGTTTCCAAGTACCCTTTAGTTTTCTGGCATTTATCATACTTCTGATGATATGCTCATCTTGAACATTTTACTGCATTGATAGGCTGCCTGTGTAGAGCACATCTGACACACACCACACTTACGCACTGTATCTGCATGCACCCACTCTGTATAGTTTGCTTGTATCTGTATCTGATATACATGTTTTGGCTGATGTATTCAAACTGCATTCTTCATTTTTAGATGCCTCCGGTGTATGCTCAGTCACAGGCCGGGCCATCCAGGCCTTCCCAAGGAGCCGGGCCATCCAGGCCTTCCCAAGGAGCTGGGCCATCTAGGCTTTCTCGAGGAGCTGGGAGAGGGGAGTCGTCTCGCGGACGAGGCGGACGCAGGGTGCACATCATAGAGGAGGAGCCTAGCGAGGAGGAGGAGGAGGCTGCAGATCCTCAGTTAGAGACATCCGCTGACAGAGAGGGTGGCTCCGATCCTAGTTCCGACAGTGGAGATGAGGCTGAGGAGGGTTCCGAGGATGGCAACCCCGACTCAGATGATGGTGATGATGGTGCAGAGTCTATTCCGCAGAAGAGGACGAAGAGGGCCTCTCATTCCTGCTCTTGAGAGCATTGACACAGCTGTTCCCTGCTTTATTTACCTTTTTACTAGTAGTTGTAGCACATCGTACATTGTTAGGCAGTTTTATTTTTGTAAAACTTGTACCCTTGTTGTAAAATGTTGTAACAAAGGAAACATGATGGAATGAAATAGCTTTTTGAAAAAGTGTTGTATTTTATGTTCTTAGCATCGCATCGCATCATTTTGCACCAAAAATGAAATTGAATGGAAATGTGCATGGTGTATTTGCCAAGTCAGGTAGTGAACCGACGCAACAAACTAAACAACTTAACTCACTAAGAAAAAAAACAAACCTTAGCAAGTTTACAGCTCGATAAGCAAAACACAACAAAGTTGATGACTCGATAAATAAGGCACAACAAAATTGTTTAAACGAAAAGTAACAACTCAACGCATGCAACTCGACAGCTTGACAAACTTAACAACTCGATAAGCAAAACAACTTGATAAGCAAGACAACAACTTGATAAACAAGACTTAACAACAACTCTATAAACAAAATGCATTTCGGACAATCTGGGTGACGGAACGCATCCGAAACTGAGGGAAATGGAGGCTTTCGACACTCCCGATGCATGCAAATGTTGGGGACTTCCTTCTAGAGGGTAGAACAGGACCAAAGGCACATTTTGCAGCATGGCTGGCCACCTTTGGGAGCTGGCCAGCCAGCTTTTTGCATTTGAGGGGAGATGGGTGGCCGGCCTGCCAGAAAAGGTGGCCGGCCGGCCACCTGGCTCAGCAACCACCAAATTTTTGACACGTTTCCCCCGAACAGTGCCTTATCTCCTTTAAAAGTCCCAGCCTCATAGTTGATTCATTTCATCTCAGTTTTGCACCAAAATGGAGGCGTTTCTCATTGAAAATCTCAGAGCTTGGATCGCTTCTCTAGATGGCTCGGAAAAGTTGAACTTCCGGGGCTTCGGTTTGAATGCACTATTCACGTTGAGCCGTACTCTGCTGCACCTTCCCTTCCTTCATGCCGCGGCGAGGTTTTGGAACCCAATAACACATGTTTTTAGCTTCGGCGGGCAAGAGGTATGTCTAACTTTCCAAGATTTTCAGGTTTTGATCGAATCTGAACGCCATGAAGAAATTTTGCCTCAGTTTCGCTTCGGCCACGCCCAAGCTTTAGGGCGGATGTGTGGGCTCACCATGCATGACGCTCGGTCTCTGATCTGCAACGGGGAACTGGACATCCTTGGCTTGATTTATCGCTTTTCTGATGCCGGTGACCGTGGCAACCATTATTGGCAAGGTTTTCGGCAACACGCACTTTGCTTGTGCATGCTATCTCACTTTTTGCTTGCTCCAGGCTTTAGTGGATCTAGCATTCGTCTGATTGAAGTTGCTCAAGGCTTGAAAGAAGGAAAGAGCTGCATCGCCATGACATTAGCCGAGACACTGATGGGCTTAGATGCTTTCTATCGTCAGGAGACGACCAGATTTGCGAGGAGTCCACTACTGCTGCAGGTAATGTTTCCCACACAATCTCACGTATATATTGCTCACGTCACTCGGCCCTCGGGCTCGATTTTTTCTCACAAAACCCTTTCCTTACTTTTCTCTCATTGTATATCTCTCTATTCTTTATTCTCTCATTTTTCATCCCTCCCCAGGTATGGTTAATGGATAAGTTGCAGGTTGTGGACTCTTGGCCTGCCTATTCAGCTCACGGCTACTTCTTTCGACAACGCCTAGTCGATGCCCTTGATGAAGGATGGTGGTTTGACTGGATGTGCAATTTGTCTGCAGATCGCATTGCTTGGTGCTGTCCTTGGCTCAATCTCCCGGCAATGAGCTATAGCATGTCCCGGCAGACTGGGATCCAGTTGATTGGTCTGACTCAATGTGTGTTCTACTTTCCGTTGCGGTTCCAACGCCAGTTCGGTCATGATCAGACTTGCCCGCCAGAGAGGATAGGGTATCCTGCCACATTCCCAGTTCGAGGCGCTCTACTTGCCCGGTATGCAACAACATGGAGGACTAGAGAGCTCCTGGCCCCCGCTCCCACTTTCAATTGCACTTTGTCTGACGAGTGCTTGGATTGGCTCAATGAAGAGGCACAGATTGGGCCCAGCTTGGCATCAAAGGCTTCGACTAGCTCTGGGAGGGGGCCCAGGGACACCTGACTTATTTATGCCCTGAATTTATTACTTTACCAATACTTTCAAGTTTTCTTTATGAATGTAATAAAAAGGAACTTCAATTTGTATGCAAAAGCAGGAGAACTCTGTATTGAAATCAATGAAATTGAAGGTTGTGGGTATTGAAAATTTTCCGCTTTGGTCCAAAAATGGTCTTAGTTGTAAAAAGATTAATTTGAACAAAGTCAACTTTTATTAAAACTTTTTGAAACCATTTTCGATATGGATTAGAATTGGACACGCCTGAGATCTGTCACTGAGATGCACAACCCCGGACCCTAGCAACTGGAAAGTTGCCCCTAGTCTGAATAGTACCGCAGCACACTGGACAGCAACGGAAAGTTGCCCCTAGTCTGAAAAGTACCACAGCACTGCATAGCAACGAAAAGTTGCCCCTAGTTTGAAAAGCACTGCACCGGAGATCACGATGAATGATGATAGACAAAGATGACTGAGATGATCAAATGGACAAAGTTGATCGGGAAAAAGTTTATGGCTGAACTTCAGGATGAAGTTGCCTACGTATCCCAAAGGTGGGAATCAAGCCTTACGTAGTTCAGGCTCGGGTTCACTCGGGTATTTTCACTCTCCTTTTACGCTCTAACTTTTGCCAAGGACACCCTTTGTGGGTTTTCAACCTTGCGAGCTCAGTTTTTATAATTTCAAATTTTTTGTGCTCTGAGTTTTGCCTAGGTCGCCCTTTCGGGTTTTTGGCCTAGCGAGCCTCTCAAGGGTAATATTTCTTCAACTTGTTCATATTGATCGGTTGTGAGAACTCTAGGCCATCTAGATCCATCAGAACCACAGCTCCACCTGACCAGATAGACTTAATGATGTAGGGACCAGTCCAATTGGGTCTGAACTTGCCCCTTGGGTCGTGGATGGGAGCTCGGTTGTCCTTGAGCACCAAATCTCCTTCCTTTAGATTCCTAGACTTAACTTTCTTGTTGAAAGCCCGGGAAATTCTGCGCTGATAACCTTGAACATGGTACAGTGCTTTCAGTCTTCTCTCATCAAAGAGCATGAGTTCCTCAAACCTGCACTGCTACCAATCTGCTTCAGCTATTTGACACTCAGCCAATACTTGCAATGACGGAACCTCAATCTCGATAGGTAGAACGGCCTCCATCCCATAAACCAATGAATACGGAGTCGCCCCAGTAGAAGTTCTGATTGAAGTCCGGTAGCCCCACAGAGCAAATGGCAGCTTATTTGGCCAGTCCCGGTAGGTTTCCACCATCTTCTGCAATATGTGTTTGATATTCTGGTTGGCGGCCTCAATCGCTCCGTTGGTTTGTGGCCGATAAGTAGATGACTTATGAAAAGCCATGTTGTATTTTTCCAACAAGTCAATCACTTCTTTCTTGAAGTGGGAACCGTTATCTGAAATTATCTCGTTTGGGACTGTAACAAGCCCGCGGAGGGCCTCGCTACAGTTCGGACTCGATTTGTGTCACGGTTCTTAATCTTGAACCGAAGAGTCCAAATCTGGCAAATCGTTTGGAGAAAATAGATTTTGACAGAAGTGCCAAACATGGACTGCTTCGCTAGAT
The DNA here is from genome assembly GCA_025200525.1 of Camellia lanceoleosa. Lineage (NCBI taxonomy): Eukaryota > Viridiplantae > Streptophyta > Magnoliopsida > Ericales > Theaceae > Camellia > Camellia lanceoleosa. The sequence continues at coordinate 12,921,828 of CM045770.1, forward strand.
ACAGAGTCGCCACCTAAATATTTTTTATGGTGGAATTTAGGAAACCCTGACTCGGTGCCAAAGGCCACGTGTCCGTCATCACCAAAGTTGCCTCGGCTCGGAAGCTTGGGTATGATTGGGAAAGGTCAGCTATGAGCACCCCCTCTCGCCCGATCCGAAGAGCGGCCTCTACTAACCATGATATCTAATTTTGAAAACATTATGTGTTCTTGTTCCGGTTATTAGCCTAGATCTACTATGTTATGTGCACAGCAAACAAGTATAGACAAAATCGCCTAAATTGGAACAAAACATTTCATGTTTGTTTTGAAAATGGTTTGCTACTCGCAAGTAGGCTAAAAATGCAGGTTTTACCACCCTCGAGTGGGCTTTAGAAAAGATGGTTTTGCCACTATCTAGTGGGCTTAAAACTCACAGTTTTAATGCATTGTTCCAATTTAAACAACTCAACCTCCACCCACAGGCATTCAAGCAGTTGTATCGCATAAGCAGCTAGCCTCATGGTAATCATGCTTTTATAGCAACACTCACATGCATGCGGTATGCTAAAGCATAAAAGCTTACATAGTACTCTAAGCCAAAACAAAAACTAGTTAGTAATCAATGCATGATCCTAGTTCATGTTAAGATGGCTAATTAATCTAAGGATGACATGTGAAATGCACATATAGCATGTATTCAAGTTAGATTTGAAATACTTGTGCTAGCATGATATATGCATGCAAGACAAATGTATTAATTTAAATATGCCCTAGTCTAACCATTATAAGCGGATAAATAAAAAATGAATAATATTAAATTAATTATTACAAAACTTCTAATTAATTAACAAATTAATTAAAAAATGAATTAAATATGAAGCTTAAAGAGACCGCCATGCCCTTCTCGAATGCGAAATGATGCATGCTTGACTCGTACTGCCCAGAAACTCACTGCCATAGCAATGTTGCCTCTGTTTACACTGCCCAGCTCTTCTAAAGACTGCAAAAATCTTGGGATGGGCTCTCTGCACATTGTAGAACACCACCGGCTAGAAGGAATGGCCACCGGCCATGTGAAATGGTCACCGGCCATTTATAAAGTCATCGGCCATTCATTGATGGCCGGTCGGCACTAGAGATGGCCGGCCGGCCAAAACTTCCTGCAGAAACTAGTTTTGACAGCAACAGAGGGCAAGCAGTGTATGGCATGTAATTTTAAGCAAATGTAAGCATGGCCACACTCCCTATCATGTAAGGAACTCAAGGAAGCATGAACCTTGGCTCTCGGGCCATCAATTAGGCATGATGGCCTAAGAAGCCAAGCTTGCCACTTAATGTAAAAAATGCATGCAACAAACAAATCAAAGCCAACATCCTATCATATTGGGATCAAGGGTATCGACGTCCGAGGGTTGAGAGGTGTTACATCACTTGAAGTATGAACGCTTCTCAATCCTCACGCTTGGTTTGACACCCCAAACCAAGCAAAATGCAATGTATGCAATAAAGCTTCAAACACACCACATGACTCAAACATGCAACATGATGCTAAAGGTACAAGGCATGCCAAATGCAAGGTAACTTAAGCATTCAAATGTCATGCATTACATCCTGTCATACAATGCAAGCATGAAACTGAAGGAATGCAATATAATCATGCAATGGTGGACCCAAAACACAAAGGGGCAGACCTCAGCCCACCCCCAAAACAGTGACAAAAGATGTTCAAAACGATGGATAAAGACTCATGTAAGCATGCACACCAATAGGCTCAAGGCTAAGGCATAACAAAGGAGCATTCCAATACCACTACCCCAAGCAAACATGTCATGAACTATACAACTAAGACAGAGTTTTAATGCATTAAAACAAGTCCTAAAACCCAATGTTATGACAGCTCAAATAACCCAAACGCATAGGCATACACAATGCTCATTCCAAGGCATAAAAGGACACATCTTCAAAGCATGAAAGATGTGATAAATGCAAGCATACAAGCATGGTTTAGGGACTGAAATAACATGCTAAGTGATTCCAAATCACTAAAATAGCCTAACCAATGCATGTTTAGAACTCACATCCTTAGGGCTCACAAGCCAAGATGCAAAGCAACTATATCAAACATGTTAAATAAGACCAAATAAGTGGCCAACAGACCTTAAACATGACAAAATATGGCCAAATACTTCACAAAGTTAGGTCAAAACATGAGGATATGCTAGGCTAAACACATGGCATACTTCTAGGCAAAATGGAGAATTACAAAGCAAGTGTATTATACATGTAAAGGGCCATGAATCCGACCAAGGACAGAGGTATGTTATGAACCAAAAACAACCAAAGACCTCTGAAATGGTACCAAATGCAACTATCCATACATGCTATCCTTATGAGCCAAAACATGCAAAAATGAGAGACATGGGGAAGAGGGATGTCCCTCCCCTACACAAGTCCTCAAACCTCCTTCTTCACCACTGAAAATCCACTGGATTTCAGTGGTGAGAAGGCCAACACACCAAGATAAATAAAGCTTAAAGGAAAAGCACTAAAAGAGGCCAAATGCGGCCTAAGAGGGGGAGGTTGACCCCAAGCAACAAAATACCCTCAATGAAAGATCTAAAGCATGAAAATACAAGACTTTTTGTAGTCATACACAAAGCTTGAATCAGCATGCAAGACATGTTAAAAGCCAATGCAAGATTGGGAAAACTAAAGTAAAGTAGTTACCCTTGAAGAACCCTTGATGAACAGCGAATGCAGCCCTCTTCTTTTGATCAAAACTAGTCCAAAAACACAAAAACAAACCCTCCAAGCCCCTCAAGGTTGAAGTAAGGTGTGATGGTGTGTGTCTTAGTGCAAAACTAAGGTAAAAATGAACTTTTAGGCCACAAAACACACACAAGAGAGGAGAGAGAGGGAAAATATAGAGAGAGAATGTATATAACAGATATATATATATATATATATGTATATCTCTGGTTTTTTGTTCAAAAATCTCTAACCCTTGATAATGGAAGAAGAAGGGTCCTTATATAGGCCAAGAGAAAGCTTGAAGCTTCTCGAAGAAGCTAAATGAAAAAGAGGCAAAGGGGGCAAGGGGGTGACGGCTTCTAGAGGAATCTAAGATAGCTGGCTAAGCTTCTTGAGGAATCTTTGACAAAGGGTTAAGCTTCCTCAAGAAGCTTTGACCAAAAGGGTGCGAAAGGGGCAAACACAGCCACGCTGTGCACGGGGAAGAGTGTTGGTGCATTCCAGCTGGCACAGCTGGCGTGCACCATGCTTGAAGGGTGCAAAAGGTGCATACCGGCCAGAAAAAGAGGTCACCGGCCAAACAAAGTGCCGGCCGGCCACATAAAGTGCCGACCGGCCACATAAAGTGCCGACCGGCCACATAAAGTGCCGACCGGCCATCGGTATCAAGAGACTATGGCCGGTGGCAACAATGAATGGCCGGTGAGGAAAAGGGGAGGCTGGTGGGGTGTGGGGATGGCCAACAAGCCATTCCCTGCCCCTCAAAGCAAAAACACAAGCATTTGGTGCAAAACCAAACACAAAACAAACGAGTCGGGAGATCCTGAGGTAGGGCGCGACCGAGATCTCTGGGAACTCAAAACGAAACACGAACATGGATGATCACCGAGTGTTGAAACGGTGACATCCAAGTCTTGAGGATGGTCAAAAATGGGGTGTTTACAGTTGCCCCTCTTTGACAAAACTCAAAAGTCATAAAGTGACGGGAGTGAATGTCAAAGCCCAGAGACGACCCATTTTTGACAAGGCCGAAGACTTAGACAAAGCATGCAAGACAAGACGAGGTATGTACCTGAAAGCAGGGGCAAAATGCAAGACAATGCACAAAGCCGAACATAACTTATGATCATGCAAAGAAAGCTGTAACGAAGCATAACATGCGACAGTTCTAAACTAGCATACACCAGACTACACTACAATGTAGAAAGGATGTAAGAGAATTATGCAACTCTCGATACGTCTCACTCGGAGGATACAATACCTGTCCGGTTCGTCCGGTTAGACTAGCCTCAAATGAACCGTACATACAATATCGTGCCTGAAAAGAAAGCAAACTTAACAGGTACAATGTTGTTAGCAATATGTATAACGTGCAATTGAAAGTACGTGACAACGCAAAGTAGGAAGCATAACAATGCTGTGAAGGAATTTGAATACATGTAAGTAAAGCAATGCACGCATGCACGCAATGTGTATAAAAGGAATTTGAACACATATAAGTAAAGCAATGCACGCATGCACGCAATGTGTATGAGAGAGATTTGAACACATATGAGTAAAGCAATGCACGCATGCACGCAATGTGTATAGAGACTCGAACATATATAAGTAAAGCAATGCACGCATGCACGCAATGTGTATAGAAACTTGAACACATATAAGTAAAGCAATGCACGCATGCACGCAATGTGTATAAAAACTTGAACACATATAAGTAAAGCAATGCATGCATGCACGCAATGTGTATAAAAAACTTGAACACATATAAGTAAAGCAATGCATGCATGCACGCAATGTGTATAAAAAACTTGAACACATATAAGTAAAGCAATGCATGCATGCATGCAATGTGTATAAAAACTTGAACACATATAAGAAAAGCAAATGCACGCTTGCATGCAATGTGTATAAAAACTTAAAATATGGTAAAGATAAGTCATTCGATGATATTGAAACGCAAAGCACTGCAATGCAGCATAATTGAAGCGATTTGTGGAGTTCACAAGACACAAAAAGGATACGAGAGGGGGAGTTCCTCGTACGTATGGAGCATCGCTCCTAGAAGACACCACTTGAGGTCAACTCGGGGGGTCTATGAATGTTCTGACGGTGTACTTCCTCGCACTGTCTCAAGAAATGAAGGCGCCAAACCATACAATTGATCAGACAAGAGCGTGAGAGATGTATTGGCCACAAGGGAGGGGTTACTAGTATCAACCCTGATATTTTGCTGCCCTGCTACTTCTTTTGCTTTATTTTCTTTTTTTTTTTACTGGTAGTTTAAGCACATTGCACTGCCTCAGGCATGTTTTATTTTAAGAGAAACTGTATATGTTTGGAAATGAAACTGCTTTGCTTTTTTTTTTTTTGTTCAAAATGTGTTGCATTTGTACGTCCTATGCATTGCATCGCACATCATCACATAACAATGTGAATGAAAATCGTTTGAAAATAGAGCATTCGCATCGTAATAATCAGGTAGTGAACCAACTTACAACTCAATAAGTAAAACAGAGAGACTCGACATAACCAACTAGGTGTGAGTACAACTCGATAAGCAAATTAGAGACTTGAAGAGAGTGACCTACAACTCAATAAGCAAATATACAACAGCTCGATAAGCAAATATGTGTGACTCTGCAAGAATCGATCACCAGAGGGCAGTGGAGGTGGTGGAATTCCCTAATCCTTAGCATAAACAGCTCAAAGAACAAGGAGGGAGACCACCGGCCAGAGATAGAGGCCGTCGGCCGTGAGAAATGGCCATCGGCCAGAAGCTTTGATTCATCGGCCAAAAGTGGTGGCCGGTCGGCACTATATTTGGCCGGCCGGCCATGAATTGTCAGAACCAGCAGAATGCTGACATCTGTCCTCCACTCAACCTTATCTTCTACAAAAAGGCCTCAGCTTCGTGGTTCTTCTCAATTCAACACTGATTCGTCCCAAATGGAAGCGTTTCTTGCCTAAAATTTCACAACTTGGATTAACAACTTGGATGGCTCGGAAAAGCTGAATTTCCGGGGCTTCGGCATAAATGCACTATTCACCTTGAGTCGTACCCCGCTGCACTTTCCATTCCTCCATGCCGCGGCAAGGTTTTGGAATCCGGTGACACATGTTTTTAGCTTCGGCGGGCAAGAGGTATGTCCTACCTTTGAAGATTTCCAAGCTTTAATGGAGTCCGAGCGCAACGAAGAGATCCTGTCCCAACTTCGTTTTGGCCATGCCCAAGCTTTAGGACAAATGTGTGGGCTCACAATACCCGACGCTCGATCTTTGATTTGCGACGGAATGCTGGATATTCCGAGTTTAATTTGCCGTTTTTCCGATGCTGGTGACCGCGGCGACCGTCATTGGCAAGGTTTTCGGCAGCACGCACTTTGTTTGTGCATGCTATCTCATTTCTTACTTGCCTCAGGCTCTGGAGGATCTAGCGTCCGATTGATTGAAGTTTCCCAAGGTTTGAAGGAGGGTAAGAGTTGCATCGCCATGACTTTGGCTGAGACGTTGATGGGCTTGGATGCTTTTTATCGTCGCGAAGCAACCAAATTTGCAGGGAGTCCACTACTACTACAGGTAAAGTTCCCCACCCAATCTCTCATATGTATTGCTCACATCACTCGGCCCTCAAGCTCGGTTTTTCTCACAAAACCCTTTTCTTACTTTTCTCTCATTGTACACCTCTCTATTCTTTATTCTCTCATTTTTCATCCTTTCCCAGGTGTGGTTGATGGACAAATTGCAGGTTATGGACTCTTGTTCAACTTACTCAGCTCGCAGTTACTTCTTCAGGTAATGCCTAGTCGATGCCCTTGATGAGGGTTGGTGGTTTGACTGGATGTGTAGTTTGTCCGCGGATCTCATTACTTGGCGATGTCCTTGGCTCAATCTACCGGCAATGGGCTATAGTATGACTCGCCAACCTGGGATTCAGTTGATTGGCTTGACTCATTGTGTCTTCTATTTTCTGTTTCGGGTCCGGCGTTAGTTCGGTCATGACCAGACTTGTCCCCCAGAGGAGGTAGAATATCCAGCTGCATTCCCGATCCGAGGCGCACAGCTTGCCCGGTATGCAATAGCATGGAGGACTAGGGAGCTCCTGGCCCTCGCTCCCACTTTCAGTTGCACTTTGTCTGATGAGTGCTTGGATTGGCTAAAGGAGGACGCACAGGTTGGGCCCAGCTTGGTGTCAGAGGCTTCGACCAGCTTTGGGAGGGGGCGCAGGAACTCCTGACTTATTTATGCCCCAGATTTATTGCTTTATTAGTACTTTCAAGTTTTCCTTATGAATGTAATAAAAAAGCAACTTCAATTTGTATGCAAGAGCAGGAGAACTCTGTATTGAAATCAATGAAATTGAAGGTTGTGGTACTAAAAATTTCCCGTTTTGGTCTAGAAATGGTCTTAGTTGTAAAAAGATTACTTTGAACAAAGTCAACTTTTATTAAAACTTTTCAAAACTATTTTCGGTATGGATCAGAACTGGACACGCTTGAGATCTGTCACTGAGATGCACAACCCCGGATCCTAGAAACTGGAAAGTTGCCCCTAGTCTGAATAGCACCGCGGCACTACACGGCAACGAAAAGTTGCCCCTAGTCCGAAAAGCACTGCACCGGAGATCACGATGAATGCTGATAGACAAAGATGACTGAGATGATCAAATGGACAAAGTTGATCGGGAGGGGGGAGTTTATGGCTGAACTTCAAGATGAAGTTGCCTACGTATCCCAAAGATGGGAATCAAGCCTTACGTAGTTCAGGCTTAGGTTCACTCGGGTATTTTCACTCTCCCTTTACGCTCTAACTTTTGCCAAGGCCGCCCTTTGCGGGTATTCAACCTTGCGAGCTCAGTTTTTATCATTTCAAATTTTTTGTGCTCTAACTTTTGCCTAGGTTGCCTTTTCAGGTTTTCGGCTAGCGAGCCTCTCAGGGGTAATATTTCTTCAACTTGTCCATGTTGATCGGTTGGGAGAACTCTAAGCCATCTAGGTCCATCAGAACCACAGCTCCACCTGACCAGATAGACTTAATGATGTAGGGACCAGTCCAATTGGGTCTGAACTTGCCCCTTGGGTCATGGATAGGAGCTCAGTTATCCTTGAGTGCCAAATCTCCTTGTTTCAAATTCCTGGACTTAACCTTCTTGTTGAAAGCCCGGGCAATTTTGAGCTGATAACCTTGAACATGGTACAGTGCTTTCAGTCTTCTCTTATCAAAAAGCATGAGTTCCTCAAACCTACTCTGTTGCCAATCTGCTTCGGCTATCTGACACTTGGCCAATACTCACAAAGACGGAACCTCAATTTGATAGGTAGAACGGCCTCCATCCCATAGACTAATGAATACAGAGTCGCTCTAGTAGAAGTTCTGATTGAAGTCCGGTAGCTCCACAGAGCAAACGACAACTTATCTGGCCAGTCTCGGTAGGTTTCCACCATCTTCTACAGTATATGCTTAATGTTCTTGTTGGCGGCCTCGACCGCTCCATTGGTTTGCGGCCGGTATGTGGATGACTTATGAAAAGCCACATTATATTTCTTCAACAAATCAATCACCTCCTTCTTGAAGTGGGAACCATTGTCTGAAATAATCTCGTTTGGGACTCCGTAGCGGTAGATGATGTTGTTTCTGATAAACTTCGCGACATGTGAAGCCTTCAACAGCGCATAGGATTGGGCCTCGACCCACTTTGTAAAGTAATCTATCGCGACCAGGATGAACTCATGCCCATTTGACCCCTTTGGAGTAACAGCCCCGATCACGTCAATTCCCCAAACTGAAAATGGCCATGGCAAAGTCATGTTGTACAGCTTCGATGGCGGGATGTTCATGCGGTTTGCATGGATCTGACATTTGTGGCATCGTCGAACAAAGCCAATACAATCCTCCTCCATGGTGGGCCAATAGTAACCCTGCCTGAGGATCTTCCGAGCCAACATTACTCCATTCATATGTGCACCACATTCTCCCCCATGGATGGCCTCCATCAGGCGCTTCGACTCTTCAGCCTCTACACACAGCTTGTGCATCCCTAGATGACCTCTCTTATACAGCTTACCCCCGCAGATGATGAACTGAACATCCATTCTTCTGATTGCCCTTTTATCTTTGGCATTTGCCCCCGGTGGATACGTCTCTTTCTCAAAGAAGTTCCAAATGTCGTAATACTAGGGGTTGTCGTCCTGAGCCTCATCTATAGCAGCAATTGATTCATATGCTGGCACGAACTTCTGGTCAATGATGACTGGATGCATCCGGACTCCAAACGGGATGTCTATCATGGAAGATAGAGTTGCTAATGAATCTGCGAACCTGTTGTTCTCTCTGGCTAGGTGAGTGAAGTTTAGCTTCTCAAACCAAGGAATTAACAAATCCAAGGTCTAGTGGTACATTATCATCTTTTCTTCTTTGACTTTCCAATCTCCTTTTGCTTGAGACACAACAAGGTTCGAGTCCCGAATGACATCTAACCGTTTTGCCCCTAGTTCCAGGGCTGCTTCTAGATCGGCAATGCATGCCTCATATTCTGCTTTGTTGTTCGAGACTTTGAACCGGAGTTTGAATGCTAGAGGGATATGGGAATTGTCAGGTGCTATCAGCAAAACCCCTATCCCGTACCCGTACTGATTTGACGCTCCGTCAAAGTACATCATCCAAGCTTCATCATCAATGTGCAAAGGCTTCATCTGGGAATAAGTACTCGACTGCTTCACCCCCTTCTACTGGATGGTTGGCTAAGAATTCCGCCACTGCTCTTCCCTTGACTGACTTACGTGTCACATATTTCAGATCGAATTCGGAAAGCAACAGGGACCAGCGAGCTAGCCTATCCGCAAGTGCCGATTTCTCGAAAAGATATTTGATGGGATCTAGTCGTGAAACCAACATTATAGAGTGAGCTAACAGGTAGTGCCGCAGCTTCCTGGTAGCCCATACCAAAGCCAAACAAGCCTTCTCCAGTGGAGTGTAGCGGGTCTCGTAATCCAGCATCTTCTTGCTCAGATAGTAGATGGCCCTCTCTACTTTATCCTCTGATTCTTGTGCGAGCATACAGCCCATTGTAGTCTCAGTTACTGAAAGGTACAATATCAACGGTTTCCCCGGCTCCGGTGGTGACAATACGGGTGGGTTCTGTAAGTATTTCTTGATCTGTTCAAAAGCAGCTTGGCATCGGCTGTCCCATTGGAATTTCTTTCCTTTCTTCAGGAGGCCAAAAAGTGGTTCACAAGTCAAGGTTAATTTTGAGATAAACCGTCTTATGAATTGCACTTTACCCAGAAAGCCTCGCACCTCCTTTTCAGTCATTAGTGGTGGCATTTCTAAGATAGCCTTGATTTTGGAAGGGTCGACTTCGATGCCCCTTTGTGTAATTAGAAACCCCATCATTTTTCCTGCTGTAACACCGAACGTACACTTTTGAGGATTCTATCGTAACCGGAATTCTCTAATCCTTTGAAAGAACTTTTGCAAGGCGGTGTAGTGGCCCTCTCTATCTTTGGACTTGACAATCATGTCGTCCACATACACCTGAACCTCTTTGTGGATCATGTCATGCAACATTGTGGTCGCGGCCCATTGATAAGTAGCTCCAGCATTCTTCAACCCAAACGGCATCACTCTGTAGCAGTATGTCCCCCACGGGGTGGTGAAGGCAGTCTTTTCCCGGTCTTCAGGTGCCATCACTATCTGATTGTAGCCTGAGAAACCATCCATAAACGAAAGCAAAGCATGTCCTGCTGTAAAATCCACCAACTCATCAATATGCGGCAAGGGGAAATCGTCCTTCGGACTTGCTCTGTTCAAATCCCTAAAATCCACGCACACCCAGATTCTACCATCTTTTTTCGGCACTGGAACAATGTTGGCCAACCAAGTCAGGTATTCGGATACCAGCAGGAAGCCTGCATTGATTTGCTTGGTGACTTCTTCCTTAATCTTGATGGCCCAGTCAGGGCGGATTCTTCTGAGTTTCTGTTTGACAGGTCGGGCCTCGGGGTCAAGAGGGATCCGGTGCTGTACAATCTCAGGATCGATCCCAGGCATGTCTTCGTAGGACCACGCGAAAACATCTTTGAAATATTTTAATAAAGCGACTAAGCGCTCGCGTTCCTCCGAAGACAACGTGGACCCGATCTGGACCAGCTGCGAGTCATTCTCAGTACCAATATTCACAGTAGTGATTTCATCAACTAAAGGTTTAACAAATCTTTCCTGCTCTTGATCAATTAATCGTTGCAAAACCGGAGGAATTTCTTCCTCGTCGTTTTCGTCAAAATTTTGAAAGTCCTGATTTAAGCAATAAATCAAAGGCATAGAAAAGTACTCAGAAACCACATCCATATCATTCTCATTATGTACTTCCAAACCATCCACTTCTTTTGTTACAACAGACTTGAAAGAGAAAGAAAAAGACGACCTGGATAGGACTGTGGCATCCAGGTTATCACCCCCAGGAATACCGGACTTAGACTCAGACTCAGTTGAGCTGGAACCTGATTCTGACTCACAGGACTCGGTGGAATTAGATTTCGACTCATTAACTGACCCGGTGTTGCTCAACAAAAACCCCTCCTTGTACTGCCAAACAAGGGAGGGTGCGATAGATGCATCCAAAATAGTTGATGGTAGGCCCGCAGCCGTTTCATTCCCGATCATGGACACCGAGGGGTTATCCCTCAAGCACTTCTGTTCGATCAGAGGATCTGAAAGTAGACATGCTAGTGCTACCCCCATTCCAATCTCAACATGCTCAGACTCCAATTCCTTGCTCTGTTCAACCTCAACTGTCAGGTCTGTCTGTTCTCTGGCGACATCATCCCCAGATAATTGTAGGTCAAAGAAAATTTTGAAACCTGGCACGCGCTTCTTCTCCACGTTCAGCCATGGCTCCGGAAAGCCACAAAATGGAAAATCCTCCCCCTCTCGGATAAAGCGTCCGTTTAGGGTACCATGGACGGGCCGGTGCATCAACTCAAAAGGTTTTCCCATTTGTTTCGCTCTGGTTCTTCCGACCATTTCCTTCCCCTTTCTTACCCAATCCTCTTTGGTGGGCAAATAACCCAAGCCAAAGGTATGGGGATTGTGCGGCACTTCGGCCAATGTTGCGACGCCCTTCCGGGCACTCTTTCCTAATCCCATCACGGGGATGTATTGGAGCTTATTCATGAGGTATACTGCCTGAGCACTGACATATATCCCTTCGTTAGTAGCCATGATGTTCTGTACAACCCGAGCCTCAGCCAAAGTAAAACCTGATATGAACACATCCTCCATGCCGTGTTCAATCTCTAGAACAGGCGTAGATACCTCCGATGGTGGATGAATCGATGAATTTCCAAAGACAATGGCTACTCCCTTCCCATGGGGGTATTTCACCATTTGATGTAAGGTGGAGGACACGCCTTTATTCGATCGACCATGGCCGCTAAAAGCAGGTTGAAGGTTGCAGGAACCTCTAAGACATGGAAATCTATCTCATGCTGTCCCGGCCCCACTTTATTCTGAATTTTCACCGTTCCCATGACTTTTTTACTCGTGTTATCGTATGCCCGAATAACCTAGGCTGTTGGTACAAAATCCGCGATTTTCAAACCGATCGTATATGCTGTTCTTGCCGGGCAGACATTGATGGCAGATCCGGTATCAACAAGAACCACCAGTATCCATTTATTCTTACACTCCATAGAGATGTAGAGTGGCTTGTTATGGTTTGCCCCCTCAAGTGGTAGTTCTTTGTCGGAAAAAGTTAGCGTTGGGGTAGGCCCTCCCGGAAAGACTAATTCTACCAGCTGTTCTGGCATGGTTTCTATCGAAAGCTTAGCTTTGTCCATGGCTGATAGGACGGCCTGTTTGTGCACTCGTGATGCCATAAGCAGTCCCCAGATGGAGATGTCTGCTTGTATCTTTTTCAACTATTTGAGCACAACCTCCTCTTCAAGTTGTTTCTCCTTCTATTTCTCAGTCTCCCTGTCTTTCCCAGAAGCCTCTGGTCGATCTAGGTGCAGGGGTATGAAGTACCGCCCGCTCCTTGTCATATGGTCGACTTCTCCAATATACCAGGTGTCGTCGGTTTGGTTGTTTCCCCAATCTTCGTCCGTGTGGGCAAGACATAAATCGTCGTCCTCCCACCACATTCCATCTGCAGCCGACAGACACCTATCCGGCTCTGGTATGACTGTTCTTATAATCGCAATACCTTCCATCCTTATGCTCGCGGCATCCTCTGTTTCTGTGCTCGTAGCGGTTTCAGTTCTCACATGAGCCTTAGCCTTCCTAATTCTCTTAGAATCTTCAAATCTTTCCTGTTCCGACTGTGTTAATATAGCTGGCTGCTCGATAATCCTTGTAGTCAAAATGCTCCAATCCTGAGTGAAATTCTTCGTACCGGCGCTCTCCGGCAATGTACTCTGACTTTCGGCCCTTCCGGCCTCAACTGATACCCTCGCCCCTGCCGGGCCCCGTTCTGGTTGGAACTCTTCCACTACATCCGGTTGATCATCCAACCACCCAGTGGCCTCTGCCGATTCATCATAATCAAACCAGTTGACTGCTGCGCCCGCTGGGTCTTGGTCACTGTAAAACTGGAGATTGGCAAGGTCCTCTTCCACAGCCGTCAAATCATCTATCCTCTGTCCCAAGCTATCCCCTTGGATCACACACAGCTCTACTTCTGTCGGCAATTCCACATCTAGCCCATTCTGGCCTATTAACGAAACGTAGTCGCTCAGACTATATACTTTCTCAACAGAACTCCCAGACTTCTCAAATTTTGGCTCAACAACCCTTTTTTCCTCTGAAATCTCCTCCCTTCTGTCCTTGACTATCACCACCACTGGCTTAGGTTGGGTTATGGAGATGTCCATCATGCACAAGTTGGTGCAATCAGGAAGGAGTACCTCCGGCTTAGGTAGGTGAGAAGGAGTGATATAGATACTAGGATCGTAAGACGCGACCCCAATTTGGATGAAGTTGATTCTTTTAGGAGGTGGAGCTTAGTTATCTGTAGGAAGAGGGTTTGTCGTGACATTGGGTTTCTCGGGAGGCAGAATCACCCCGTTATCGATGAGATCTTGAATCTCATGACGTAATCGGTAGCACAGATCGGTGTCATGACCGTGCTGCTGGTGAAATGCACAATATTTGGCTGGGTTGTGGGTAGGGGGAAGCTTTTCCGGTAATGGCCGCGGCTCTAGGGGCTTCAGGTGCCCTTTTCTGATTAAAACCCCCAGAGCTTTGGACAGGGGCATATATAGTGGAGCGAAGATCCTTGTGTTTTTGGGAGGATATTTGGCTGTTTGTGGATGGCTTCCGGACGCACCGAAGAAGGGCGTGGCTGCCATGGTTCTTGGAGGGGGGTTGGTGGTGACCATACTCACTTCGGAGGTTCTTGTAGTTGTAGCACTGCTCGGGCCCGCATTAGTGTTGCGGTTGAAAGTTCTTCGGGGTTGCTCCTGGTCATTCTCAATTAAGCCTTGCTTCAAGGTGTCCTCGATCTGTACCCCCATTTCATGTAGATCAGCGAAGGTAGGAAAGGGAAGTACAATCATTTTCTGCATTAACTTCGGCTGGAGATTGCACATAATCATCCGAATTTGATCTTTGTCTGTGGGCCTTAAGGTCATCATCGAAGCCTTAGCCCTCCATCTGGTCACGAATTCTGAGAAACTCTCTTTGGGCTCTTGCCTTGTTGTTTCGAGATCCCGGGTCGTAATCTCAATTTGTGTATTGTATGAGTATTGCGCAATGATGGCCTCAGCCATCTCGTCCCACTTCCTCTTGACGTCATCTTTTAATTTGGCATACCATATGGCCGCCACACCCGACAGGGTCCGGCCAAACAGAGACAGCTTCTGCAGTCTAGTGAGGCCTATTGGCCTTAAAACATCTGAAAACAATCTTAAGTGCACCATGGGGTCCCCGAACCCAGCAAACCGGTCGACATGAGGCATTTTGAATCTGTCAGGCAACGTTACAGTTGTGTCAATATATCCATCTTCAATGTCAGGGATGGTCTTGACTCCCTGGGATCTCTTGAACAGCTTTTCAAGCTTGCTCAACTTCAGTGCTGTGGGGTTTGTCTCGAACTCAAAGGGGGAGTCTGGTAGGTTGGTGGGTGTTTTAGATAACTGGGGTTGGATTTGGGGTAGGACTGGGGGTAGAGGCTATCCTGTGGGAATGTCCGTATCATTCTGAACATTAGCTGTCTCCCCAAGGGTTGGAACTCTTGGCGGGAGAGGAACTTGCTGCGAAGCAGATGCTCCGTTTTGCTGTTGTAACCTCACGATTAACTCTACTTGTTCATTCATAACCGTGGCTTCTTTGCTCGCAAACTCGGCCCTTTGACATCTGCTGCATCATTTTCATGCTCTCCTGAAGCTGGCGCACCATCTCCTCTAAGCAGGCCATACTGTTCTGCTCTAACTGAATTATCGGTATATGTTCCCTTTCTGTGGGAGAAGCAGAGTCCCGATCCCTACTGTATACAGGTGGGGTAGACAAAGCCCTTTGTATTGACTGCTGAACTGTTGCCCTCAACTGTCCTCCGTCTAGTAACCGGGGGTAGAGAGTGGTTCACTGGTTGTCCGTCTACTAGATCCTCAGATTGATGGAGTCGACGACCTCTAGTCCAGAGTGCTTGGGGAATATCTACTGAGTCAGAAGCAATTGTGCTCAACTACCTAGCAAAAAGATAAATAAAGCATATAAACAGACAATCGGACAGCGTAAAATAAACATACAACACACGGTTGGGTATCATAATGTACTGCCAATGAGTTGGATACACAGTTTCTCAAACACTGATCTCTGTTCCCGAATCGTTGCCCCTAAATCTGAATTTGATACCCGCAGATAACTTATTCCCAAAAACACTGATGCCCATGGGCCTGATACTCAAACTTGCAAACTGACATGTGCGTTCCTGTAGAGATACACCCTAAAAGCACATAGCAAGTAAATGAGAATCAAAACACCCCTATGTTGGGCTAGGGTTTCCCTGTCATATTTCATCAGGGCCTGGGGTTTCACTACGCACGCAGCGGTTTCAAACAACCTATATCGAGTAAGCAACCTATCCTAGTTTGGAATGGTCACTATGGATTCCGAATATGCACTAGGTCGAATGGTCAAAAAGGGTGCCCCGGTAAAATCAGGGTTTGTGTTCCCATACTAGCAGAGCCCGCAACTGGTCAGCCTTATGGCATGCTTTGACAAAGTCAAGCCTCCGGCAAACCGCTCAGGAATAGCAGATGGCCAACACGGTGTCCTAGGCGCACCAATGCACATGCAATGCAAAGAAACACATACGTGTAGTCAAAACAAGATATCACGAGTTCGAGTCAAGTTCTCTAATTTCCCTAGCAGAGTCGCCAAAAACTGTAACAAGCTCGTGGGGGGCCACGCTATAGTTCGGACTCGATTTGTGTCACGGTTCTTAATCTTGAACCGAAGAGTCCAAATCCGGCAAATCGTTTTGAGAAAACAGATTTTGAAAGAAGTGCCAAACATGGACTGCTTCGCCAGATACAAAGTCGCCACCTAAATATTTTTTATAGGGGAATTTAGGAAACCCTGACTCGGTGCCAAAGGCCACGTGTCCGTCATCACCAAAGTTGCCTTGGCTCGGGAACTTGGGTACGATTGGGGAAGGTCAACTATGAGCACCCCCTCTCGCCTGATTCGAAGATCGGCCTCTACTAACCATGATATCTAATTTTGAAAACATTATGTGTTCTTGTTCCGGTTATTAACCTAGAATTACTATGTTATGCGCAGAGCAAACAGGTATAGACAAAATCGCCTAAATTGGAACAAAACATTTCATGTTTGTTTTGAAAATGGTTTGCTACTCGCAAGTAGGCTAAAAATGCAGGTTTTACCACCCTTGAGTGGGCTTTAGAAAAGATGGTTTTGCCACTATCTAGTGGGCTTAAAACTCACAGTTTTAATGCATTTTTTCAATTTAAACAACTCAACCTCCACCCAAAGGCATTCAAGCAGTTGTATCACATAAGCAGCTAGCCTCATGGTAATCATGCTTTTATAGCAACACTCACACGCATGCGGTATGCTAAAGCATAAAAGCTTACCTAGTACTCCAAGCCAAAACAGAAACTAGTTAGTAATCAATGCATGATCCTAGTTCATGTTAAGATGGCTAATGCAACGCATACAGAATGTCATTAGAGTAGGCTCGGCTAATCTAAGGATGACATGTGAAAATGCACATATAGCATGTATTCAAGTTAGATTTGAAATACTTGTGCAGTTAGCATGATATGCTGAGCCCGGTGCATGCAAGACAAATATATGGGTGCACGCATGCATAGCATAAGGTATGCTAATTTAAATATGCCCTAGTCTAACCATTATAAGCGGATAAATAAAAAGGAAAGAAAGACGTGGGGTTGGAAGACATACACACACCCACACCCACACACACTCATTACAATATGCCCTCACACGGAGGGACCGAAAGAATAATACAGTCCGAATGAATAATATTAAATTAATTATTACAAAACTTATAATTAATTAACAAATTAATTACAAAATGAATTAAATATGAAGCTTAAAGAGACTGCCATAGCTCTGCCTCAGAATGCGCGAATGATGCATGCTTGACTCGTACTGCTCGGAAACTCACTGCTATAGCATTGTTGCCTCTATTTACACTGCCCAGCTCTTCTGAAGACTGCAAAAATCTTGGGATGGGCTCTCTGCACATTGTAGAACACCACCGGCTAGAAGGAATGGCCACCGGCCATGTGAAATGGTCACCGGCCATTTATAAAGTCATCGGCCATTCATTGATGGCCAGTCGGCACTAGAGATGGCCGGCCGGCCAAAACTTCCTGCAGAAACTGGTTTTGACAGCAACAGAGGGCAAGCAGTGTATGGCATGGAATTTTAAGCAAATGTAAGCATGGCCACACTCCCTATCATGTAAGGAACTCAAGGAAGCATGACCCTCGGCTCTCGGGCCATCAATTAGGCATGATGGCCTAAGAAGCCAAGCTTGCCACTTAATGTAAAAAATGCATGCAACAAACAAATCAAAGCCAACATCCTATCATATTGGGATCAAGGGTATCGACGTCCGAGGGTTGAGAGGTGTTACATCACTTGAAGTATGAACGCTTCTCAATCCTCACGCTTGGTTTGACACCCCAAACCAAGCAAAATGCAATGTATGCAATAGAGCTTCAAATACACCACATGACTCAAAGATGCAACATGATGCTAAAGGTACAAGGCATGCCAAATGCAAGGTAACTTAAGCATTCAAATGTCATGCATTGCATCCTATCATACAATGCAATCATGAAACTGAAGGAATGCAATATAATCATGCAATGGTGGACCCAAAACACAAAGGGGCAGAGCTCAGCCCACCCCCAAAACAGTGACAAAAGATGTTCAAAACGATGGATAAAGACTCATGTAAGCATGCACACCAATAGGCTCAAGGCTAAGGCATAACAAAGAAGCATTCCAATACCACTACCCCAAGCAAGCATGGCATGAACTATACAACTAAGATAGAGTTTTAATGCATTAAAACAAGTCCTAAAACCCAATGTTATGACATCTCAAATAACCCAAACGCATAGGCATACACAATGCTCATTTCAAGGCATAAAAGGACACATCTTCAAAGCATGAAAGAGGTGATGAATGCAAGCATACAAGCATGGTTTAGGGACTGAAATAACATGCTGAGTGATTCCAAATCACTGAAATAGCCTAACCAATGCATGTTTAGAACTCACATCCTTAGGGCTCATAAGCCAAGATGCAAAGCAACTATATCAAACATGTTAAACAAGACCAAATCAGTGGCCAACAGACCTTAAACATGAAAAAATATGGCCAAGTACTTCACAAAGTTAGGTCAAAACATGAGGATATGCTAGGCTAAACACATGGCATACTTCTAGGCAAAATGGAGAATTACAAAGCAAGTGTATTATACATGTAAAGGGCCATGAATCCGACCAGGGACAGAGGTATGTTATGACCCAAAAACAACCAAAGACCTCTGAAATGGTACCAAATGCAACTATCCATACATGCTATCCTTATGAGTCAAAACATGCAAAAATGAGAGACATGGGGGAGAGGGGTGTCCCTCCCCTACACAAGTCCTCAAACCTCCTTCTTCACCACTGAAAATCCACTGGATTTCAGTGGTGAGAAGGCCAACACACCAAGATAAATAAAGCTTAAAGGAAAAGCACTAAAAGAGGCCAAATGGAGCCTAAGAGGGGGAGGTTGACCCCAAGCAACAAAATACCCTCAATGAAAGATCTAAAGCATGAAAATACAAAACTTTTTGTAGTCATACACAAAGCTTAAATCAGCATGCAAGATAGGTTAAAAGCCAATGCAAGATTGGGAAAACTAAAATAAAGTAGTTACCCTTGAAGAACCCTTGATGAACAGTGAATGCAACCCTCTTCTTTTGATCAAAACCAGTCCAAAAACTCAAAAACAAACCCTCCAAGCCCCTCAAGGTCGAAGTAAGGTGTGATGGTGTGTGTCTTAGTGCAAAACTAAGGTAAAAATGCACTTTTAGGCCACAAAACACACACAAGGGAGGAGGGAGAGGGAAAATATAGAGAGAGAATGTATATAACAGATAGATATATATATATGTATATCTCTGGTTTTTTGTTCAAAAATCTCTAACCCTTGATAATGGAAGAAGAAGGGTCCTTATATAGGCCAAGAGAAAGCTTGAAGCTTCTCAAAGAAGCTAAATGAAAAAGGGGCAAAGGGGGCAAGGGGGTCAAGGCTTCTAGAGGAAGCTAAGACAGCTGGCTAAGCTTTTTGAGGAATTTTTGACAAAGGGTCAAGCTTCCTCAAGAAGCTTTGACCAAAAGGGTGCAAAAGGGGCAAAATAGCCACACTGTGCATGGGGAAGAGTGTTGGTGCATTCCAGCTAGCACAGCTGGCATGCACCATGCCTGAAGGGTGCAAAAGGTGCATACCGGCCAGAAAAAGAGGTCACCGGCCAAACAAAGTGCCGGCCGGCCACATAAAGTGCCGACCGGCCATCGGTATCAAGAGACTATGGCCGGTGGCAACAATGAATAGCCAGTGAGGAAAATGGGAGGCCGGTGGGGTGTGGGGATGGCCAACAAGCCATTCCCTACCCCTCAAAGCAAAAGCACAAGCATTTGGTGCAAAACCAAACACAAAACAAACGAGTCGGGAGATCCTAAGGCAAGGTGCGCGACCGAGATCTCTGGGAACTCAAAACGAAACACGAACATGGATGATCACCGAGTGTTGAAACGATGACGTCCAAGTCTTGAGGACGGTCAAAAATGGGGTGTCTACAGGGACCACGTAGCGACAGATGATGTTGTTTTTGATAAACTTTGCAACATGTGAAGCTTTCAACACCGCATAGGATTGGGCCTCGACCCACTTTGTAAAATAATCTATCGCAACCATGATGAGCTCATGCCCATTCGACCCCTTCGGAGTGACAGCCCCGATCACATCAATTCCCTCGACTGAAAATGGCCGTGGCGAAGTCATATTATACAGCTTTGATGGTGGAATGTTCATGCGATTTGCATGAATTTGACATTTGTGGCATCGCTGAATAAAATTGATACAATCCTTCTCCGTGGTGGACTAGTAGTAACCCTGTCTGAGGATCTTTCGTGCTAGCATTACTCCGTTCATATGCGCACCGCATTCCCCTCCATGGATGGCTTCCATTAGATGCTTTGATTCTTCGGCATCGACACACAGCTTATGCATTCCCAGATGACCTCTCTTATACAGCTTACCCCCACAAATGATGAACTGAACGGCCATTCTTCTGATTGCCCTTTTACCCTTGGCATTTACCCCTGGCGGGTATGCTTCCTTCTCTAAGAAATTCCAAATGTCGTAATACCAGGGGTTTTCGTCCTGAACCTCATCTATAGCAGCAATCGACTCGTAGGCTGGCGCGAATTTCTGGTCAATGATGACTGGACGCATCCGGACTCCGAACGGGATGTCTATCATGGAAGATAGAGTTGCTAGAGAATCTGTGAACCTGTTGTTCTCTCTTAGTAGATGAGCAAAGTTTAGCTTCTCAAACCGAGGAATTAACAAATCCAAGGTCTGGTGATACATCATCATCTTTTCTTCTTTGACTTTCCAATCTCTTTTTGCTTGAGACACAACAAGGTTCGAGTCCCCGATGACGTCCAACCGCCTTGCCTCTAGTTCTATGGCTGCTTCTAGACCGGCAATGCATGCCTCATATTCTGCTTCGTTGTTCGAGACTTTGAACCGGAGTTTGAAGGCTAGAGGGATACGGGAATTGTCAGGTGCTATCAGCAGCACCCCTATCCCATACTCATATTGATTTGATGCTCCGTCAAAGTACATCGCCCAAGTTTCATCGTCGATGTGCAAAATGGCTTCATCTGGGAATAAGTACTCGACTGCTTCACCCCCTTCCATTGGATGGTCGGCTAAGAATTCTGCTACTGCTCTTCCCTTGACTGACTTGGGCGTCACATATTTCAGATTGAATTCGGAGAGCAACAGCAACCAACGAGCTAGCCTACCCGTAAGTGCTGGTTTCTCGAAAAGATATTTGATGGGATCGAGTCGTGAAACCAACATTACGAAGTGAGCTAACAGGTAGTGCCGCAGCTTCCTGGTAGCCCATACTAAAGCTAAGCAAGCCTTCTCCAACGGTGTGTAGCGAGTCTCATACTCTAGCACCTTCTTGCTCAGATAGTAGATGGCTTTCTCTACTTTGTCCTCTGATTCCTGCGCGAGCATACAACCCATTGTAGTCTCAGTCACTGAAAGGTACAATATCAACAGTTTTCCCGGCTCTGGTGACGACAACACGGGCGGGTTCTGTAAGTATTCCTTGATCTGTTCAAAAGCAGCTTGGCATTGGCCGTTCCATTGGAATTTCTTTCCTTTCTTTAGGAGAGCAAAAAGTGGTTCACAAGTCAAGGTTAATTTTGAGATAAACCGCCTTATGAATTGCACTTTACCCAGAAAGCCTTGCACCTCCTTTTCAGTCCTTGGTGGGGACATTTCTAGGATGGCTTTGATTTTGGAAGGGTCGACTTCGATACCTCTTTGTGTAATCAGAAACCCCAACATTTTTCCCGCTGTAACACTGAATGTACATTTTTGAGGATTCAGCCACAACCAGAATTCTCTAATCCTTTGAAAGAACTTTTGTAAGTCGGTGTAGTGGCCCTCTCTTTCTTTGGACTTGACAATCATGTCATCCACATACACCTCAACCTCTTTATGGATCATGTCATGCAATATTGTGGTCGCGGCCCATTGATAAGTAGCTCTAGCATTCTTCAACCCAAACAGCATTACTCTGTAGCAGTACGTCCCCCACGGGGTGGTGAATGCAGTCTTTTCCCGATCTTCAGGTGCCATCACTATCTGATTGTATCCTGAGAAGCCATCCATGAATGAGAGCAAAGCATGCCATGCTGTGAAGTCCACTAACTCATCGATATGCGGCAAGGGAAAGTCGTCCTTCGGACTGGCTCTGTTCAAATCCCTGAAATCTACACATACTCGGATTCTGCCATCCTTCTTCAGCACCGAAACAATGTTGGCTAACCAAGTCGGGTATTCGGATACCAGCAGGAAGCCTGCGTCGATTTGCTTGGTGACCTCTTCCTTAATCTTGAGAGCCCAATCCGGGCTGATCCTCCTGAGTTTTTGTTTGATAGGTTGGGCCTCGGGGTCAAGGAGGATCCGGTGCTGTACAATTTCAGGATCGATCCCAGGTATGTCTTTGTAGGACCATGCGAAAACATCTTTGAAATCTTTTAATAAAGCGACTAAGCGCTCGCGTTCCTCCGAAGACAACGTGGACCCGATCTAGACCAGTCGCGGGTCCTCCTCAGTACCAATATTCACGGTAGTGATTTCATCCATTAGGGGTTTAACAAATTTCTCCTGCTCTTGTTCAATTAAGCGTTGCAAAGTTGGAGGAATTTCTTCCTCGTCGTTTTCATCAAAATTTTGATAGTCTGAGTTAATGCAACAAATCAAGGGCATAAAAAAGTACTCAGAAACCACAGTTATTTGATTCTCATTAAGCACATCCAAATCGTCCGATTCCTCGGTTACAATAGACTCGAAAGAAAAAAACGACACAGACAAGGCGTCACATTCGGGTTATCATCGGGATTACGGACTCGGACTCGAGACTTCGGTCGAGCTGGAACCTGATTCCGACTCACAAGACTCGGTGGAATCAGATTCCGGCTCACTACCTGACCCGGTACTACTGGACAAAAATCCCTCTTCATATTGCCAAGTGAGAGAGGGTGCGATAGATACATTGAAGATAGTTGCTGGTAGGCCCACAGCCATTTCATTCCCGATCATGGAAACCGAGAAGTTATCCCCCAAGCACTTATGGTCGATCGGAGGATCTAAAAGTAGACATGCCGATGCTACCCCCATTTCAATTTCAGCGCCCTTGGAGTCCACTGCCTTATACTGCTCAACCTCAGCTGATGGGCCTGTCTACTTTTCGGCAACGTCATCCCCAGATAATTGTAGGTCAAAGAAAATCTTGAAGCCTGGCACGTGCTTCTTCTCCGCGTTCAGCCACGGCTCGGGGAAGCCACAAAACGGAAAGTCCTTCCCCTCCCGGACGAAATGTCCGTTCAGGGTACCCTGAATGGGCCGGTGCATTAAGTCAAAAGGCTTCCCCGCCTTCTTTGCACTGGCTCTCCCAGCCACTTCCTTCCCCTTTCTTATCCAATCTTCTTTGGTGGGCTGATAACCCAATCCAAAGGTATGAGGGTTATGTGGCACTTCGGCCAATGCTGCGATGCCCTTTCGGCCGCTCCTTCCTAATCCCATCCCGGGGACGTGTTGTAGCTTTTTTATGAGGTATACAGATTGATCACTGACATACACTCCCTCATTAACAGCCATGATGTTTTGCACCACCCTAGCCTCGGCTAAGGTAAAACCTGACAGAAACATATCCTCCATGCCGTGCTCAATTTCTAGGATTGGCGTAGATACCTCTGGGGGTGGATGGATCGATGAATTCCTGAAAACAATGGCTACTCCCTTTCCATAGGGGTATTTCACCATCTGATGCAAAGTAGAAGAGACTGGCTTCACTTGGTGCAACCACGGCTGCCCCATGAGTAGATTAAAGGTTGCAGGAACGTCTAAGACATGGAATTCAATGTTGTGTTGTCCTAGACCAATCTGGGTCTAAATTTTGACAGTCCCCATCACCTCCCTGCTGGTGTTATCATAGGCTCTGATCACTGGAGTAGTCGGCACAAAGTCCGCGGGCTTTAACCCAATTGCATATGCTGTCCTTGACGGGCACACATTAATGGCGGATCCCATGTCGACATGAACCACTGGCACCCACTTGTCTCTACATACCATAGAGATGTAGAGGGGTTTGTTATGATTTGCGCCCTCAGGCGGCAGTTCTTTGTCTGAAAAGGTTATCGTCGGGGAACCTCCACCCGGAAAGACCAGTCCAACTAGTTGCTCTGGTGTGGTATCCATAGAGAGTTTAGCCTTGTCCATAGCAGATAGGACAACCTGTTTGTGCACTCGTGACGCCATAAGCAGTCCCCAGATGGAGATGTCTGCTTGTATCTTCTTCAGCTGCTTCAGTACAACCTCTTCTTTAATCTGCTTCTCTTTTTGCTTTTCAGTTTCTTTATCCTTCCCAGATGCCTCTGGTTGGTCTAGGTGCGGGGCCTTGAAATACCACCCACTTCTTGTCATGTGATCAACCTCATCGAGATACCAGGTGTCGTCTGGTTGATTGCTCCCCCAATCTTCGTCTGTGTGGGCAAGACATAAATCATCGTCTTCCCACCACATTCCGTTGGTATTCAAAAGGCACCTGTCTGGCTCTGGCATGATTGTACTCGCGACACTTTCAGCCCACATGCTCACAACATCTTCTGTCCTTATGCCCCCAGCATTTTCAATCCCCTCATGGGTTTTGGCTTTACCGGTTCTCTCAGAACCCTGTTGTTCTACCTGCGTCAGCGCAGTTTGTTGTTCAGCTTTACCTGTATTCACAACGCTCCTGTCCTAAGTGAAATTCTTCGTACCGGCGCTCTCCAGCAATGTACTCTAAATTCTGGCTCTTCCGGCCACAACTGATACCCTCACCCCTGCCGGGCCCTGTTGGAACTCTACAACATCCGGTTGATCACCCAGCCATCTGGTAGCCTCTGCTGATTCCTCATAATCAAACCAGTTGACTGCTGCGTCCCCTGATTCCTGGTCATTGAAAAGCTGGAGGTTAGCAAAGTCCTCCTCTACGGCCGTTAAATCCTCTGTCCCCTGCTCAAATCCATCCCCCTAGATCACACACAGTTCTGCTCTTTCTGGCAATTCTACACTTGGTTCAGACTGGCCTGCTGACAAAATGTAATCACTCGGATCGTAGGCTTCCCCAGCAAAATTCCCAGACTGCTCAAACCCTGACTTAACAGTTCCATCCTCCTCTGCAACCTCCTCTGTACTCTCTTCAATAGCCACCACCATTGTCTTAGGTTGGGTTGTGGAGATGTCCATCATGCACAAAAGGTCAGTGCAATCGGGAAGGAGCACCTCCGGCTTAGGTAGATGGGAAGGAGTGATATAGATGCTAGGATCGTAGGACACGACCCCAGTCTGGATAAAGTTAATTCTTTTGGGAGGTGGAGCTTGGTTGTGTGTAGGGAGTGGGTTGGTTGTGACATTGGGTCTTTCTGGTGGCAAAATCACCTGTTTGTCAACGAGATCTTGAATCTCGTGACGCAACCTGAAACATTGGTCGGTGTCATGGCCATGTTGCTGGTGATATGCACAATATTTGGTTGGGTTGTGAGTGGGGGGTAGTGGATTTGGTAACGGCCTTGGCTCCAGGGGTTTTAGATGCCTTTTTCTGATTAAGACCCCTAGAGCCTTGGACAGGGGCATGTACAATGAGGTGAAGGTTCTTTGGCCTCTGGGTTGGTATTTAGTGCAGTGTATTGCTTAGGATGCCTTTGGAGAAGGGTGTGGCTGCCATGGGCCTTGGAAGGGGAGGGGGAATGGTGGCGACCATGCTTACCTCCGAAGTTCTTGCTTGATTCTTGATGCCACTCGAACTGCATTGTTCTTTGATTAAAGGTTCTCCGGGGTTGCTCCCTGTCTTGGTCAATCAGACCCTGTTTCATCGCATCTTCAATTTGTACCCCCATCTCGTGTAGATCCGAAAAGTTGGGGGAAGGGGAGCACAATCATTTTTTGCATCAGTTTTGGCTGGAGATTGCGCACAATCATCCTGATCTGGTCCTTATCGGTGGGCCTTAAAGTCATCATCGAGCTTTCGCCCTCCATCGGGTTACGAAATCCGAGAAACTCTCTTTAGGCTCCTGCCTTGTTGTTTCGAGATCTCGATTCGTAATCTCGATTTGGGTGTTGTAAGAGTATTGCTCAACAAAGGCCTCGGCCATTTCATCCCAATTTCGCTTGACATCATCCTCCAACTTCGCATACTAGATAGCGGCCACTCTTGACAGGGTCCGGCCGAATAGCGAAAGTTTCAGGGGTCTGGTGAGGCCCATCGGCCGTAATATATCTGAGAATAGCCGGAGGTGGACCATGGGATCACCAGATCCGTAGAAGCGATCGATCTGCGGCATTTTGAATCTATCCGGTAGCGTCACAGCCACATCGGTATATCCGTCCTCGATATCCGGAATAGCCTTTACCCCTTGGGATTTTTTGAATAGCTTCTCGAGCTTGCTCAATTTTAGTGCTGTAGGGTCTACTTTGAACTCGAAAGGAGAGTTCGGGTGGTTGACTGGTGTATGTACCTTGGACAGTTGAGGCGGGAGTGGGGGCGGAGCTGGCCCCGTTGGAAGGTCTGTGTCCTCCTGGATGTTCTGGACATTTGGCAAGGTGTTTTGGATGTTTGGCAGGACATTTTGGGTAGTTGGTGTTTGTTCGGGTATTGGGAACCCTGGTGGGGAAGGAAATGGAAGCGAGGCAGATGCTCCGGCTTGCTGCTATAGCCGGGTAATTAGTTCCGCTTGTTGGGCCATGATTGTGGCCTGCTGTTTAGAGAACTCTACTTGGCGGACGGCGTCCTCCTGCATTTGCTTCATACTTTCTTGGAGTTGGCGCATCATTTTTTCTATTCCGGCCATATTCTGCTGATCTTGCTGACTGACTGGTATGTGCATCTCTATGGCAGAAACTGAGACCTCAGCCCGACTGTTCACTGCTAGGGTAAACCACTACTCTGGTAACCTTTGCTCAGACACATTCGCTTGGCCTTGTCGTCGACAATAGGGGTAGAGAATGGAACACTGGCTGTCCGTTAACCAGATTCTCAGATCGATTGAGCCGACGACCTCTTGTCCAAAGTGCTTGGGGAATATCTGCTGGGTTCGAAGCAATTGTGCTAAAACTGCCCCTAGCAAAAAGATAAATAAAGCAATAAGGAAATAAATGACCAAATAAATGAACAGCATAACAGCTTTAAAATAAATACACAAAACACAGCTGGGCATAACAACACACGGTCGATAAGCTGAATACACACTGTCCTCAAACACTGATCACTATCCCTGAATCACTGTCCCCAAAACTAAATCTGATACCCGCAGATAACTGATTCTCAAACACTGACTGATGCCCCCAGGCCTGATGCCCAAACTCGCAAACTGATACACGCATTTCCCTGTAGAGACGCACTCTAAAAGCACATAACAGATAAGTGAGAGCCAAAACACCCCTATGTTGGGGTAGGGTTTCTCTGTCCTATTTTGTCAGGAGCTAGGGTTTCCCTACGCACGCAACGGTTTCAAACAACCTATATCGGGTAAGCAACCTGTCCTAGTTTGGAATGGTCAATATGGATTCCGAATATGCACTAGGTCGAATGGTCAAAAGGGTGCCCCGGTAAAACCGGGTTTGTGTTCTATCTTGGCGAGCATGAATCGGTAAGCCTTATGGCACGCAGCCTCTGGCAAACCGCTCAGGAATAGCAGACGGCAAACACGGTGTCCTAGGCGCACCAATGCAAATGTAATGCAAAGAAACAAATGTAGTAAAAACCAGATATCACGAGTTCGAGTCAAGTTCTCTAAATCCCCGGCCAGTCGCCGAATCAGAGGCGTCCCGAACGCCCCGGGAGGGTTGAGTTCCCCGTTCTGTTCATTTTGGGCTCACTACAGTTCAGGACTCAAATTGTCATGGTTCGTAATCTAAACCAAAGAGTCCAAATCCGACAAATCGTTTTGAGAAAACAGATTTTTGAAAGAAGTGCCAAACATGGACTGCTTTGCCAGATACAGAGTCGCCACCTAAATATTTTATTTTGGGAAATTTAGGAAACCCTGACTCGTGCTTAAGGCCACGTGTCCGTCATCACGAAAGTTGCCTCGGCTCGGGAACTTGGGTACGATTGGGGAAGGTAACTTCGTGAGCACCCCCGCTCGCCCGATCAAAGATCGGCCTCTACTAACCATGATATCTAGTTTTGAAAACATTATGCATTCTTATTCCGGTTATTAGCCTAGATTTTACTATGTGATGCGCACAGCATACAAGTATAGACTGGATCGCCTGAATTGGAACAAAACATTTCATGTTTGTTTTTGAAAGATGGTTTGTTACCCGCAAGTCGGCTTTAAAATGCAGATTTTGCCACCCTCAGGTGGGCTTAGAAAAGATGGTTTTGCCACTATCTAGTGGGCTTAAAACTCACAGTTGATGATTTGCTCCAATCCAAATAATCCAACCTTCACCCACAGGCATTCAGACAGTTATATCACATAAGCAAATAGCCTCATGGTAAGCATGCTATCATGGCAGTCACTTACACACATGCAAGGATGCTAAAGCATAAAAACTTACCGAGTACTCCAAGCCAAAACAGAAGCTAATTAGAAATCATGCATGATCCTAACTATATAGAAATGCCTAATGCAACACATGCAATAATGCAACTAAGATAGGCTCGGCTATTCTAAATATGGCATATGGAATGCTACAGCTAACAAGTATTCAACTTGGAATTGAAATACAATGCAGCAAGTTATGATGCGCCGAGCCCAGTGCATGCAAAACAGATGAATGAATGCAAACATGCTATCATACTGTATGCTTATTGAAACATGCCCTATTCTAACCATCATAAGCTGGTAAATAAAAGGGAGAGAAAGACGTGGGGTTAGAAGACATACATCACACGCACGCACACTTATTACAACATTGCCCTCACTCGGAGGGTCCGAATAAATAATATACAGTCCCAAATGAATGATACAGTCCAAATAAGTAGAAAATCCTAATTAATTAACAAATTAATCTAGGAAAGCAATAAATGGCACACAAATCCATGGACCGCCTCGGCTCTGTTCCAAATGATGAATGATGCATGCTCGGGTTGTTTGGCGCAGAAATCCATTGCGATGCCCCAATTAGCCGCTGTTTACAATTAAGCCCGGAATGTTGCGCAAAGCCCCAAAAGATTGCCGGTTTCTGATTTGCTACAACAGGGAGCAGGAAAGGGGCATGGCAATGTATTTTCACATATGTATGCTGGACTACTCTTCAGGGAGCGTAGTCCTCGATGCTTGTGCCACCAATCACGCATATCG
Source organism: Camellia lanceoleosa (assembly GCA_025200525.1). Classification (NCBI taxonomy): domain Eukaryota; kingdom Viridiplantae; phylum Streptophyta; class Magnoliopsida; order Ericales; family Theaceae; genus Camellia; species Camellia lanceoleosa. The sequence goes on from CM045770.1 coordinate 12,951,205, forward strand.
ATGCATGATGGCCGAGGAGCCGAATTGCACGAATTAATATGAAATGAATGCACACATAAACACAACAAGGCCTAAACTCCATCATGGATAATCCGAATTAATGCGATTGGGAATTGAGACACGTTCCGTCACTTAGAGTATGAAACGTCCCTCGTTTCCCGTGCTCGGGTTAACTCCTATCCCAAGCACAATGCAATATGCATGACATGCATGAATGCAACTAATATACAACCTAGTATACACAATGCTATGAGATGGCATACATGATACACGATGTAACATGGCATACACGATGCTCTAACATGCAACCTAGCATACACAATGCTATGGATCGAAATGGCATACGCAATGCATGATGGACTTACGCCAATATGAGTGGACCTCAGCCACACTCACATCAGTGGCCATAAGGTGAAAATGAGACACTCGAGATGCGTGCACACATGCACGCAAACCGAGGACCGAACCTAGGGCACGAATGCCACTCTAACAAGGCATGACAAGGCATGAAATATGGCATACAAGCATGCAAGTTCCAGCACTGAAATGTGATGCAAAATGGCCCCGAAACATGGAAACATGGAAACATGGCATCCGATGCATGGAATGGTCCCGAAACACAAAACTAGGCACAAGCATTGACCTATAGCTATACAAAACATGCATTATTTGATCATGAAGAATAAAGAAATAATCAAGGCAGTCCTAAAACATGAACAATTCTAGTTCAAAGCATGGCCAAAAGATTCTAGCAAGATGGACTAAAATAGCATGCGATTTCGACTAGCAAACATGATTTACATGGCACGTATATGAAGCAAGTGAGAACTCATCAAACCAGAAAAAATCAGTGAATAGAACATGCCAAAACATACCCAAATAACCACTGAAATGCAACCAACACATGCACAAATGATGGGTTCTTTTAGAGGGCATACAAAGGGGTTATTAAGCACATGCATCAAGGACACTTAGCATGGCACAAACAACTCTGAAAATCAAATATGATAGCTCCAAAACTCACCAAATTGACCCTGAAATGTGACTTCAAAGCATGTAAAGAGGGGTCCCTTTGGAAGGCCAAAATGACCATCAAACAAGTCAAGGTGAGAGGGGGGTCATCCCCCTCTGATTTGGAGGCTCAAAACTGTGTGTTAGCCACTGAAAATCCACTGGATTTCAGTGGCTAGATGGCCAAACAAAGCATGCAACAAGAGCTTAGGTGTAGGGCTCAAAATAAGAGACAATGAAGCATACAAAGAGGCATATGATCTCAAAAAAAATGGGACCTCAAACAAACTTGAAGATAAGATTAAAACAAGATATTTTTCAGTTTATGACAACTCTAAAAAATGAACACAAGTAGGGCTAATCTATCATGCAAAAATGGCCCTAAAAGAGAGATTAGAGACAAGGGGCAGTAGCTGGCCTCAAATAGCAAAGAGCCCTTCAAAAAAGTTGAAGAGGGGCTAAAAAAAAGGCAGTTCACAACTTATATCAAGTCTCGAAAATAAGCACAAGTGAGGCTACAATATGATGTAAAAATGGCCCTAAAAGAGAGATAGAAAGCAATAGGCAGTAGCTGACCTCAAAAAGTGATGAGCCCTTCAACAAAGTTGAATAGGGGCTTAAAATAAAGCAGTTTACAGTTTGGCTCGAAGCCCATAAACGCTTACAAACAGGGCTAACATATCATGCAAGAAAACGGCCAAAAGAGAGATAAAAGGGAAAGGAATAGTAGATGGCCTCAAACAGAGAAAAACCCTTGATCAAACATGAAGATAAGCTCAAAATAAGACCATTTCCAGTTTGGTTCGGAGCCCAAAAATGTAAGCAACTGTGGCTTATAGATGAAGCAAGAAAAAGATTAGAAAAGGAAAAAAAAGGACTCACCCTTGTAGAACCAAACTTGGACTTTTTCGACCGTGTTTGGGAGTTCTCAACCTCTGAAATCATCTTAGGGCTGGAATGGAGTGTGGAGGTGTGGTGCTATGAGTTGTAGTGTAAAGGGTGCAAGAACCTTAGGGTTTGAAGGGTTGGAATAGTGAAAATGAAGGGAGAAGGGGGGAGAGCTTTTTGCTGATTTTTGTAACCCTTAATCAAGGAGGAGGGGTGCTGGTTATATAGAGGAGGAGTGAAGGAAAATGGGGGAAAAATCAAATTCAAATTTTCCCCCCAAAAGGGCAGATCCCCGGGCAGGGGTCTAGGGAAAAACAGAGGGTACAGCTGTAAGGAATCAGGAGAGAGGAACATGGCCGGCCAGGTTCAGGAGGTTCAGGGAGCCGGCCGGCCACCTCCCTTGGCCGGCTGGCCAGGGTCAAAAGGGTCATTCTCAATTGGTGGCCGGCCATCCCAAAAAGGTGGCCTCCCATGTGTGTACAACAAAGCTATGTGGAGAAAAACCAGGAAATGTAACCTAGGAGAGAGAAAAACCAACTTTTTAGAGGGGTTCAAAAGGGTCTGGAAGATTTGATGGCCGGCCTATCCATATTGGTGGCCTCCTAGGTGTGTACAACACAATGGTGTGGAGGAAAGTCAGAAAAATTGGCCCGGGGATGGAAAAAGTCAGCTTGCTAGTGAAGAAAACGGGCGATAAAGAGCGATGAAGGAATAAAGCTGGTCTTCAGAACAATTGCTGGCCTCCCACCCTTCTACGACCTTTCTAACAATGAAAATAAGGTCTCCGCCAAAAATGGACCCAAACCGATGTAAAACGAAGGTTCGGGGGCCAAAATGCGCAGTCTGGGGCCCCGAAAACAAGCTGTTAAGCACTGGAGGTGGCGTTCGACCAAGAAGTTGGTCTCTTGAGCCACAGTGTCCTCCAAAAGGGAGGAAATAAGGTGTATGCCAAAAACCGGAGCAAACGGAGGTGGTTAAGCGGTCCCGAACCGAGGCACACGGCCGACGGCTCCGAAAATCGAGAACCGAGCTCCAAACGGGAAAAATGGCCTACGACCATGAAATGCAGCCTACGGCCACTGAGAGATGGTCTACGCGACCTCTCCCTCCCTTTGGGGAGAGAAAACAAGGAAAACATATCCTAGTTCGCAAATCGAGGCAAGGCACAAAAGGGTCCGGAAGTCCGGAGGCAAGGCTCGCAGCCGAGACTCCGCAACCTCAGAACGAGCACAATATACAACATCACCAAGCGCTCAATCGATGACGTCTTAGTCTTAAGGTCGGTCAAAAATAGGGTGTCTACAGCTGCTGTAAAAGAGTGTGATGGCAACAAAGCCCCAGGCCCAGATAGGTTTAATATGATGTTCTTTCAAAAAGGGTGGAAGTTCTTGAAAGGTGACATTATGAAGTTTATGAAGGAATTCTATAGCAACTGTAAATTGGGGTATGGGGTAAATTGTTCTTTTGTTGCTCTTATTCCCAAAAAGGAGAATCCAACCTCTCTTCTTGATTATAGACCGATTAGCCTTATAAATTCCCCATATAAGGTGCTGTCTATGGTTTAGGCTAATAGATTGAAACAAGTCCTGCCTACTGTGATTGATAAGACCCAATCTGTAAGAACCTAAATTTTTAGACAAATAATTAGTTTATTAATAATAATATTAAGTCAATCAATAGTGATTATTAAACTATTAAATTATATTGTTATAATATTAATAGCACCATAATTAATACCAATATTATATTCTTTTAAATAAAATTATTTGTCTTGCTGTGATTAAATTTCTGTATCAAAATACAGTTGTGGAAGCTAAATGAGTTAAATAAATAGTAACTGAATTAATCAGAGGATAGTGGGGAGCAAAATATCCAGTGACTAGGTTATATATATTTATTCAATTGATTTTTTTTTAATCAAAATTCATTTTGGGAAGAGAAATTCAGCCCAGGCACGTCTTGGCTTGCTGCCACTCTATGCTCACATGCATAGATGGCCAATTTCAAGACCTTGCCAATGCAGCCACGATATGCAGCAGTTGTAAACTATCCTATTAGGTGGTGTTTCCTAAGCCAAAAGAGAAATAAAATAAAACTAAAATAATAATAATAATAATAATAATAAAAATTAGGCCTCAAACTCCTACAATTAGGAGCATTCTTCAGCAATCCCTTGCACACACATACGTGACTAAGCAAACAAGAGGGAGAGAGGAAGAGAAAGCTAGAGGGGAAGGAGAGAAGAGAGGAGAAGAAGGGCTCAATACTTGAGAATTTTTTTTACTTCATTGAGGTAAAGAAATACTCAACCCCTACCCTTCCTTAGATGTTTTCTTAAACCTACACATTAAAAATATGCAAGAGTGTGTATTGATAATACACAAATGCTCAATGCATGTTACATTTGGATAGAATGATAATCTTATGATTAGGTGATTTCTGTCTTTTTTACAAATATGGGTTAGGTGGTTTAGCTAATGATTTTGCTTTTTATGTGATCAAGTATTCTCCATTGTTGAATCAATCTCGCATGTTTATGAATTTATGTTTACTCTTCATCAATATTAATTTCTGTTATCACTAATGAAAGTAAATATGAAGGATTAGAGTTTCACATGGGAATAATAGTAAGAAACATTTTTTTTGTCTTGCATGTGATTCATGGTGGACACAAAGTGTGTTTTTCACAAAACTAATAAACTTCCAGCAAAAACAGATTTTAATCTGTTTTGAACAAACCCTAAACAAACTCATGAGAATACTTTCATAAAATTCTAAACTACGGGAGTTAGTTTAGCATGTTTTCATGACACTAGAATATTGAAGAAAATTATTTGACAACGTTTTCATGGCCTGAATATATTTTTAACCTCATTGCTGTTTGGAGGCAGCAGCAATGCTGATTTTACCAGGTCACCGTTTATTCCAAAAAATGAATTTTCAAGTGATTCAAATTGGAAAAGTTAGATTTTTAAGTTGCCTTTCAAACGCCACTGGTTTCATAATTTTTTTCTAAGTATTGAGAGAGAAACACCAATTTTTCCAAAAGGTGACAGAATCTGTCCAGTTTTCTTATAAAAATCATTTGACCATCTTTGGCTGGTTTTCAGCCTTCACACTCTTCTGGAAATGTGTTCTAAACTCAAAAATTTAGCAAACTGTTCTAGCCATGCCTATTGTTAACACCATTTGAGGCCCCTTTTTATTTTTTAAACCCGGATCACCTGTGCTGGAGGTGAATGTAACTCACTGTCCCAGCAAACCAGGCTTCTTCCAAAATTTTTTTCTCCATTTTAAAATCATTTTTAGCCCTGGTATTCTGCTTGAAATATTTTCCTAACTCGATGAACTAGCACCAGTTAAAATATTATAATGGTTGAACATCGTTTGGTATAGGTTTCATATTTTTTTTTACCATACAGTGCTGAAAGAAGTAGTGTGTGAATTCCTAAGAAATTTTGCGATAATTCCTAAGACATTCTATCATATTTATTTTGGTTGTCATACACGATTGTGTTGTGCTATATAAACATTACAACACTATAGTTTTCAAACTAAAACTCGTACATGTATCAAAATGTGAATTGGACAAAGTAAAGGGACACGGAATCGAACAGGTACATTAAAATTTAAAAGAGATGGGGTGAGCCCGGTTTAGAATTTTGCGCAAGTGAGTTGTGAACCCTAACATGGCACGGGAAGGTACTTCGGCTCTTATCAGTACAAGCGATATAAGGTTGGTGGTGCGAGTGTCACAACATAGACCGGTCCCTTGGGGCAGACCATGATGTCATGACTCGGGTACGTAACGCTGGTGCGTGGGCATCATTGGTAGTTACAGTAAGTAACATTTGAATATTTGACCATGGGGGAGTCAGAATTGCCCGTGGCCATTGCTTAGCGGTTGAGGGGAAATAGTATTCCGCGGGGAGTTACTTAAATTTATCTGATAAACTGAATCTATGGGAATTTAAAAAGAAAAGCATGCATTTTTCTTATGATGAATCACTATTTCCGTTTGCCATTTTATTTATTTATTGTTATTATTTTAACTGTTGGCATTCCTGTTATGCTTATTAGATGCTACATGTTATTCTGTTACTAAGCATTATTCATTAATTGTTAGTGCTATTATCAGGGTGGGTACTTTTGGGTTGTAGTATATTACTGAGCTCGTCGCTCATTGGCATTCTCGCTGTCCTGGTGTCTTATGCCAGGTACCGAAAAAACCGAAGGAAACACCGAGGTGTTAAAAGGCAACATTCAACCCTGGTTTGCTTGAAGCGTGCCAAAATTCCATGAACCATTTTTTTTAGTTTTCTAGTTTTTCTTTAGTCTTTTTATATTTGTGTACTAAGACAAAGTTTTAAGTTTAATTGGAGTTGTAATTTAAGAACTTTTAGTTTCTGTGTTGTTAATTAATGGATGATGGTAAATTTGGTGGCAACATTGATGAGGATTCTTAATTAAGAAAATTGATTTTAAGTTTTAAACCCTATCATGATGTCCTTAAATTTTGGGGCGTCACACAATCTACGTTTGTTGGGGGAAAAATCATTCTTGATGGTGTGCTTATAGCTAATGAGGTGGTGGATTGGTGGAAAACATCAAAGAAGAAGGGCATTATTCTCAAATTGGATTTTCAAAAGGCTTACAACACTGTTAATTGGAACTATTTGTTGTAGATGTTAGATAGTTTTGGTTTTGGACCAAGATGGATTCGATGGATGAAAAAGTGTATAGAATCTGCTAGAATTTCCAAATTAGTAAATGGCTCACTGTAGACACCCCATTTTTGACCGTCCTCAAGACTTGGATGTCATCGTTTGAACACTCGATGATCATCCATGCTCGTGTTCATTTTGAGTTCCCGAAGGTCTCGGCCGCGTGCCTTGCCTTAGGATCTCTCAACGTATTTGTTTTGTGCTTGGTTGTGGACCAAGGACCTATGGCTTTGTTTCTGAGGGAAGAGGGTGGCTTGTTGGCCATCTCTACAACCCATCGGCCAAGCCTTGTGCTTGTCAGCCTTGTTTTCTTGTCATCGGCCATTAGTGATGGCCGATCGGCACTCTTTTTGGCCGATCGGCACCTTTTTTGGATGATCGGCCATATCTTTTGGCCGAGACCTTTTTTTCTGCTTTTGCAGATATTTTTCTTCCAGCTGGTGCCAGCTGTTGGTCACTTGGTGTGTCCTCCATACACGTGTATGGAAGGATTTGAACCAAGCTCTAGCTTGCTAAACAAGCTTGGGGCTTGTTTTTCTATAAGAAGGGAGACCCTGTAGACGCGCCCCTGTAGACACCCCATTTTTGACCGACCTTAAGACTCAAACGTCACCGATTGAGCGCTTGGTGATGATGCATATTGTGCTTATTTTGAGGTTTTAGAGTCTGGGCTGTGAGCCTTGCCTCCGGACTTTGGGGCTCTTTTGTGCTTTGCCTCGGTTTGCGAACCAGGCCCTGTTTTCTCTGTTTTCTTTTCCCGAAGGAGGGAGAGGTCTCGTAGACCATCTTTCAGTGGCCGTAGGCTACGTTTTGTGGTCGTAGGCCATTCATCCTGTTTGGAGGCTAGTTTCCGGTTTTCGGAGCCGTCGGCTGTGTGCCTCGGTTCGGGACCGCTTAACTACCTCCATTTGCTCCGATTGTTGGCACACACCTTGTCTCATCCCCTTAGAGGGACACTGTGTCCCGGGAGACCACCTTTGTGGTCATATGCCACCTCCGGTGCTTAACCGCTTGTTTTCGGGGCCTCGGGCCGCGCGTTTTGGCCCCCGAACCCTCGTTTTGCATCGGTTAGGGTTCATTTTTGGTATGGACCCTATTTTCATTAGAACGGTGGTAAGATGGTGGGAGACCAGCAATTCTTTCAAAAACCATTTTCTCTCTCCTCCAGCCGATTTTTCTGATAGAAAGCTGGTTTTTCTCACTTTTGAGCCACAATTTCTAGTTTTTCATACCACCATTGTGTTGTACTCATCTGGGAGGCCACCAATATGGGTAGGCTGACCAGTATTTCTTCTTTACCCTTTTGAACCTTGCTAAAAAGATGGTTTTTCTCTCTCTTGGGTCACATTTTTTGGGTTTTTCATACCACCATTGTGTTGCACTCATCTGGGAGGCCACCAATATGGGTAGGCCGACCAGTATTTCTCATTGACCCTTTTGACCCCTGGTCGGCTGACCAGGTAAGGTGGTAGGCTGACCACCTGAACCGGTCGGCCACCTTTACGCTTTTGTCCCAGGTTGAAGCCGTGTGCAGTTGGAAGCCTCAGAAGTGATCCTCCACACACGTGTATGGACGACCTTTGAGCCTAGTTTTAAGCTTCCCAGAGAAGCTTTGGCCCCTCTCCTCTATAAAGGGAGGCCTCCTCTTCCATTGCTAGGGTTGAAGCTTTTGGTTAGAGCATACATACACTTCCCTCCATATCTCTCACTTTCAAGCCCCAAAACTCCATTATTCTTGGCCATTTACACTACACCTCATAGCCTACCACCTCCACCATCCATTCAATCACCTTGGAGCTATTTTTCAGAGGTTGAAGGCTCACCTTCTTGGTCCAGAAGTTGCTGGAGGTCTTCTCTACAAGGGTAAGTCTCTATTTACCCCGTTTTGACATTGTTTTGCTTCATTGTTTAGCCTTATTTTCAAGAATTTTTGAGCTTTGACATGAACTGAAAAGTGTCTTATTTTGAACCCCTCTCGAAGTTTGTTTAAGGAATTTTTTCTGTTAGAGGTCATTTACCTCCTTGTATGCTCCATCCCTCTTTTAAGGCTTATTTTGCTTCATATCTTAGCCTTATTTGCAAGCATTTTTGGACTTTGACTTAAACTATAAAAAGTCTTGTTTTGAGCTTATAAACATTTTTGTTTCAGGTCTTTTTCTGTTTGGGGTCATCTACCCCCTTTCATGCTTCATTTCCTCATGCCTTGAGCCATGCATTTGAGCATTTGCATTGGCCTTGGTTTGGCCTTTTAGCCACTAAAATCTAGTGGATTTTCAGTGGCTTAGATGTGACTTTGAGCCTTAAAATCAGAGAGGGGTGACCCTCTCACCCCTTGTTCTCTTGACTAGCTTTGTTGGCCTTCCAAAGGGGCTCCTACTTGCATGTTGTGAAGCCACATTTCAGGCCCTGTTTGGAGAGTTTTAAGGTCTGCCTTGACTCTATCTAGAGCCCATTTTTCCATATTTTGTGTCTTTAATGCATGTGTAGAACAATCCCATTCAAGGCCTTTCAAAGGGACCTTTATTTGCATGTTTTCTAGACCCATTTCAGGCTCTTTTTAGTGGGTTTTAGGAAGAGGTGGTTTTGCCATTGTGTGTGTCCATCATGCATGTGTAGAACAACCCCCTTATTGGCCTTTCAAAGGAGCCCATCATTCTTGCATGCATTGACTGAGTTTCAGTGGTTATTTGGGCATATTTTAGCATGGCATACTTCTGTTTTTGACTGGTTTGGTGAGCCCTCATGTGCTTCATATACGTGTAGTGTAAATCATGGTTCACTAGCTTACTTCGCATGCTTTGTTGATCCTTGATTTTAACACTTTTTGGCCATGCCTTAAACTGATATTGTGCTTATTTTGGACTGCCCTAGCTCTATTTTTGGGTCTCATGATTGAATGATGTTGGTTTTGCACGCTTGTAGTTCAATACCCATGCTTAACTTTGAGTTTTGAGGTCCATTCCATGCATATACTGAGGTGTGTTCATGTTTTGGGCTCATTATACATCATATTTCAGAGCTTGTTTTAATGCCATATTGCCATGTTTTGTATTCTTTAAATGTGTTTGAGAGTCGGGCTTGTATGCCTCATTTACCAACCATTGAATGAGCTCCATTGCGTTGCATTCCGAGCCATCATTTTAGGCCATTTCCCCACTATTTCAGACCTGTCTAGGGTCTGTTTGGGGTTGGTTTTTCCATTGGTGCATTGCTTTGGGTACCTCTAGAGTAACGCACTTCACTAGTTTTGGTACCCGGGCCCCCTAGCTTGCATTGTGTGCCATATTTGCATTTTTTTGGACCATCTTTTGTGCCATTTCAGAGCTGCATCATGTGTCATTCTATTCCATACTTCATCCTCTGCCATGCTTAGTGAGATTTGCATGTTATGCCTTAGGATCGGTCCTTTGCATCCGTGCATGTTTGCATGTGTTTCGGTCGTCTCATTTCCATCATATGGCCACTGATTTGAGTGTGGCTGAGGTCCACTCATATTGGTGTAAGTTCATCTTACATTGAGCATGCCATTTGGTTCATGTTGTTGCATGTTTGACCATCGCATTGTGTATGCCATTGTAGTTCATAGCATTGCGTATGCTAGGTTGCATGTTAGTCGCATTGTGTATGCCATGCATATTGCATTGTGTTTGGAGCAGGGTTTAGTCCAAACACGGAAAACGAAGGACGTTTCATACTCAAAGTGACGAAACGTGTCTCAATTCCCGGTCGCCGACACTCCGGATTATCCATGATGGAGTCTAGGCCTTGTTGTCTTATCATGTGCATTCATTTCACATCGAGTCGTGCAATTTGACTCCTCGGCCATTATGCATCGAGATGCGTGATTGGTGGCGCAAGGATCGAGGTATGCATACATATGTGAAAATATTTTGCCATGGCCCCCTTTCTTGCTCTCTGTTGCAGCAAATCAGAAATCAGCAGCCTTCTAGAGCTTTGCACAACATTCCGGGATTAATTGCAAACAGAGGCGAATCGGGGCATCGCAATGGATTTCCGCGCCAGGCAACTCAAGCATGCATCATTCATCATTCGGAACAGAGCTGAGGCGGTCCATGGATTTGCATATTAGTCTATTTTGCTTTTCTAGTTAATTTGTTAATTAATTAGGGTTTGTACTTATTTGGATCAGATATTTATTCGGACCCTCCGAGCGAGGGCAACATTGTAATAAGTGTGCGTGCGTGTGATGTATGTCTTCCAACCGCACATCTTTCTCCCTTTTATTTACCAGCTTATGATCGTTAGTTTATGGCATGTTTCAATTAGCATACTTATGCTCGCATGTTTGCATCCATTCATCTGTTTTGCATGCACCGGGCTCGGCACATCATACTGACTGCATTGTATTTCGATTCCGAGTTGAATACTTGTTAGCTGTAGCATTTCACATGCCATCTTTAGAATAGCTGAGCCTATTGTAGTTGCATTTTTGCATATGTTGCATTAGGCATTTCTGTATAGTTAGGACCATGCATGGATTTCTAACATAGCTTCTATTTTGGCTTGGAGTACTCGGTAAGTGTTTATGCTTTAGCATCCTTGCATGCGTGTGAGTGATTGCCATGATAGCATGTTTACCATGACGCTATGTGCTTATGTGATATATCTGCCTGAATGCCTGTGGGTGAAGGTTGGATTATCTGAATTGGAATAATGCATTGACTGTGAGTTTTAAGCCCACTTGAGAGTGGCAAATCATCTTGTTTCCTAAGCCCACCTGAGGGTGGCAAATCCACATTTTAGCCTACTTGCGAGTAGCACCTTCAAACCATTTTTCAAAACGAACATGAGATGTTTTGTTCCAATTCAGGTGACCCAGTCTATACTTGTATGTTGTGCGCATCACATAGTAATTCTAGGCTGATAATCGGAATAAGAACACATAACGTTTTCAAAACTCGATATCATGGTTAGTAGAGGCCGATCTTTGATTGGGCGAGCGGGGGTGCTCACGAAGTGACCTTCCCCAATCGTACCCAAGTTCCCGAGCCGAGGCAACTTTGGTGATGACGGACACGTGGCCTTAGGCACGAGTCAGGGTTTCCTAAATTTCCCAAAATAAAATATTTAGGTGGCGACTCTGTATCTAGCAAAGCAGTCCATGTTTGGCACTTCTTTAAAAAAAAAATTTGTTTTCAAAAACGATTTGCCGGATTTGGACTCTTTGATGATTCATCGGTCTTGTATTGCACTCTACGAGATTAGATACAAGACCTTGACATTGAGTCCTGAACTGTAGTGAGCCCAAATGAACAAAACGGGATTTCCTTCCCGGGACGTTCGGGGATGTCTACAATTTCTGGCAACTCCACTGGGGATTTAGAGAATTTGACTCGAACTCATGATATCTGGTTTTGACTACACTTATGTGTTTCTTTGCATTACATTTGCATTGGTGCGCCTAGGACACCGTGTTTGCCATATGCTATTCCTGAACGGTTTACCGGAGGCTCGCTTCGAGAAGTGTGCCGTAAGGCTGACGGGTTGCGGGCTCTGCCACGACGGGAACACTAACCCCGGTTTTACCGGGGCACCCTCTTTGACCAATTGACCTGGTGCATATCGGAATCCATAGTGACCATTCCAAACTAGGACAGGTTGCTTACCCGATTGTAGGTTGTTTGAAACCGTTTCGTACGTAGTGAAACCCTAGCTCCTGACAAAATAGGATAGGGAAATCCTATCCCAACATAGGGGTGTTTTTGGCTCTCATTTGCTTGCTATGTGCTTTGAGAGTGCGTCTCTACAGGAATACATGTACCAGTTTGCAAGTCTGGGCATCAAGCCTGCGGGCATCAGCATCAGTGTTTTTGGAATCAGTTTACCTGAGGGTATCAAATTTGAGGCAGAATTTTGGGGCAGAAATCAGTAACAAGGGCAGTCATTCAGCTATGCTTATATATGTTCTAGTGAAACCAGGCTGAGATGCTCTCTGTTTTCTCTTTTTCTAGGTAGTCTTGGAACCATAGCTTCCGAAGGCTTCGATATCCCCCAGATTCATTGGACTTGTGTTGATAGACTTTGTCAGGTCAGAGATTCAGTTCAAGGGCAAATCAGTGTTCCTTCACCAGAGGCATGGTAAAAAGGCCAGTCTGGCACAGATCATCAGTTCAACAGTCTTCGGATTAGAAGTCATTATCCATCTCACCTGTGTGCAGTTGGGTTGAGATATATGCTTTTACTCTGGAGATAGACATACCGGTAGTCCAGATAGATCAGGGCAGTATGGCAGGGATGGAGGAGATGGTGCGCCAACTCCAAGAAAGTTTGAAAATCATGCAGCAGGATGTTGTCCGCCAAGCGGAATTTGCCAAACAGCAGGCCGAGGTCATTGCCCAGCAAGCAGAGCTAATCACCAGACTCCAGCAGCAAGCCGGAGCATCAGCTTCACACCAAGCTCCTCCCCCACCAAGAGTTCCAATACCCGGGGAGACGGCGAATGTCAAGAATGTCTAGGAGGATACAAATATCCCGACAGGGCCGGCTCCACCCCCGATTCTACCTCAATTATCCAAGGCACCCACTCCTATCAATCAACCGGACTCTCCCTTTGAGTTTGAGATGGACCCTACAGCGTTGAAGTTGAGCAAGCTTGAAAAGTTGTTCAAGAAATCCTAAGGGGTAAAGTCCATCCCAGACATTGAGGACGGGTATACCAACGCAGCTGTGACGCTGCAAAATTGGTTCAAGATGCCACAAATCGACCGCTTTGACGGATCCGGGGATCCCATGGTGTATCTACGCTTGTTTTCAGACATATTAAGGCTGATGGGCCTCACCAGACTACAGAAGCTTTCATTGTTTGGTCGGACCCTGTCGGGTGTGGCGGCCATCTGATACGCAAAACTAGAGGACAATATCAAGAGGAATTGGGATGAGATGGCTAAGGCTTTTGTCGCTCAGTACTCCTATAATACGCAAATCGAGATTACAACCCGTGATCTCAAGACAACAAGGCAAGAGCCTAAGGAAAGTTTCTCTAAATTCGTAACCCGGTGGAGGGCCAAGGTCTCAATGATGACCACTAGGCCCACTGACAAAGATCAGATTCGGATGATTGTGCGCAATCTCCAGCCCAAGCTTATGCAGAAAATGATTGTTCTCCCCTTCCCCACCTTTTTAGATTTATATGAGATGGGGGTACAAATTGAGGATGCTATGAAACAGGTTCTGATTGACCAAGACAAGGAGCAACCCAGGAGGGCGTTTTTTTGCAGTTCGAATGTGACCACTAGTGGTGATACAGCTTCAAGATCTTCTGAAGTGGGCATGGTCACCACCACCACATTAGAAACAGCTACCCCATTCACCGGTGCATCCGGAAGTAGCTTACAAAAAACCAAATATCCACCTCGAGTCAAGAGGGTTTTTACCCCACTTTATATGCCTTTGTCAAAGGCTCTAGAGGCCTTACTCCGGAAAGGATATTTGAAACCGTTGGAACAACGGCCTCTACTCGATCCTCTCCCTCCAAAGCATGACCAGACTAAGTACTGTGCCTACCATCAACAAACTGGTCATGACATTGACAGTTGCTTTCGCCTGCACCATGATGTACAGGATCTGTTTGACAACAGGGTCATCGTCGCGCCAGTCTTGCAAAGTCTATCGGCACTTGATCAGTGAACTTATGGGGGATAATGTGACTATGTGATCGAGGGATGAACCACTTGCGGATGGCGCTCGATTTACTCCAGATATGGCGTATGGCACGCACTGTTTTGAGCATTTGTGAATGCTGGTTTTTGTGCTTTCTGAGTCGGGTATTGAGTCAGTTTTTGTTATGTCGTTTAGAGTTTGTCCCGTTATATAGAGTCAGTCTTTTCATTCTGAGCCAGTTGGGTCTGTCTTGTTGTATCGAGTCAGTCCTGTTTTGTTAGAGTCGGGTGATCCCGGGGGCATTACCTCGGATATCACTATTTTGTTTTGTGTTTGTTTTTTCGCTTTCTTTTGAGTCTGTTTCTGCCGGAGAGCTAGTTACACCAGAAGATCTAATTGAAACAGTTGTGGTTTTCATGCTTTTGTGCTTGTTTTTGCTTTGAGCCTGTTGTGCCAGCAAACTTGAATGAAACGGCAATGCATTTCACCTGCTCTTTTGTGCCTTGAATTCATTACATCGACCTAAGTTTTTCAAAAACTATTTTTGAACACTGCGGTGAAAACAAAGAGGAAGGAATTCCTCTGGATTTGCAAAAATTTGATCAATTGAGAGAAAGAGAGGCATGCTAAGCCCTTAACGAATGAGATCATGCTTGTTAGTGTGAGTACTGGGAAAGATCCTGGCTTGATCTAGATTGGTTCCGCACTGTCTTCAACGTGAGCAATTTGTCGCTTTCTTAAAAGATTTCAAAAAATGTTTTGCGCGGTCATGCGAAGACCTGTGTGGAATCGCTCTTGAGATTGTGCAGCCTAGGATCACTCTCAGCCTCGAGACTCGACCCCTCACTTTCAAACCTTGAACTGGGATTCAGAATGTTCAACGGTCAACCACAACGTGAGGCCTGTGTGGCCAAATCAGAAGTAGCCCTTGAACTAGGGGCAAGAGAGTCAGATCAAGAAGATCAGACGTTGTTAAAAGAAGCTTGCAAAGCTAGATCAGAAGCATCACTCGAACTAGGGGCAAAAGATGCCAGATTGTGCTCGAAGAGCCAAAGATGGATCATTCCACAAATCAATGAAGGTCGGCAAGAATGCCAAACCCCAGAAGGGAGGAAAGAAAAAGACATTGCTGAAGGTCAACCGAGTTCCTATCCACAACACTAGGGGCAAATTCACCCTCCATTGGATGGACTTCTACATCGTAAGCGAACAGCAGCCATTCTCCTGGATTCAGATGACTACAGGATCTCAAAACCATTTGACATGGACAAAGCTACACTTTTACCCTTGAGAGGCTCACTGGGCGAAAAACTCGGAAGGGCGGCCCAGGCAAAAGTTAGAGCAAGAAAAGAAGAAAAAGAACAAAAAAAAAAAAAAGAAAAGAACAAAAGAACAAAAAAAAAAATGCAAAGAAAAGAACAAAAAAAGAAAATAAAAAAAAATGAAATGAAAAGAAAAGAAAGGAAAAACAGAGCTCACAAGGTTGAAAACCCGGAAGGGCGGCCTTGGCAAAAGTTAGAGCGCAAAAGGAGAGGTTAATACCCGAGTGTACCTTACCCCCGAACTACGTAAGGCTTGATTCCCATCTTTGGGATACGTAGGCAACTTCATTATGAAGTCCAGCCGTAAAACACTTCAAATTCGACTGTGTCCATGTGATGGTTCTGGTCATCTTTGTCTTCTCTGTATCCGAGAATTTGGTCGTAATTATCACTGTGAGGACTGGTTGCCATGTGCTGCGGCGCTATTCAGACTAGGGGCAACTTTTCATTGCCGTGCAGTGCTGTGGTGCTATTCAAACTAGGGGCAACTTTCTGTTGCTATGCAGTGCCATTCAAACAAAGGGAAATTCTCCTTTGGATCTGAGGCTGTGCATCTCAAGAGTAGGTTCCGTGCTCATTGAGCAGTGGCCGTTTGCAAAAACAGTTTTGAGAATTTTTACTAAGGTTAACTAATTCTCTCGAAAATTATTCCACTTTTCCAAAGCTGGACCATTTCTTGGACCCATAAAAGGAAAATTTTCAGTGCTCATAACCTAACTCGCATGATTTCAAATCAGAAAATTGAACAAGCGCATTAATCTAACTCTCATTTTGGTCAAAATTGTTTTAGAAAGCCAAAAACAAAAAATGGTCAAAATAATGAACTAGGGGCATAGTTGAGTCAGGCTTCCTATCTTTCCCCCGTTGTCAATGCATTTGCCAGAAATGGCACCATACTTGCCGGAAAGGGCACCATATTCGCCAAGAAGGGCACAGCGGAAGCTAATAGAAAAGGGCTGAAAGCTCTCATATCCTCCAAGCAACGAGGTATCAAACCAAGTGCGAAGCACGAATTTGAATGTGGCAGGATATTCCATTCCCTCATCTGGACAGATCTAATCACGTCCAAACTCCCCAGTGGAGCACTGTCAACCAATGTCAATTGCAGATCTGCTGCACATCCAGCCATATCATAACCCCTCTGTAGGGAAAGTTCACTGTTGTGGGAAGAAGAAGAAGAATCTAGCAGAATGCTAGGGGCATGAGCCCACAACCTCATGTTTATCCATCAACCACCCAGGGAAGGGATGAAAGATGAGAGATTAAGGAATAGAAAAATGTGCGCTGAGAGGAAAAGGCGAGAAAAGGGTTTTGAGAGAAAAATCGAGCTTGAGGGCCGAGTGATGTTAGAATCACAAATGAGAAAGGGTGGGAAATAATACCTAGAGAAACAGGCTCCCTGTGCACGTTTGAGTGTCGTGTCTTTTTGCTTTATCTCGATTCTTGTTTCGAGTCGTTTTGAGTGTTACTCGATGTGTTTAGGTTGTTTATCTTTTGTTTTCCATTGTTGAGTCGTAGTGCGTTGTGTTCAGTCATAGGCTCAATACCCCGGTCAAGAACTCATCTCTCAATTTTAAAAATAAAATCGTTTTGTGCTCCGAGTGCTGTGCCATTCTCTACATTTGTGTAAAATACAGGTCATACGGGAACAGTAAAACCAGGACCTATCTGAAGCTATATGGGTTCTAGACTACAAAGCAAAAGAAAAGAGGGAAAATGTCGGGTATTTGAGTTTGTTTCAACTTCAGAAAGTTCTGAGATTGCATTTCGTGTGTACCTCTTCAGGTCTTGCCAATGCTCTGAAGTATGAGTGTGCCTCTACCCCAAGCTCAAGATCAAGTCTGCTTCAAGCCAAAATGGCGATCAAAAGTGCTCTCCCTGAGTACCATTCCCTGCCAGAGGCATCTTGGCTGTTTTCGCAATGAGTTCCTAGGAGACCAACTGCGACGGTGGAAATTAGAGTTCGAATGGCTGTTGCCTAGAATGCAAAGGTTCGGGATTTCCGAGACTAAAGTCTGGTTTAAATACCCAGAGGCATGTCCTCGGCTTGAAATCTGTATGGAAGCCCCATAGGTTGAGATAGCGTGTATGCACCTCAATTCTGGATACTGAACCAACCTAGTCTGTCACCTCGTTGGAGAATAGGGAATGTTGTGAATATGATCAGGAAGAAAGGCAGCATCCAAAGTGTTCTACGTGAAGAACCCTTGTCAGTATTCCAGAGCCTTTGTACTATCAGTTGAAGGTAAGTGTTCTAAGAGTACGAGGGGTGATCCTCGTCAGAGTAGAGCGGTTCATCGCCACTCGCTCCATGAGGTGCTTTCTAAAGCACCGCTATGCTTGTTTATTGCATCATGCATTGTATTGCATTGTACCTCTCAAGTTTCTTTCTCATTCATGCACGATATTGTATGTACGGTTCATTCAAAGAAGCTCCATTTGAGATCATTTATTTAGTGTATCAATCACACTTCATTCACTTAGTGTATCAATCACACTTCATTTATTTAGTGTATCAATCACACTCTCTTCACTTAGTGTATCAATCACACTTCTTTCATTTTCTGTATCTATCACACACATTCTCATTTTCTGTATCTATCACGCACATTCTCATTTTGTGTATCAATCACACTTCATTCGTTTAGTGTATCCATCACACTTCATTATCTTTTGTGTATCCATCACACTTGTTCACTTAGTGCATCTATCACACTTTGTGTTCACTTTTTGTGCATCTATCACACCTGTTCACATAGTGCATCTATCACACTTTGTGTTCGCTTTTAGTGTATCAATCACACTTTGTTCACATAGTGCATCTATCACACTTTGTGTCCACCTTCAGTGTATCAATCACACTCTGTTCACGTAGTGCATCTATCACACTTTGTGTTCGCTTTTAGTGTATCAATCACACTCTATTCACTTAGTGCATACATCACACTTTGTGTTCGCTTTTCGTGTATCAATCACACTCTGTTCACTTAGTGCATCTATCACACTTTGTGTTCGCTTTTAGTGTATCAATCACACTCTGTTCACTTAGTGCATCTATCACACTTTGTGTTCACTTTTTGTGTATCCATCATACTTTGCTTCACATAGTGCATCTATCACACTTTGTGTTCACTTTTAGTGTCTATCACACTTCGCTTCATATAGTGTATCCATCACACTCTCTTCGCTTTGTGTATCTATCACACTTTGCTTCACTTAGTGTATCAATCACACTTTATTCATATAGTGTATCCATCACACTCTCTTCACTTTTGTGTATCTATCGCACATGCTCGCTAAGATTGCATAATCTTCTTACATCATAACTGCATGAAATGTAGTTTAATTTGCCTTCTTGCTTATAACTGTTGCATTTATTGTGAATATTTGCTTCGTTACAGCTTTATTTACATGATCCTTACTGCATGAAATGTAGTTTTCGCCTTGCATTCTCGCTTAGAACTGTTGCATCTATTGCGAATATTTGCTTCATTACAGTTTGCTGCTTTGCATGGTCATGAGTTACATTCGGCTTTGTGCATATCGTTTTGCATTTTGCCCTCTGCCTGCGGGTGCGCCTCTGGGCACATCTTCGTTTATCTCGCCTGTTTGTCTAAGTCTTCGGCCTTGTAAAAAATGGGTCGTCTCTAGGCTTTGACATTCACTCCCGTCACTTATGACTTTCGAGTTCTGTCAAAGAGGGGCAACTGTAGACACCCCATTTTTGACTGACCTTAAGACTCAAACGTCACCGATTGAGCGCTAGGTGATGATGCATATTGTGCTCGTTCTGAGGTTTCAGAGTCTCAACTGCGAGCCTTGCCTCCGGACTTCAGGGCTCTTTTGTGCTTTGCCTCGATTTGCGAACTAGGCCTTGTTTTCTCTGTTTTCTCTTCCCGAAGGAAGGGAGAGGTCTCATAGACCATCTTTCAGTGGCCATAGGCTACGTTTTGTGGTCGTAGGCCATTCATCCCGTTTGGAGGCTAGTTTCTGGTTTTCGGAGCCGTCGGCCACATGCCTCGGTTCGGGACCGCTTAATTACCTCCGTTTGCTCTGGTTTTTGGCACACACCTTGTTTCATCCCCTTAGAGGGACACTATGGCCCAGGAGACCACCTTTGTGGTCACACGCCACCTCCGGTGCTTAACAGCCTGTTTTCGGGGCCTAGGCCGCGCGTTTTGGCCCCCGAACCCTCATTTTGCATCGGTTAGGATTCATTTTTGGTATGGACCCTATTTTCATTGCTAGGAAGGTGGGAGACCAGCAATTCTTTCAAAAATCATTTTCTCTATCCTACAGCTGGTTTTTCTGATAGAAAGCTAGTTTTTCTCACTTTTGAGCCACAATTTCTGGTTTTTCATACCACCATTGTGTTGTACTCATCTGGGAGGCCACCAATATGGGTAGGCCGACCAGTATTTCTTCTTGACCCTTTTGAACCTTGCTGAAAAGTTGGTTTTTCTCTCTCCTGGGTCACATTTTCTGGTTTTTCATACCACCATTGTGTTGTACTCATCTGGGAGGCCACCAATATGGGTAGGCCGACCAGTATTTCTCATTGACCCTTTTGACCCATGGTCGGCTGACTAGGTAAGGTGGTAGGCTGACCACCTGAACTGGTCGGCCACCTTTCTGCTTTTTTGTCCCACTGAGTTGAAGCCAGCTGTGCCAGTTGGAAGCCTCAGAAGTGATCCTCCATACACGTGTATGGAGGATCTTTGAGCTTGGTTTTAAGCTTCCAAGAGAAGTTTTAGCTCCTCTCCTCTATAAAGGGAGGCCTCCTCTTCCATTGCTAGGGTTGAAGCTTTTGGTTAGAGCATACATACACTTCCCTCCATATCTCTCTCTTCCAAGCCCCAAAACTACATTATTCTTGGCCATTTACAGTACACCTCATAGCCTACCACCTCCACCATCCATTCAATCACCCTGGAGCTATTTTTCAGAGGTTGAAGGCTCACCTTCTTGGTCCAGAAGTTGCTGGAGGTCTTCTCTACAAGGGTAAGTCTCTATTTACCCCATTTTGACATTACTTTGCCTCATTGTTTAGCCTTATTTTGAAGCATTTTTGAGCTTTGGCATGAACTGAAAAGTGTCTTATTTTGAGACCCTCTCGAAGTTTGTTTAAGGACTTTTTTTTCTGTTAGAGGTCATTTACCCCCATGTATGCTCCATCCCTCTTTTAAGACTTATTTTGCTTCATATCTTAGCCTTATTTGCAAGCATTTTTGGACTTCGACTTAAACTGGAAAAAGTCGTGTTTTGAGCTTATAAACATGTTTGTTTAAGGTCTTTTTTCTGTTTGGGGTCATCTACCCCCTGAGCATTTGCATTGGCCTTGGTTTGGCCTTTTAGCCACTAAAATCTAGTGGATTTTCAGTGGCTTAGATGTGTCTTTGAGCCTTAAAATCAGAGAGGGGTGACCCTCTCACCCCTTGTTCTCTTAACTAGCTTTGTTGGCCTTCCAAAGGGGCTCCTACTTGCATGTTGTGAAGCCACATTTCAGGCCCTGTTTGGGGAGTTTTAAGGTCTGCCTTGACTCTGTCCAGAGCCCATTTTGCCATATTTTGTGTCTTTAATGCATGTGTAGAACAATCCCATTCAAGGCCTTTCAAAGGGACCTTTATTTGCATGTTTTCTAGACCCATTTCAGGCCCTTTTTAGCGGGTTTTAGGACCCTCAGAACCTCTGTCCAGAGGTGGTTTTGCCATTGTGTGTGTCCATCATGCATGTGTAGAACAACCCCCTTATTGGCCTTTCAAAGGAGCCCATCATTCTTGCATGCATTGACTGAGTTTCAGTGGTTATTTGGGCACATTTTGGCATGGCATACTTCTGTTTTTGACTGGTTTGGTGAGCCCTCATGTGCTTCATGTACGTGTAGTGTAAATCATGGTTCACTAGCTTACTTCGCATGCTTTGTTGATCCTTGATTTTAACACTTTTTGGCCATGCCTTAAATTGATATTGTGCTTATTTTGGACTGCCCTAGCTCTATTTTTGGGTCTCATGATTGAATGATGTTGGTTTTGCATGCTTGTAGTTCAATACCCATGTTTAACTTTGAGTTTTGAGGTCCATTCCATGCATATACTGAGGTGTGTTCATGTTTTGGGCTCATTATACATCATATTTTAGAGCTTGTTTTAATGCCATAATGCCATGTTTTGTATTCTTTAAATGTGTTTGAGAGTCAGGCTTGTATGCCTCATTTACCGACCATTGAATGAGCTCCATTGCGTTGCATTCCGAGCCATCTTTTTAGGCCATTTCCCCACTGTTTCAGACCTGCCTAGGGTCTGTTTGGGGTTGGTTTTGCCATTGGTGCATTGCTTTGGGTACCTCTAGAGTAACGCACTTCACTAGTTTCGGTACCCGGGCCCCCTAGCGTAACGCACTTCACTAGTTTCGGTACCCGGGCCCCCTAGCTTGCATTGTGTGCCATATTTGCATTTTTTGGGACCATCTTTTGTGCCATTTCAGAGCTGTATCATGTGTCATTCTATGCCATACTTCATCCTCTGCCATGCTTAGTGAGATTTGCATGTTATGCCTTAGGATCGGTCCTTTGCATCCGTGCATGTTTGCATGTGTTTCGGTCGTCTCATTTCCATCATATGGCCACTGATTTGAGTGTGGCTGAGGTCCACTCATATTGGTGTAAGTCCATCTTACATTGAGCATGCCATTTGGTTCATGTTGTTGCATGTTTGACCATCGCATTGTGTATGCTTTGATTATGCCTTTGTGTATGTCCATCTTCGTATGTGTGCATTGTGTATGCCATTGTAGTTCATAGCATTGCGTATGCTAGGTTGCATGTTAGTCGCATTGTGTATGCCATGCATATTGCATTGTGTTTGGAGCAGGGTTTAGTCCAAACACGGAAAACGAAGGACGTTTCATACTCAAAGTGACGAAACGTGTCTCAATTCCCGGTCGCCAACACTCCGGATTATCCATGATGGAGTCTAGGCCTTGTTGTCTTATCATGTGCATTCATTTCACATCGAGTCGTGCAATTCGACTCCTCGGCCATCATGCATCGAGATGCGTGATTGGTGGCGCGTGGATCGAGGTATGCATACATATGTGAAAATATTTTGCCATGGCCCCCTTTCTTGCTCTCTGTTGCAGCAAATCAGAAATCAGCAGCCTTCTAGAGCTTTGCACAGCATTCCGGGATTAATTGCAAACAGAGGCGAATCGGGGCATCGCAATGGATTTCCGCGCCAGGCAACTCAAGCATGCATCATTCATCATTCGGAACAGAGCTGAGGCGGTCCATGGATTTGCATATTAGTCTATTTTGCTTTCCTAGTTAATTTGTTAATTAATTAGGGTTTTGTACTTATTCGGACTGTATTATTTATTCGGACCCTCCGAGCGAGGGCAACATTGTAATAAGTGTGCGTGCGTGTGATGTATGTCTTCCAACCCCACGTCTTTCTCCCTTTTATTTACCAGCCTATGATGGTTAGTTTATGGCATGTTTCAATTAGCATACTTATGCTCGCATGTTTGCATCCATTCATCTGTTTTGCATCCACCGGGCTCGGCACATCATACTGACTGCATTGTATTTCGATTTCGAGTTGAATACTTGTTAGCTGCAGCATTTCACATGCCATCTTTAGAATAGCCGAGCCTATTGTAGTTGCATTTTTGCATATGTTGCATTAGGCATTTCTGTATAGTTAGGACCATGCATGGATTTCTAACATAGCTTCTGTTTTGGCTTGGAGTACTCGGTAAGTGTTTATGCTTTAGCATCCTTGCATGCGTGTGAGTGATTGCCATGATAGCATGTTTACCATTAGGCTATGTGCTTATGTGATATATCTACCTGAATGCCTGTGGGTGAAGGTTGGATTATCTGAATTGGAATAATGCATTGACTGTGAGTTTTAAGCCCACTTGAGAGTGGCAAATCATCTTGTTTCCTCAGCCCACCTGAGGGTGGCAAATCCACATTTTAGCCTACTTGCGAGTAGCACCTTCAAACCGTTTTTCAAAATGAACATGAGATGTTTTGTTCCAATTCAAGCGACCCAGTCTATACTTGTATGCTGTGTGCATCACATAGTAATTCTAGGCTAATAACCGGAATAAGAACACATAACGTTTTCAAAACTCGATATCATGGTTAGTAGAGGCCGATCTTTGATTGGGCGAGCAGGGGTGCTCACGAAGTGACCTTCCCTAATCGTACCCAAGTTCCCGAGCCGAGGCAACTTTGGTGATGACGGACACGTGGCCTTAGGCACGAGTCAGGGTTTCCTAAATTTCCCAAAATAAAATATTTAGGTGGCGACTCTGTATCTAGCAAAGCAGTCCATGTTTGGCACTTCTTTCAAAAAAAAATTTGTTTTCAAAAACGATTTGCCGGATTTGGACTCTTTGATGATTCATCGGTCTTGCATTGTACTCTGCGAGATTAGATACAGGACCTTGACATTGAGTCTTGAACTGTAGTGAGCCCAATGAACAAAACGGGATTTCCCTCCTGGGATGTTTGGGGACGTCTATAGCCCCGAGGCCTCATGCTACAGTTCAGACTCAAATGTCACCGTTCTGAATCTAATCTCGCAAAGTGCAATGCAAGACTGATAAATCACCAAAGAGTCCAAATCCGGCAAATCGTTTTGGAACACTGATTTTTGTAAAGAAGTGCCAAACATGGACTGCTTTACCAGATCTGTATAGTCACCACGACTCATTTATTTTTTTTTTAAAATTTAAAACCCCGACTTGTTCCTATACACGTGTTTGTCATCACCAAAGTTGCTCGCCAGATGAACAGACGGAAGGTCATCCATGATTTATCACTTTCCCCATGTAAGCAAGATCGCCACTACTAACATAATATCGACTTGAAAACACATGTGCTCTTATTCTAAGCTTATAATCTTTAATGTGATGCTATAATACATAAGACAATATGAGATCGCCTAATTTGGAACAAAGCATTGCATATCCGTTTGTTTGGAAATGGTTTGAAGTTTGCTACTCGTAAGTAGGCTAAAACACGGATTTCAATGAATCGTTCCAATTCAAGCAATCCAACCTTCACCCACAGGCATTTAGGTAGTTAAACACTTAAGCAAATAGCCTCATGGAAAGCATGCTATCATGGCAACACTCACACACATGCAGTATGCTAAAGCATAAAAGCTTACCTAGTACTCTGAGCCAAAACAAAGAACTAGTTAGAAATCAATGCATGATCCTAGTTCATGTTAAGATGACTAATGCAATGCATGCAAGATGCAACTAGAAATTGGCTCGGCTATTCTAAGATGACATATGAGATGCGATATTTGATACATGTATTCAACTTGGTATCGAATTATAATGCAGCTAGTATGATGTGCCGAGCCCAGTGCATGCAATGTAGATTAATGATGCAAACATGCAAACATAAGTATGCTAGACAGATGAATGGATGCAAACATGCAAAGCATAAGTATGCTAATTTGAAACATGACCTAAAACTAACCAACAAAAGCAGGTAAGTAAAAGGGAGAAAGAAATGGAGGTTGGAAGACATGCACGCACGCACGCACACTTATTACAAAATTAGCGCTCTCGACGGAGGGTCCGAATAAATAATACATGCCAACTAATTAACTAACTAACAAGCTAATTAATTATTACACAACCAAATTGAATAACTAGCTACAACTAATTATTACAAAACTTAATTAATTAACAAATTAACTAATTATTACAAATTGATGCTAACTAACAAGTAAGTATGAAAAACAAGCTACTCCAGCTCTGTTCGAAGAAGGAGAGGATGCATGCTCGGATGCTGCCCCGAAAAGCTCTCTGGTTGCTCTTTAGAGGCTCTGTCTGCAAGGTGTCCTCAAGGAATTCCTGCTGGACCTTACCAAAAACATGCTGGGGAGTGCATTAGTGGCCTACTAGCCACGGGGAGCCACTGCCGACCAAAAATGAAGGGGTGCCGGCCAAAAACAAGGCACTGCCGGCCATCTGCAAGGCACTGCCGGCCATCTGCAAGGCACTACCGGCCACTGATGTGCTGGGACACCAAGCTGCAGTAGAGCACAAAATAGAGAAAAGGGAGGGTCTCCCAAGGATATGTACACACCATGCCACCCCATATCATCTCAAAACATCAAGGGAGAGGCATAGTCGGATCTACGACCATCAATCACGCATCCCGATGTATGATGGCCAAAGATCCAACTTGTGCAAATCAATATGAAATGAATGCACAAATAAACACATAAAGCCTAAAACTCTATCATGAATCATCAAGAGCGTCGGCGATCGAGAATTGAGACACGTTTCATTACTTGAAGTATGAAACGTCCCTCGTTCCTCGTGCTTGGATTAACACTTTAATCCAAACAACAATGCAAAACAAGCACGGCAAACATGCAATATGACTTAAGCATGCAAACATGCAATGCAATAACCCGAGTATGCAACAAGCATATAAGCAGGATATGAGGTAACAACCTTGAATAACATGATAAAATGCAACATGAACATACAAACATGCAAGGCATGTGACAGTTGACAAGTATGCAACAACATACGAAATGGGACAAGCATGTGACAACATGGTAAGATGGGCTTACACTAAAGATGGATAGGCCTTAGCCATGCCTAAAATCAGTGGCCATAAGTGATGAATCGATAGTATGAAAATCATGAAAAGGCAAGGCAAACATGCATGCCAATTGGTTCAAGGATTAAGGCACAAAGATGCAACTCTTAAGCACACTTAAAGAGTGACAAGCATGGATATGTGACAACAAGGTAAGCTCTGAAATCTCATGTAAATTGATGCCAAATCAACTAAACAATGCAAGCATAGCATGTTAGAAAGCTCAAAGCTCGAAACTAACAAAGGGACTTAAGCCATGGCCATGCAAGGCAAGCCCCAAAGGGCTAAGGGAACCTAAAACAGTCCCAAGGCAGGTCCAAATAAGATCAAAAACAAGCTCGAAGCTAGCCAACACGGGCTAGAACAATAGGCCTAAAACAAGGAGCATGCAAGGCTACAAAAGAGGCAACGCACTACACCTATTGAAACCAAACATGGCATGACTTGGACAGCATAAAACAGAGTCACATCATGGTATAACAAGACCAAAAATGCACTGATATGATGAGCCAAAGGCTTAGACTTAATGGCATGCACAAAAGTTCGTTCTTGAGGCATAAAGAGCCAAGGCTCCAAGACATTAAAAGCATGGCAAATGCAAGTGTATGGCCACATTTCATGGACTGAAATAACACTTAGAATGATGGCAAAGCATGCAAACATCACATGTATGGCATGGTAGGGGCCTCAAAACCCAAGACTAGCCTAAGCATTTACACTATAGCTATGCAAAGCATGAGTGATATGGCCATGGCAGCCCAAAACAGTCCAAGAACAGCCCAAAATAAGAACAAAATCATGCTGGAGCAAAGCCAAAATATGCTAGGATGATGAGTCAAAACATCATGCACATAAAGCTAGTAAGCAAGATTTGTTCTACAAGTGTATGAAGCATGCAAAGGATGACCAAACCAGATATGGAAAGAGTCATGACATGGAAAAACATCACCAAAAACATGCTGAAATGGACTCATCATAAGCTAGAATGAAATGTCAAAGCATGAAGCATGTGAAGCTAGTTTAAGTGATTTACACTACAAGTGTATTATACATGCACGGAGTGACAAAGCCAACCCAAAATAGATCTAAGGCATGGTAAAACATCACCAAAAACCTACTGAAATGGACTCAACACAAGCTAGGCAAACATGCTACTTTGATGAGCTACAAATGGGATTACACTACACATACAAGATGCATGCAAAAAGTGACCAAACCAACCATGGACAGAGCCAAGGAATGTCCTAAAATTCACAAAAAAGGCCTGAACCAAGCATAAAAAATACAGAGAGGCATGCTCCTTTGGAAGGCCAAAAACTCAAGCAAATAAGAATCAAAAGAGAGGGGGCCACCCCCTCTGATTTGAGGCCTCAAAACCAAATGCCTACCACTGAAAATCCACTCGATTTCAGTGGTTAGAAGGCCAAACGAAGGCTAGCTCGGAGGCCTTAAGGCATGGCTTAAAACAACGCCAAACAGGGCCAACAAGAGGGTTGAAGACCCTCAACAGTCAAAAGACCTTAAACAACCACCAAAACCACTTAAAAACAAGAATTTTTTCAGTTGAAAGAAATGCCTAAAACAATATGCAAGGATGGCCAACATGAGGTACAAAAAAGTGCTAAAAACGGAAAGAAGCTCACCCTTGACGATCAACTTTGAAATCAGCAACTTCAGGGGGTAAAACCTCACTTTCAGAGCTCAAGAAATCCTCCCAAGAACCTCAATCCAAAGATGGTGGTGTATCTCTAAGTGTTGTAGTGTAAAAGTGCAAGGAAAATGGACTTCAAGGCACAAATCAACAACAAAATAGAGAGAGAGAGAGAGAGAGAGAGATATTTCTTCTCAAAATGGTGAACCTTTACTAAGGAGAGAGGCTTTCTCCGTATATAGAAGAAAAGCAATGCAAAGCTTCTTCAAGAAGCTTAGCAAGAGCTTCATCCCTCTATACATGTGTATGGAGGGCAGATAAAAGGATTCCAGCTAGCTCAAAAGATCTGGAGTGAAACCTGCTGAGACAAGGGTGCTGCCAGCCATCAGGGATGGCCGGCAGTGGCTCATTGATGGCCGGCAGGCTCAATCAATGGCCGGCAGCAACAAAGTGGGGGCCGGCAGGTCCAAAAGGGGGCCGGCAGTGCACCAAGAAACACATTCTGAAAGGACCAAGTCATGGTCCAAGAATGGGGCAGAAAGGGTACAGGGTCTGGGAAGCTCGAACCTGTGACGTTCCGCCGCAAAAGTCGAATGCCCGACGAGCAATTGAACTTGTGTTCGGATGTACCTGCAAGCACAACCGAGTCTTGAGGACGGTCAAAAATGGGGTGTCTACAAACCCCTCTCCCTTTCTAAAGGTTTTGAGAATTTGATATACAAGTTATCTCTCTCTCTCTCTCTCTCTCTCTCTCTATTCCTCCATCTCTCTCTATATTGGCCCTTGTTTGTGCCTTAAAGTGAGTGTTCTTCACACATTTTTCCTAGAACCCCTTAGCCAAACCTCTTGACATTGGAGCTGAGGTTCCATAAGACTTGCTTCAGCACCCTAAGGTTGGTTTTGGCACAGAAAAGCTGCTGGTTTTGTTGTTCTTCAAGGGTGAGTCCCATTGTTTTAAGCTTTGTTTTGCTTGAGTACTTGGCCATCCTTGCATATTATTTTAGGCCTTGCTTTCAACTAAAAATAGCTTTGTTTCTAAGTGCATAACATGTTTGTTTAAAGCCTCTTTAGTGTTTAGGGGTGGTCTACCCCCTTTGTGCCCTATTTGGCCTTGTTTTGAGCCATCTCTTTTAGGCCTTTGGATCACCTTTATCTGGCCTCTTCACCACTGAATTCCAGAGAAATTTCAGTGGTGGGAATGTGGTTTTGAGGCCTCAAATAGGAGGGGGTTGTCCCCCCTCCCCATCTCTTGTGTGCTTGTGGTATTGGCTTACCAAGTTAGCATGTTTTCTCTATCTCTTTGAGGCTCCATTTTAGCATGTTTTTGTGACTTTTCTAACATGTTATACCTTTGTTTTGGGATGGTTTGATCACTGGTTGCATGCATAATATACTTGTAGTGCAATCCTCTCTATTGCCTTAACATGCTTTGTGCTTTAAGCCATTGTTTTAGCATGCTTTTGGCTCTACTCAAAGAAGCTTTTGTTCATGTTTTACCATGCTTAGGTTCTGTTTGAAGTTGTTTTGGTCATGCATGACTTGTTTTGTATAG
The DNA here is from genome assembly GCA_025200525.1 of Camellia lanceoleosa. Classification (NCBI taxonomy): domain Eukaryota; kingdom Viridiplantae; phylum Streptophyta; class Magnoliopsida; order Ericales; family Theaceae; genus Camellia; species Camellia lanceoleosa. The sequence goes on from CM045770.1 coordinate 12,980,612, forward strand.
CCATAGTGCATTCTAGCTTGCTAGCTTTGTGCATTGAGTCCATTAGCATGCATTGCTTGGGCTACTTTTATGATATCATTTCATATGTGATTTAGTCCATGTTTCATGTTCATGCACTCATATTTGTCACTCTTTCCATGCTTTGAGTAGTTGGTTCTTTATGCCTTAAGAATGAGCCATTGAGTATGCCATTTTGCCTAAGTTTGTAAGTTGCCATATTAGTGCATTTTTTTGTCTCATTTTGCCATGATATAACTCTGATTATAGTTGGTGAAGTCATCTTATGCTTGGTTTTTGGGGGTGTAGTGTAATCCTCTTTGTTGGCCTTGTATGCATCATGTTTTGTGCTCACCATGTTAGCTTGTGTTGGCCTCATTCCATGCATGTTTTTGGCCTCATTTTGATTTGCCTTGGGGCTGTTTTAAGTCACCTTGGCCCTTTGGGGCTTGCTTGATAGGGCCATGGTGTAAGTCCCTTGGCTAGCTTTAAGCTTTAAGCCCACTAGCATGCTATGTTTATCATATGTGCGTGATTTGGCATCATTCTTTGCATGATTTTAGAGCCTATTTCATTACCACACTCTCCCATTTTATACTCCTTCAATGTGCTTAAGAGTTGGTGCGTTCATGCTTTGTTTGCAAACCCATTGGCATACATGCTTGCATATACTTTTGGACTCCATTTTTAGCGTACTTTGGCCATTGTTTTGGCATGCATGAGGTTTGTTGGAGATTGGTTTGGTCCATTGTGCATTGCATTGAATAGCCTTTGCTATGTTCATGATGATTAGCATATTGTTGCATGCTTGTTCCATTGTATTGTTATTGCATGCTTGAGTTGCATTGCATGGTGCTTGCATGCTCATGTTGCATTACATTGTTTGCATGCCATTAGCTTTGTTAAGTTGTGCATGTATTGGATTGTGTTTGGTTTGGGTGTTAAGCCAAATGCGAGGAACGAGGGACGTTTCATACTTGAAGTGATGAAACGTGCCTCAATTCTCGGTCGCTGACCCTCTTGATCTTGCATGATAGAGGTTAAGGCATTCATGTGTTTTGTGCATTCATTTGACATTGATTTGTGCAACTCCGCCTCTTTGGCCATCATGCATCGAAATATGTGATTAATGGTTCGAGAGCCGAGCACTACACACCTTTGAGCTTTAGACATGATAAGGGGTGTAGTTGCACGCATATTTTCTTGCAAATACATTGCCATGCCTCTGTTTGTGCTCTGTTGCAGCAAAAAGAAGAGTTTGCTGGAAGACATGGCCGATCGGCTATCTAGTGTGCCAATCGGCTATCAATAATTGGCCGATAGCCTCAAAATTGGTTGATGACCTTTATCCTTTGGCAGATGGCCATACCTCTTGGCCGATGACCTCTCAGCATGTCCATGAGGTAGATCAGAAGTGTTTTGGAGATTGGTACAATTTTCAGAAGTCTAAAACAGTGCAAACAGAGGCAACATGAGGCATGGTAAAGGATTTCCAAGCGAGGCGATCGAGCATGCATCTTCGAACTCTTGGAACTGAGCTGAGGCTTTGTAATTTGTAATTAGCTTTACTTGATTAGTTAGCTTTTGAATTTGTAATTAAACTAGTTAATTTGTTAATTAGTTAACGTGTTGTAATAATTAGTTTAGTGTTAGCTAGTTATTCAATTTGATTATGTAATAATTAGTCTAATTAGAGAATTAGATTAGTTCCTTAGCTTAGCGTAGCTAGCTTATGTACTCATTCGGACCCTCCATCGAGAGGGCGTATTGTTGTAATAAGTGTGCGTGAGTGTGTGAATGTCTTCCAACCCCATGTCTTTCTCCCTTTTACTTATCAGCTTTTGATGGTTAGTTTTAAGGCATATTTCGATTAGCATCCTTATGCTTCGCATGCGTGCATCATTCATCTGTCTTGCATGCACTGGGCTCGGCGCATCATACAAACCGCATTGTATTTCAATACATTTACTTGAATACGTGTTCAACAGCATGTTATCAAGTTGCATCTCATATGCCATCTTAGAATAGCCAAGCCTATTTCTAGTTGCATTTTGCATGTGTTGCATTAGCCATCTTGACATAAACTAGGATCATGCATGATTTCTAACTAGTTCTCTATTTTGGCTCGGAGTACACTGTAAGTGTTTATGCTTTAGCATCTTGCATGAGTGTGAGTGTTGCCATGATAGCATGCTTGCCATGAGGCTAATTGCTTAAGTGTTGAACTGCATAAATGCCTGTGGATGAAGGTTGGATTGCTTGAATTGGAACAATTCATCGAAATGTGTGTTTTAAGCCCACCTGAGGTGGCAAAATCATGTTTTATAAGCCCACTCAAGGGTGGCAAATCCACGTCTTAGCCTACTTGCGAGTAGCACTTTCAAACCATTTTCAAACAAACATGAGATGTTTTGTTCCAACTTAGGCGATTTAGTGTATACTTGTATGCTATGCGCATCACGTAGTAATGATAGATTAATAAACCGGAATAAGAATACATGTGCTTTCAAAAACAAAATATCATGTTAGTAAAGGCCGATCTTTAGATTGGGCGAGCGGGGGTGCTCATTCCATGACCTTCCCCTCTCGTACCCAAGTTCTCGAGCCGAGACAACTTTGGTGATGATGGACATGTGGCCTTAGGCACGAGTCAGAGTTTCCTAAATTTCCCAAAATAAAACATTTAGGAGGCGACTCTGTATCTGGCAAAGCAGTCCATGTTTGGCACTTCTTTATAAAAATCAGTTTTCCAAAACGATTTGTCGGATTTGGACTCTTTGGTGATTTATCGGTCTTGCATTGCACTTTGCAAGATTAGATTCAGAACCGTGACATTGAGTCCGAACTGTGGTAGCTTAAGAACAAAACGATTTCGCGCCTTCGCGAGCAGAGCCGTGACGTTCGAGCATGTCTACACTTACCGATAGCTGAATTTTGTCTGCAAAAAGGGTTAAGACAAGGTGATCCTCTCTCCCCTTTCTTGTTCAATGTTGTTGCTGAAGGCTTGAACATATTGTTGTCAAGAGCTAAGGAATTGAGGATTATAAAAGGAGTGGAAGTGGGTAACAGTGAGGTCATCGTATCCCATCTTCAGTTCGCGGATGACACTATTATATTTTGTGAGACTGAAAGGGCAGAGATTGTGGCTATTAAATGAATCTTAAGATGTTCTGAGATGGTCTTGGGGTTGAAGATTAATTTTCATAAAAGCATGATATGTGGGGTGGGAGTTGATAATGCGTTGGTTGGGGAGTTTGCAGACATACTTAATTGTCGGAGTCATAAGTTACCTTTAAAGTACCTTGGGTTGCCACTTGGAGCTAACACAGGTCGGAAGCAAACATGGCAGCCAGTGGTAGACAGGTATAAAAAGAAATTATCTGGGAGGAAGAGAAGGTTGTTATCATATGCTGGTAGGGTCACTCTCATCAAAGCTGTGCTATCTTCCTTACCTATTTATTATACGTCCTTGTTCAAGATACCAGAGTGCGTCGTTAAGGAACTTGATAGGATTTAAGGGGACAAGTCTAAAAGGAAAATCCATTTGGTAAAATGGAAAGTAGTGCAGATGAATAAGAAACAATGAGGTCTTGGTCTTAGAGACATTAGATTGATGAATGAATGTTTACTTCTTAAGTGGTGGTGGAGATATGCCTTTGAAGATGAGGCTCTTTGGAAATCTGTGATTTATGCCAAGTATGGAGTTTGAGGGCCTTGGTTTCCTCCAAAGGCATGCTCTGGTTTCTATTTCTGCTATCTGGAGACAAGTCCTTGCTATGTCTTATTTTAATCCTCAACTGCATAATTTTTTTCTGGAAAATGTGGAGCTTAGGATTGGTGACGGGGTAAAATTCTGGCAGGACACTTGGCTAGGAACATCAAGTATCAAATCTCAGTTTCCAAGGCTGTATCAATTGAGTTTAAATAAGGAGATCCACTACAACAAAAATGACTTTTTATAGCATGCAATGAATGCTATCATAAGTAAATTATAGCATTCGTTAGAATGCTATGTTAGCCTATGTTATTAAAAGTCTATAATTTTTTTATAACATTCATAAAATGCTATGAATGAATGCTATGAAAAGTGTATAATAGCATTCTTGGAATGCTATGATATGGTATGAAATTATTAAAACAAAAAATAATCATATCAGCTTGTGCATGCTACGAAATATCTTTTATAGAAATCTAATAACGTTATCATATATCGGATTGCAATTATATATGAATGTTATATTGTATTTTGCTAATAAAAAGTGTGTTTTTTTTATTATTATTTTTTTAATTTTTCCATTCAACAATAATATAGAAAATCCCGAAGAAACCAAGGCTATCAAAATGTTTTCATCTATTACACAAAAAATGTATCATCAAGAGGAAAACATTCAACACAAATTTCATTAAAGCATCCAATTAATTACATTGTTTTACCAAAGCACCAAAATATAGTCTCCATATCCGTAAAAGACAATTTAACAATTTAGATCTCTAACATAACCATGTACAACTCAAAATAAGGTATACATTCAATTATCTTCTTCACCTACAACTTTCATCCTTCAAACTTGATTTTCTGGTGAGTTTGGTCACTCTTTATTTGCGAAGCCACCAACAGCAACACCAAAATGAAATTCCCTAGTCAACAAAAGCATTTAGAAAAAATGGTGGATGATTAAACAATTCATAAATCCTATGGATTCAATCTTGGCTTAGTACCTAAGAAAAAAAAAAAAAAGATGATACCATTCAAAAACCGTAGTAAGTAGGAATATTTATACTACTAAACTAATGAAATTTCACCAAAAAATTAAATAAAAATGGTTGGGAGCACTAAAATGGGAGCACTAAGGGGAGCACTAATGATGTGGCAGTGGCCTATGCCTTACTTTATTTTTTTTGGTATTCCCAATGCATTAGTGCTATTAGTGGTGCTTTTTTTAGTGGTATGAATCATTGTTGGAAATTAAATTCAAAAGAAAAATAAACAAGCCATATTAGAATTAGTTTCTAAAGATTGGTAAATAAAATTGTGATTTGCAGAAATAATTGGCGGAAGGTAAAACACATAAAATGTAGTCAATTTATAATGCAATAGGCAATGTCCTAATAATTCCAAATTTTCAATAAACTTCATGAAATGTAAAATATAATAATGTTCCTATGTTTATGGATACAAATATGATATGCCCTATAATTTTAAATTTTTTCTTAGCTCATTAACAACATGAAAATTACTAATCATATTAGTAGGGAATTCAAACCTGTAAATTTATCATTTCTGTCATTACAACCTGCTCAGCAGCCATAGCTATCAACCTATTCCAATAAAAAAAAACAAACTTGGCATCATATTTCAAATTTAATTGGAATTGAGTAAAATTCACATTGGTACTAAGTCAAAATTAATAGAATTGAATTGAAAGAAACAACATCAAAAGGAATACTAAGTTAAAACATTTAAAACTAACAATTAAAATTGGCCCAGGTGTTAAATCATATATAAACTACTCTATCTATTAATTAGATCTTGTATATTATAAAGCATTAAACAAAATGCAAAAAACAAAAATATTAGTTTCATAATCAATGACATATTGAATCTTCTAGTAACTTATTTTCAAGCACCAAAAAATAAAAAATAAAAAAATTATTACTAATTAAGGGAAATTTATTAAATATTGTAGCAGCACTATGTGTACATGACATTCTTGATAAATGAAAAATCATAACTCACATTTTTTAATTACGTAACAATGGTCAATCATTATATTCAACATGTAAAAAATATTCATCTGTGATTGATTTGAAATATCACATAATTTTTGTTTTTATTTTTTTTCATAGGAGATTCTTTTAATTCTCCGTAATAAAAATCAAGACTACCCAAATTACAAATATATATGCGTATATTAGAATATATATATATAACACTAAAATCAATACAATTCATATATGTATATACACAACCCATATATGTTAAGAACATGCACAGGTCAACAAAATAAACAAACTATACCTAATAGGAACTTGAATTAAAATCACCCAAAGAAAATATGAGAAAATGGTCAAATAGTTACCCAAAGACACAATCTAAACTTGTACGCGTCTCTTTCCTACCAACTCTTGAGATTGCAATGGTCATAGATGCTTCAAATCAAAACAAATATAAATTAAAATCAATTAAATTTATCATATATCAATATATATATATATATATTTTTGCGATTGTAATCTTCTATAGTGTGCGGGTATATATATATATATATATGAGTATATACAATACCTCTAGCAAAATCGTGACAGAGAAGTAGCAATTGGTTTGAATATGGAATTGAATCTGGAACCCTGATACAAAATTATTGATGATCAAAGAATGGAAAAACAAATTAGAGGAGAGTCCATGAAGGTTTGGAAACCGTGGGGAAGTGGGTTTCAAGATAATAGCAGTAAAGCGATTAGGGTGGGCATGTTTATCACTAAAATTCCTTTTTTATTAATTTAATATATAACATTCATATTTTTGGTGATAGCATTGATAAATTGCTATTAAATGTGAAAATTACACAATTTTAGCAGCCTTTATAAAACGTTATTAAAACTACTACAAAACATGATAGAAAATCTAATGTTACGGGTTGTCCCTTTTTTATAGCCTTTTATAACCAAATGCTTGTGGACGCGCCCCGCGTGAGGGCCTCACCCCACAGTTCGGACTCAATTTTGTCACGGTTCTTAATCTGAACCAAAAAGTCCAAATCCGGCAAATCGTTTTGAGAAAACAAATTTTTAGAAAAGAAGTGTCAAACATGGACTGCTTTGCCAGATACAGAGTCGCCACCTAAATATTTATTTTGGGGGAATTTAGGAAACCTTGACTCATTTGCCTAAGGCCACGTGTCCGTTATCACCAAAGTTGCCTTGGCTCGGGAACTTGGGTACGATTGGGGAAGGTCAACTATGAGCACCCCCGCTCGCCCGATCAAAGATCGGCCTCTACTAACCATGATATCTTGTTTTGAAAACGTTATGTGCTTTTATTCCGGTTATTAGCCTAGATTTACTATGTGATGCTCACAACACAAAAGTATAGACTAGATCGCCTAATTTGGAACAAAGCATTGCATATTCGCTCGTTTGAAAGATGGTTTGAGATTTGCTACTCGCAAGTAGGCTAAAATACAGATTTCAATGAATTATTCCAATTCAAACAATCCAACCTTCACCCACAGGCATTCAGGCAGTTATATCACATAAGCAATTAGCCTCATGGCAAGCATGCTGTCAAGGCAAACACTCACACGCATGCAAGGATGCTAAAGCATAAAAGCTTACCTAGTACTCCAAGCCAAAACAGAAACTAGTTAGTAATCAATGCATGATCCTAGTTCATGTTAAGATGGCTGATGCAACACAGGCAAAATGCAGCTAGAATAGGCTCGGCTAATCTAAGATGGCATATGAGATGCTACAAATAACATGTATTCAACTTGGAATTGAAATACAATGCAGTTAGTATGATATGCCGAGCCCGGTGCATGCAAGACAAATGAATGATGCAAACATGTAGAGCATGAGGATGCTAATTGAAATATGCCCTAATACTAGCCATCATAAGCGGTTAAATAAAAGGGAGAAAGAAGTGGGGATTGGAAGACATGCACACACTGTAACAAGCCCGCGGGGGACCTCGCTACAGTTCGGACTCAATTTGTGTTACGGTTCTTAATCTGAACCAAAGAGTCCAAATCCGGCAAATCGTTTTGAGAAAACAGATTTTTGAAAGAAGTGCCAAACATGGACTACTTTGCCAGATACAGAGTCGCCACCTAAATATTTTATTTTTGGAAAATTTAGGAAACCCTGACTCGTGCCTAAGGCAACGTGTCCGTCATCACCAAAGTTACCTCGGCTCGGGAACTTGGATACGATTGGGGAAGGTCACTTCGTGAGCACCCTCACTCGCCCGATCAAAGATCGGCCTCTACTAACCATGATATTTAGTTTTCAAAACATTGTGTGCTCTTATTTCGGTTATTAGCCTAGACTTACTATGTGATGTGCATAGCATACAAGTATAGACCGGGTCGCCTGAATTGGAACAAAACATTTCATGTTTGTTTTTGAAAGATGGTTTGCTACCCGTAGGTAGGCTTAAAATGCAAATTTTGCCACTCTCAGGTGGGCTTAGAAAAGATGATTTTGCCACTGTCCAGTGGGCTTAAAACTCACAGTCAATGATTTGTTCCAATCCAAATAACCCAACCTTCACCCACAGGCATTTAAGGCAGTTATATCACATAAGCAGTTAGCCTCATGGTAAGCATGCTATCATGGCAGTCACTCACACGCATACAAGGATGCTAAAGCATAAAAACTTACCGAGTACTCCAAGCCAAAACAGAAGCTAATTAGAAATCCATGCATGATCCTAGTTATACAGAAATGCCTAATGCAGCACATGCAAAAACGCAACTATAATAGGCTCGACTATTCTAAACATGGCATATAGAATGCTACAGCCAACATGTATTCAACTTGGAATTGAAATACAAATGCAGTTAGTATGATGCCCCGAGCCCGGTGCATGCAAGACAGATGAATGAATGCAAACATGCTATCATACTGTATGCTAATTGAAACATGCCCTAATCTAACCATTATAAGCTGGTAAATAAAAAGGGAAGAAAGACGTGGGGTTGGAAGACATACATTACACACACGCACACTTATTACAATTATGCCCTCGTGCAGAGGGTCCGAATAAAATAATATACAGTCCCAAATGAATAGTATAGTCCGAATAAATAATACAGTCCAAATATGTACAAAATCCTAATTAATTAACAAATTTAATTAGGAAAGCATTAAATTGGCATGCAAGCCAGGGACTGTCTCGACTCTTCTCCGGATGATGAATGATGCATGCATGCTCGGGTTGCCTTTGCGCAGAAATCCATGGTGATGCCCCAATTAGCCTCTGTTTGCAATTATTCTTGGAATGCGTGCCAAGCTTCAGGAGGCTGCTGATTCTTGATTTGCTGCAACAGAGAGCAACAAAGAGGCATGGCAAAGTATTTTCACACATGTATGCATGCCTCGATCCTTGTGCCACCAATCACGCATCTCAATGCATGATGGCCGAGGAGTCGAATTGTACAACTCAATATGGAATGAATGCACATGAAAATACAACTAAGACCTAACTCCATCATGGACAATCCGGAGTGTCGGTGACTGGGGAATTAAGACACGTTCCTTTACTCGGAGTACGAAACGTACCTCGTTTCTCGTGCTCGGGCTAACTTCTATCCCAAACACAATACAATATGCATGACATGCATGGATGCAACTAAGATACAACCTAACATGCACAATGCTATGAAATGGCATACACGATGCACGAGGTAACATGGCATACACAATGCGCTAACATACAACCTAGCATACACAATGCTGTGAAATGAAATAGCATACACAATGCATAATGGGCTTACACCAACAGAAGTGGACCTCGGCCACACTCACATAGGAGGCCATTGGATGAAAATGAGACACTCGAGATGCGTTCACACGTGCACGCAAACTGAGGACCGACCCTAAGGCACCAAATGCCACTCTAACAAAGCATGGCAAGGCATGGAATATGGCATACTAACATACAAATTTTAGTAGCAAAATATGATGCAAAACAGCCCCAAAACATGGAAACATGGCACCCGATACATGGAATGAGACCCGAAACATGAAATTAGGTACATGGAATGACCTATGGCTATGCAAAGCATGCATTATTTGAACATGAAGTGTGAAGAAAGAATCAAGACAATCCCAAAACAAGCGTATTTACAGTTTTAAGAAGGCCAAAAAGTGAACACAAATAGGACTAAGCTAGCATGCAAAAATGGCCCCGTAAGAGAGATAATGAAGCAAGTAGCAGCGGCTGGCCCTAAATGGCCAATAGCCCTTAAACAAAGTTGAAGAGGGGCTCAAAATGAAGCACTTTACAGTTTACAACAAGCCACGAAAACAAACACAAGTATGGCTAAACTATTATGCAAGAAATGGGCCAAAAGGGAGACAAAGAAGCAAGTGATGGTTGCTGGCCTAAAACAGAGGAGGGCCCTTCAGCAAAGTTGAAGAGGGGCCCAAAAAATGGTATTTTAAAGTTAGTGACCAAACCCAAAACAGTGCACACGCAAGCTTAAAATACTATGCAAAATAAGACCTAAAAAGAGGTTGAAACGCAAAGAGCAAAAAGGGAGCTTCAAAAAGAAAAAGTCCCTTGATCAAACATGAAGAGGGGGGGTCAAAATAAAGCTATTTACAGTTCAGACCAGAGCCCAAACATACAAGCACAAGGGGCTAACAAAACATGCAAAAATAAGGCCAAAAGAGGGATAAAGAGGCAAGTGACAGATGGAAGCCTCAAACAGTGAAGAGCCCTTCAACAATGTTGAAGAAGGGCTCAAAAAAAGCCTCTTTACAGTTTATAACCAAGCTCAAAACAGTTTAAAAATAGGCCTAAAATACTATGCAAAAATAGGCCTAAAAGTGAGGTAAAGAAGCAAGTGGTAGCTAGAGAGCTTAAACATGGAAGGACCCTAAAACAAACATGAAAAAGACCTCAAAATAAAGCTATTTTCAGTTAGGGTTGGAGCCCAAAAATGTAAGAAAGTATGGCGTAGAAAGCATGCAAAAGAAGCTTAGAAAGAGGGAAAGTATGGCTTACCCTTGTAGACCAAACTTCAACAACCGCTTGGCTTGAGAAAAGGTGCTTCTTGCCTCTGGAAAACCAGCTCCAAGTGTTGGAAAGGATGGTGGGCAGGTGGTGCTATGTGTTGGTGTAGAAAGGGGCCAAGAATAAAAGGGTTTTGATGCTTGGAATATAGAGAGAGAGAAATTAAATGTCGGAGGCTCAAACCAAATTTTCTAACCCTCCAAAAGGGAGCTGGAGGGCCTGGATATATAGGCACAAGAGTGAGGGAAAAGGAGGGGAAATGAATTTGAAATTTCCCCCCAAAAAGGCACCCCCCGGATACACAATCTGGGGGGGAAACAAAATACATATTTGTGAAGTACCAGAAGGGAGGAGCAAGGCCGGCTGGTTAGAAAGGTTGCAGGTGGCCGGCCAGCCCTCCCCATGGCCAGCCGGCCAAGGGTCAAAAGGGTCAGGTAAGATTAGTGGCCGGCCACCACAGATTGGTGGCCTCCCATGTGTGCACAACATAACCATGTGGTCAAAAACTGGAGAAAGTGAACCAGGAGAGAGAAAAGCCCATTTTTTGGAGGGGTTCAAAAGGGTCAAAGACAATTACTGGCCGGCCATATGATATTGGTGGCCTCCCAGGTGTCTACAGCACAAATATGTGGTTTAGGGCTAGAAAAAGTGGTCAAAGGGTGGTCAACATTGGCTTTCTAGTGAGAAAAACGGGCGACGGAGGGCGATGAAGAAATAAAACTGGTTGTTAGAACAATTACTGGCCTCCCACCCTTCTACAACCTTCCTAATAGTGAAAATAAGGCCACCACCAGAAATGAGCCCAAACCGATGCAAAATAAAGGTTCGTTGGCCGAAACACGCAGCCCGGGGCCCTAAAAACTGACAGTTAGGCACCAGAAGTGGTGTTCAACCATGAAGTCGGTCTCTCGGACCACAGTGTCCCTCAAAAGGGAGGAAATAAGGTATGTGCCAAAAACTGGAGCAAACGGAGGTGGTTAAGCGGTCCCGAACCAAGGCACACGGCCAACGGCTCCGAAAAACCAGAAACCGGGCTCCAAACGGCCAAAATGGCCTACGACCACGAAACGTAGCCTACGGCCACTGAGAGATGATCTACGAGACCTCTCCCTCCCTTCGGGAAGAGAAAACAGAGAAACCAGAGCCTGGTTCACAAACCGAGACAAGACACAAAAGTATCCGGAAGTCCGGAGGCAAGGCTCGCAGCCGAGACTCTAAAACCTCTGAACGGGCACGATATGCAGCATCACCAAGCGCCCAATCGGTGACGTCTGAGTCTTAAGGTCTGTCAAAAATGGGGTGTCTACAGTTGCCCCTCTTTGACAGAACTCGGAAGTCACAAGTGACGGGCGTGAATGTCAAAGCCCAGAGACGACCCATTTTGACAAGGAAGACTTAGACAAACATACAAGATATAGAAATGTGCCCTTGAGCATGCCCGGTGGCTTGCATGGCAAATGCAAAACGGTATGCACAAGGCCAGATGTGACTCATGATCATACAAAGCAGCAAGCTGTAACGAAGCATAACAATGCAACAGTTTTAAGCAAGTAGAAACCAAGCTTCATTACAATGCAGAAAGGATGTAAGAGAATTATTGTAATTCTCACTGCGAATACAGTGTGCATGTGTGATAGATACACGAAGCGAACGTGTGATAGATACAGAAAGTGAGCATGTGTGGTAGATACATAAAGCAAATGTGGTGTGACGGATACACAAAAGGAGCGTGCGTGATTGATACACAAAGCGGGCGTGTGTGATTGATACACAAAGCGAGCGTGTGATAGATACACAAAGTAGGCAAAGCGAGTGTGTGATAGATACACTATTTGAACAAAGTGTGATTCATATACAAAGGGTGAAGTGAGCAAAGTGTGATGGATACACAAAAGGCAAACACAAAGTGTGATAGATGCACTAAGTGAATAGATGTGATGGATACACTAAAGGTGAACACAAAGTGTGATAGATGCACTATGTGAATAGAGTATGATAGATATACTAAAGGTGAACACAAAGTGTGATAGATGCACTTAGTGAACAAAGTATGATTGATATACTAAAGGTGAACACAAAGTGTGATAGATGCACTATGTGAACAGAGTATGATAGATATACTAAAGGCGAACACAAAGTGTGATAGATGCACTAAGTGAACAGAGTGTGATTGATACACTAAAAGTGAACACAAAGTGTGATAGATGCACTTAGTGAACAGAGTGTGATTGATACACTAAAAGTGAACACAAAGTGTGATAGATGCACTAAGTGAACAGAGTATGATAGATATACTAAAGGCGAACACAAAGTGTGATAAATGCACTAAGTGAACATAGTGTGATTGATATACTACAGGTGAACACAAAGTGTGATAGATGCACTATGTGAACAGAGTATGATAGATATACTAAAGGCGAACACAAAGTGTAATAGATGTACTAAGTGAACAGAGTGTGATTGATACACTAAAAGTGAACACAAAGTGTGATAGATGCACTTAGTGAACAAGTGTGATGGATACACTAAAGGTGAACACAAAGTATGATAGATGCACTATGTGAACAGAGTATGATAGATATACTGAATGCGAACACGAAGTGTGATAGATGCACTCAGTGAACAAGTATGATAGATATACTAAATCAATGAAGTGTGATTGATACACTGAAAGTGTGATACAGAAAACAAGAATGTGTGTGATAGATACACAAAAGTGAATATGTGCGTGATAGATACACAAAATGAGAATGTGTGTAATAGATACACAAAATGAATGAAGTGCGATTGATACACTAAGTGAAGAGAGTGTGATTGATACACTAAGGCAAATGAAGTGTGTTAGATACACTGAGTGAAGCAAATGAAGTGTGATTGATACACTAAGGCAAATGAAGTGTGTTAGATACACTGAGTGAAGCAAATGAAGTGTGATTGATACACTAAGTGAATGACCTTAAAGGGAACTTCTTTAAATGAATCGTACATACAATATCGTGCATGACTGAGAAAGAAACTTGATAGGTATGATGCATTACAATGCATGATGCTTAAGGAAAGCAATAAATGGGCAAAGCGGTGCTTTAGAAAGCACCTCATGAGGTGAGTGGCGGTGAATCGCTCTACTCTGACGGGGATCTCCCCTCGTGCTCTTCGAACACTTTACTTTTAACTCACAGTATAAAGGTTCTGAAATGCTGACAAGTAACAACATCTGTATGTAGGAGCCACAGCTGCTGCTTGTCTTCCTGATCATATTCACAACTTTCCCTATTCTCCAACGGGTTGACAGACTAGGTTAGTTTAGTATCCAGAATTGAGGTGCATACACGCTATCTCAACCTATGGGGCTTCCATACAGATTTCAAACCGGGGATACACCCCTGGGTATTTAAACCAGACTTTAGTCTCGGAAATCCCGAACCTTTACGTTCTAGGCATCAGCCATTCGAACTCTAGTTTCCACCGTCGCAGTTGGTCTCCTAGGAACTCATTGCAAACACGGCCGAGATGCCTCTGGCAGGGAATGGTACTCAGGGAGAGCACTTCTGATTGCCATTCTGGCTTGAAGCAGACTTGATCTTGAGCTTGAAGTAAAGGCACACTCATACTTCGGAGTATTGACAAGGCCTGACAAGGTGCATACGGAATGCAATTTCGGAGCTTACTGAAGTTGAAACAAACTCAGATACCCGACATTTTCCTTTTTTGCTTTTGCTTTGCAGTCTGGAACCATCATAGCTTCAGATAGGTCTTGGTTCTACTGCTCTCACATGACCTGGGTTGAACCTTGCGATTTTATGAAAGAACAAATTCTGTTTTGCACAAATGTGGAGAACAGCACGGCACTCGGAGCACAAAACGATTTTTGAAATTGAGAGTGAGCATAAGTTCTCAACTGGGTATTGAGCCTACAACTGACCACAGCCAAAACGACTCAACATGGAAAGAAAAGGCACACAACCTAGACACGTCGAGTAACACTCGAGACGACTCAAAACAAGAATCGAGACAAACAAAAAGACATGACACTCAGACGTGCACAGGGAGCCTCTTTCACCAGGTATTGTTTCCCACCCTTTCTCACTTGTGATTCTCACATCACTTGGCCCTCAAGCTCTGTTTTTCTAAAAAAGCCCTTTTCTCACTTTTTCTCTCATCGCACATCTCTCTATTCTTCAATCTCTCATTTTTCAATCCCTCCCCTGGGTGGTTGATGGATAAGCATGAAGTTGTGGGCTCTTGCCCCTAGTATGTTGCTAGATTCTCTTTCTTTCGTTCATTGCTAGTGAATTCCTCCCATAGAAGGGTTGCGTTACAACTGCGTGTGTAGCAAATCTGCAGCTAACACCGGTTGATGATGCTTTGCTGAGGAGTTTGGACGTGATAAGATCTGTCCAGATGATGGAGTGGAATATCTTGCCCCATTCCAGTTCGTGCTTTGCACTTGGCTTGATACCTCGTTGCTCGGAGGGTGAGAGAGCTTTCAGCCATTTTGCTGTTAACTTCAGTTGTGCCATCTCTGGCAGGTATGGTGCCCTTTCTGGCAACTATTTTGACAATGGGGAAGAGACAGAACACCTGACTCAACTGTGCCCCTAGTTCATCATTTTGACCATTTTTGTTTTGATTTTTCTACTAAAACAATTTTAACCAAAATGAGAGTTAAATTAACGCGCTTGTTCGATTTTCTGATTCAAAATCATGCAAGTTAGGTTATGAACACTGAAAATTTTCCTTTTTTGGGTCCAGGAAAAGGGTCCAGTTTTGGAAAAAATGGAATAGTTTTTGAGAGAAAATTAGTCAACCTCAGTAAAAATTCTCAAAAACTGTTTTTGCAATCGGCCACTGCTCAACGAGCATAGAACCCACTCTCAAGATGCACAACCTCAAATCCGAAGAAAAATTGCCCCTTACTTGAAGAGAGCTGCATGGCAATGGAAGTTGCCCCTTGTTTGAACGACACCGCGGTGCATTGAATGGCAACAAAAAGTTGCCCCTTGTTTGAATGGCACCGCAGCGCATTGTAGTCAGTTCTCAGAGTGACGAACATAACCAAATCCTCAGATACAGAGAAGACAAAGATTACTAGAACCATCGCATGGACACAATCAAATTGAAGTGTTTTTACTGGTACCGACTTGAATGAAGTTGCCTACGTATCCCAAAGATAGGAATCAAGCCTTACGTAGTTCGGGGTTAAGGTACACTCGGGTATTTAACCTCTCCTTTTTATGCTCTAACTTTTGCCAAGGCGCCTGTTGCGGGTCTTCAACCTTGCGAGCTTTGTTTTTCTTCTTTTCGAATCTTTTTTTTTTCTTTTCTTTGCATTTTCTTCATTTTTCTTTTTTCTTCTCTTTTTTGTTTTTTTTTGTATATATCTTTTCTTGCTCTAACTTTTGCCTGGGTCACCCTTCCGGGTTTTCGGCCCAGCGAGCCTCTCAAAGGGTAAAAGTGTAACAAGTCCATGCCAAATGGTTTTAGGATATCGAAGCCATCCGTATCCAAGAGAGTGGCTGTTGTATCGATTTGCAAAAGGATCCATCTTCAGTTCTTCGGACATTTTCGCCCATAGTTCGAGGGGTGCTTCTGTTCTAGCTTTGCAAGCTTCTTTTGACGACGTCCGACCTTCTTGATCTGACTTCCCTGCCCCTAGTTCGAGGGCTGCTTCGAATCTGGCCACACAGGCCTCTCATTTGCGGTTGATCGTTGAACACTCTGAATTAAGGTCCAAGGTTTGAAAGCAAGGGGTCGAGTCTCGAGGCTGAGAGCGATCCTAGGTTGCACAATCTCAAGAGCGATTCCACACAGGTCTTCGCAGGATTGCGCGAAAACATTTTTTGAAATCTTTTAAGAAAGCGACAAATCGCTCATACCAAGACGATGTAGAACCAATCGATCAAGCCAGATCCTTCCCAAGACTCACACTAGCAAGCATGATTTCGTTCATTAAGGGCTTAGCATGCCTCTCTTTCTCTCAATTGATCAAATTTTTGCAAAACCCGAGAAATTCCTTCCTTTTCGTTTTCACCGCAGTGTTCAAAAGGTTTTGAGAAACTCAGGTCAATACAATGACTTCAAGGCACGAAAAAAGAGTTCTTAGTCAAATCGCCATCTCATTCGAACTTCCGCATAAGCTGGCGGAAAGCAAAGCAGCGAGAAAATCACTCTTGTTTCATTCAAAATCTGTTGGCACAACCGGCTCCTGGCAGAACAGGACTCAAAACAAAACGAAAAGACAAACGCGAAACAGAATGGTGACGCCCGAGGTAACACCTCCGAAATCACCCGACTTCTATACAACAGGACTGACTCGATACAACAAGACAGACCTCAACTGACTTAGTATGAAAAGACTGACTCAAAACAAAAGGACAGACTTAAAACAAAACAACAAGACTGACTCAAAGCCCAAGTCAGAATGTAGCATTGGCCAAATGCTCAAAACGCTGTGTGCCATTTCCACGTCTGGAGTTAATTGAGTGCCGCCCGCAGGTGGTTCATTCCCCGATCACATCACATTATCCCCCAAGTTCACTGATCCAGTGCCGATAGACTTTGCTGAGCTCGGCGGGAGGATGACCCCGTTGTCAAATAGATCCTGTACTTCATGGCGAAGAGCAGGCGATTGTCGATAGTATGGCGGTTCTTGATGGTACATGCAATCTTGGGTAGCATCATGTGTAGCCGGAAGAGGGTTCGGGAGAGGCCGAGGCTCAAGGGGTTTGAGATGGCCTTGTCCAACAAGGACTTGGAGAGCTTTGGACAAAGGCATATAGAGGGCATGGAAGACCCTCTGACCTCGAGGTTGGTACTTCAAGGTTTGTGGATTTTTGCTGGACGCATCAGTAAAGGGATTGGCAAGTGTTGGCCTGGTTTGTTGATCTCTTCCGAGTGCAGGATTATGGCTGAAAGGAACGTTTCTGATACAACGACCCTTCTCTCGGCTTGCCCCTTGATTCAAACTGCCCCCAACTTGAGTGGTAAAAATGTCATCCACAGTTTTTGCAACAACTGCGAGCACTTGCTCTTTGTTCAGTCCCTTGGCTTTCAAAGCCTCAACAGCCAATAGAAGATGTTCATGGGGATCCATGTCCGCCCCTATCTTGTTCTTTCCACTCGCCTCCACTTTGCCAAGGGATTGGCATTCCTCAAATACAGCCCGTTCCAAGATTAGGGAGCCTTTTGTCGTGAAACTCCTAACATGTGTTGTGGTCGATGATGGAGCCAATGTCCCAGAGGCTAGATCTGTCACAGTTCTTTGAAGATCTTCGATCATTCTCTTTAGCTCAGAAGTAGTGGGCTCACGGGTTTGAGATGATTGGGGTCCAGGTGCATCCATCATGCATAAGTCCATGCTTTCTGGAATGAACACCTCAGGCTTGGGTAGATGGGCTGGGGTGATGTATATCTTTGGGGTCGTGGGTGGATGGCGATATGGATGAGGTTGACATGTAAAGGTGGCGGTCGATTAACACGAGGTCCTTTTGGTGGAGCTAAGGTCTCTTCGTCAATAAGATCCTGAGTCTTAAGACGAAGGTGGATCTACGATTAAATATCATGGCCGTCTTTGTTGATGGTAAACCTGATGTTAATGGGTCATATCTTGGTGGAAGAGGGTTTGGAAGGGGTTGGGGTTCTAGAAGTTCTAGATGCCCTTCTTCTTGAAGCTTTTTCAAAGCTTGAGAGAGACTCATGTAAAGAGGATGGAATTTTCGGGCTTGGGGCCGAGTTGAGGTGGTTGGTTTTTGGCCATTGAGGGAAGTGGTGATAGTATCTACTTCTGAGCATTTCGCAGTTGTGCTACCATTAGTAGTAGCATTGGAACTGCGAGCAACATTCCTCTTCAAAGGCTCATTATCTTCTGCAAAGATCCCTTGTCTGATGGCATCCTCGATTTGAACCCCCATCTCATGTAGATCTGAAAAGGTAGGGAAGGGAAGAACAATCATCTTCTGCATAAGCTTAGGCTGGAGATTGCGCACAATCATCCGAATCTGATCTTTGTCAGTGGGCCTAGTGGTCATCATTGAGGCCTTGGCCCTCCAGTGGAAGCCCTCTTTCGGCTCTTGCCTGATCGTCTCGAGATCACGGGTTGTGATCTCAATCTGGGTATTGTATGAATATTGTGCGACGAAGGCCTCGGCCATCTCCTCCCAGCTTCGTTTCACTGAATCCTCCAATTTGGCATACCAGATGGCCGCAATACCCGACAGGGTCCTGCCAAAAAGGGAGAGCTTCTGTAATCTTGTCAAGCCCATTGGGCGCAGAACACCTAAAAACAAACTCAGGTGGACCATGGGATCTCCTGACCCGTCAAAACAGTCGATGTGAGGCATCTTGAACCTGTCCGGCAATGTCACCACCGAATCAGTATATCCATCTCCAATGTCCGGGATGGAGTTGACTCCCTGAGACTTCTTAAACATCTTCTCAAGTTTGCTCAATTTCAATGCTGTAGGGTCGACCTCGAACTCGAAGGGAGAGTTTGGCAGATTTGTAGGTGCTTTGGATAACTGGGGTAAAATTGTGAACGGATTAGGCCCTACTGGAATGTCCGTACCTTCCTGGACATTTGGCATCTCCCCAGGTGCTGGAGCTCCTGCTGGGAGAGGAACTTGTTGTGAAGCAGACGCCGCTTTCTTTATTGCGACTGGTGATAAGCTCACTCTTTGAGCCATGATTCTGACTTCTTTGTTTGGAAAATTCCGCTTGGCGGACAGCGTCTTACTGCATCAGTTTCATAGTTTCTTGCATTTGACACATCATTGCCTCCATTCCTAATGTATTCTGCTGATCCATCTGACTGACCGGTAGATCTATCTCTATGGCAACAATTGAGACCTCAGTCCGACTGTTAAGGACCACTGATCTGTAATCGCTGAATCGGTGATCTCAGGCTGACCGCCCTTTACCCTGTTTCGACGAAGGAACACCGACGGTTGCCCTCGGCTGAATCTCGACTGACAAAGTCTATCAACACAAGTTTGGTGTATCCGGGGGATATTGGAGCCTTCTGAAGCTATGGTTCCAAGATTACCCTAGCAAAAGAGAAAATAGACAGCATCTCAGCTTGATTTCACGATAACCCATATGAGTCGAGCTGAATGACTGTGCCCCTACAGAATTCTAATGTGATACCCTCGGTAAATCTGAATCCCAAAATTTCAACTGTGCCCGTGCCTGATGCCCAAACTTGTAAACTGATACATGCATTCGTATAGAGACGCACTCTAAAGCACATAACAAGCAAGTGAGAGCCAAAACACCCCTATGTTGGGGTAGGGTTTCCCTATCCTATTTTGTCAGGAGCTAGGGTTTCACTACGCACGCAGTGGTTTCAAACAACCTATATCGGGTAAGCAACCAGTCCTAGCTTGGAATGGTCACTACGGATTCCGAATATGCACTAGGTCGAATGGTCAAAAGGGTGCCCCGGTAAAACCGGGGTTTGTGTTCCCATACTGGCAGAGCCCACAACCGGTCAGCCTTATGGTCCTGCCTTGACAAGACAAGCCTCCGCCAAATCGTTCAAGAATAGCAGATGGCAAACACGGTGCCCTAGGCACACCAATACAAATGCAATGCAAAGAAACACACAAGTGTAGTCAAAACCAGATATCATGAGTTCGAGTCAAGTTCTCTAAATCCCCAGCAGAGTCGTCAAAAACTGTAACAAGCCCGCGGGGGACCTCGCTATAGTTCGGACTCGATTTGTGTTACGGTTCTTAATCTGAACCAAAGAGTCCAAATCCGGCAAATCGTTTTGAGAAAACAGATTTTTGAAAGAAGTGCCAAACATGGACTGCTTTGCCAGATACAGAGTCGCCACCTAAATATTTTATTTTTGGGAAATTTAGGAAACCCTGACTCGTGCCTAAGGCCACGTGTCCGTCATCACCAAAGTTGTCTCGACTTGGGAACTTGGATACGATTGGGGAAGGTCACTTCGTGAGCACCCTAGCTCGTCCGATCAAAGATCGGCATCTACTAACCATGATATTTAGTTTTGAAAACATTGTGTGCTCTTATTCCGGTTATTAGCCTAGACTTCCTATGTGATGCGCACAGTATACAAGTATAGACCGGGTCGCCTGAATTGGAACAAAACATTTCATGTTTGTTTTTGAAAGATGGTTTGCTACCCGCAGGTAGGCTTAAAATGCAAATTTTGCCACCCTCAGGTGGGCTTAGAAAAGATGATTTTGCCACTGTCCAGTGGGCTTAAAACTCACAGTCAATGATTTGTTCCAATCCAAATAACCCAACCTTCACCCACAGGCATTTAAGGCAGTTATATCACATAAGCAGTTAGCCTCATGGTAAGCATGCTATCATGGCAGTCACTCACACGCATGCAAGGATACTAAAGCATAAAAACTTACCGAGTACTCCAAGCCAAAACAGAAGCTCATTAGAAATCCATGCATGATCCTAGCTATACAGAAATGCTTAATGCAACACATGCAAAAACGCAACTATAGTAGGCTCGGCTATTCTAAACATGGCATACGGAATGCTACATCTAACATGTATTCAACTTGGAATTGAAATACAAATGCAGTTAGTATGATGCGCCGAGCCTGGTGCATGCAAGATAGATGAATAAATGCCAACATGCTATCATATTGTATGCTAATTGAAACATGCCCTAATCTAACCATTATAAAATTTGTAAATAAAAAGGGAAGAAAGACGTGGGGTTGGAAGACATACATCACACACAGGCACACTTATTACAATTATGCCCTTGCGCAGAGGGTCCGAATAAAATAATATACAGTCCCAAATGAATAGTATAGTCCGAATAAATAATACAGTCCAAATATGTACAAAACCCTAATTAATTAACAAATTTAACTAGGAAAGCATTAAATTGGGATGCAAGCCAGGGACTGTCTCGACTCTTCTTCGGATGATGAATGTTGCATGCTCGGGTTGCCTTTGTGCAGAAATCCATGGCGATGCACCAATTAGCCTCTGTTTGCAATTATTCTTGGAATGCGTGCCAAGCTTCGGGAGGCTGCTGATTCTTGATTTGCGGCAACAGAGAGCAACAAAGGGGCATGGCAAAGTATTTTCACACATGTATGCATGCCTCGATCCTCGTGCTACCAATCACGCATCTTGATGCATGATGGCCGAGGAGTCGAATTGCACAACTCAATATGGAATGAATGCACATGAAAATACAACTAAGACCTAACTCCATCATGGACAATCCGGAGTGTCGGTGACTGGGGAATTAAGACACGTTCCGTCACTCGGAGTACGAAACGTACCTCGTTTCCCGTGCTCAGGCTAACTCCAATCCCAAACACAATACAATATGCATGACATGCATGGATGCAACTAAGATACAACCTAACATGCACAATGCTATGAAATGGCATACACGATGCACGAGGTAACATGGCATGCACAATGTGCTAACATACAACCTAGCATACACAATGCTGTGAAATGAAATAGCATACACAATGCATAATGGGCTTACACCAACACAAGTGGACCTCGGCCACACTCACATAGGAGGCCATTGGATGAAAATGAGACACTCGAGATGCGTGCACACGTGCACGCAAATCGAGGACCGACCCTAAGGCACCAAATGCCACTCTAACAAAGCATGGCAATGCATGGAATATGGTATACTAACGTGCAAATTTCAGTAGCAAAATATGATGCAAAACAGCCCCAAAACATGGAAACATGGCACCCGATACATGGAATGAGACTCGAAACATGAAATTAGGTACATGGAATGACCTATGGCTATGCAAAGCATGCATTATTTGAACATGAAGTGTGAATATAGAATCAAGACAGTCCCAAAAGAAGCATATTTACAATTTTAAGCAAGGCCAAACAGTGAACACAAATAGGACTAAGCTAGCATGCAAAAATGGCCCCGTAAGAGAGATAATGAAGAAAGTAGCAGCTTATGGACCTAAATGGCCAATAGCCCTTCAACAAAGTTGAAGAGGGGCTCAAAATGAAGCACTTTACAGTTTACAACAAGCCACGAAAACAAACACAAGCATGGCTAAAGTAATATGCAAGAAATGGGCCAAAAGGGAGACAAAGAAGCAAGTGATGGTTGCTGGCCTAAAATAGAGATGGGCCCTTCAACAAAGTTGAAGAGGGGTCCAAAACATGGTATTTTACAGTTAGTGACCAAACCCAAAACAGTGCACATGCAAGCTTAAAATACTATGCAAAATAAGGCCTAAAAAGAGATTTAAACACAAAGAGCAAAACAGGAGCTTCAAACATCAAAAGTCCCTTGATCAAACATGAAGAGAGGGTCAAAATAAGGCTATTTACAGTTCGGACCAGAGCCCAAAAATACAAGCACAAGGGGGTAACAAAACATGCAAAAATAAGGCCAAAAGAGGGATAAAGAGGCAAGTGACAGATGGAAGTCTCAAACAGTGAAGAGCCCTTCAACAATGTTGAATAAGGGCTAAAAAAAGCCTCTTTACAGTTTATAACCAAGCTCAAAAAAGTTTAAAAATAGGCCTAAAATACTATGCAAAAATAGGCCTAAAAGAGAGGTAAAGAAGCAAGTGGTAGCTAGAGAGCTTAAACATGGAAGGACCCTAAAACAAACATGAAAAAGACCTCAAAATAATGCTATTTTCAGTTAGGGTCGGAGCCCAAAAATGTAAGCAAGTATGGCTTTGAAAGCATGCAAAAGAAGATCAGAAAGAGGGAAAGTATGGCTCACCCTTGTAGACCAAACCTCAACAGCCTCTTGGCTTGAGAAAAGGTGCTCCTTGCCTCTGGAAAACCAGCTCCAAGTGTTGGAAAGGATGGTGGGGAGGTGGTGCTATGTGTTGGTGTAGAAAGGGGCCAAGAAGAAAAGGGTTTTGATGCTTGGAATATAGAGAGAGAGAAATTAAATGTAGGAGGCTCAAACCAAATTTTCTAACCCTCCAAAAGGGAGCTGGAGGGCTTGGATATATAGGCACAAGAGTGGGGGAAAAGGGGGGGGGGAATGAATTTCAAATTTCCTCCCAAAAAGGCACCCCCCTGGATACACAATCTGGGGGGAAACAAAATACATATTTGTGAAGTACCAGAAGGGAGGAGCAAGGCCGGCTGGTTAGAAAGGTTGCAGGTGGCCGGTCGGCCCTCCCCATGGCCAGCCGGCCAAGGGTCAAAAGGGTCAGGTAAGATTAGTGGCCGGCCACCACAGATTGGTGGCCTCCCATGTGTGCACAACACAACCATGTGGTCAAAAACTGGAGAAAGTGAACCAGGAGAGAGAAAAGCCCATTTTTTGGAGGGGTTCAAAAGGGTCAAAGACAATTACTGGCCGGCCATATGATATTGGTGGCCTCCCAGGTGTCTACAGCACAAATATGTGGTTTAGGGCTAGAAAAAGTGGTCAAAGGGTGGTCAACATTGGCTTTCTAGTGAGAAAAACGGGCGACGGAGGGCAATGAAGAAATAAAATTGGTTGTCAGAACAATTACTGGCCTCTCACCCTTCTACAACCTTCCTAATAGTGAAAATAAGGCCTCCACCAAAAATGAGCCCAAACCGATACAAAATGAAGGTTCGGGGGCCGAAACGCGCAGCCCGGGGACCCAAAAACTGACTGTTAGGCACCGGAAGTGGTGTTCAACCACGAAGTCGGTCTCTCGGACCACAGTGTCCCTCAAAAGGGAGGAAATAAGGTATGTGCCAAAAACCGAAGCAAACGGAGGTGGTTAAGCGGTCCCGAACCGAGGCACACGGCCAACGGCTCCGAAAAATCAAAAACCAGGCTCCAAACGGGCAAAATGGCCTACAACCACGAAACGTAGCCTATGGCCACTGAGAGATGATCTACGAGACCTCTCCCTCCCTTCGGGAAGAGAAAATAAAGAAAACAGAGCCTGGTTCGCAAACCGAGACAAGACACGAAAGAGTCCGGAAGTCCGGAGGCAAGGCTCGCAGCCGAGACTCTAAAACCTCTGAACGAGCATGATATGCAGCATCACCAAGCACCCAATCGATGACGTCTGAGTCTTAAGGTCTGTCAAAAATGGGGTGTCTATACACACGCACCCATACTTATTACAAATTCGCCCTCACTCGGAGGGACCAAAAGAATAATACAAATTAATTAACCTACAAGCTAATTAATTATTACAATTATTACAGACCACCTAATTAATTAAGCAAATTAACTAAGCTAAGAAAGTAGTAAAGGCCTCGGGAAGAGGGCCCAATGTGCGCGTGCTCGGGTTTGCTCGGAAATCCAATGCCATGCACAAGTTTGCCTCTGTTTTCCCTGCTCTGCTCCTCTGAAAATTGCACAAGTCCCAGGGAGCACTCTATGGACACTGTGGAACATCACCGGCGAAGACATGACACCACCGGCCATGTCCGGATGGTCATCGGCCATTTGTAAAGCCAATGGCTAACAATGGATGGCCGGTCAGCAGTATAGATGGTCGGCGGGCCAAAGCTTCCTACAGAACCTGTTTTGACAGCAGCAGAGGGCAAAACAAGGCATGGCAATGCATTTCAAGCAAATGTATGCACTACCACATCCATTATCATATTTATGACTCAAGGGGGTATGGTGCTCGATTCTCGGACCACCAATCGCGGATTTCAATGCATGATGGCCCAAGAGACCAAGTATGCATTTTCAATGTAGAATGAAATGCACATAAACAAACAATGAGCTCAACCTCTATCATACTCAATTCAAGAGGCAAAGTATGCATGCCAATGTAATGCAACCTAGGCATGTGAGCTAAGTGTGCAACATGATCATGCAAATAGCCAAAACCATGCGCAATAGGCACATGAACTAAACAAGTGAGCATGCAAGGCATATAACATCAATGTTAATGACACACATGCAATAACATGAAAGGAATAACACATGTAAATATGCAAAGCAACTTAACACAAGAAACATGCCAAATGCGATGACACTTAAACATGCAACATGTTAATAGCCTAAGTACCTAAACATACAAACATGTATAGCATGCAACAACATGCCAAAGGGATGTTCTTAAACTAACATGGATAGCTCGCAAGCATGCCAAAATCAGTGCCCATAATGAGGCAAGTGAGGCAACAAAGTACATGGAATGCATGCACAATGCATTAACCAAGCTTGAGGCACAAAAATGCAACTCTACCAAAGTATGGCAAGGAGGAAATATGACATACAATGTGTAGACGTCCCCGAACGCCCTCGGGAGGGATGAGTCCCGTTCTGTTCATTTTGGGCTCACTACAGTTCAAGACTCCAATTGTCACGGTTCGTAATCTGAACCAAAGAGTCCAAATCCGGCAAATCATTTTGACAAAACAGATTTTTTGAAAGAAGTGCCAAACATGGACTGCTTTGCCAGATACCGAGTCGCCATCTAAATATTTTATTTTTGAGAAATTTAGGAAACCCTGACTCGTGCCTAAGGCCACGTGTCCGTCATCACCAAAGTTGCCTCGGCTCGGGAACTTGGGTACGATTGGGGAAGGTCACTTCGTGAGCACCCCCGCTAGCCCAATCAAAGATCGGCCTCTACTAACCATGATGTCTAGTTTTGAAAACATTATGCCTTCTTATTCCGGTTATTAGCCTAGATTTACTATGTGATGCGCACAACATACAAGTATAGACTGGATCGCTTGAATTGGAACAAAACATTTTATGCTTGTTTTTGAAATGTGGTTTGCTACTCGCAAGTAGGCTCAAAATGCAAATTTTGCCACCCTCGGGTGGGCGTAGAAAACATGGTTTTGCCACTATCTAGTGGGCTTAAAACTCACAGTCGATGATTTGTTCCAATCCAAATAATCCAACCTTCACCCATAGGCATTTAGGCAGTTATATCACACAAGCAAATAGCCTCATGATAAGCATGCTATCATGGCAATCACTCACACACATGCAAGGATGCTAAAGCGTAAAAACTTACCGAGTACTCCAAGCCAAAATAGAAACTATGTTAGAAATCCATGCATGATCCTAACTATACAGAAATGCCTAATGCAACACATGCAGGAATGCAACTAAGATAGGCTCGGCTATTCTAAACATGGCATATGGAATGCTACAGCTAACAAGTATTCAACTTGGAATTGAAACACAATGCAGTGAGTATGATGCACCGAGCCCGGTGCATGGAAAACAGATGAATGAATGCAAACATGCTATCATACTGTATGCTAATTGAAACATGCCTTAATCTAACCATCATAAGCTGGTAAATAAAAGGGAGAAAGACGTGGGGTTGGAAGACATACATCACACACGCGCACTTATTACAACTGTGCCCTCGCTCAGAGGGTCCAAATAAATAATATACATTCCCAAATGAATAATTACAGTCCAAATAAATATAAAATCCTAATTGATTAACCAACTAATCTAGGAAAGCAGTAAATTAGCATGCAAGCTAGGGACTGCCTCAACTCTGCCCCGGATGATGAATGATGCATGTTCGGGTTGCCTTGCACGGAAATCCATTGCGATGCCCCGATTAGTCTCTGTTTACAATTAAGCCTGGAATATTGTGCAAAGCTCTGAAAGGCTGTTGATTCTTGATTTGCTGCAATAGAGAGCAAGAAAGGGGCATGGCGAAGTATTTTCACATATGTATGCATGACTACTCTTCGGGGAGTGTAGTCGTCGATCCTCGTGCCACCAATCACGCATCTTGATGCATGATGGCCGAGGAGTCGATTTGCATGACTCAATGTGGAATGAATGCACATGAAAACACAACAAGATCGAGACTCCATCATGGATAATCCGGAGTGTCGGCAACCGGGAATTGAGACACGTTCCGTCACTTGAAGTACGAAACGTCCCTCGTTCCCGTGCTCGGGCTAACTCCTATCCCAAACACAATGCAAATGGGATAGCATGCACCATGCAACTAATATACAACCTAGCATACACAATGCTATGAAATGGCATACACAATGCTCGATATAACACGACATGCATGATGCTCTAACATGCAACCTAGCATACGCAATGCATAATGGACTTACACCAACATGAGTGGACCTCAGCCGCACTCACATCAGTGGCCATAAGATGAAAATGAGACACTCGAGATGCGTGCACACATGCACGCAAACCGAGGACCGATCCTAAGGCACAAATGCCACTCTAACAGGGCATGGCAAGGCATGGAATATGGCATACAAACATGCAAGTTCCAGCACTAAAATGTGATGCAAAATGATCCTGAAACATGGAAACATGACACCCGATGCATGGAATGGTCCCGAAACACAAAACTAGACACATGTGTTGACCTATAGCTATACAAAGCATGCATTATTTGATCATGAAGCATAAAGACAGAACCAAGGAAGTCCCAAAACATGAATATTTCTAGTTCAAAGCATGGCCAAAAGATGCTAGCAAGATGTACTAAAATAGCATGCAACTTTGACTAGCAAACATGATTTACATGGTATGTATATGAAGCAAGTGAGAACTCATAAAACCAGAAAAAATCAGTGAATAAAACATGCCAAAAAATGCCCAAATAACCTCTGAAATGCAACCAACACATGCACAAATGATGGGTTCTTTTAGAGGGCATACAAAGGGGTTATTAAGCACATGCATCAAGGACACTTATCACGGCACAAAAAACTCTGAAAATCAAATATGATAGTCCTAAAACTCCCCAAATTGGTCCTGAAATCAGTCAACAAGGCATGCAAGATAGGGCCTCTTTGGAAGGCTAAAAAGACCATCAAACAAAACAAGGTGAGAGGGGGTCACCCCCCTCTGATTTTGAGGCTCAAAAATGCATCAAAGCCACTGAAAATCCATTGGATTTTAGTGGCTAAGAGGCCAAACCATGGCCAATGCAAGTGTTCTAATGCATAGCCCTAATCATGGAAGAATGAAGCATGCATAGGGGAAGATGACCCCAAACAGAGAATAGACCTGAATCAAACATGAAGACGATGTGAAAAAAACACTTTTTTCATTTTAGGTTGAGGTCCAAAAAGGCTCACAAATTGGGCTAATATATCATGCAAAAGCAGCCCTAAAAGAGAAAATGAACAAACAGGGCAGCAAATGACCTCAAACAGAGAATAGCCCTTCAACAAAGTTGAAGAGGGGCTCAAAAAAAGACACTTTATAGTTTATGGAAAGTCTCAAATATGCTCACAAGTAAGGCTACAATAAGATGCAAAAATGGCCCTAAAAGAGAGATGAAGAGCAAGAGGTAGTAGCTGGCCTCAAACAGTGAAGAGCCCTTCAACAAAGTTGAAGAGGGGCTCAAAATAAGGCACTTTACAGTTCATGATAAAGTCCAGAAATACTTGCAAGTATGGCTTATAAATGAAGCAAAAAAATGCAAGTTTAAGGGAAATAAGTGTTTACCCTTGAAGAGCAGTAAACCAGCAGCTTTTGGACCAAATTTCTGAGCTTCCAACCTCTTCAAATGTCCTCCAAGGTGCTGGAATGAGTGATGGAGGTGTTGCGCTATGGGTTGGTGTGTAAATGGTGAAGAACCAAGGTGTTTGGAGGCTTGGATGAGAGAGAGAGGGAAAGTTGTATACAAAAGCTCCAAGAGGATTTTTTCTAACCCCTAAACATGGAGGAGGGGTGCTGGTTATATAGAGGGAGAGGGGTGGAGAAATGGGGGGAAAACAAATTCAAATTTCCCCTCCAAAAGGGCAGATCCAGGCAGTGGGTCTGGGAAACTTGCACAAATTGTAAGGAACCAGAAGAGAGAAATTTGGCCGGCCAGGTTCAGAGGGTTCAGGTGGCCAGCCGGCCACCTCCCCTGGCCGGCCGGCCAGGTGCAAAAGGATCAAGAAAATTTAGTGGCCGGCCACCCCAAAAAGGTGGCCTCCCATGTGTGTGCAACACAGCTGTATGGTCAAAAACTGGAAAAAGTGAACCAGGAGAGAGAAAAACCAACTTTTTAGAGGGGTTCAAAAGGGTTAGGAAGAGTTGATGGCCGGCCTATCCAAATTGGTGGCATCCCAGGTATGTACAACACAATGGTGTGGGGGAAAGTCAAAAAAAGTGGCCTGGGAATGGAAAAAGTCAGCTTTCTAGTGAAGAAAACGAGCGATAAAGAGCGATGAAGGAGTAAAGCTGGTCTTCAGAACAATTGCTGGCCTCCCACCCTTCTACAACTTGCCTAACAATGAAAATAAGGTCCCCGCCAAAAATGAACCCAAACCGATGTAAAACGAAGGTTCAAGGGCTGAAACGCGCGGCCCGGGGCCCCAAAAATTGACTGTTAAGCACCGGAGGTGGCGTTCGACCACGAAGTTAGTCTCTCGAGCCACAGTGTCCCTCAAAAGGGAGGAAATAAGGTGTGTGCCAAAAATCGGAGCAAACGGAGGTGGTTAAGCTGTCCCGAACCGAGGCACACGACCGATGGCTCCAAAAAATCGAAAACCGGGCTCCAAATGGGAAAAATGGCCTACGACCACGAAACGTAGCCTACGACTACTGAGAGATGATCTACGAGACCTCTCCCTCTCTTCAGGAAGAGAAAATGGAGAAAACGGGACCTGGTTCGCAAACTGAGGCAAGGTACAAAAGAGTCCGGAAGTCCGGAGGCAAGGCTCGCAGCCGAGACTTCGCAACTTTAGAACGAGCACAATATACGACATCACCAAGCGCTCAATTGGTGACGTCTGAGTATTAAGGTTGGTCAAAAATGGGGTGTCTACAGTTGCCCCTCTTTGACAGAACTCGAAAGTCAAGAAGTGACGGGAGTGAATGTCAAAGCCCAGAGACGACCCATTTTTGACAAGGCCGAAGACTTGGACAAACAAACAAAATATGGACAAATAAACGGTTGCACCCGCAGGCTGCCTAAGTATCCCTTTACAAGGAATCAAACCAGTGTAGTTCAGGGGCAGGATGCAAAATGATATGTAGAAAGATTTTGATAATTGGACTTATACGCTACGCGAAGCTGATTTGAAGATTGGTCTTATGCGCTAAGCGAAGCCGGTTTGCAGATTGGACTTATACGCTACGCGAAGCCGGTTTGAAAATTCAGGATTTATGCAATGCACTGTAATGACTAAAATGCAATGTGATAGCTAGAAGGTGAAGACATCTTACAGGGGCAATTTGGCAACGACCTACCTCATGCTGCTGGGGACCTTCCCCTCCTTCTTGGTTGAACTGCAGGTACTACTTTTCTCCCTGACTATGGTCACAGGTTTCCCTATTCTCCAACAGGGTGACAGACTAGGTTGATTCAGTATCTAGAATTGAGGCGCATACATATGCTATCTCAATCTATGGGGCTGCCATACAGATTTCAAGCCGAGGATATACCCCTGCGTATTTAAACCAGACTTTAGTCTCGGAAATCCTGAACCTTTGCGTTTTAGGCAAGAGCCATTCGAACTCTAGTTTCTAACGTCTCAGTTGGTCTCCTAGGAACTCACTACTAACACAGGCAGGTGGCTATACCAGACCATCGGAATTGCACCTTTAGAGGATTTAAGGTCTCCTAGACCGGAAAGTGCACGAGACGGTGCGAATAAATGCAAGTGCGATGCGCAAAACAGCGCGAATGATGATGCAGGATTTAAGGTCTCCTTGGACCGGAGGATTTAAGATATCCTGGACCAGGTGAGTGCACAAGACAGTGCGAACTAAAGGTGCACAAAACAGTGCGAGTAGGGTGAATGCACAAAACAATGCGATGCTAAAGGTGAGGTGCGCAAGATAGCGCAATAAAATGCATGCACAATGCAAGTAATGGTCAAGGCGCAAGATAGCGCGATGCAATACACTAACAAGTGCAGGTGAGGTGCGCAAGATAGCATGAATGATACAATGCACAAAATAGTGCGATACGCTAAACAACGCGATTGATTTGAAATGCACAAGATAGTGCGATGTGATATGCAAAGCACAAAATAGCGCGATGAATGCAATGCACAAGACAGTGCGATGGAGGTGCGCAAAATAGCGCGAATGATAAACTGCACAAAACAGTGCGATTGTGGTGCGCAAAATAGCGCGAGTGATAAACTGCACAGAACAGTGCGATGTGCTAAATAGCGCGAATGTAAACTGCACAAAACAGTGCGATTGTGGTGCGCAAAATAGCGTGAGTGTAAACTGCACAAAACAGTGCGATGCGCAAAATAGTGCGAATGTAAACTGCACAAAATAGTGTAATGGTGGTGCGCAAAATAGCGTGAGTGTAAACTACACAGAATAGTGCGATGCGCAAAATAGCGCGAATGTAAACTGCACAAAACAGTGCGATGGAGGTGCGCAAAATAGCGCGAATGATAAACTATACAAAACAGTGCAATTGAGGTGCGCAAAATAGCGCGAATGATTTGAAATGCACAAGACAGTGCGATATGCTAAACAGCGCGAGTGATTTGAAATGCACAAGATAGTGCGAGTGAGATACAACCACAAGATGCACAAGACAGTGCTAGTGAGATACAAAGTGTAACTGCACAAGACAGTGCGAGCGAGATAAAATGCACAAGAAAGTGCGATAAAATGCATCTTCTATGCAAGTATGGGGGCATTTTCCATGCAAAAGATACGAGCATTTTCTATGCAAGTATGGAAGCACATTCTATGCACGAAACAAGCAAAGCATATTCTGCGGAATCGAAAGCAAGCATATTCTATGCATGAAACAAGCAAAGCATATTCTATGCGAAATCGAAAGCAAGCATATTCTATGCATGAATCATAACGATGCGCAGCACGCATGCAACAACAGTGTATATGAAAGTTCACATTCTATGCAATAGAGGAGCATCAAATATGTACTCTGGTGCCTCTGATTTACCTCTTAGAGGACTTGGCAACACACTCAGCTCAAAAAGGGCACACCCTATTCATATTGGCGAGAGATAACATCTGCATGTGAAACCCTCGGGTGCTGCTTGGACTGTCATTCTGACTTGAAGCAGGCTTACACTTGAGGTAGAGGCGCACTCATACTTCGGTAGCATTAACAAGGCCTGAGGGGGGTGCATATGGAATGCAATCTCGGAATTTTCTGAAGGTGAAACACACTCAGATGCTCAAAATTTTCCATCTTTTCTTTCGCTTTGCAGTCCGGAACTTATATAGCTTCAGATAGGTCCTTGTTCTACTGTTCACACATGACCTGGGTTGAACTCTGCAGCCTTATGAAAGAACTGATCCTTTTTTGCACAAATGTGGAGAATGACACGACACTCTGAGCACAAAACGATTTTTGAAATTGAAATGAGAAAAGGGTTCTCAACCGGGTATTGAGCCTATAACTGACAACAGCCAAAACGACTCAATAGTGGAAAACAAAGGTAGAACGACCTAAACACAACTCAACAAAGGAAAAACAAGGTAAAATGACCTAAACACATTTGTTAACACTCAAACGACTTAAAACAAGAAACGAGACAAACAAAACGCACAAACATAACACTCAGTTGTGTTACAAAGGCGAGAGACCTCTCGGTGCACGAGGAGCCAGTTTCTATGGGTATTGTTTCCCACCCTTTCTCATTTGTGACTCTCACATCACTCGGCCCTCAAGCTCTGTTTTTCTAAAAAAGCCCTTTCCTCACTTTTTCTCTCAGTGCACACCTCTCTATTCTTCAATCTCTCATTTTAAATCCCTCCCCTGGGTGGTTGATGGATAAACAGAAAGTTGTGGGCTCTTGCCCCTAGCATTCCGCTAGATTCTTCTTCTTCTGCACGCAGCTAGTGAGTTTCTACAACTGGGTGTGTAACAAATCTGCAACTGACATTGGTTGGCGATGCTCTGCTAGGGAGTTTGGACGTGATCAGATCTGTCCAGATGAGGGAGTGAAATATCTTGATCCATTCCAGTTCGTGCTTCGCACTTCGCTTGATACCTCGTTGCTCGGAGGGTGAGAGAGCTTTCATCCCTTTTGCTGTTAACTTCAGTTGTGCCCTTTTCTGGCGAATAGGGTGCCCTTTTTGGCAAGTATGGTGCCCTTTCTGGCAAATGTACTAACAACGGGGAAAAGACTGGAAGCCTGACTCAACTGTGCCCCTAGTTCATTATTTTGACCATTTTTTTGTTTTTGGCTTTCTACTAAGACAATTTTGACCAAAATGAGAGTTAGATTAACATGCTTGTTCAATTTTCTGATTTAAAATCATGCAAGTTAGGCTGTGAGCACTAAAAATTTTCCCTTTTTGCGGTCCAAGAAATGGTCCAGTTTTGGAAAAATGGAATAATTTTTGAGAGAAAATTAGTCAACCTCATTAAAAATTCTCAAAAACTTTTTTTTGCAAATGGCCACTGCTCAACGAGCACGGAACTCGCTCTTGAGATGCACAACTTCAGATCTGAAGGAAAATTGCCTCCTGCTTGAAGAGAGCTTCCTGGCAAAGGAAAGTTGCCCCTTGTTTAAACGGCACCGCAGCGTATTGAATGGCAACGGAAAGTTGCCCCTTGTTTGGATAGCACCGCGGCGCATTGTAGTTAGTCCTCGGAGTGACGAACACAACCAAATTCTCCTGACATCTGAGAAGGCAAAGATGATGAAAACCATTACATGGACACAATCAGTTTGAAAATGTTTATGGCTGGACTTTAGAATGAAGTTGCCTACGTATCCCAAAGATGGGAATCAAGCCTTACGTAGTTCGGGGTTAAGGTACACTCGGGTATTTAACCTCTCCTTTTTATGCTCTAACTTTTGCCAAGGCGCCTGTTGTGGGTTTTTAACCTTGCGAGCTTTGTTTTTCTTCTTTTCGATTCTTTTTTTTTTCTTTTTTTTTCTTTTCTTTGCATTTTTCTTCTTTTTTTTGTTTTTTTTTTTTGTTTTTTTTTTTGTTTCTTTTTTTTTCTTGCTCTAAATTTTGCCTGGGTCGCCCTTCCGGGTTTTTGGCCCAGCGAGCCTCTCAAGGGTAAAAGTGTAGCTTTGTCCATGTCAAATGGTTTCGAGATCCCGAAGTCATCTGAATCTAGGAGAATGGCTACTGTTCGCTGACGATGCAGGAGTCCATCCAATGGGGGGCTGAATTTGCCCCTAGTGTTATGGATCAGAACTCAGTTCTTCTTCAGCAATACTTTCTTCTTCCTCCCTCTGGGATTTGGCGTTCTTGCCGACCTTCTTTGATTTGTGGAATGATCCATCTTCGGCTCTTCGAGCACATTTGAAATTTTTTGCCCCTAGTTCCAGGGGTGCTTCTGATCTAGCTTTGCAAGCTTCTTTCGATGCCATCTGGTCTTCATAATCTGACTTCCTTGCCTCTTGTTCGAGGGCTGCTTTGAATCTGGCCACACAGGCCTCACATTGTAGTTGACCGTTGAACACTCTGAATCCAAGTTCAAGGTTTGAAAGCAAGGGGGTCGAGTCTCGAGGCTGAGAGCGATCCTGAGCTGCACAATCTCAAGAGCGATTCCACACAGGTCTTCACAGGACCGCACAAAAACATTTTTTTGAAATCTTTTAAGAAAGCGACTAATCGCTCGCGCTGAAGACAGTGCGGAACCAATCTGGATCAAGCCAGGATCCTTCCCAGTACGCATACTAACAAGCATGATCTCGATCAGTAAGGGCTTAGCATGCCTCTCTTTCTCTCAATTGATCGAATTTTGCAAAACCTGAGGAATTCCTTCCTCTTCCTCTTCCTTCCTCTTCGTTTTTTATCACAATGTTTCAAAAAAAGTTTTGGAAAACTTAGGTCGATGCAATGAATTCAAGGCATATAAAAGACACAACTTCTAGTCAAATACTGCCATCTCATTTAGAATTTCTGGCACAACTGGCACACGGCAGAAGCAAATACAAGAGTGTGAAAAGACCACTATTGTTCTATTCAAATCTGATGGTGTAACTGGCTCCATGACAGAAATAGACTCAAAAGAAAACGAAGAGACAAACACAAAACAAGCAAGTGATGTCCGAGGTAACACCCCCAAAATCACCAGACTCCAACAAAACAGGACTGACTCAATACAACAAGACAGACCCAACTGACTCAGTAAGAAAAGACTGACTTTATACAAAACAACAAGACTGACTCAATCCCAAGTTAGAAAGCACAAAAACTGGTGTTTACATATTGCTCAGAATAGTGCGTGCCATTCCCACGTCTGGAGTTAATTGAGTGCCGCCTGCAGGTGGTTCATCCCCCGATCACATCACATTATCCCCTAAGTTCACTGATCCAGTGCCGATAAACTTTGCCGAGCTCGACGGGAGGATGACCCCGTTGTCAAATAGATCTTATACTTCATGGCGAAGACGGAAGCAGTTGTCGGTAGTATGGCGGTTCTTGATGGTACGCCTTGATCTTGGGTAGCATCATGCGTGCCGAAGAGGGTTCGGAGAGGCCAAGCTCAAGGGTTTGAGATGGCCTTGTTCAACAAGGATTTGGAGAGCTTTGGACAAAGGCATATAGAGGGCATGGAAGACCCTCGTCCTCGGGGTAGATACTTGAGGTTTGTGGATTTCTTTGGGCCTTTTGATTTCGAAAGCGGAGGATTAGAGCTAACTGAGGATCGTTTCGTACAATGACCCTTCTCAAGGCTTGCCCTTGATTCAAAGCGCTAACTTGAATGGTGAAAATGTCATCCACCTTTGCAACAACCGCAATCATTTCTTTGTTTGTTCACCCTTGACTTTCAAAGCCTCAATAATAGCGAAGATGTTTATGGGGATCCATGTCCATCCCTACCTTGTTCTTCCCACTCGCCTCAACTTGACCAAAGGATTGGGTTGCTATATCGAGCGACACCGATTATTCTTGACATGCCACCACCTAGATCTGAGATGGCTTGAGTTGGCCCTTTTCGATTCTGACTTGCCCCAAGATTGAGGAGCCTTTTGGATTGAAACTTCTTTGTGATGTGGTTGATGATGGAGCCAAAATTCCAAAGGCTAAGTCTGCCACAGTTCTTTGAAGATCTTCGATCATTCTCATCAACTTAGAAGTGGTGGGCTCATAGGTTTGAGATGATTGGGGTTCAGATGCACCCATCATGCATAAGTCCATGCTTTCTGGGATAAACACCTCAGGCTTGGGTAGATGGGCCGGGGTGATGTATATGCTAGGGTCATAGGTGGATGGCAGCATATGGATGAGATTGAGGTAGGCAGGAGATGTTTGGTCATTGGGGTCTGAAGGTGGAGCTATCGTTCGGTTGTCAATGAGATTTTGGACCTCATGATGAAGGCGGTAGCAATGGTCGGTGCCATGACCGCGCTGCTGATGGTACACACAGTACTTGGAGGGGTTATGTCTGGCTGGGAGTGGGTCAGGCAGAGGTTGAGGATCAAGTGGTTTGAGATACCCTCTTTCCATCAGGACTTTTCGTGTGCTAGTCAGGCTCATATAGAGAGGGGTGAAAGTTCTGCCCTAAGCTCGGGCTGGGCTGGTTGTTTGTAGGCTTGGTTTGGCAAAAGGGTTGGCTGTGGTGACTGTATGGATTTCAGTGGGTTCGGGAATAATGCTACTTCCGGCATTGGTACTCCTTGAAATCACACTCCTTGTCGGTTCCCTTGTTCTGGGAATGATCCCACTGTTGAACGCATTCTCGACCTGAACCCCCAGTTCATGCAAACTTTTGAAAGTGAATAGTGGAGTGACTATCAACTTTTGCAACATATCATGCTCGAGGTTTCGCACCATCATCTGCACTTGATCCCTCTTAGAAGGGCGACGATCTGTCATCTGTGCTGCCTTTGCTCTCCACCTCGCAACAAATTCCACAAAAGGCTTTGTTGGGTTCTGGCGGGTTGCTTCAAGCTCTTTGATGGTCATTTCAACGTGGGTATTGTAAGAATACTGATCAACAAAGGCCTCAGCCAGTTCTTCCCAGTTTTACTTCACTGTATCCTCCAACTTGGCATACCAAGTGGCTGCTACACCCGACAGGGTTTTTCCATACAGAGAGAGTTTCTGTGGCTTAGTCTGACCCATTGGCTTTAGGATAT
The DNA here is from genome assembly GCA_025200525.1 of Camellia lanceoleosa. Taxonomy (NCBI): domain Eukaryota; kingdom Viridiplantae; phylum Streptophyta; class Magnoliopsida; order Ericales; family Theaceae; genus Camellia; species Camellia lanceoleosa. The sequence continues at coordinate 13,018,263 of CM045770.1, forward strand.
CCAAGAAAAGCCGGATATGTACCATAGGATCTCCAGACCCATCGAAACGCTCAATATGTGGCATTTTGAATCTGTCTAGGAGCCGTATGGCAGCCTCGGTGTACCCATCCTCAATGTCGTGAATAGAGTTAAGGCCATGTGCCTTTTTGAATTGCTTATCAAGGTTTGCAATTTTCACTACAGTCAGATCGAGCTCATTAACATCAAGGGGATAAAGCCTCTCATTAGGCTGCACCAAGGGTCCGAAAACTCGGGCTTGAGCCAACTCTTCTCGAGGATCTAGACCCTGCAAATCTTCAGCTGGCGGAAGTGGGTCAAAATTCGACTGGGGTCCCAAAGCTGGATGTGAGGCAGATGCCCCATGTGGTATTGCGTATCTTGGTCTCAGCCTGCATGGTAGTTCCCTGATTTAGCGTTGCTATCACGGCCAGAAATTCTTCCGAACCTTGTGCCATCACGGTCTGCTGAGTCTGAACAAAGGTGATGTGACTGGCGACTAACGGATCAAATGAACCGGTAAGCCTCGATTGGCCTTTCTTTGCCTTGCCTCAGCGAAAGAATACCGATTTCCCTTGAATCGAATTTCTGACCTAACAAAGTCTATCAGCACTAGTCCAATGTACCCGGGGGATATCAAAGCCTTCTGAAGCTATAGTTCTAGGACTATCTAGCAAAAGAGAAAAAGTGCAGCATCTCAGTCTGATTTCACCAAAATAGATATGAGCATAACATGATGACTGTGCCCTCTACTACTGATCATTGTTCCCCAAATCACTGCCCCCAAAATTGAACCTGATACCCACAGATAACTGATTCCCAAAATCTTGGTGGCGTCAGTTTGATGCAAACTTGTAAACTGATACATGCATTTCCCTATAGAGACGCACTCTAAAAGCACATAACAGATAAGTGAGAGCCAAAACACCCCTATGTTGGGGTAGGGTTTCCCTGCCCTATTTTGTCAGGAGCTGGGGTTTCACTATGCACGCAGCGGTTTCAAACAACCTATATCGGGTAAGCAACCTGTCCTAGTTTGGAATGGTCACTATGGATTCCGAATATGCACTAGGTCGAATGGTCAAAAGGGTGCCCCGGTAAAACTGGGGTTTGTGTTTTCATACTGGCAGAGCCCGTAACAGGTAAGCCTTATGGCATGTAGCCTCTGGCAAACGGCTCAGGAACAGCAGATGGCAAACACGGTGTCCTAGGCGCACCAATGCACATGCAATACAAAGAAATACGTAAGTGTAATCAAAACAAGATATCATGAGTTTGAGTCAAGTTATCTAAATCCCCAACAGAGTCGCCAAATCAGAGGCGTCCCGAACACCGGGAGGATGAGTCCTGCTCGCTCATGTTCATTTGGGCTCACTACAATTCAGCACTCCAATTGTCACGATTCGTAATCTGAACCAAAGAGTCCAAATCTGGCAAATCGTTTTGAGAAAACAGATTTTTTTGAAAGAAGTGCCAAAACATGGACTTCTTTGCCAGATATAGAGTCGCCACCTAAATATTTTATTTTCGGGAAATTTAGGAAACCCTGACTCTTGCCTATGGCCACGTGTCCGTCATCACCAAAGTTTCCTCGGCTCGGGAACTTGGGTACGATTGGGGAAGGTCACTTCGTGAGCACCCCCGCTCGCCCGATCAAAGATCGGCCTCTACTAATCATGATATCTAGTTTTGAAAACATTATGCATTCTTATTCCGGTTATTAGCCTAGATTTACTATGTGATGTGCACAGCATACAAGTATAGACTGGATCGCCTGAATTGGAACAAAACATTTCATGTTTGTTTTTGAAATGTGGTTTGCTACTCGCAAGTAGGCTTAAAATGCAAATTTTGCCACCCTCGGGTGGGCATAGAAAACATGGTTTTGCCACTATCTAGTGGGCTTAAAACTCATAGTAGATGATTTGTTCCAATCCAAATAACCCAACCTTCACCCACAGGCATTCAGGCAGCTATATCACATAAGCAAATAGCCCCATGGTAAGCATGCTATCATGGCAGTCACTCACACACACGCAAGGATGCTAAAGCGTAAAAACTTACCCAGTACTCCAAGCCAAAACAGAAACTATGTTAGAAATCCATGCATGATCCTAACGATACAGAAATGCCTAATGCAACACATGCAGGAATGCAACTAAGATAGGCTCGGCTATTCTAAACATGGCATATGGAATGCTACAGCTAACAAGTATTCAACTTGGAATTGAAATACAATGCAGTGAGTATGATGCGCCGAGCCCGGTGCATGCAAAACAGATGAATGAATGCAAACATGCTATCATACTGTATGCTAATTGAAACATGCCTTAATCTAACTATCATAAGCTGGTAAATAAAAGGGAGAAAGACGTGGGGTTGGAAGATATACATCACACACACGCACACTTATTACAATTGTGCCCTCACTCGGAGGGTCCAAATAAATAATATACAGTCCCAAATGAATAATTACAGTCCGAATAAATATAAAATCCTAATTGATTAACAAATTAATCTAGGAAAGCAGTAAATTAGCACGCAAGCTAGGGACTGCCTCAACTCTGCCCCGGACGATGAATGATGCATGTTCGGGTTACCTTGCGCGGAAATCCATTGCGATGCCCTGATTAGCCTCTGTTTACAATTAAGCTTGGAATATTGTGCAAAGCTCTGAAAGGCTGTTGATTCTTGATTTGCTGCAACAGAGAGCAAGAAAGGGGCATGGCGAAGTATTTTCACATATGTATGCATGACTACTTTTCGGGAAGTGTAGTCCTCGATCCTCGTGCCACCAATCACGCATCTCGGTGTATGATGGTCGAGGAGTCGATTTTCATGACTCAATGTGGAATGAATGCACATAAAAACACAACAAGACTGAGACTCCATCATGGATAATCCGGAGTGTCGGCAACCGGGAATTGAGACACGTTCCGTCACCCGAAGTACGAAACGTCCCTCATTTCCCGTGCTCGGGCTAACTCCTATCCCAAACACAATGCAAATGGGATAGCATGCACCATGCAACTAATATGCAACCTAGCATACACAATGCTATGAAATGGCATACACAATGCTCGATATAACACGACATGCATGATGCTCTAACATGCAACCTAGCATACGCAATGCTATGAAATGAAATGGCATACGCAATGCATAATGGACTTACACCAACATGAGTGGACCTCAGCCGCACTCACATCAGTGGCCATAAGATGAAAATGAGACACTCGAGATGCGTGCACACATGCACGCAAATCGAGGACCGATCCTAAGGCACAAATGCCACTCTAACAGGGCATGACAAGGCATGGAATATGGCATACAAACATGCAAGTTCCAGCACTAAAATGTGATGCAAAATGATCCCGAAACATGGAAACATGACACCCGATGCATGGAATGGTTCCCAAAACAAAAAACTAGGCACATGTGTTGACCTATAGCTATACAAAGCATGCATTATTTAATCATGAAGCATAAAGACAGAACCAAGGAAGTCCCAAAACATAAATATTTCCAGTTCAAAGCATGGCCAAAAGAAGCTAGAAAGATGGACTAAAATAGCATGCAACTTTGACTAACAAACATGATTTACATGGTATCTATATGAAGCAAGTGAGAACTCATAAAACCAGAAAAAATCAATGAATAAAATATGCCAAAAAATGCCCAAATAACCTCTGAAATGCAACCAACACATGCACAAATGATGGGTTCTTTTAGAGGGCATACAAAGGGGTTATTAAGCACATGCATCAAGGACACTTATCATGGCACAAAAAACTCTGGAAATCAAATATGATAGTCCTAAAACTTCCCAAATTGGCCCTAAAATCAGTCAACAAGGCATGCAAGATAGAGCCTCTTTGGAAGGCCAAAAAGACCATCAAACAAAACAAGGTGAGAGGGGGTCACCCCCCTCTGATTTTGAGGCTCAAAAATGCATCAAAGCCACTGAAAATCCACTGGATTTCAGTGTCTAAGAGGCCAAACCATGGCCAATGCAACTGTTCTAATGCATAGCCCTAATCATGGAAGAATAAAGCATGCATAGGGGAAGATGACCCCAAAAAGAGAATAGACCTAATCAAACATGAAGATAATGTCAAAACAAGACTTTTTTCAGTTTAGGTCGAGGTCCAAAAAGGCTCAAAAATTGGGCTAATATATCATGCAAAAACAGCCCTAAAAGAGAGAATGAACAAACAGGGCAGCAAATGACCTCAAACTAAGAATAGCCCTTCAACAAAGTTGAATAGGGGCTCAAAAAAAGACACCTTATAGTTTATGGAAAGTCTCAAATATGCTCACAAGTAAGGCTACAAGACGATGCAAAAATGGCCCTAAAAGAGAGAAAAAGAGCAAGAGGTAGTAGCTAGCCTCAAACAGTGAAGAGCCCTTCAACAAAGTTGAAGAGGGGCTCAAAATAAGACACTTTACAGTTCATGAAAAAGTCCAGAAATGCTTGCAATTATGGCTTATAAATGAAGCAAAAAAATGAAAGTTAAAGGGAAATAAGTGTTTACCCTTGAAGAGCAGCAAACCAGTAGCTTTTGGACCAAATTTCTGAGCTTCCAACCTCTTCAAATGTCCTCCAAGGTGCTGGAATGAGTGATGGAGGTGTTGTGCTATGGGTTGGTGTGTAAATGGTGAAGAACCAAGCTGTTTGGAGGCTTGGATGAGAGAGAGAGGGAAAGTTGTATACAAAAGCTCCAAGAGGATTTTTTCTAACCCCTAAACATGGAGGAGGGGTGTTGGGTATGTAGAGGGAGCGGGGTGGAGAAATGGGGTGAAAACAAATTCAAATTTCCCCCCCAAAAGGGCAGATCCCCGGGTAGTGGTCTGGGTCAAAACAACTGGCACAGCTGTAAGGAACCAAAAGAGAGAAATTTGGCCGGCCAGGTTCAGAGGGTTCAGGTGGCCAGCCGGCTGGCCAGGTGCAAAAGGGTCAAGAAAATTTAGTGGCCGGCCACCCCAAAAAGGTGGCCACCCATGTGTGTACAACACAGCTGTATGGTCAAAAACTGGAAAAAGTGAACCAGGAGAGAGAAAAACCAACTTTTTAGAGGGGTTCAAAAGGGTCAGGAAGAGTTGATGGCTGGCCTATCCAAATTGGTAGCCTCCCAGGTATGTACAACACAATGGTGTGGGGGAAAGTCAGAAAAAGTGGCCCGGGAATGGAAAAAGTCAGCTTTCTAGTAAAGAAAACGAGCGATAAAAAGCGATGAAGGAATAAAGCTGGTCTTCAGAACAATTGTTGGCCTCCCACCCTTCCACAACCTTCCTAACAATGAAAATAAGGTTCCCGCCAAAAATGAACCCAAACCGATGCAAAACGAAGGTTCAGGGGCCGAAACGCGCAGCCCGGGGCCCCGAAAACTAACTGTTAAGCACCGAAGGTGGCGTTCGACCACAAAGTTAGTCTCTCGAGCCACAGTGTCCCTCAAAAGGGATGAAATAAGGTGTGTGCCAAAAACCGAAGCAAACGGAGGTGGTTAAGCGGTCCCGAACCGAGGCACACGGCCGACGGCTCCGAAAAATCAGAAACCGGGTTCCAAACGGGAAAAATGGCCTATGACCACGAAACGTAGCCTATGTGTAGCACGTCCCGCGGGGGACCTCGGCTACAGTTCGGACTCCCTTTTGTGTCGCGGTTCTAAATCTGAACCAAAGAGTCCAAATCCGGCAAATCGTTTGAGAAAACAGATTTTTGAAAAAGTAGTGCCAAACATGGACTGCTTTGCCAGATTACAGAGTCGCCACCTAAATATTTTAAAATGGGAAATTTAGGAAACCCTGACTCGGTGTCGAAGGCCACACATCACCAAAGTGGTCTTGGCTCGGGAGCTTGGGTACGATCGGGGAAGGTCAGCTATGAACACCCCCTTTCGCCCGGTCCGAAGACCGGCCTCTACTAACCGTGATATCCGTTTTTGAAAACATTACATGCTCTTGTTCCAATTATTAACCTAGAATTACTATGTTATGCTTGTATGACAAACAAGTATAGACTAGGTTGCCTAATTTGAAATAAACATTGCATATCCGTTCGTTTTGAAAAGCAGATTTGAAATTGCTACTTCAAAATAGGCTAAAATACGGATTTCAATGAGTTGTTCCAACTCAAGCAACCAACCTCCACCCACGAGATCAAGCAGTTTATCATGTAAGCATTTAGCGCATGGCAAGCATCTTGTCATGGAAACATTCACGCATGCGATATGCTAAAGCGTAAAATACTTACATCGTACTCCGTGCCAAAACAAAAACTAGTTAGCAAATATCGTGTCCTAGTTCATGTTAAGTGGCTAATGCATCGCATATAGGGATGTAATTTAGGCAGGCTCGGCTACCCTAAACATGGCACATGAAATGCGATCAAATAGCATGTATTCAATTTGGAATTGAAAGTACGATGCGGTTGTATGATGTGCCGAGCGATGCATGTAAACAAATGCATGGATGCGCATGCATTGCATAAGGTATGCTAAAATAAATATGCCCTAATCTACCATCAGCGGGTAAATAAAAGGGATAGAAAGAAGTGGGGATTGGAAGACATACACCCACTCACGCACTTATTACATTTTGCCCTCACTCGGAGGGACCGAATAATATCTGATCCAAAGAATAAATGAATAAATAAATTATTACAAATTTCTAACTATTGAATAACTAAATCTGAGAATAAAAAGTGGGGCCACAGCCACCTGCCTCGGGATCTTGGCGTGGATGATGCATGCTCGGTCTGCTTGCGGAAAAAGCCACACCTAACCTTTGCCTCTGTTTTTACTGCTCTGTCTTTCCAAAAATTCCCAAAGTCCTAGAACACCTTCCTTGCATACTGCTGAACACCACCGGCTGAGTGAAATGCCCACCGGTCGTGTAAAATATCCATCGGCTAGAGATGAAGCTATCGGCTACCCATAAAGTGCCGGTCGGCACTCTATATTGCCGGTCGGCACAAAATTCCTGCAGAGGACAGATTTTGACAGCAGCAGCAGACAGCAATGCAAGGCATGGTTTTTGGGCATATGTCAGCATGTCCAATACCTCCTATCATATTTAGGGACTCAAGGAGGTATGGCTCTTGGTTCTAGGGCTATCAATTATGCATTTGATGCATGATAGCCTAAGGAACCAAGATTGCTATTTCAATGTAAATATGCATGCAACACAAAAATGATACCAAAACCTTATCATGTATGGATCAAAAGTCTTGGAGACAAAGGGGATTAGCTCATTTCATCACTTTGAGTATGAAATGGACTAATCCGCCTTGTGTTCGATATTACGTCCGATCGAACACTTGACACATGCAATGCAAACACATGTCATGCTTATCTTGTCATTTTACTTGGTCAATTTTATTTACTCATTTTAGCATTACCAATTCATCCTTTAATTGATTAAGTCCAAGTGAGAGTCCTCTAAATAGGAAAGAGGGCCTAAGCCTCAAGTGTCTTGAGCATGAAGGAGACCCCATGCCGTTGGCTAGTAGAAACCCTCAAGAGGATTAAAGCCATTAAGCATGAACGTCTCAACTTCATGCTCAAACCGACAAGAGGCTCAAGGCTACTTTCTAAGCAATGAAAATGAAACATGTAAGGAAGTGGCATGAGTGGCATGAAGTATGTTATGAAATTGTGTGCAAGACATTACTACAACATGCAAATGGTTCAAGCACTCATGCTCCAATGGACTAATCAACTAGGCATGCAAGAGCATTATACCATAACCACATGAGGCGAGCCTTAAACAACAAAATCAACCCAAAACAGAAATATGCAGCCTTAAAACAGTGTTTCTACATGCCCTAACCCTGCTGGAAATGCCATGAAACATGCACCAAAACAAGCTCAAATGATGTGCCCAAACAATGGGCTCTTGAAGCACATGAACTACAACTATGTAATGCAATGCATGAGAGTTTTATCCAGCCCAAAACAGAGTTTCTATATGTCAAATATGAGCTAAAAACTTGCTGGTCATGCACCAAAACAAGCTTGTAAAACATGCTCTCCTTTAGGCCATTCTAAGCATTTAAACCACAACCATGCAAAGCAATGCACAAGCTACATTAACACCTCAAAACAGAGCTTAATCACAGCAAAATATGAACTATTGTAGGCCAAAGTTAAGCTAGCACATGTTAGGAAGATGGGCTAAAACATGAAGCATGTTAGGCTAGCAAGCAAGATTGCACTACAAGTGCAAGAAATAAGCAACAAGGGCCCTATCCACCCCAAAACAGATCTGAAACATGGCAAAATAGGGCTTAAAACATGCTTGGCTTAAGCTAAAACAAGCCACAAAAAGATGCTACTTCACAAGCCTAACAATACTAGGAAAGGGGATTTACACTACAAGTATAATAAACATGCAAGAGGTGACCAAGACAGCCCAAAACAGATTTATGGCAGGTCTGGAAAGTCACAAAATGAGCCTAAGAGGCCTCCAAGAAATAGAAACACATGCTCTTTTGGAGGGCCATCCATACAAGCAAACAAGAGAAGAGGAGGGGACAACCCCTCCTATTTTGAAACCTCAAAACAAGTTTTATACCACTGAAATTCCTTTGGAATTCAGTGGTTTTAAAACAAAAGGGTGTTGTTTGGAAGGCTTGAAAGTTAGCTCACAAGGCCTTATAAGCCAAGGAGCAAAAGGGAGGACTACCCCCTAGCCAACCAAGGCACAAGCCAAGTCTCTTAGGACTGAAAAATAGAGGAAAATCAGTGGTATTAGTAGTTCAACAACACCCCAAAAACTACCTCAAAGTATTTGAAAACTTATGGCAAAGCTAGTATGAAAAACAAGCTAAAAGGGAGAGAGATGTTACCCTTGATGCACAGCTGCAAAACCAGCCCAAAATCTGAGCTAAAACCGACTTTTGAAGCTAAAAATGATCCTTAAAGGACCTCGGCCAATGGTGGTTAACTTTGATGAAGGATGCCTAGGCAAACTAGAAGGATTTCTTCACTTTCAAGCACTTCTATGCACAAAATGGGCAAGAGAGTGGAATATAGAGAGAGCAAAGATTTAGGTCTGAAATTTCTAGAGAGAGGAGTCTTTTAGAGTGAGAAGCTCCAAGACTTGTTTTTTTGTTCTCACCTCCAAAATGTGAGATATATGGCTCTATATATATCAAAAAGGAGCTTTTGGTCGAAATATCTCACTTGGAAATATCTGGAGCAATAAACAACAGCTGGATGATAAATATCTGTCAAAAAACTGATTACAGGCACTTTTGGCGGTCGGCACTCTTTGTGCCGACCGGCCTCTTCTGGCCGCTCGGCACTTTATAGTGCCGATAGATGATCCCGTGGTCAAAAAAGTGCCGGTGGGTATGCAAATTGAAGCCCCGGAAGTTAGCTTTCCAATGGCGCAAACCTTGCATTAAAATTCCTCCTGTGCAAAAAGTTATGCCCTTTTTCGTAAAGCCGCGCAGATTCGGTCCAACCGGACTTCAACCAACCATATCTCCTCCCCCCGGATTTAGACTTAGGAGATTCTTGAGTGCAAAATGAAGCCCTGAAAGTAAGGTTTCCAATGGTGGTGGCCCCATATTTTAATTCCTCTTGTACAAAGAGTTACACCCGTTTCGGGGAAGCCGCGCAGACTTTTCTCCTTCCCGGATTCATGCTGAACCACTCCCAAACCAGTTTTCTCCCCTCTTCTCCTCTTTTCTTCAACTTCAAACCCTTAAGTAAGGTGTTTTGAAAGATTTTTCAAAGGTTTCACCTCTCTTTCATTCATCTCCCTTTGTCCTTGCTCGGTTTTTACAAAGCATAACATTACCGAAATCTGGTCGGAACATCGTGGGAATTTTATTTCAAAAATGTTTTGAAAAGAGGGTTTTAAGGTATAAAACCATCAAAAATAATTTTGGTCCTAGCAATGGGGTATGAAGTTGAGATTTGCCTCTCTCTTTGCCGAGAAATCGAACACATGCCTTTGCACCTTTCTCCAACAAGTAAACCATCATTAGTGCCCAAGTCTTAAGAGGCGGTCAAAAATGGGGTGTCTCTGATTGCCCCTCTTTGTGAGAACTCGAAAGTCATAACAATGGCGGAGTGAATGTCAAAGCCGAGAGGCGACCCATTTTGACAAGGCCGAAGACTTAGCCAAACAAACAAAATAGAGATAAATGGTTGTGCCTGCAGGCTGCCTACGTATCCCTTTGCAAGGAATCAAACCCGGCGTAGTTACGGGGCGGGATGCAAAGCGATATCAGAGAAAACTTTGATAATTGGACTTATCGCTACGAAGCGGTTTGTATATAAAACAATGCAATGTACTAACAAGTACAGTAAGGTCATAAGGTAAGCGAATGAAATGCTATGCTAGTAAAGATGCAAAGGGTGAACACACTCCAACCACGCTGGACTCGTGAGTGGAGGAAGAACAAAGAAAATCAATCAGGAGCGCGTTCCACGCAACCTAAAGTAAATTCCAAACACGCTGAAATCGTGTGAGGAAGGGGACACTCAAACCACGCCGACATCGTGAGAGGAGGTCCAACAAACCACCCAGTGCGTCTACAACGCAACCTGGGATAAATTCCAAACACGCTGAAATCGCGTAAGGAACAGGACACTCAAACCACGCTGAAATCGTGAGAGGAGGTCCAACAAACCACCCAGTGCGTCTACAACGCAACCTGGGATAAATTCCAAACACGCTGAAATCGCGTAAGGAACAGGACACTCAAACCACGCTGAAATCGTGAGAGGAGGTCCAACAAACCACCCAGTGCGTCTACAACGCAACCTGGGATAAATTCCAAACACGCTGAAATCGCGTAAGGAACGGGACACTCAAACCACGCTGAAATCGTGAGAGGAGGTCCAACAAACCACCCAGTGCGTCTACAACGCAACTTGGGATAAATTCCAAACACGCTGAAATCGCGTAAGGAACGGGACTCTCAAACCACGCTGAAATCGTGAGAGGAGGTCCAACAAACCGCCCAGTGCGTCTACAACGCAACTCGGGATAAATTCCAAACACGCTGAAATCGCGTAAGGAACGGGACACTCAAACCATGCTGAAATCGTGAGAGGAGGTCAACAAACCGCCAGTCGTCTACAACGCAACTCGGGATAAATTCCAAACACGCTGAAATCGCGTAAGGCGGGACACTCAAACCACGCTGAAATCGTGAGAGGAGGTCAACAAACCGCCAGTCGTCTACAACGCAACTCGGGATAAATTCAAACACGCTGAAATAACGTAAGGAACGGGACACTCAAACCACGCTGAAATCGTGAGAGGAGGTCCAACAACCGCCCAGTGCGACTACAACGCAATCTGAGATAAATTTCGAACACGCTGAAATCGCGTAAGGAACGGGACACTCAAACCACGCTGAAATCGTGAGAGGAGGTCCAACAAACTGCCCAGTGCGTCTACAACGCAACCTGAGATAAATTCCGAACATGCTGAAATCGCGTAAGGAATAGGACACTCAAACCACGCTGAAATCGTGAGAGGAGGTCCAACAAACCGCCAGTCGTCTACAACGCAACTTCGGGATAAATTCCAAACATGCTGAAATCGCGTGAGGAACAGGACACTCAAACCACGCTGAAATCGTGAGAGGAGGTCCAACAAACTATCAGGCGCGTGCCCGGCGCAACTTGAGAAAGTCCTGGAGGACAACAATCCCAAACTCTGCTTAGCGTAAAAGGATAAACAATAGAAGATAACTCAAGATGCAAATAAATGCAAGTAAGGTGTGCATGACAATACCAGTGGAAGAGTGCATAACAATGCGGGTGGAAGGGTGCATAACTTTGAAGCAGGCTTGATCTTGCGCTTGAGGTAGGGGCACACTCATACTTCAGAGCATTGGCAAGGCCCTGAAGAGGTACATCCGGAGTACAATCACGGAATTTGCTGAAGGTGAAACACATTCAGGTGCTTCGATTTTCCCTATTTTCTTTTGCTTTGCAATCCGGATCCTACATAGCTTCAGATAGGTCCTTGTTTTACAGTCCACACTTGACCCGGGTTGAACCTTGCGGTTTTTGAAAGAACAAAATTTTGTTTTGCACAAATGTGGGGAATGGCACAGCACTCTGAGCACACAACAAATCATTTTTGAAATTGAGAAAATGAGTTCTCGACCGGATATTGAGCCTACAAGCGAACCACAAAGACAACCCAACAACGGAAAACAAAAAAGGTAAACAACCTAAACACATCTATTGACACTCGAAACGACTCAAAACAAGAATCAGGACAGACAAAACAAAACACAAGACTCAAATGTGCACAGGGAGTCTGTTTCACCGGGTATTATTTCCCACCCTTTCTCATTTGTGATTCTCACATCACTCGGCCCTCAATCTCTGTCTTTCTGAAAAAGCCCTTTTCCTCACTTTTTCTCTCAACGCACATCTCTCTATTCTTCAATCTCTCATTTTTCATCCCTCCCCAGAGTGGTTGGTGGGTAGACAAGAAGTTGCGGGCTCTTGCCCCTAGCATTCTGCTAGATTCTTTTTCTTCTGCTCACAACAATGAACTTCCCCCCACAGAAGGGTTGTGTCACAACTGGGTGTGTAGCAAATCTGCAGCTAACATCGGTTGATGATGCCTTGCTGAGGAGTTTGGACGTGGTTAGATCTGTCCAGATAAGGAAGTGGAACATCTCGCCCCATTCCAATTCATGCTTCGCACATGGCTTGATACCTCGTTGCTTGGAGGATGAGAGAGCTTTCAGCCCTTTGCTGTTGACTTTAGTTATGCCCTCTTCTGGCAGGTAGAGTGCCTTTCTTGGAAAGTATGTTGAAAATGGGGGAAAGACAGGAAGCCTGACTCAACTGTGCCCCTAGTTCATTATTTTGACCATTTTTTTGGTTTTAAAACAATTTTGACCAACATGAAAGTTAGATTAACATGCTTATTCAACTTTTGATTTGAAATCATGCAAGTCAGGCTATGAGCACTGAAAATTTTCCTTTTTTGGGTCCAAGAAATGGTCCAGTTTCAGAAAAATGGGATAATTTTCGAGAGAATTAGTCAACCTCAGTAAAAATTCTCAAAAACTATTTTTGCAAACGGCCATTGCTCAACGAGCACGGAACCTACTCTTGAGATGCACAACCTCAGACCCATAGCAATGGAAAATTGCCCTTATGCGAAGGACATTGCATATGGCAAGAAAGTTGCCCCTTGTTTGAAATGACACTGCGGCGTTTTGAATGGCAACGGAAAGTTGCCCCTTGTTTGGTCGCAGCACATTGTAGTCAGTCCTCTGAGCGATGAACACGACCAGACTCTCGAATACAGAGAAGGCAAAGATGATCAGAACCATCACATGGACATAATCGAATTTGAATTGTTTTACGGCTGGACTTCAGGATGAAGTTGCCTACGTATCCCAAACATGGGAATCAAGCCTTACGTAGTTCGGGGTTAAGGTACACTCGGGTATTTAACCTCTCCTTTTTATGCTCTAATTTTTGCCAAGGCGCCCGATGCGGGTTTTCGACCTTGCGAGCTTCTTTCTCTTTTTCTTTTTTTCTTTTTCTTTTTTTGTATATATTTTTTCTTTTGTATGTATTTTTTGCTTGCTCTAACTTTTGCCTGGGTAGCCCTTCCGGGTTTTCAGCCCAGCGAGCCTCTCAAAGGGTAAAAGTGTAATAAGTCCATGCCAAATGGTTTTTGAGATTGAAGCCCTCTGTATCCAGGAGAGTGGGTTGATTATAAGAAGAACTCATCTTGGCTCTTGAGCACATCGACATCTTTGCCCCCTAGCTTAAGGGGGCTTGATCTAACTTTACAAGCTTCTCTTGAAAACACTTGAACTTCTTGATCGACTCTCTTGCCCTAGTTCGAGGGTCGCTTTGAATTTGGTCTCCACAGGCCTCACGTTGTAGTTAACCGTTGAACATTACGAGTTTGAGTCAAGGTTGAAAATGAGGGTCGAGTCTCGAGGTGAGGCGATCCTAGGCTGCACAATCTCAAGAGCGATTCCACACATGTCTTGAGGACCCATAAAACATTTTTTGAAAGTTTTTAAAAGCGACAAATCGCTCATACTTGAAGACGATGTAGGACCAATCTGGATCAAAGCTAGGGTCCTTCTCGATTACTCACACTAACAAGCATGATTTCATTCATTAAGGGCTTAGCGCCTCTCTTTCTCTCAATTTGATCAAAGTTTTGCAAATCGAGGAATTCTTTCCTCTTCGTTTTCACCTTGATGTTCAAAAGGTTTTGAAAAACTTAGGTCATTACAATGACTTCAAGACACAGAAAAGACAGAGTTCTTAGTCAAATACTGCCATCTCATTTGGAATTTCTAGTACAAGCGGCACCTGGCGAAACAAACACGAGGCGTAAAAATCATTGTTGCTTCATTCGGATCTTACGGTGTAAGCGGCTTCAAAGCGTAAAGCAAAAAAAAGCGAAAAGACAAACACAAAACAAAATGGTGATGCTCGAGGTAACACCCGGAATCACCGACTCTAACAAAAGCAGGTGACTCGATACAACAAAAGGCAGACCAACCGACTCGATATGAAAGGGTGACTCAATCCAAAAAGACAAAAGACCCTAATACCCAAGTCGAAGCAAAATTAACGACATTTGTACATTGCTCAAAAGCGATTGCATGCCGTCCACCTCATCTGAAGTGAACTGAATGCCACCCGCAGGTGGTTCATCTCCCGATCACATCACATTATCCCCCAAGTTCACCGATCCGGTCTTGATAGACTTTGCGAGTGCAGTGCGGCGATGACCTTATTGTCAATCGGATCTTGTATTTCATGGCGAAAGCGATAACAAGCTGTCGATGACATGGCCGACTTGTTGATGGAAGGCACAATACTTGGCGGATTATGAGAGGAGGAAGTTTATTTGGCAATGGTCGTAGTTCGGGGTTTCGGTGCCCTTTCTAATCAAGACCCTCAAGGCGGTGATAGAGACATGTCTGATGGGCGAACACTCTGGCCCCGAGGTGGGTATTTGTCCGTTTGTGGCTTTCTTTGGATGCTGTGGCAGAGGGATTAACAGCGTGTTGTTGGGTTTCTTGATCTCTTCGAGAACGGGATTAGGGCGAAAGGAACATTCTGGTACAAAGGCGCTTCTCGGCTTGCCCCTTGATTCAAACTGTTCTCATTCTGAGTGGTGAAAGTGTTGTCCACAATTTTTGCAACAACTGTGAGTACTTGCTGTTTGTTTAGCCCCTCGGCTTTCAAAGCCTCAGCAGCCAACTGAAGATGTTCATGGGGACTCATGCTTTCCCCTGCCTTGTTCTTATCACTGGCCTCCACTTTGCCAAGGGATTGGCCTTCTTCCAATGCAACCCGTCCCAAGGTTGGGGAGCCTTTAGACATGAACTCCCTGGTACGTGATGTGGTTGATGATGGGGCCAAAACCCCAAAGGCCAGATCTGCCACAGTTCTCTGAAGATCTTCGATCATCCTCATCAGCTCAGAAGTAGTGGGTTCATGGGTTTGAGATGATTGGGGTTCAGATGCATCCATCATGCATAAGTCCATGCTTGCCGGGATAAACACCTCAGGCTTGGGTAGATGGGCTGGGGTGATGTATATGCTGGGGTCGTAAGGGACGGCCAATATATGGATGATGTTGAGATGTAGGGGTGACGAGTCAGTACTAACCTGAGGTCCTTTTGGTGGAGCTAGGGTCTTTTCGTCAATAAGATCTTGAATCTTATGACGGAGGCGGATGCTGTGTTAAATATCATGACCGTCTTTAGCGATGATAAGTAGATTTATTTGGGTCATATCTTGGTGGAAGAGGGTTTGGAAGGGGTTGGGGTTCTAGGAGTTCTAGGTGCCCTTCTTCATGACTTTTTCAAAGCTTGAGAGAGACTCATGTAAAGAGGATGGAATTTTTCGCTTGAGGCCGAGTTGAAGTGGTTGGTTTTGGCCATTGAGGAAGTGGTGATAGTGCCTACTTGAGCATTTCGCAATTGTGCTACCATCGATAGTAGCATTGGGCTGAGCAACATTCCTCTTCAAAGGCTCATTATCTTCTGCAAAGATCCCTTGTCGGATGGCATCCTCGATTTGAACCCCATCTCATGTAAATCAAAAAGTAGGGAAGGGAGAACAATCATTTTTGCATCAATCGGGTTGGAGGTTCGCACAACCATCCTTATCTGGTCTTTGTCGGAAGGCCTTGCAGCCATCATCGAGGCCTTTGCTCTCCATCTCGCCACAAATTCTGAAAAACCCTCTTTTGGCTCTTGGCGGGTGACTTCAAGATCACGGGTTGTGACCTCAATCTGTGTGTTGTAGGAGTATTGATTACTGAAAGCCTCAGCCATCTCTTCCCAATTCTGTTTCACAGAGTTCTCCAATTTGCCTGCCGATCGCGGCTATCGAGCAGTCGGTGAATAGTGACAATTTACGAACGTGGTCAAACCCATTGGTCTCAGGATATCAGAAAACAGGTGGAGGTGTACTATTGGGTCTCCAGAGCCGTCAAAGCGATCGATATGCGGCATCTTGAACCGATCCGGTAATGTCACCACCGAGTCGGTATAACCATCCTCTATATCAGGAATAGAGTGGGCCCCCTGAGACTTTTTGAACAACTTCTCAAGCTTGCTAACTTTCAATGCTGTGGGGTCCGTCTTAAACTCAAAGAGAGGGTCTGGTAGGTTGATGGGTGTCTTGGATAGTTGGGGTAGAACCGGGGGCGGAGCTAGCCCCGTTGGAATGTCCGTATCTTCCTGGACATCTGGCGTTTCCCTGGGTGTCTGAACCCCTGGTAGTGGAGGAACTTGTTGTGAAGCGAGCGCTCCGGTTTCTTTGCTCTAGCACAGCAATTGTCTCTGCTGTTGGGCTATGACCCTGACTGTTGCTTGGTGGATTACGCTCGACGGACGGCGTCTTCTTTGCATAGCTTTCATACTATCTCGAGTTGGCGCACCATCTCTTCGGACTTGACATATTGTCTGGTCTAAGCGAGCAATTGGTATATCTATATCTGCGATGAGGCTCGGAGATCTCAACCCGACCGCTCAAAGATCAGCGATCTGGTAGGCATTGTCTTGGTGATGCATGCTGACTAGCCTTTTCGTACTGATTACCCTTAAAGCGGAGTCTCGACGACAAAGTCTATCGGCACAAATCAATGTGCCGGGATAGTGAAGCCTCTGAAGCTATGATTCGGGACTACCTAGCAAAAGAAAAACCGACATCTTAGCTCAATTTCCTTTGGAGCGGATCTGAGCAAAAGGTGAGCAGTATTCTATTACTGATCACTGTTCCCGGAAATTATTGCCCCAAATCTGAATCGATACCCAGATATAAGCGATTCTCAAAATATTGATCTTGGTGTCCATGGTAGGATACCCAGTTACAAACCGGTATATGCATTCCTGCAGAGATACACTCTAAAAGCACATAGCAAGTAAATGAGAGCCAATACACCCCTATGTTGGGGTAGGGTTTCCCTGTCCTATTTTTGTCGAGAGCTAGGGTTTCACTACGCCTGTGACGGTTCCAAACAACCTAACATCGGGTGAGCAACCTGTCCTAGTTTGGAATGGTCACTATGGATCTCGATATGCACTAGGTCGAATGGTCAAAAGGGTGCCCCGGTTAAAACCGGGGTTTGTGTTCCCCATCTTGGCGAGCTCATAACCGTCGACCTTATGGACATGCCTTGACAAGACAAGCCTCCAGCAAACCGCTCAGGAATAGCAGATGGCCAACACGGTGTCCTAGGCGCACCAATGCACATGCAATGCAAAGAAACACATAAGTGTAGTCAAAATAGGATATCATGAGTTCGAGTCAAGCTCTCTAAACATCCCAGAAGTCGCCAGAAGCGTAGCACGTCCATGGGGACCTCGGCTGATTCGGACTCCTTTGTGTCATGTTCATCTGAACCAAGAGTCCAAATCCGCAAATCGTTTGAGAAAACAGATTTTGAAAAAGTAGTGCCAAACATGGTGCTTTGCGGATTCTGAGTCGCCACCTAAATATTTTAAAATGGGAAATTTAGGAAACACGACTCGGTCAAGGCCACATGTCCGTCATCACCAAAGTGGTCTTGGCTCGGGAGCTTAGGTACGATCGGGGAAGGTCAGCTATGAGCACCCCCTTTCGCCCGGTCCGAAGACCGGCCTCTACTAACCGTGATATCTGTTTTTTGAAAACATTACATGCTCTTGTTCCAATTATTAACCTAGAATTACTATGTTATGCGCGCAGCAAACAAGTATAGACTAGGTTGCCTAATTTGGAAATAAACATTGCATATCCGTTCGTTTTGAAAACAGTTTGAAATTGCTACTCGCAAATAGGCTAAAATACGGATTTCAATGAGTTGTTCCAACTCAAGCAACCCAGCCTCCACCCACAGGCAGTCAAACAGTTTATCATGTAAGCATTTAGCCGCATGGCAAGCATACTGTCATGGAAACATTCACACGCATGCGATATGCTAAAGCGTAAAATACTTACATCGTACTCCGTGCCAAAACAAAAACTAGTTAGCAAATATGCGTGTCCTAGTTCATGTTAAGTGGCTAATGCATCGCATATAGGGATGTAATTTAGACAGGCTCGGCTACCCTAAACATGGCACATGAAATGCGATCAAATAGCATGTATTCAATTTGGAATTGAAAGTACGATGCAGTTTGTATGATGTCTTAGCCCGATGCATGTAAACAAATGCATGGATGCACGCATGCATTGCATAAGGTATGCTAAAATAAATATGCCCTAATCTACCATCGAAAGCGGGTAAATAAAAGGGATAGAAAGAAGTGGGGATTGGAAGACATACACCCACTCACGCACACTTATTACATTTTTGCCCTCACTCGGAGGGACCGAATAATAATCTGATCCAAAGAATAAATGAATAAATAAATTATTACGTAATTTCTAACTATTGAATAACTAAATCTGAGAATAAAAAGTGGGGCCTGCCACACTGCCTCGGGATCTTGGCGTGGATGATGCATGCTCGGTCTGCTTGCGGAAAAAGCCACACCCTAGCATCGCCTCTTTTCTTTGCTCTGTCTTTCCAAAATTCCCAAAGTCCTAAAACACCTTCCTTGCATCTTCTTTGAACACCACCGGTGAGTGAAATGCCCACGGTCGTGTAAAATATCCATCGGCTAGAGATGAAGCTATCGGCTACCCATAAAGTGCCGGTCGGCACTCTATATTATTGCCGGTCGGCACAAAATTCTCGCAGAGGATGATTTTGACAAAGAAGTGACAAAGAATGCAAGGCATGGTTTTGGGCATATGTCAAGATGTCCAATACCTCCTATCATATTTAGGGACTCAAGGAGGTATGGCTCTTGGTTCTAGGGCTATCAATTATGCATTTGATGCATGATAGCCTAAGGAACCAAGATTGCTATTTCAATGTAAATATGCATGCAACACAAAAATGATACCAAAACCTTATCATGTATGGATCAAAAGTCTTGGAGACAAAGGGGATTAGCTCATTTCATCACTTTGAGTATGAAATGGACTAATCCGCCTTGTGTTCGATATTACGTCCGATCGAACACTTGACACATGCAATGCAAACACATGTCATGCTTATCTTGTCATTTTACTTGGTCAATTTTATTTACTCATTTTAGCATTACCAATTCATCCTTTAATTGATTAAGTCCAAGTGAGAGTCCTCTAAATAGGAAAGAGGGCCTAAGCCTCAAGTGTCTTGAGCATGAAGGAGACCCCATGCCGTTGGCTAGTAGAAACCCTCAAGAGGATTAAAGCCATTAAGCATGAACGTCTCAACTTCATGCTCAAACCGACAAGAGGCTCAAGGCTACTTTCTAAGCAATGAAAATGAAACATGTAAGGAAGTGGCATGAGTGGCATGAAGTATGTTATGAAATTGTGTGCAAGACATTACTACAACATGCAAATGGTTCAAGCACTCATGCTCCAATGGACTAATCAACTAGGCATGCAAGAGCATTATACCATAACCACATGAGGCGAGCCTTAAACAACAAAATCAACCCAAAACAGAAATATGCAGCCTTAAAAGCAGTGTTTCTACATGCCCTAACCTGCTGGAAATGCCATGAAACATGCACCAAAACAAGCTCAAATGATGTGCCCAAACAATGGGCTCTTGAAGCACATGAACTACAACTATGTAATGCAATGCATGAGAGTTTTATCCAGCCCAAAACAGAGTTTCTATATGTCAAATATGAGCTAAAAACTTGCTGGTCATGCACCAAAACAAGCTTGCAAAACATGCTCTCCTTTAGGCCATTCTAAGCATTTAAACCACAACCATGCAAAGCAATGCACAAGCTACATTAACACCTCAAAACAGAGCTTAATCACAGCAAAATATGAACTATTGTAGGCCAAAGTTAAGCTAGCACATGTTAGGAAGATGGGCTAAAACATGAAGCATGTTAGGCTAGCAAGCAAGATTGCACTACAAGTGCAAGAAATAAGCAACAAGGGCCCTATCCACCCCAAAACAGATCTGAAACATGGCAAAATAGGGCTTAAAACATGCTTGGCTTAAGCTAAAACAAGCCACAAAAAGATGCTACTTCACAAGCCTAACAATACTAGGAAAGGGGATTTACACTACAAGTATAATAAACATGCAAGAGGTGACCAAGACAGCCCAAAACAGATTTATGGCAGGTCTGGAAAGTCACAAAAATGAGCCTAAACGAGGCCTCCAAGAAATAGAAACACATGCTCTTTTGGAGGGCCATCCATACAAGCAAACAAGAGAAGAGGAGGGGGGACAACCCCCTCCTATTTTGAGCCTCAAAACAAGTTTTATACCACTGAAATTCCACTGGAATTCAGTGGTGTTAAACAAAAAGGGTGTTGTTTGGAAGGCTTGAAAGTTAGCTCACAAGGCCTTATAAGCCAAGGAGCAAAAGGGAGGACAACCCCCTAGCCAACCAAGGCACAAGCCAAGACTCTTAGGACTGAAAAATAGAGGAAAATCAGTGGTTTTTGTAGTTCAACAACACCCCAAAAACAACCTCAAAGTATTTGAAAACTTATGGCAAAGCTAGTATGAAAAACAAGCTAAAAGGGAGAGAGATGTTACCCTTGATGCACAGCTGCAAAACCAGCCCAAAATCTGAGCTAAAACCAGCTTTTGAAGCTAAAAATGATCCTTAAAGGACCTCAGCCCAATGGTGGTTAACTTTGATGAAGGATGCCTAGGCAAACTAGAAGGATTTCTTCACTTTCAAGCACTTCTATGCACAAAATGGGCAAGAGAGTGGAATATAGAGAGAGAGGCAAAGATTTAGGTCTGAAATTTCTAGAGAGAGAGGAGTCTTTTAGAGTGAGAAGCTCCAAGACTTGTTTTTTTTTGTTCTCACCTCCAAAATGTGAGATATATGGCTCTATATATATCAAAAAGGAGCTTTTGGTCGAAATATCTCACTTGGAAATATCTGGAGCAGTAAACAACAGCTGGATGATAAATATCTGTCAAAAAAACTGATTTCTGGGCACTTTTGGCCGGTCGGCACTCTTTTGTGCCGACCAGCACTCTTTTCTGGCCGGTCGGCACTTTATAGTGCCGATAGATGATCCCGTGGTCAAAAAAGTGCCGGTGGGTATGCAAATTGAAGCCCCGGAAGTTAGCTTTCCAATGGCGCAAACCTTGCATTAAAATTCCTCCTGTGCAAAAAGTTATGCCCTTTTTCGTAAAGCCGCGCAGATTCGGTCCAACCGGACTTCAACCAACCATATCTCCTCCCCCCGGATTTAGAATTAGGAGATTCTTGAGTGCAAAATGAAGCCCTGAAAGTAAGGTTTCCAATGGTGGTGGCCCCATATTTTAATTCCTCTTGTACAAAGAGTTACACCCGTTTCGGGGAAGCCGCGCAGACTTTTCTCCTTCCCGGATTCATGCTGAACCACTCCCAAACCAGTTTTCTCCCTCTTCTCCTCTTTTCTTCAACTTCAAACCCTTAAGTAAGGTGTTTTGAAAGATTTTCAAAGGTTTCACCTCTCTTTCATTCATCTCCCTTTGTCCTTGCTCGGTTTTGCGAAAAGCTTAAACATTTACCGAAATCTGCGTCCGAACATCGTGGGAATTTTATTTCAAAAATGTTTTGAAAGAGAGGGTTTTAAGGTATAAAACCATCAAAAATAATTTTGGTCCACAACGGGTATGAAGTTGAGATTTGCCTCTCTTTGCCGAAGAAATCAACTGCCTAATCGCACACCTTTCTCCAACAAGTAAACCATCAGTAGTGCCCAAGTCTTAAGGGCGGTCAAAAATGGGGTGTCTACACTATGGCCACTGAGAGATGATCTACGAGACCTCTCCCTCCCTTCGGGAAGAGAAAACGGAGAAAACGGGACCTGGTTCGCAAATCGAGACAAGGTACAAAAGAGTCCGGAAGTCCGGAGGCAAGGCTCGCAGCCAAGACTTCGCAACCTTAGAACGAGCACAATATATGACATCACCAAGCGCTCAATCGGTGACGTCTGAGTCTTAAGGTCAGTCAAAAATGGGGTGTCTACACAATGGTGCATGTTCCAGTGCTGGAATGGCATACAAAATGACCCCAAAATGACTCCAAAGCTTGCAAACACTCATATAATGCATTGTTAAGGACTCAAGCACTAAAGCTTGTGAAATGCAATACACTATAAACATGCAAAGCGATGCTCGAATGATGAAACCAGCCCCAAACAGTCCCTATACAGCCCAAAATAATGCTAAAACATGTATGAGGTGTAACCAAAATAAGCTAGCATGCTTGGCCAAAACATCATGCAATATGAGCTAGTAGGCATGGTTTACATTACATATATATAAAGCACAAGAGAGCTCACCAAACCAGCCCAAAATAGTAACATGATATGTCACATAAACTCCAAAAATCCATGGAAACAAGGTCCATGCATGCAAGAATGGTGCATTCCTTTGAAAGGCCAATAAGGGGGTTACTCCACACATGCAACAAGGACACTTAACATGGAAAAACTAACTCTGGAAATGGGTTATGGAGGTCCTAAAACCCAATGAAAAATGCCTGAACCGAGCTCAAGAAGTGTGCAAATATAGGCCCCTTTGTAAGGCCAAAAATGCAAGTAATCAAGTCAATAAGGAGAGGGGATGTCCCTCTCCTTCTTAGGACCTAAGACACCATCCTCACCACTGAAATCCTCAAGATTTCAGTGGTGAAGGCCCAAACAAGGTGGTCCCTGAGCTCACCAAAATGCACAAAAATGAGGCCAAACAAGGCCTAAGAGGGGGTAGACAACCCCAAACACAAAAGTGTTCTTGAACAAACTTAAAAAGGAGCTAAAAACAAGACTTTTTTCAGTTATACACAAAGCTTAAATCAACATGTAAGACAGGTCAAAAGCTAATGCAAGATTGGGAAAAATAAAGCAAAAGTGTTACCCTTGAAGAACACTTCAAGAACAGCAGGTCCAGCCACTCTCTTCTAACTAAAATCAATCCAAAACCTCAAGAACAAACCCTCAATGTCTCTCATAGTCGAAGTAAGGTGTAATGCTATGTGTTTTAGTGCAAAACTAAGAACAAACACACACTTTAGGCCCTCAAACACACACAAAATGAAGAGAGAGAGGGAGATATAGAGAGAGAGGGTGATATATATCAAATATATATGTGTATAGCTCTGGTTTTTTGCTTAACCAAACAAAGGAGAGGGTCAGTCTCCTTATATAGGCAAGGGAAAGCTTAAAGCTTACAAGAGAAGCCAAGTGAGAGGGGTCAAGGGGGTCAAGGCTTCCTAGAGAAGCTAAGGCAAGGGTGCAAGCTTCTTGGGGAAGCTTTGACAAAGGGTTAAGCTTCCTCAAGAAGCTTGATCAAAGGATGCAAAGGATTTGGATCAAAAGGGGTCAAAGGTTCAAAATAGCCACACATATGCACGGGGGAGAGGGTTTGTGCATCCCAGCTGGCACAGCTGGCATGCACCATGCCTGAAGGGTGAAAAAGGGTAAAATCGGCCAGAAAAGGAGGTCATCGGCCAAATAAATGGCCGGTCAGCACAATAAATGGTCGGCCTGCTATTTTTTCTGGCTGACCGGCTAAATAGATGGCCGATAGGTGGATGCCAAGGTAAAATAGTGGCCGGTGGGTGTCCAGATTGAAGCCCCGGAAGTTAGCTTTCCAATGGCGCAAACCTTGCATTAAAATTCCTCCTGTGCAAAAAGTTATGCCCTTTTTGGTGAAGCCGCGCAGATTCGATCCAACCGGGATGATGCCCAACTTCAACCGATCATATCTCCCCCACTTGGACGTGGCTTTAGGAGATTCTTAAGTGAAAAATGAAGCCCCGGAAGTAAGATTTCCAATGGTGGTGGCCTCATAGCTGAAATCCAAGTACACAGATGAATAAGCCCGATTCAGCGAGGGCTGCTCGACCCTCTTCTACCCGGATTCATGCCGAACTTCTCACAAACTAGTTTTCTCCTTTCCTTTCCTCTTTTCTTCAACTTCAAACCGCTAAAAAAAGTTTTTTGAAATATTTTTCAAAGATTTCATCTCTCTTTCATTCATTCTCCACTTTGTCCTTGCTCGGTTTACCGAAAAGCGCAACATTTAACGAAATGCGAGCGTCGGAACATCGTAGGAACTTCATTTTCAAAACATTTTGAAAGAGAGGGTTTTAAGATCTAAAATATTTTGATCAAGATTGTTTTGGTCCAAAAGGGGTATGAAGTTGGGATTTGAGTCTCTCATTGCCGAAGAAATTGAACCTTTGCCCTGCATACCTTTTACCACCAAGTAAACCATCAGGAACGCCCAAGTCTTAAGGACGGTCAAAAATGGGGTGTCTATAATGCTATTGATGTATCATATTCAATAGCTTTTTAAAAAGAATGTTATTAAAAGTATTTTTTGTTGTAATGTCACCTTGAAGATGCAATTTGGTTGCAGAGATAATAGCAACAATTGGTGCTTTAACTTTAGAAGGCCTCTATTTGAATGGGAAGAAGATGAGGTGTAAAGGTTGCAAAATCTGCTGGGAGTAGGACCATGCCTTGTGGCTTGTCAAAAGGATTCAATCAGGTGGAAAGCTGACCAGTCAGGGATTTTCATAGTTGGTTTTGTGTATAACTAGTGCAAACAAAGTGATGGGCCTATCCTCAACTATCCAGATTTGGCCTGGAATAACTTTGCTCCCCTAAGGCTAAATTCATTACTTGGCTCGCTTGGAAAGGTAGATTGAAAACATCTGCATTCCTCAGCAGAATTGGAGTATTGAGAGGTAATGGGGCTTGGCAGTGTGTGCTATGCAAATTTGAGGAGGAAACCTTCAATCATATTTTTTGTTCTGTCCATTTGTGTGGTTTGTCTGGTCAAAAATCATGGCCTGGTGGGGAATTCAATGGGTGTTACCTGGTCTTTTGAAGGCTTGATGCAATGGTGGTTGGGGTGGAAACTCAGGAAAAAGGAAAAGAGAGTGTGGAGGGTTATTTTTATTTCTGTTATTTGGTCACTGTGGATGTATAGAAATGACTGTTTATTTAATAATACTCAACCTGATATTGTTGCTTTATGTGAGCTTATTAAAATTCGAGTGGCCTTGTGGTTGAAGTCTATGAATGTGGGGTGTTGTTTCTCCATTCAAGAGATTGTTTCAAACATAAAATGGGTAAAGCATATTATATAAGGGCTAAAGGAGGCTCTGTTTGGGTGCTATATGTATAATGGGTGATGCTTTGGCGTTGCTATTCTGCTGGGATTGCTTCTGGTCTACGTGGGTTGTTATACAATGGTACTACTCTATTATTCATGCTCTGTTTGGATGCTGTCTAAAGGAGGCTTTGTTTGGGTTGCTGGTCTGCTAGGGTTGCTGATCTGCGTAGCTTGCTGCTGCTGTTGAGTTTTTCTGCTACTGTGCTGATTTGTTGTTGTTTGTTAACTTTGGGATGTAATTTTATTTTAGATATGGCTAGATTATATTTGCTGTTGTTGTCTTGTTTTGGGTTGGTTTTTGTTGTTGCAGATCTATCTCTGGTTGGTTTCTAATCAACCTTTGATATGGTGCTAGCACATGATTAGGTAGTCTTATTGATGCCAACCTAGTTGGGATTGATTTGGTTCACTATGATACTTTTTGCACTTATTCTCCCTCTTTCTTTATTGATGTAATATTCTCTTTTTTCATCAATAAAGTTCTTGTTCTTTTGCTGATAAAAAAAAAGTATAGAAAATAGTTGGTGTGTTAGTGTAGAAAAGACTAGATGAGAGGAACTATTTATAGGCCACTAGGACTTTACAAAATACACCAAAAAATAATAATGACCATGAACCTAGAGAAAAGGAAGAGTCTCCAAAAAATTAACTCACCACCAAGTCCATGAACTATATTTCCTAATATGGTCCACCACTAACCATATTTCCTAATCTGAACTATTTGTTGTACCCTCTGTATATATCATTTTTTAAAATAAATTAAGTAGATTCGATAATCGTAACATGTTTAATTTATTAAGTTTATTTCCAACAAAAAAACAAGCAAACAAACAAACAAACAAAAAACAAAAAAAATTGAATGACAAATGTGCTTTTGAAAATAGATCATTTTTTTTTTCTTCTCATAACAAATGTGATAAAATAAACAAACCATAACTATCAAATGGATCTAAAGTTAGCAAGTAAACAAACGTTAGCTTCATGATTAAAATGACTAAAATTGGTAACTTCAAAGATCAAATGACAAAACTAGAACTTGAGGAACTAAAATAACAATTAGTACATATTTTAGGGACTAAAATTGTTTTTTATCTTTTAAAAAATGTCATTATTATATCATTCTAATAACACATTTAATATAAAATTTATGTTTACAAATCACTATTTTTTTTTCTTTAAAAAAAGAAAAGAAAAAAAGAATGGTACCAGCTAGAGAACTAAATGCAATTGAAAACATTCCAACAAAATCAAACCTCATACTTGGTGATATGCAAATTTCATTTCATAACATAACTCAAGAAATCATTGAGGGAGTAAATAATTAGATAAAGAAATTAATTGATTAGTAATTAATTATGTTTAGAAAAAAATTTACACAAACTATGTGTTAGATTTGTATCCATTTACTTAAAGAGAACAAATTGTCTCCAGTCTGAAATCGGAACTACTCGGTGATGTTCGGGTCCACCACAGACCATGTTGCCTAATCTGAACTATTTGTTGTACCCTTTGTACATATCTGTAGACACCTCATTTTTGACCGCTCTTAAGACTTGGGCACTACTGATTGCTTACTTGATGGTGTAGGCTGTGCAGTGCAAAGGTTCAATTTCTTCGGCAAGAGGAGCGTCAAATCCCAACCTCACACCCCATTTTTTGGACCAAAATGATTTTGACCAAAAAGATTTTAGACCTTAAAACCTTCTCTTTCAAAATAGTTTTTGAAAAGTTCGTACGATGTTCCGATGCTCGCATTTTGTTAAATGTTGCGCTTTTCGGTAAACCGAGCAAGGACAAAGTGGAAATAAATGGAAGAGTGGTGAACTCTTTGAAAAAATCTTTCAAAACACCTTGTTTAGGGGTTTGGAGTTGAAGAAAAGAGGAAATGAGAGAAGAAACCAAGTTTGGGAGAAGTTTGGCATGAATCCGGGTAGGATCGAAACTTTCACTAAAATGAGCATAACTTTTTTCACACTTAGAATTTTTATGTGAGACTGCCACCATTAGAATGACCTGAAAAGGAGTCCAGATAAAGGAGATATGCCCATTTGAAGTTTGACCTACAGAGTAGATTTTTGCTGTCGACCAGAAAAGTAGCCGGCCAACCAGTTGAGGTAGTCTATCGGCCACTTGAAGTAGCCTACTGGCCAGTTATGTCCCAAACTCAGATTTTTTATAGATATTTCTCCTCTGGCTATTTTCACAATGTGCCAGCTGTCCTAGCTCAGATATTTCGACCAAGGCTCCTCTTTTTGCGATATATTGAAGCCATATCTCATATATTGGAAGGTCAGGAAGTTTAGGGAGTCTCTCTTTCTAAAATCTCTCTCTCTCTACAAACTTTTGTAAGCCAAATCTCTGCCTCTCTCTTTCTAGAGCTCTCTCTCTCTCTCTCTCTCTCTCTCTCTTGCCCTTTTGTGCATAGAAGTAGAGAAACACTTCTAGTTTGCCTAGACATCCTTCATCAAAGTTGCATATCTTTTGGCTGAGGTCCCTTGGAACCTATTTTGAGGTCTAAAGCTTGGTTTTAGCTCAGAATTTGGACTGATTTGTTGCTGTTCTTCAAGGGTAAACCTTTATCCTCTTTTAAGTTTTGTTTTAATCCATTACTTGGCCACCTTTGCATGTTATTTTTGACCTAGTTTCCAACTGCAAAAACCTCTATTTTTAAGGTTCTAAAATGGTGGTTTGAGCCTTGTTTGCTTAAGGGGTGGTTTCCTCCCTTTGCTCTTTGGCTTGCAAAGCCTTTTGAGCTTTCTTTTTAAAGCTTTTGAGTCCATCTTTTTTGGCCTTGAAGCCACTGAATTCTAGAGGAATTTCAGTAGTAGAAAGTTTGTTTTGAGGTCCAAAATAGGAGGGGGTGGCCTCCCCTCCTTGACTCTCTATGCCATGCCTTGTTAGCACTACAAAGTAGCATATTTTTGTGGCTTGTGTTAGCTTATTTCAAGCATGTTTTTGTGACTTTTTGGATCTGCTCTAACTCTATTTTTGGTTGGTTGGAGCACTTGTTGCTTGCATCTTGCACTTGTATTGTATTTTTGCTTACTAGCCTAGCATGCCTAATGAGTTAGCGCATCATTCTAGCTTGTATTAGCTCCACTCCAGCACATTTTGCTAATGTTTTAACATGTTTAAACTCTGTTATGAGTGGTCTTGAGCATATGAGGCTTGCTTTGTATAGCTATAGTGTAAATAGCCTTGACTAGCTTTCAGCTTCAAGGTCTTTAACATGTTTTGCTTGAGTTATTTGCATGCCATAGCATCATTTCATACATGATTTCAGTGCATGTAACCTTGTCACATCCTCGCATACTTCACTTCTTCATTGCTTTTGAGAGTTGTGCCTTATGCCTTGTTTATGAGCCAACATGTGAACATGTTTTTCTTGCCTTTTGTGCCTTAGTTTCAGCATGATTAGGTCATTATTTTGGCATGGTATAGCTCTATTTTGGGTTGGTTTGATCATTTGAGCATTGCATTGCATGCTTCTAGTGTTGTGTCCTTCACTAGTTTCATTGTTTTTGGTTCTTAACATGTTGTGTATGCGTTACTTGCATGTTGTGATGTTATATCTCATGCCATTTCAGCACTGAAAGTCTGCAATCTCCCTTTGTTCTTCACTTTTGAAAGTGGTCTTGAGCCCCTTGTTAGCTTGAGCATGAACTTGAGGCATTCATGCCTAATGGCTTTAATCCTCTCTTGAGGGTTTCTACTAGTCGACAACATGAGACCTTTTTCATACTTAAGGCACTTGTGGCTTAGGCCATCTTTCCAATTAGAGGACTTTCACATTGGACTTAATCGGTTAAAGGATTAATCGGTAATGTAAAATGTGTAAACAAGAATTGGACCAAGTAAAACATGACTAAGATAAGCATGTTGCTTGAATTACATGTATTTGGATTGGACGTTAATCCAAACACAAGAAATGTGAGACGTTTCATACTCAAAGTGATGAAACGTGTCGCGTTTCTTGGTCGCCAACACCCTTGATCATGCATGATAGGGTGGAGGCACTTTGAGTCTTATGTGTGCATTTACTAAGCTTGTACAAGCTTGGTTTTTGGGCCATCATGCATTGAGATGTTTGGTTGGTGGCTTGAGAGCCAAGTACCACACTCCTTTGAGCTTGAGACATGATAAGGAGGGTAGTAGTACACACATTTCTTGCCAAATACATTGTCTTGGCTCTGTTGCTCTCTGTTGCAGCAAAGGCAGAATTCTAGAAAGAGAAATGGCCGGCCGGCCACTTGCACTAGCCCACCGACCACTTGCACTGGCCGGCCGGCCAGTTGAGGTAGCTTACTGACCAGTTGAGGTGGCCGGTCGGCCACTTGCAGGGAAAATTGTCCAAAGTGTTCCTGTGTTGGGGAAAATGCAATCTTGAAGTTTGTATGATGTTCTGCGATCACCGCGAGTGCAAACAGAGGCTACTCATGGCAAGGCAATGCATTTTCGGGCGAAGCACACCGAGCATGCATGCCTCCCTCCCCGCAAGGCCGCTTTACTTGCTTTAACTAGCTAGTTGTTAACTAATTATTTGATTGGAGTATTGTACTTAATAACTTAGAATAGCTAGTTGTTTGAATTCAATTCGGTCTGTAATAATTAATTAGCTTAGAATAGTTAATTAGTTTTTGTTTTGTAATAATTAGCTTAGCTTAGTGTAGCTTAGCTTAATTATTCGAACCCTCCGTCGCGAGGGCACAATGTTGTAATAAGTGTGCGTGTGTGTGTGCATGTCTTTCAACCCTACGTCTTTCTCCCTTTTACTTAACCACTTTCGATGGTTAGTTTAGGGCACGTTTTGATTAGCATACCTTATGCTTACATGTTTGCATCATTCATTTGTCTTGCGTGCACCAGGTTCGACGCATCATTCAATCTGCACTGCAATTTTAATACACTTTCTTGAATACGTGTTTCAAAGTATGTTATCAAGTGTTGTATTCATATGCCATCTTAGATAGCCGAGCCTATTCAGTTGCATTTTTGCATGTGTTGCTGTAACGGCCCTCACTTTGATTTAGTCTTGCTTGCATGCATTTTGTATGATCTTGCCTTGTCGAGTTTGTAATCTCGTTACCCTGTTTTGCTTTGCCTTGTTAATTGTTACTTGCTTGAACTCGTACTTTGCTTGGAGTATAGCCGAGGACAGCTTAGCATAGTTTGCCTTTGAACCTTTGCACTTAGAACAGTTTTGGAACCTTAGCCGACCTCCATCTTCACCCCGGCATGTTTGCCGAGATGTCACCCTTGGGCCGAAGTGTTTAGAGCCGAGGCCGAGATGTTTTGTGCTTGTGATCTTTGTCCTTGGGCAGGTATGGCCTAGACTGAGGTGTGGCACACCCAGGCCAAAGTGTGGCACAGCTTAGTCAAGTGTCGTCCTCCCTAGCCGATGTCTTTGTTATCTTTGTGCCGAAGTCTTGCCTTTAGCCAATGTCTTTGCTTACCGACGTGTTTTGCCACCAAGCTTGTTGTGTACGCTTTGTCAGAGACTTGTCTAATCCAGCAGTCACCTTTTTGAGCTGAACCAACCCGGTAATGCCACGTGTCCGAGCTGGAGGCTAAGTCAGCCGACAGGCCTATAACACATCATTTTGTCTCTTTTTGGTATCATTTGGTCTCAAATCTTTGTTTCTTTAGAGAGAGAAGCTCTAGAACAAGGAGTAAGAGTTTTAGTGAGAGAGTTGAGTTCCGAGCTTGATCGTGGAAGATCGAACCGTTGGATTTGAATTTTAAGGTTAGATTCTTGCTCTACTTTGATTGTTCTTACCGATCATCTAGTTGCATTGCTTGATCGATTCTGTTTTGCATGACATGCATTGGCTTGGAATTGGTTTTGAAAGAGGAAATGGTGTTCATGTGTTCCTGAAGGAAAACCTCGTTTTGATCCGAAAGTTTGGAACAAGAATCATGTTTTGTGTTTGTTCTTGCATGGTCTTCTTGCATGGGTACCCAGGTCCATGTTTTTGGACTCTTAGCATGAAATCTCAGATTTTGAATAAACGAGTTATGGTTTTAGCATGCATGTTCTTGATGTTCTTGATGCTCTTGTTCTTTGCATTCTTCAGAGGGAAACTCAGGTTTCCCGATTTCGTTTTGAATATGGCCATCAGGACCACACCTCGGCAAGGAGGTGTGGGACCTCGGCATTATCAGGATGGCACCCAGTGAGTTTCCACGAGATGGGAAACAGTGTTTTGACTCTGCATGTTTCGCTTTGTTATTCATTTGGATTCGGTGGCAGTGCCGAGATCATTCACTTGCATGTAAAGCTTGTTTTAAGAATGTGATTTGCCCAGTGACTTGTCAGGACTTTGATCTTTGCTTGAGCCTACACCTGAAGAGCCAGGTGAGTGGTGCTTCTAGTAAAGCTATGTTATACCGTTTTGATAAACCTTGTTTTGCCTTGTTTTGATGAAAGTATTTGCTAAGCATGAATGATTAGCCTATTTTGATGTATCATGAATGAGCTTTGTTTTGATGTCACCCTTGAAAAGTCCCTTGACTGGAGGACTATAAACTTTCGCAGTACTAAATGTAATAGTCCCCTGGCTGGAGGACTCTAAACTTTCGCAGCACCATTCGTCAAAAAGGGTTACGGGCCTAAGTGACACAGTCTCTTGTATATAAAGGATACGGTCCTTTCTTGGAAAAGTTATTGTGTTAAAAAGGGCTACGGGCCTAAGTAACACAAGTCCCCTGGCTGGAGGACTCTAAACTTTCGCAGCACCATTTTGTCTAAATCGATTACGGATCGTACAATCTTTGTTTTGCCACTAATGGGCTGCTACACATACTGGTTGTTTAGAAAGCTTTTGGCTATGTTTTCCCGGTGTCAGCGGGCATCCCTTGAAGTTGTAAGTCTTAATAGATGAACACGGTTCATCCCTTGATTCGGTATAGTTTTGATGTGCTTTGCTTTGAAGGAACCTCGGCTAATGCTTGTATGGTTTGGCATGCTTTGTTCTGTAAAGACTTCGGCTATATTCATGCAAAACCTTTATTACTAGTACCATTCACTGAGTTTCCATACTCACCCTCTCTATATATATGTAGGTGATGAGCAGGACGGCGGCAACGCCTAAACGTGTCCGCAAGCTTGTTTTGGATTTCTTGATTTACGTCGGCTACATTTTTGCAGTCTTATCGACGACACTGTTTTTACACCGGCTTTTCGTGTTCACATCGGCCTTTTGTATTTTACGTCGGCCAATCTTGAAAATCATGCTTCTCGGCTTGTATTACCTGCATTTTGTATATGTCGGCTTAGAAGCCTTTTGATCAAGATGTAAAATTGTATTTTGTTGTTATGGATTGGCTGTAAGACTATATTGTATTTGTCTTCTCATTTGATTTATGCACAGCTCTCATGGACCATTTGTATTTGATTTATTGCTTCCGCATTTGGTAAGCCCCTATGAGTACTCTGTTGTGTGTGAAATTTTGAAAGCCGGCCTTCGGTAATCTCGGATTACTGGCCATCTCGGCACCACCCTACTAGGGGCAGGTTGGGGTCGTGACAGTTGCATTAGGCATCTTGTATAGTTAGGATCATGCATGATTTCTAACTAGTTTTCTATTTTGGCTTGGAGTACACTGTAAGTGTTTACGCTTTGGCATCTTTGCATGAGTGTGAGTGTTACCATGTTAGCATGCTTTCCATGAGGCTATTTGCTTAATTGATAAACTGCATGAATGCCTGTGGATGAAGGCTTTATTGCCTGAATTGGAACAACTCGATGATTGTGAGTTTTAAGCCCACTTTGCGAAGTGACAAAATCATGTTTTAAAGTCCACTTGAGGGTGGCAAATCCGCACTTTAGCCTACTTGCAAGTAGCACTTTCAAACCATTTTCAAAAACAAACATGAGTTGTTTTGTTCCAATTCTCGTGATTGAGTCTATACTTGTATGCTGTACGCATCACACAGTAAGTTAGATTAATAACCGGAATAAGAACACGTGTTTATAAAACAACATATCATGCTTAGTAGAGGCCGATCCTTTGATCGGGCGAGCGGGGGTGCTCATTTCAAGACCTTCCCCTCTCGTACCCAAGTTCCCGAGCCGAGGCAACTTTGGTGATGATTGACACGTGGCCTTTGGCATGAGTCAGGGTTTCCTAAATTTCCCAAAACAAAATATTTAGGTAGCGACTCTGTAATCTGGCAAGGAAGTCCATGTTTGGCGCTTTTTGTTTCAAAATCAATTTTCCAAAACCGATTGCCAGATTTGGACTCGTTGGTGTTTATCAGTCTCACATTGCACTTTGTGAGATTAGATTCAGAATAGTGACAGGAGTCCAAACTGTAGTAAGACCTATTCACACCTTCTCCCAAATTGGGAGGGGGGGCCGCACGGAGAAAGTCGAGTGCTACAATATCATTTTTTAAAATAAATTAAGTAAATCCAATAATCGTAACATATTTAATTTATTAAGTTTATTTCTAACAAAAAAAAAATGAATGACAAATGTGCTTTTGAAAATAGACCCTTTTTTTTTTCTTTTCATAACAAATGTGATAAAATAAACAACCCATAATTATCAAATGGATCTATTTTTTCTTTTCCTTGAATGATATATACGAAAGATTTTACAAAATAAAGGATTAAATTATCGAAAAGGACAAAAATCACCTCCAGTATAGATGTGGACTGGAGAAAAACCCCACCTTTATTTTAAATTAAAAGATTCTCAAAGTAACTTATTATTTAAAAAATATTATTATTATGTCATTCTAATAAAATATTTAGTATATAATTTATGTTTACAAATCATTTTCAAAAAAAAGAATGGTACTTACTGGAGAACTAAATATAATTGAAGACATTTCAAGAAAATCAAACCTATATGCAAATTTTATTTCATAACGTAACTCATAATAAAGACTTAATTATCATCATTTTAGCTGTCTACATACTATATCTACCTATATGTGTACTATATAACCTTCTTTGATCTACAAAGGATTTCAAGTTTCAGTTTTGGATTATATATATATACATCTATCAAGCTTTGAGAGAGAGACAGAGAATATGGAGGGAGTGAGAATGATGAGGGAGGTTGTGATGGTTGTAATGGCAGGGTCGATTATGAGCACAATTGTAATGGGACCGAGGCAACCCAAACCTTCTTTCCCTATTTGTTTTGATGCATGCTATATTTCTTGCACCTCTTCCAATACTTCTTCGCTGATTTGTGCTGCCAAATGCTTCAAAGATTGCATCTTTCCACCAAACAATCTAGCTCCTCCTCCTCAAAATACACGACTTGTGCACTTTGGGTTGTGCTTCCTCTTTATGCACCCATTTTAGTACTAAAGAAAACCCTAATAAGTTTTTGTCTCTCCTCTCTTTTAATAATAATAATAATAATAAATCAATACAGTAGTTCTAACACACCTCATTATCGACATGTGGAATATCACTAAACTATTCGGTAATAATCTATTATATAGGATAGTAAATTCTATTATTTGTACATAACTACAAATCTAACAGATTCTAATTAACTATCACATTTATGCCGATGACGATTGTATATTATTGGCGATTTATTTTTTAATACAATATTGTTAGGCATTACGAAAACAATATCATGAAAATCCTTCATGAAGATTTTCTAT
Source organism: Camellia lanceoleosa (assembly GCA_025200525.1). Classification (NCBI taxonomy): domain Eukaryota; kingdom Viridiplantae; phylum Streptophyta; class Magnoliopsida; order Ericales; family Theaceae; genus Camellia; species Camellia lanceoleosa. The sequence continues at coordinate 13,053,556 of CM045770.1, forward strand.
CCTTGAATTAGTTTGTAGTGTTTATCATATATTATGTAATCACCCTTAAATTAATTTTATGAAACTGTTCATGATGTTTATTTTATGACGGATAGTGTTACATTTTTTAATATATCCCCCATTTGTTCTTGTTGTTTTTGCTTTCTTTCATCAGGTGAAGAGAAAGTAGAGAACTGCGTGGATTTTTACTCAAATAAGTGAGCCAAGAAGCACAAATCGCAACGAGTGTATTGACGAATAATAATGGCTAAATAATGATGTAATGATTACAACTTTTGTTTTAGGGGAAATAAAATCAAGCCTCATACTTGGTGATATGTAAATTTCATTTCATAACGTAACTCATGAAATCATTGGGGAGTAAATAATTAGATAAAGAAGTTAATTGATTAGCAGTTAATTATCTTTATAAAAAAATTATGCAAATTATGTGTTAGATTTGTATCCATTAACTTAAAGAGAATGTAACGCCCTCATAAATAAACCCATATTATATAACATTAACATGCATTGATAAAAGAAAACCAATTATCATCTCATCCATCAGAGTAATCTTATTGAAAGACATTACATGTAATAACGAAAGTAAATGCCCTACGGGCTTACATCTTTCCAAACCAACAGTTGGACACAAAAATATGAGTACTAACTCATTTACACATTAAGCCCTAGGCTTGAGTTTACATGTAACATCAAATTAAAACAAAATAAATAACTAATCTAAACAGAGTCTTCAACTCCAAATCCATCCAAGCTAAGTCCTTGGAGGTAGCACATCACCTGAACCTGAAAATGATGTTCCCATATAGGGTGAGCCACAGCCCAGTAGAAATATACTAAACCAAATATAAGCATTGAATAAAGCGATAGCATTCAATAGATGGTTAACACAAAATACCGATTTCATCATCATACAGTTTCATTTATATCAATATGGCTCAGAACCTGGCCAAACTATAACAATGAACTATATATCACATCAACGTTTCTTCCGATATCAACAACATAAATGGGACAAAGGCTCATATCAAAACACTTCCATACTTCCCGATTGATACACATTTTAGTGTTGTATCAACACAGGTAAAAACACTTCAAATCAATAAGCACACATATAGTGATGCTAATGGAGTCCATCCCTTATCTCCTCCCAAACAAAATCCGGTTTAGAGGTCCATCCCTTATCTTCTCCTAAACCGTGGAGTACATCCCCTATCTCCTCCCAAACAAAATGCATATGCAACACACAATCAATACACGTATTTTCTGTATTAATTCAACAGTCAAAATCAATGACTTAACCAATGTGATTAGTTTCAATTTTCCCTAATCCACATACAACGTCTACAACAATCACGATTATCCTCCACCGATAGCCCAAAACAGTTATTTCTAAACATGAAATAAATGTATCAACAAATGTAAATTTAACATTTTCATAGGTGAGTAATTAAACTAACCAACTGCACCATTAAATCACTAAATTCCCCAATTCCATGAATTAAACTCAATTCCACATTTTTCTCTAAATTAATTATACAAATTAATTTATTTCAACCACTAGGGCTTTTCCCAAAATTACCAAACAACTCCCAACATATCAAAATACCAAAACTTAGAACAAAACTTATAACATGGAGTAGGAAATCCCTACCTCGAAGCGAAGAACTTGAATGGAGAAGATGACGAAAAATCCAAAGTGCTCCAAACCCAAGATTGTTCAGATTAAAAGGAAGCCCTCGACTCACTCTATCTTTTTAATAAAGAGCCTAGGGTAGAAACACCTTAAAATGAGATGAAACCTAAGAGAGAAGGTGAGTGGAGGGAGAGAAAAGTCGTACCTAGGGTTTTGAAGTCAAAAAGAGGGTGAAAAAGTGTTTTAAAAACCACTGCTGCGTATTTATACCCGACAGGCTCGCTTGAGTGAAGGATTTGTCGCTCGAGCGACCAGACACAAGAATGACTCGCTCGAGCGAAGGAAAGCTCGCTCGAGCCAAGAATGCAATGCTTCAGGTCTGCAACCCAGAAGCACGCTCGAGCGACAAAATGCTCGCTCGAGCGAAGAACTCGAAACTCGCTCGAGCGAAGAAAAGCTCGCTCGAGCCAACAAACAATGCTCTCAGGTCTATACTAGACGCAATCTCACGCTCGAGCGAAGATACCCTGGCTCGATCCACCAGACACAAAATACTACTCTCGCTCGAGCGACAAAATCCTCGCTCGAGCGAAGGCCAAATTGACAAAGAACACTTGGTTTCCAAACCCAACCCACCTGTAACAAACTTGCCCAGTAAATCCTATAACTCAAGAATAAGGAATTTAAAGGACAGCAACCACAATAATATAACAACGGGATCTACGGAACATAGGTCCGGATACAACAACCAAAAGGAAAAGACCGGGGTCGCTATAGAGAACAAGCTGTCTCTAGTCTGAAATCTGAACTACTCGGTGATGTTTGGGTCCACCACTAATCATGTTTCCTAATCTGAACTATTTGTTGTACCCTTTATATATATCATTTTTAAAAATAAATTAAGTAGACTCAATAATCGTAACATGTTTAATTTATTAAGTTTATTTCCAACAAAAAAAAATTGAATGACAAATGTGCTTTTGAAAATAGACCATTTTTTTTCCTTTTCACAACAAATGTGCTAAAATAAACAACCCATAATTATCAAATGGATCAAAAGTTAGCTAAAGTTAGCAAGTAAACAAACGTTAGCTTCATGATTAAAATGACTAAAATTGGTAACTTCAAAGATCAAATTACAAAATTAGAACTTTAGAAACTAAAATAACAATTAGTAAATATTTTAGGAAGTAAAATCGTTTTTCATATTTTAAAAAATGCCATTATTATATCATTCAAATTACACAATTAATATAAAATTTATATGTTCAGAAATCATTTTTAAAAAAAAAAAGAGAATAATTCTAACAACTACAGTACTAAAGGAAATTGAAAACGTTCCAACAAAATCAAACCTCATATATGGTGATATGCAAATTTCATTTCAAAACGTAACTCATGAAATCATTGAGGGAGTAAATAATTAGGTAAAGAAGTTAATTGATTAGCAATTAATTATCTTTCTAAAAAAAATTAAGCAAATTATGTGTTAGATTTGTATCCATTTACTTAAAGAGAACAAATTATCTCCAGTTTGAAATCTAAACTACTCGGTGATGTTCGGGTCCACCACTGACCATGTTTCCTAATTTGAACTATTTGTTGTACCCTTTGTATATATCATTTTTTAAAATAAATTAAGTATATCCGATAATCGTAAAATGTTTAATCTATCAAGTTTATTTCCAACCAAAAAAAAAAAAAAAATTGAATGACAAATGTGCTTTTGAGAAATAGACCATTTTTTTTTCTTTTCATAACAAATGCGATAAAATAGACAATCCATAATTGTCACATGGATCTAAAGTTAGCAAAAGTTAGCAAGTAAAATTTACGTTTACAATTCATTTTTTTTTTTTAAATAAAAAAATAATGGCACCAACTAGAGAACTAAATGCAATTGAAAACATTCCAACAAAATCAAATCTCATACTTGGTGATATGCAAATTACATTTCAAAATGTAACTCATGAAATCATTGAGGGAGTAAATAATTAGATAAAGAAATTGATAGATTAGCAATTAATTATCTTCATAAAAAAAATTATGCAAATTATGTGTTAAATTTGTATCCATTTACTTAAGGTGAACAAATTGTCTCCAGTCTGAAATCTGAACTACTCGGTGATGTTCGGATCCACCACTGACCGTGTTTCCTAATCTGAATTATTTGTTGCACCCTTTGTATATATCATTTTTTAAATTAAATTAAGTAGATCCGATAATCGTAACATGTTTAATTTATTAAGTTTATATCAAACAACAACCAAAAAAATTTTTTTTTTTGAATGACAAATGTGCTTTGGAAAATAGACCATTTTTTTTTTCCTTTTCATAATAAAATACACGACTCATAATTATCAAATGGATCTAAAGTTAGCAAGTAAACAAACGTTAGCTTCATGATTACAATAACTAAAATTGGTAACTTCAAAGATCAAATGACAAAATTAGAACTTGAGGAACTAAAATAACAATTAGTACATACTTTAGGGACTAAAACTGTTTTTTATCTTTTAAAAAATGCCATTATTATATCATTCTAATAAATTTATGTTTACAAATCATTTTTTATAATAAAAAAAAAAGAAAAAGAAAAAGAATGGTACCAATTAGAGAACTAAATGCAATTGAAAACATTCCAACAAAATCAAACCTCATACTTGGTGATATGCAAATTTCATTTCATAATGTCACTCATGAAATCATTGACAGAGTAAATAATTAGATAAAGAAATTAATTGATTAGCAATTAATTATCTTTATAAAAAAAATTATGCAAATTATGTTATAGATTTGTATCCATTTATTTAGAGAGAACAAATTGTCTCCAGTCTGAAATCTGAACTACTCGGTGATGTTCGGGTCCACCACTGACCATGTTTCCTAATTTAAACTTTTTGTTGTACCCTTTGTGTATTTCATTTTTTAAAATAAATTAAGTAGATCCAATAATCGTAACATGTTTAATTTATTAAGTTTATTTTCAACAAAAAAAAAAAATTTGAATGACAATTGTGCTTTTGAAAATAGACCATTTTTTTTTCCCTTTTCATAACAAATGTGATAAAATAAACAACCCATAATTATCAAATGGATCAAAAGTTAGCTAAAGTTAGCAAGTAAACAAACGTTTGCTTCATGTTTAAAATGGCTAAAACTGGTAACTTCAAAGATCAAATGACAAAATTGGAACTTGAGGAACTAAAATAACAATTATAACATATTTTAGAGACTAAAATTGTTTTTAATCTTTTAAAAAATGGCATTATTATATCATTCTAATAACACATTTAATATAAAATTTATGTTTACAAATCATTTTTTTTTTTTTAAAGAATAATTGTAACAACTAGAGAACTAAATGCAATTGAAAACATTCCAACAAAATGAAACCTCATATATGGTGATATGAAAATTTCATTTCATAACGTAAGTCATGAAATCGTTAAGGGAGTAAATAATTAGATAAATGTAGACGTCCCCGAACGCCCCGGGAGGATGAGTCCCGTTCTGTTCATTTTGGGCTCACTACAGTTCGGACTCAAATTGTCACGGTTCTCAATCTGAACCAAAGAGTCCAAATCTGGCAAGTCGTTTTGAGAAAACAGATTTTTTGGAAGAAGTGCCAAACATGGACTGCTTTGCTAGATACAGAGTCGCCATCTAAATATTTTATTTTTGGCGAAAATTTAGGAAACCTTGACTCGTGCCTAAAGCCACGTGTCCGTCATCACCAAAGTTGCCTCGGCTCGGGAACTTGGGTACGATTAGAAGGTCACCGTGAGCACCTTCGCCGCCCGATCAAAGATCGGCCTCTACTAACCATGATATCTAGTTTTGAAAACATTACGCATTCTTATTCGGTTATTAGCCTAGATTTACTATGTGATGCCTGACATACAAGTATAGACCGGATCGCTTTTGGAACAAAACATTTCATGTTTGTTTTTTAAAGATGGTTTGCTACTCGCAAGTAGGCTAAAAATGCAGATTTTGCCACCCTTGGGTGGGCTTAGAAAAGATGGTTTTGCCACTATCTAGTGGGCTTAAAATTCACAGTGGATGAATTGTTCCAATCTAAATAACCCAACCTTCACCCACAGGCATTCAGGCAGTTATATCACATAAGCATATAGCCTCATGGTAACATGCTATCATGGCGATCACTCACATAGTTCTGAGCTCGTAAGTGTCCCTGCGGTTACCAAATGTCACTTACCGAGGCTATATGCTTGCATGAATAGAACCGTGACTGCGGTTACCAAATTATCTCACTAGTTACAGAATAGAAGCATTGAAGTACAAAAGCTAAACTCCCAACTTTCTCTGCTCCAGAGCATGTACAAAGATCTTGTGGCGAAGATTTGCGCCCTAAAGGTAGAGAACAAAGAGTTAAAGCGAAAGACCACCGTCATGACCCGACTCGGAGCACCTTCGTACTTCACCTTTGACAACCAGCAGGGAGTCATATCCCTCGGCAGTCCTGCACATACTGAGGCAGAGCCTTCAAAGGTCAACCAGCAGGGAGTCAAATCCCCCGGCGGTCCTGCACGTACTGAGGCAGAGCCTTCAAAAGTCTCCCCAAGCGACAAAAAAAGGAAGGGCTCGGCAGAAGAGATGAGTAAGTGAAATCGGCATGTGGCTGTTATCCAAAACAAGATCCCTTTTTCTTTTCTTTTTTTTTTTTGTTGTTGTTGTTGTTGCTGTTGTTGCCTCTGTAATCGGGGATGTCATCCCCTAACTTCAATAAAATCAGCTTTGCTCCCCTTTTTTTTTAATTTTTTTAATTTTTTATTTTTTACACAACTAAGGCATAACTAGCATAATACTTTGAGCTCGAAAGCAATTTCGTTCGACTAAATTTGAGAATGATTAAATCTTGAACTCTAAATTGAACATTGATTCCATACAGACCAGAATCAAAATCGTGGCTTAACGAAAGAAAAATGAAACAAAACAATCCAAACATACCAATGGCAAAACGAAGGATCAATATAAGAGATCCACCACTCTTACTCCACAAATACTAAACAATCTCCATTTCCATTTCATGAATCACACCATCACGACATACACCAATGTTAACCCAAAACACTCTCATATACCTTCCATCTTCACAATTTCAACTCATACCTAAGAGGAACTGTAAAAGTTAACATCGGAGTCCATCCCCTATCTCCTCCCAATAGATAAGCATAAGAGCTATATCAATCTTTCAATAGATACACATTTTGGTGATGTATCATCGGAGTCCATCCCCTATCTCCTCCCAAACAATATACATACATAATGTATAAAAAAAAAATCAAATCATTCACAATGATCATTCAATACACGTATTTGCTGTATTATTATAACCGTCATATTCAATGACACAATCCGGATGATTAGTTTTAGTTTTCCCTAATCAACACACAAAGTCTACAACAAACGAGACTAACCTCAAGGTGACCGATGTCAACCCAAAACCCGATACCAACGAGCTGACTAATCAACTCAATAACCTCCACACTCAGTAGTCTACACATTGATGTGCCACTCAAACCACTAACCCCAGATACAGAGTTCCCTACACAAACCCCAAATTTTGGAATCGCACCGGATCTCCTCAACTTAAACCGCATCAACATTGCGTCTAAGGGAATCACCATTTCCCTCCCCATGGCTACATAGCAAGCCTGCTCATCTCCTCGACCGAAGACCGACATGGTCAACCTCAATCATAACAACCCAATCACGAAGGACAATTTTGACCAATGCTATTCTCGTTACTCTAGAACACAAACTGCTCTTCCTCTAAAGAATGCTGCCTGCATTCACTCACAAACCATACCCCACAATTGATAACCGATCACCATACGAACACTACCCTTATACAACTGATGGGGTCACAACGGACTCACTAACTAGCAAAACCCAAAACACGAACCAACATACAGGTACCATTCCCGCTAAATACTCAAATTTCCACCATACTAATTACCCTAGAGCAATTACTTTAGAATTATAATATCCTCACAAAGAAATCTTAAAATTTCCTCTAAGAGCATTGGTTGCTAACACAACTCCACAACATCCATCATATCATGTCCTTCAACACTCATTTATTGCACTTGAGCACATCAACAACTAACTTTGAGGCAATGGACTCCACCAATCTCACAAGTAGTCCATCAAGCAAGTGAAACAATCCAACTATAACTAACTTCGTCTATCCCAAGAAAATTTAGAACTAGTCTTACGAGTTCTAATGTCAACAATCCAAAGCATATTATCTTATATAAGAGACAGAATTTAGCTCAGAAGTAGGTACTTCACACTAGTCCTATCACGTTGCATATGGTTTAAACATAAACCTACACATGTATCTACATCACATAAGGCAAACCGTATCACATAATCACATACATATTTTCTTTCTAGATAATGATTGTCCCATGACATTGCTAGAGTTCCAATCAGAAATAGCGGTGATCAAGTGCTCTTCTGACTGGACTTCCAGGAACTCACAGACCCAATCAACATCTCAGAAATCAAATCCCATACTCATATAAGCACATAAGCATGTTATCACATAAGCATACATTACATGCTAACGTCTCAATCAAGCGAGACAAACCCATTGTGGTACTAACCACTTCCCATGTACCCAAAGTATTCAAACCCGGTACACTCTGATACCAAGTTGGAACGCCCCCAAATTATTACAATAAAGATAACTCATATGCGGAATAAATATGAGAAACAACATACTTTCATATATCAGCGTTCACTGTTTAACAAGCAATTAAATGCCATATAGGCTATCATCTTTCCAAGACATTGCTTGGTTACACAAATTGAGTCTCACTCATTACATCTTAAGCCCTTGGCTTTACAAATAACAAACATGAACACATAAAGCATAAATAGGAAACTCTTGCTTCCCGAGAGTCCATCCATGTTATTGCCTTGGAGGTAACACCTCACCTGCACCTGAAAATGATATTCCCGTATAGGGTGAGCTAACAGCCCAATAGAGATATGCTAAATATAATATGAGCAATAACTAAAACATGAGCATTCAATAAATGTTTGACTCACATATATCCTTTCATAATTCATTTCAATTACATGACAAATGTATCCATGTTTCATTCCATTTTCATTACTTATTCAATTCCTCAATTCATAACCATGGCTCAGAACCTGGCCAAGCAACTTATGTGAGACAGTAACTCATATTAGACATTTTCCCATTTCACATTGGATAAGCATATTAGCTATATCAACACATCAATAGATAAGCACAAGAGCTATATCACACTTCCAAAGATAAGCATATGAGTTGTATCAACATATCAATAGATAAGCATATGAGCTGTATCTACGGAGTCCATCCCCTATCTTCTCCCAAACAACATCCGGTTTAGAGGTCCATCCCCTATCTTCCCCTAAACCGTGGAGTACATCCCCTATCTCCTCCAACACAACACGTTGTATATAAACACATATCATATACAAGATCAATCAATACATAAATTCAATGTAATATTCCAACCGTCATATTCGATGACATATTCAATTAATTAGTTTTAGTTTGCCTAATCATCATGCATTGTCTACAACAATCAAGACTATCCTCCACCGATAGCCCAAAGCAGTTATTTCTGTCACGCCCTCAAAAATAACCCATAACATACACAATAATGAGATGCATTACTCAAGTAAATAAACCACAATTCATTCATCAGAGTATTACTAAAATAAGACATTACATGTAGCATCAAAATAAATGCCCTACGGGCTTACAACTTGCCAAGCCAACACTTGGACACAAAATTATGAGTTCTAACTCAAATACAAATAAAGCCCTAGGCTTGAATGTTTACATGTAAGTCAAATAAAAACAAATAACTTAAAACAAGGCTTCAAAATCCGGTTCCTTCCAAGCTAAGTCCTTGGAGGTAGTGAATCACCTGGACCTGAAAATGATGTTCCCTTATAGGGTGAGCCACAGCCCAGTAGAAATATACTAAACCAATTATAAGCATTGAATAAAGCAATAGCATTCAATAGATGGTTAACCATGATAATCAATTATATCAATATACAATCTTAAGACACTAATGTCTATGACACTTATCAATATCCATTATTATCAATATGGCTCAGAACACGCCAAACTTACAACTGTGAACTATATAGCATATTCACATTACTTCCAATAACAACAACACAAATGAGACTCAGGCTCATATCAAAACACTTCATACTTCCAGATTGATACACATTTTAGTGCTGTATCAATAAAACACTTCAATATAAATAAGCACACATAAAAGTGATGCTAATGGAGTCCATCCCCTATCTCCTCCCAAACAAAATCCGGTTTAGAGGTCCATCCCCTATCTTCCCCTAAACCGTGGGATACATCCCCTATCTCCTCCCACACAATATGCATATGCAATGCTCAACCAATACATGTATTTTTCTGTATTAATTCAATAGTCAAAATTAATGATTTAGCCAATGTGATTAGTTCCAGTTTGCCCTAATCCACATGCAATGTCTACAACAATCATGACTATCCTCCACCGATAGCCCAAAACAGTTATTTCTAAACAAGAAATAAAATATAATAACAATAATAATCTCAACATTTAAATAGGAGAGTGATTAAATAATCCAACTACACCATTTAAACTTATAAATCCCCAATTCCATGAATTCAAGTAATATTCCCAATTTTCCTCAAATTAATTGTACAAATCAATTTATTAAAACAACTAGGGTTTTTTTCCAAAATTACCAAAATACCCCCACCATATTAAAGTACCAAAACTTAGAACAAAACTCATAAGATGGAGTAGGAAATCCCTACCTCGAAGAAATAACCCAAAAATTAGAAGACGGAGATGATGACCCAAACTCCAAAGTGCTCCAAAACCAAGATCGTTTAGATTAAACTGAAGCCCTCGACCCACACTATCATTTTAATAAAGGATCTAGGGTAGAAACACACTCTAAGTAGATCAAACCTAAGAGAAAAGGTGAGTAGAGAGAGAGAAAACTCGGAACTAGGGTTTGGGATCAAAAAGAGGATGAAAAACTGTTTAAAATCCCAGCCGCCTATTTAAAGCGACAGGCTCGCTCGGCGAAGACATGGTCGCCGGCGACCGAGAACTAACGCCGCTCGAGCCAAGAATGCATGCTTGCAGTGCAGAACCCGAAGCATGCTCGAGCGACATAATGCTCGCTCGAGCGAAAAACTCGAAAACATACACCTCGCTCGCTCGAGCGAAGAAAAGCTCGCTTGAGCGAAGAAATACTACTCTCAGGTCTATACCAGACGCAATCTCTTGCTCGAGCGAAGAAACCCTGGCTCGAGCCACCAGAGACAAAACTCAACCCTCGCTCGAGCGACCAAACCCTCGCTCGAGCGACCAACCCAAAAACTGGACAGCAACACTTGGTTTCCGGACCCAACCAACCTGAAACAAACCTGCCCAACACATCCTATAATTTAAATGAGAAAATAAAGGACGACAGCAACAATTATACAATGATAGGATCCACGAAACCTAAGTCCGAATACAGTAATAAAATAGGAAAAGACCGGGGTCGCTATAATTTCTAAACAGAAAATAAATGCTACAACAGATATAAAATCTCAATATTTTTAAAGTGAGCGATTAATAAATTCAACTCCACCATTCTAACCCATAATGAGCTAATTCCATTATTTCCAACTCAATTTCACATTTCCATAACAATTGTCATTAATTACACTAATGACCCAAATATATCCAAACATGGCATTTTTTTTCCCTTTTTCTCAATATTGACCCGAAGGTCCAAATATTATCAACAACATCAATACTATCATTTTAAGACCCAAATATATATTTATAAGCCAAAATAACAAAACCCCTCTTTTGAAAATAACACATTTCAAGTCTTAACTTTCCCAAATCAACCCATTTATACAAATAACTCAATGTCTATGTTAAAGCATATAAGAATGAGTAGGAATCCCTACCTCAAGTTTGACGAGGAAACATGCAAAACTCCAAAGCACTTCAATTTACGACCCCAACAGAAATTGTAGCAGCCATGCACGTGGGGTCCACTTCAATTACCAAATATGACGGCCCATAACACAATCTCACAACAGAGATATATGGGCCAAATATCACCTGAATTGTTTGTGATGTCATATCAATTATCTTAACAAAGTCATCAATTAGATACTTCTTCAGAAGCCGCATAAGTGAAATCAGAAGTTCTTCAGATATGCCAGTGTCCATGCGAAAACTAATTTCTGTAGTATTGTCAGGATTAAGTGGTCGGCAAACATGTGTCTGTCCGGAATCTCCAGGGAGATGAAAAACAACGCTATGAAGATCCCCAATACCAACCCTAGATATAAAATCAGAGACCAATGCCATAAAACTATTCCCATCATCCAAACCACATATGGGGACTAGTGTCCATACTGCCTGGACAGTTTGATTGACACAACACCAATAGTTCTCTCCATAAGTATCTTCTGTGTTGTTTTTCCTCTACAACATATCCCCCATAACTAATTTCTTGTGTAATGCTTTGAGACTGCACAGAAGTAATCTTGGTGGGAGGTAGCAAGATCTCTTCACAAATCTTAACATAAACCTCTAGGAAGTGTTCCTTCGGTGAATAGCCTTGATATAATCGATGGTGAAACTTCCGTATTCCATCAAATACATCTCATTCAGGGAGCGGTTCCAATTCTTTGATGTAATCACGTAGCAATGGGTCGAATCCACGATGGTCGATCAAACAATGAAACAACTTGAGATGATTGGGTGCCAGAAAGATCACTGCTAGATTCCGGAGGAATGCAGTATGCAAGCAACTTGGACATCATGTTAGAGAGAGAGAGAAAGCAAGTGTATGTGTGTATAGTATAATGAAAAAAACAATCAGACCCATCTCTCTCTCTCTCTCTCTAGCTAATATTCTTTACACCCAAGACAATTCCATCCTTGCATTTGATGCCGACAATGATCCCATCATATCGACGACTTTGGCAACAGATCTCGATCTGGAAAACATGGCCATCGGGAGAGAAAGTGATGACTGAGAAATCATAACATGTTCCTATGATACTCATACTTCCTTCCTTTTTTTTTTTGGTCTTAAGATCAATCTGTTGCATCAGTTCAACAATCTCACATTCCTCCACAACAGCATGAATGTGCAATGACCTTTGTAACCAACCAAGAGCAACACCTCCAGTCAAGGCAGCGGCGAGAGTGTACATGAGGAACTCTCGATTTCTTCTCTGCTTCGGTGGAGGAAGCGTGGCGACGAAGAATCAGACGGCGACGGAGGTGGCAGAGCTTAGTTGTTGAGGATGGAGGAGATGTAATAATTGTTTCCAAACACAACACAATTAATCATTATATATTTATTTATGTTCCTCCCTTCAACAAACTGGTATGAACAAGTATGAATAGCCAAGTTCGGCCATTTGTTGCAGAGGTCGAGAGAGAGAGATTCACCACTTGAGTTATGTTTTGTTTATGTTTAACTTTAATAATGCAAGTCATTGAGTGGCTAGAGAGAGATATATATATCTTAAATTAAACTCCTCCCACTCACTCTTGTTCCAATTTTTCCTCTTTAAAGAAAATATTCCTAACATGTTGTAAACCCCACTCCAGCGCACAGTTTTTTGATGGAGGATGAACGGGTTTTGGAATTAGGAGGAGGGAGAGGACCCGATGCATTGGTCTAATTATCTGACCCTCTCCCCACGTGCCTTCTGCATGAGTACTCTTCTAATATATATATATATATATTCTCCTTTGTTTGAACCACACACATTATCATAATCTATATTCCATTGGCCCATTCCAGCACCTCATCTTTTCTTTGAGTAGACCACACCTCCCTTTTCTCCACAATTCTCATCATTTTCCCACCGAAAGTGAGCAACCCCATCTGTAATGTAACCACATATATATTATATATAAAAATAAAATTAATAATAACCTTCCCACTCAAATAATTTCCCACCACCAACTTTTTATTTTCATTTTTATTTGGGTCTTTACACCGGCCACCCCAAAAGGTGGCCTCCTGCAGTGCAGTGCAACAATTTGTATGGTCAAAACTCAGAAAATGTGAACTAGGAGAGAGAAAAACTAGCTTTTTAGAGGGGTTCAAAAGGGTCAAGGACAATTGCTGGCCGGCCTACCCATATTGGTGGCCTCCCAGATGTGTACAACACAATGATGTGGTGGAAAGTCAGAAAAAGTGGCCCGGGAGTGGGAAAAACCAGCTTTCTAATGAAGAAAACGGGCGATGAAGAGCGATGAAGAAATAAAACTAGTTTTTAGAACAATTGCTGGCCTCCCACCTTCCTACAACCTTTCTAACAAGAAAATAAGGTCTCCGCCAAAAATGAACCCAAACCGAAGCAAAACGAAGGTTCGGAGGCCAAAATGCGCAGTCTGGGGCCTCGAAGACTGACTATTAAGCACCGAAGGTGGCGTTTGACCACGAAGTTGGTCTCTCGAGCCACAGTATCCCTCAAAATGGAGGTAACAAGGTGTATGCCAAAAATCGCAGCAAACGGAGGTGGTTAAGCGGTCCCGAACCGAGGCACACGGCCGACGGCTCAGAAAATCGGGAATCGAGCTCCAAACTGGAAAAATGGCTTACGATCCCGAAATGTAGCCTACGGCCACTGAGAGATGATCTACGAGACCTCTCCTTCTCTTCGGGAAGAGAACAAAAAGAAAACAGGGCCTGGTTCGCAAACCGAGGCAAGGCACAAAAGAGTCTGGAAGTCCGGAGGCACGGCTCGCAGCCGAGACTCCGCAACTTCAGAACTAGCATAATAAGCAAAATCACCAAGCGCTCAATCAGTGACGTCTGAGTCTTATGGTTGGTCAAAAAAGGGGTGTCTACAATAATGAAGTTAATTGATTAGCAATTAATTATCTTTAGAAAAAAAATTATGCAAATTATGTGTTAGATTTGTATCCATTTACTTTAAGAGAACAAATTGTCTCCAGTCTGAAATCAGAACTACTCGGTGATGTTTGGGTCGATCACTGACCATGTTTCCTAATCTGAACTATTTGTTGTACCCTTTGTATATATCATTTTTTAAAATAAATTAAGTAGATTCGATAATCGTAAAATGTTTAATTTATTAAGTTTATTTCCAACAACAACAACAACAACAACAAAATTTGACAAGCAAATGTGCTTTTGAAAATAGACCATTTTTTTTCTTTTCATAACAAATGCGATAAAATAAACAACCCATAATTGTAAAATGGATCTAGAGTTAGCTAAAGTTAGCGAGCAAACAAACGTTAGCTTCATGGTGAAAATGACTAAAATTGGTAACTTCAAAGATCAAATCACAAAATTAGAACCTGAGGAACTAAAATAACAATTAGCACATATTTTAGTGACTAAAATGGTTTTTTATCTTTTAAAAAATATCATTATTATGTCATCCTAATAACACATTTAATATAAAATTTACGTTTACAATTCATTTTTTTTTAAATAAAAAAATAATGGCACCAACTAGAGAACAAAATGCAATTGAAAACATTCGAACAAAATCAAACCTCATACTTGGTGACATGCAAATTACATTTCAAAATGTAACTCATGAAATCATTGAGGGAGTAAATAATTAGATAAAGAAATTGATTGATTAGGAATTAATTATCTTTATAAAAAAAAAATTATGCAAATTAGGTGTTAAATTTGTATCCATTTACTTATGGCGAACAAATTGTCTCTAGTCTGAAATCTGAACTACTCGGTGATGTTCGGATCCACCACTGACCATGTTTCGTCATTTGACTTATTTGTTGCACCCTTTGTATATATCATTTTTTAAATTAAATTAAGTAGATCTGATAATCATAACATGTTTAATTTATTAAGTTTATATCAAACAACAACCAATTTTTTTTTTTTTTTTTAACGACAAATGTGCTTTGGAAAACAGACCATTTTTTTTTTCTTTTCATAATAAAATACACAACTCATAATTATCAAATGGATCTAAAGTTAACAAGTAAACAACCGTTAGCTTCATGTTTAAAATGACTAAAACTGGTAACTTCAAAGATCAAATGACAAAATTGGAACTTGAGGAACTAAAATAACAATTATAACATATTTTAGAGACTAAAATTGTTTTTAATCTTTTAAAAAATGGCATTATTATATCATTCTAATAACACATTTAATATAAAATTTATGTTTACAAATCATTTTTTTTTACTTTTAAAAAAGAATAATTGTAACAACTAGAGAACTAAATGCAATTGAAAACATTCCAACAAAATCAAACCTCATATATGGTGATATGCAAATTTCATTTCATAACGTAAATCATGAAATCATTGAGGGAGTAAATAATTAGATAAAGAAGTTAATTGATTAGCAATTAATTATCTTTATAAAAAAAATTATGCAAATTATGTGTTAGATTTGCATCTATTTACTTGAAGAGAACAAATTGTCTCCAGTCTGAAATCTGAACTACTTGGTGATGTTTGGGTCGACCACTGACCATGTTTCCAAATCTGAACTATTTGTTTTACCCTTTGTATAAATCATTTTTTAAAATAAATTAAGTAGATCCGATAATCGTAAAATGTTTAATTTATTAAGTTTATTTCCAACAACAACAACAA
The DNA here is from genome assembly GCA_025200525.1 of Camellia lanceoleosa. Taxonomy (NCBI): domain Eukaryota; kingdom Viridiplantae; phylum Streptophyta; class Magnoliopsida; order Ericales; family Theaceae; genus Camellia; species Camellia lanceoleosa. The sequence continues at coordinate 13,069,894 of CM045770.1, forward strand.
GAAAAAAAAAAAAAAAAAAAAAAAAAAATCGAATGACAAATGTGCTTTTGAAAACAGACCATTTTCTTTTCATTTCATAACAAATGCGATAAAATAAACAACCCATAATTGTCAAATGGAACTAGAGTTGGCTAAAGTTAGGGAGTAAACAAACGTTAGCTTCATGGTGAAAATGACTAAAATTGGTAACTTCAAAGATCAAATGACAAAATTAGAACTTGAGGAACTAAAATAACAATTAGTACATATTTTAGGGACTAAAATTGTTTTTTATCTTTTAAAAAATGTCATTATTATATCATCCTAATAACACATTTAATATAAAATTTACGTTTACAATTCATTTTTTTTTTAAATAAAAAAATAATGGCACCAACTAGAGAACTAAATGCAATTGAAAACATTACAACAAAATCAAACCTCATATTTGGTGATATGCAAATTGCATTTCAAAATGTAACTCATGAAATCATTGAGGGACTAAATAATTAGATAAAGAAATAGATTGATTAGCAATTAATTATCTTTATAAAAAAAAATTACGCAAATTATGTGTTAAATTTGTATCCATTTACTTAAGGTGAACAAATTGTCTCCAGTCTGAAATCTGAACTACTCGGTGATGTTCGGATCCACCACTGACCATGTTTCGTAATCTGAATTATTTTTTGCACCCTTTGTATATATCATTTTTTAAATTAAATTAAGTAGATCTGATAATCGTAACATGTTTAATTTATTAAGTTTATATCAAACAACAACGAAAAAATTTATTTATTTTTGAACGACAAATGTGCTTTGGAAAATAGACAATTTTTTTCTTTTTCATAATAAAATACACAACTCATAATTATCAAATGGATCTAAAGTTAGCAAGTAGACAAACGTTAGCTTCGTGATTAAAATAACTAAAATTGGTAACTTCAAAGATCAAATGACAAAATTAGAACTTGAAGAACTAAAATAACAATTAGTACATAGTTTTGGGACTAAAACTGTTTTTTATCTTTTAAAAAATGCCATTATTATATCATTCTAATAAATTTATGTTTACAAATTATTTTTTATAATAAAAAGAAAAAGAAAAAGAAAAAGAATGGTACCAGTTAGAGAACTAAATGCAATTGAAAACATTCCAACAAAATCAAACCTCATACTTGGTGATATGCAAATTTCATTTCATAATGTAACTCATGAAATCATTCACGAAGTAAATAATTAGATAAAGAAATTAATTGATTAGCAATTAATTATCTTTATATAAAAAAATTATGCAAATTATGTTATAGATTTGTATCCATTTATTTGGAGAGAACAAAATCATCTTTTTATTTTAAAAATCATTTTTTAAAATAAAAAATGAGGGAGTAAATAATAAAAATCATAACGTAAATCAAGAAATCATTGAGGGAGTAAATAATTAGATACAGAAGTTAATTGATTAGCAATTAATTATCTTTATAAAAAAAAATATGCAAATTATGTGTTAGATTTTTATCCATTTACTTGAAGAGAACAAATTCTCTCGATCCAAATCAACTACTCGGTGATGTTTGGGTCGACCACTGACCATGTTTCCCAATCTGAACTATTTGTTGCACCCTTTGTATATATCATTTTCTAAAATAAATTATGTAGATCCGACAATCGTAAAATGTTTAATTTGTTAAGTTTATTTCCAACAACAACAAAAAAAAAACAAAAAAACAAAAAACAAAAAATTTTGAATGACAAATGTCCTTTTGAAAATAGACCATTTTTTTTTTCTTTTCATAACAAATGCGATAAAATAAACAACCCATAATTGTCAAATGGATCTAGATTTAGCTAAAGTTAGCGAGTAAACAAACGTTAGCTTCATGGTGAAAATGACTAAAATTGGTAACTTCAAAGATCAAATGACAAAATTAGAACTTCCGGAACTAAAATAACAATTAGTACATATTTTAGGGACTGAAATTGTTTTTTATCTTTTAAAAAATGTCATTATTATATCATCCTAATAGCACATTTAACATAAAATTTACGTTTACAATTCATTTTTTTTAAATAAAAAAATAATGGCACCAACTAGAGAACTAAATGCAATTGAAAACATTCCAACAAAATCAAACCTCATACTTGGTGATATGCAAATTACATTTCAAAATGTAACTCATGAAATCATTGAGGGAGTAAATAATTAGATAAAGAAATTGATTGATTAGCAATTAATTATCTTTGTTAAAAAAATTATGCAAATTATGTGTTAAATTTGTATCCATTTACTTAAGGGGAACAAATTGTCTCAGTCTGAAATCTGAACTACTCGGTGATGTTCGGATCCACCACTGACTGTGTTTCGTAATCTGAATTATTTGTTGCACCCTTTGTATATATCATTTTTTAAATTAAATTAAGTAGATCCGATAATCGTAACATGTTTAATTTATTAAGTTTATATCAAACAACATCCAAAAATTATTTATTTTTTTTGAACGACAAATGTGCTTTGGAAAATAGACCATTTTTTTTTTCCTTTTCATAATAAAATACACAACTCATAATTATAAAATGGATCTAAAGTTAGCAAGTAAACAAACGTTAGCTTCATGATTAAAATAACTAAAATTGGTAACTTCAAAGATCAAATGACAAAATTAGAACTTGAGGAACTAAAATAACAAGTAGTACATACTTTAGGGACTAAAACTGTTTTTTTATCTTTTAAAAATTGCCATTTGTCACGACCCCAACCCGCCCCTAGTAGGATGGTGCCGTGATGGCCAGTAATCCGTGATTACCGAAGGCCAACTTACCAAAATCCACACACAACAGAGTACACATAGGGGGCTTACAAAATGCGGAAGCAATAAATCAAAATACACATGGTCCATAAGAGCTGTGCATAAATCAAATGAAAAGGCATATTCAATATAGTCTTACAACCAGTCCAGGTTATCAAAATACAAGTCAAATCTTGATCAAAAGGCTTCTAAGCCGACAAGTACAAAATACAACGAATATAAGCCAAGAAGCATGATTTTCAAGATCTGCCGAGGTGAATACAAAATGCCGACGTAAACACAAAATGCCGGAGTAGGAACAGCATTGCCGACAAGAATACAAAACAAGGCCGACGTAATCAAGAATCCAAAATAAGCTTGCAAACACATCTAGGCGTCACCGCCGTCCTGCTCATCACCTACATATATATATAGAGGGTGAGTATGAAAACTCAGTGAATGGTACTGGTAATAAAGGTTTTGCATGAATATAGCCGGAGTCTGTTCAAAACAAAACATATCAAAACCATCAAAACATTAGCCGAGGTTCTATCAAGCAAAGCACATCAAAACTGTACCAAATCAAGGGATGAACCGTATTCATCTGTTAAGACTTACAAATTTCAGGGGATGCTTACTGACATCGGCAAAACAGAATCAAAAGCTGTCCGAACAAACATTACGTGCAGTAACCCATTGGTGGCAAAACAAGATTTGTACGATCCGTAATCGTTTTATACAAGATGGTGCTGCGAAAGTTTAGAGTCCTCCAGCCCAAGGGACTTATGTTACTTAGGCCCGTAGCCCTTTTTAACCCAATCACTTCTCCAGGAAAGGACCGTATCCTTTTAATACAAAGCTGGTGTCACTTAGGCCCGTAGCCCTTTTTGACGATTAATGCTGCGAAAGTTTAGAGTCCTCCAGCTAAGGGACTTGTGTTCAAGAAAGGACCGTATCCTTTTATCCATATTGCTGCGAAAGTTTAGAGTCCTCCAGCCCAAGGGACTTTTACACTTAGTACTGCGAAAGTTTATAGTCCTCCAGTACAAGGGACTTTCAAGATACGTCAAAACAAAGTTCATACTTGATACATCGAAGTAGGCTAACCATTCATGCTTAACAAAATACTTTCATCAAAACAAGGCAAAACAAGATTTAGCAAAACGGTATAACATAGCTTTACTAGAAGCACCACTCACCTGGCTCTTCAGGTGTAGGCTCAAAGCAAGATCAAAGTCCTGACAATCACATAGCAAATCACACTCTCAAAACGAGCTTTATTTACACATAATGATCTCGGTACTACCACCGAATCCAAATCAAATACGAAACAAAACATGCTAAGTCAAGCTGGGTACTGCCCAGGTCATGCCGAGGTCCCGCACCTCCTAGCCGAGGTGTGGTCCTACTGGCCACATACAAACGAAGTCGGAAAACCTGAGTTTCCCTCTGAAGAATGCAAGGAACAAGAACATCAAGAACATGCATGTTAGAACCATAACTCGTTTATTCAAAATCTGGGGTTTCATGCTAAGAGTTCAAGAACGTGGGCTTAGGTACCCAACCAAGAAGAACATGCAAGAACAAACACGATAACATGGCTCTAGCCAAAAACTTCTAGATCGAAGTGCAACTCTCATCAAGAACACATGAATACTAACTTTCTCTTTCAAAACCAACTCCAAAACCATGCATGACATGCAAAACAGATTCAATCACACAATGCAACTAGGTGATCAATAAGAGCAAACGAGGGAGAGCAAGAATCTAACCTCAAAACTCAAATCCAACGGTTCGATCTTCCACAATCAAACTCGGAACTCAACTTCTCTCCCTAAAACTCTTCTTCCTTCCTCTAGAGCTTCTCTCTCTAAAGGAACAAATATTGAGACCAAATGATGCCAAAAAGGATACAAAATGATGTGTTATAGGCCTGTCGGCTGACTTAGCCTCCAGCTCGGACACGTGGCATCATCGGGTTGGTTCAACTCAAAAAGGTGACTGATTGACAAGACGAGTCTCTGACAAAGCGTATACAACAAGCTAGATGGCAAAACACATCGGCAAGTAAGGACATCGGCTAGGGAGGTCGGCACTTGACTAAGTGGTGCCACACCTTGGCCTGGGTGTGCCACACCTTGGTCTAGGCCACACCTGCCCAAGGACAAGGATCGCTAACACAAAACATCTCGGCCCAAAGAGTGATATCTCGGCAGACATGCCGAGGTGAAGATAGAGGTCAACCAAGGTTCCAAAACGATTCCAAGTACAAAGGTTTAAAGGCGAGCTAAGCTAAGCTGACCTCGGCTATCAAGCAAGGTACAAGATCAAGCAAGCAGTACTTAACAAGCAAGACAAAACAAAATAACAAGATTTATAATCATGACAAGAGAAGGTCATACAAAGATGTACGTAAGCATGGCTAAATCAAGATGAGGGTTGTTACATCCTCCCCCCCTTAAAGAAGTTTGGTCCCCAAACTTAAGGTACCTTGTTCCAAGAACAACTCTGGATGTCGAATTCTCATTTCTTCTTCCATTTCCCATGTGGCATCCTTGCCGTAATGCTCCTTCCATTCTACCTTTACCATTGGTATGGATTTGTTTCTCAATTGCCTAACTTGTCTATCAACAATAGACATTGGCTTCTCCTCATAGCCCAAATTCTCATTCACTTCGATTCCAGAATATTCAATTACATGCAGTGGATCCCGAACATACTTCCTTAACATCGAAACATGAAACACGTTATGGACTTGGCTCAATTCTGGTGGCAAAGCAAGTCTGTAGGCAACGGTGTTAACCTTGTCAAGAATTTCAAATGGCCCAATATAACGAGGTGCTAACTTTCCTTTCTTCCCAAATCTGGAAACTCCTTTCATCGGCGAAACTTTCAGGAATACATGATCCCCAACTTCAAATTCTAACTCGTTCCTTCTCTGGTCGGCGTAGTTCTTTTGTCGACCCGCGCTTTTGATCCTGTGTTGGATAAGTTTAATCTTCTCGGTTGTTACTTGAATGAGTTCAGGACCAAGCAGAGCTTTGCCTCCAACTTCGGTCCAACATATCGGCGATCTACATTTTCTTCCATACAGAGCCTCAGACGGTGCCATACTAATACTCGCTTGATAACCTGTTGTTGTGGCGAATTCCACTAATGGCAAATGCATTCCCCAACTTCCTTGGAAGTCCAATACACAAAGTCTAAGCATATCTTCAAGTGTCTCAATCGTTCTCTCTGTTTGCCCATCCGTGGGATGAAAAGTCAGACTAAATCTCGCCTGCTCCAAACGCTTCAGAGACTCTGCCAAAATCTGGAAACAAATTTAGGATCTTTGTCCGACACTATTGACATCGGCACACCATGGAGTCTAACAATCTCATTCACATATAGTAGGGCAAGTTGATCGGCGTTCAAAGTAGTCTTAATAGGCAAAAAGTGTGCTGACTTGGTTAGTCTATCTACCACAACCCAAATCGAATCCATACCTTTCTGTGTCTTCGGCAACCCAATCACAAAATCCATGGAGATGTGTTCCCACTTCCACTCAGGGATCGGCAAAGGTTGTAGGAGTCCTGCTGGTCTCTGATGTTCTGCTTTTACTTGCTGACAATGCAAACACTGAGACACGAATTCGGCTATTTCTCTTTTCATGTTCGGCCACCAAAATGTCTGTTTCACGTCTTGGTACATCTTAGTGTTCCCTGGATGAACAGCAAACTTGGAATTATGAGCTTCCAGCAAAATTTTCCTTTTTAACTCTGGAACATCGGCCACACACAATCTCCCTTCAAACTTGAGTACTTGATTCTCAAAAGTGTACCCCGACCTCGGCTTCATAACGATCTCATCGGCTACCTTTCTGAAGAATTCATCATCCATTTGTCTTGCCTTTACTTCTTCAACGATGGTTGGTTCTGCTGAAATCGAGGTTAGACATGCCAAATTTCCAACTGACTTTACCTTCGCCAGAGCGTCGGCCACCGTTAGCTTTTCTGGGTGATATTGAATGTGCATATCATAGTCCTTCAACAACTCAAGCCATCTTCTTTGTCTCAAGTTCAATTCTTCGAGTGAACAGTACTTCAAGCTCGATGATCAGAAAACCTGGCAAAAAGCTCCATACAAGTAATGACGCCAAATCTTTAAAGCGAATACCACGGCTGCTAGCTCCAAATCATGGGTAGGATAGTTCTTCTCATGTGGCTTCAATTGACGAGATGCATATGCTATGACTTTACCCCCTTGCATTAATACACAACCCAAACCCTTATGCGACGCATCACTATAAACATGAAATTCTTCATTACCTGATGGAAGTACCAAGATCTTGGTGTCAGAATCAACCTCGTCTTTAGTTCCTGAAAAGCTGACTCTCGGTCTTCAGTCCATTCATACGGTGCTCCTTTCTTAGTCAATTGTGTCAATGGAATTGCAATCCTGGAGAAATCTTTTACGAATTTCCTGTAGTAACCTGCCAACCCAAGAAAACTTCGAACCTCGGACACATTGGTCGGCCTCGGCCAATTCACTACGGCTTCAACTTTGCTAGGATCAACTGAGATACCCTCTTCATTTATCACATGACCCAGGAATGAAATATTAGAAAGCCAAAATTCACACTTGTTAAACTTAGCATACAGTTTCCGGTCTCTCAAAATCTGCAAAGCAAGTCTCAAATGGTTTTCATGTTCAACTTCACTCTTGGAATAAATCAATATATCATCGATGAAAACGACCACAAACTCATCTAGGTGGGGCTTGAAGACTCTGTTCATTAAATCCATGAATGCAGCAGGGGCATTGGTCACCCCAAAAGGCATTACTAAAACTCGTAGTGGCCATACCTAGTCCGGAAGCGCCTTCTCAACATCCTCGGCTTTAACCTTAAGTCGATGGTAGCGACCTAAGGTCAATCTTAGAAAAGACTTCGTGCTCCTTGTAGTGATCGAGCAAATCATCAATCCTAGGTAATGGGTACTTATTCTTAATGGTGACCTTATTGAGTTCCCTATAATCGATACAAAGGCGGAGTGAACCATCCTTCTTCTTAACAAATAACACGGGTGCTCCCCATGGTGAAGTGCTCGGCCTAATAAATCCTTTGTCCAACAATTCTTGCAACTGTAGTTTCAATTCTCTAAGTTCGGCTGGGGCCATTCTATATGGTGTTTTGGAGATCGGCTGTGTTCCCGATATGACATCAACAGTAAACTCTATTTCTCTATCAACTAATTGGCCAGGCAAGTCATTCGGAAAGACGTCGGCGAATTCATTAACAATTGGAATGTCGGCTAAGATATCACTTCCACTCTGATTGCTCAGTATACTACACAAATAACCCTTACACCCTTTTTGGATCAACTTACAGGCCTTCATGGATGATATTAAGTAAGGTGGGGGCACTACTCCCTTACCCTGAAAAATAATCTCGGCTAGATTTGGGGGTTTCAGTGTGACACTCTTCGAAACACAATTTATAGATGCGTAATTCGCTACTAACCAATCCATTCCCAGTATAATATCAAAATGAGCTATATCCAATGGCATTAAGTCAACTAACAATTCAACATTCTCAATCATGACAACACATGCCCTATAAATGGATGCAACAATCATAGACTTCCCAGATGGAGTAGACACAGATAATACATGTTCAAGGGGTTCTAGTTTTCTATTAATCTTCTCGGCAAACTTAGTAGATACAAACGAATGCGTAGAACCCGAATCAATCAACACATAAGCATCTTGAGAGCAAATAGAGAGTGTACGACACCTTTGCCTCGGTGTTCGGGTGTCTCCGGTACCAGCAAACACTCGCCTGTCTCATCATCCTTTCCCCCATTACCCTTCTCGGGCCGGTACACGAGGTGTTCTCACCTTTCTTCTTTGGTTTCGCCTTTGTCTTAGGGCAATCTCTCACAAAATGACCCATTTCTCCACATTCATAACACGCTCCGACGTCAGGCCATGAGACCCAAAATGTTGCTTCCACAATCCGAACGTCGGCTTAGTATTACTCTCTGTCTTGGATATCCGATCGCCCTTATTCATCCTCTTCTTGGCGCCCAACTGTGCTCGATGACTATCATGGTTCTGCCTCTTTCGCTGATTCTCTCGAAGTTACGTATCTGTTCAAGTTAACCAGCCAAAAACAACCTTGTCCAAGATTTCGGCATAGGTCGGCATATTGAGTAGGCTAACCCGGTCTTGAATCGGTCCGCGGCCCACTTTCAAACTTTCTAGCCTTCATGTATTCATCGTTGGTCATGTGAGGTACAAACCTTACCAATTCGTAAAACACGATCATATTCCGCCATCGCTTGTTACAGCCTTGTGTCAAAATCGAATTCGGTAGCCTTGCGATTCAACACCGAGGGAAAATGCTTGTTGTAAAACAGTTCCAAAAACCTTGCCCAAGTTAAACCAGGGTTAGTTTCTCTGATCATCATCCACCATCTCCGAGCATCGTCGTCCAAGGTAAATGCAGCTAAAGTCACTTTCTGAACATCGGTGCTGGGGAAAATCTCAAACAGTTTCTCCATTTCTAATACCCACGCCTCGGCCTTCATTGGCTCAATACCTCCAGAGAACCTCGGTGGTTTCATCTTCTTGAATTCCCTGATCAAAGCTATCGTGCCATCTCCATATAAAATTTGGCTTGGAGGGACTCGGTACTAGAGGTGGGACTACATTTCGCCGTTAAATGCCTTTCGGTAGGTCGGCGGCACTAAGCGTCTGCTTTGCTGGTTTGCCTCAACTCGCGGGCCAAACCTTCCACTAATCTTTCCAGTCTGTCTAATCTGTCTTCGGGTTGACCCCGGGCAACTGGTGGTCTACCTCTCCTCATGATGCTATGAGTATACAAAGAGTGATTCTTTAAGCAAATAACAATTAACCATGAAGGCAAGTGACAAATAAGTGAGTCAAGACAATGCACACCTTGTTCAAATAGCAAGCAATATGATGCAACCCTAGCATCTTTCTAAGGGAAGTCCTATGCTCTTTAGGACTCAAGTGTGTGAATAACGTATACTAAGGAACTTGTGCTCTGATACCACTCTGTCACGACCCCAACCCGCCCCTAGTAGGATGGTGCCGTGATGGCCAGTAATCCGTGATTACCGAAGGCCAACTTACCAAAATCCACACACAACAGAGTACACATAGGGGGCTTACAAAATGCGAAAGCAATAAATCAAAATACACATGGTCCATAAGAGCTGTGCATAAATCAAATGAAAAGGCATATTCAATATAGTCTTACAACCAGTCCAGGTTATCAAAATACAAGTCAAATCTTGATCAAAAGGCTTCTAAGCCGACAAGTACAAAATACAACAAATATAAGCCAAGAAGCATGATTTTCAAGATCTGCCGAGGTGAATACAAAATGCCGACGTAAACACAAAATGCCGGAGTAGGAACAACATTGCTGACAAGAATACAAAACAAGGCCGACGTAATCAAGAATCCAAAATAAGCTTGCAAACACATCTAGGCGTCACCGCCGTCCTGCTCATCACCTACATATATATATAGAGGGTGAGTATGAAAACTCAGTGAATGGTACTGGTAATAAAGGTTTTGCATGAATATAGCCGGAGTCTGTTCAAAACAAAACATATCAAAACCATCAAAACATTAGCCGAGGTTCTATCAAGCAAAGCACATCAAAAGCATGCCAAATCAAGGGATGAACCGTATTCATCTGTTAAGACTTACAAATTTCGGGGATGCTTCGACATCGGCAAAAAAGAATCAAAAAGTCGAACAAACATTACGTGCAGTAACCCATTGGTGGCAAAACAAGATTTGTACGATCCGTAATCGTTTTATACAAGATGGTGCTGCGAAAGTTTAGAGTCCTCCAGCCCAAGGGACTTATGTTACTTAGGCCCGTAGCCCTTTTTAACCCAATCACTTCTCCAAGAAAGGACCGTATCCTTTTAATACAAAGCTGGTGTCACTTAGGCCCGTAGCCCTTTTTGACGATTAATGCTGCGAAAGTTTAGAGTCCTCCAGCTAAGGGACTTGTGTTCAAGAAAGGACCGTATCCTTTTATCCATATTGCTGCGAAAGTTTAGAGTCCTCCAGCCCAAGGGACTTTTACACTTAGTACTGCGAAAGTTTATAGTCCTCCAGTACAAGGGACTTTCAAGATACGTCAAAACGAAGTTCATACTTGATACATCGAAGTAGGCTAACCATTCATGCTTAACAAAATACTTTCATCAAAACAAGGCAAAACAAGATTTAGCAAAACGGTATAACATAGCTTTACTAGAAGCACCACTCACCTGGCTCTTCAGGTGTAGGCTCAAAGCAAGATCAAAGTCCTGACAATCACATAGCAAATCACACTCTCAAAACGAGCTTTATTTACACATAATGATCTCGGTACTACCACCGAATCCAAATCAAATACGAAACGAAACATGCTAAGTCAAGCTGGGTACTACCCAGGTCATGCCGAGGTCCCGCACCTCCTAGCCGAGGTGTGGTCCTGCTGGCCACATACAAACGAAGTCGGAAAACCTGAGTTTCCCTCTGAAGAATGCAAGGAACAAGAACATCAAGAACATGCATGTTAGAACCATAACTCGTTTATTCAAAATCTGGGGTTTCATGCTAAGAGTTCAAGAACGTGGGCTTAGGTACCCAACCAAGAAGAACATGCAAGAACAAACACGATAACATGGCTCTAGCCAAAAACTTCTAGATCGAAGTGCAACTCTCATCAAGAACACATGAATACTAACTTTCTCTTTCAAAACCAACTCCAAAACCATGCATGACATGCAAAACAGATTCAATCACACAATGCAACTAGGTGATCAATAAGAGCAAACAAGGGAGAGCAAGAATCTAACCTCAAAACTCAAATCCAACGGTTCGATCTTCCACAATCAAACTCGGAACTCAACTTCTCTCCCTAAAACTCTTCTTCCTTCCTCTAGAGCTTCTCTCTCTAAAGGAACAAAGATTGAGACCAAATGATGCCAAAAAGGATACAAAATGATGTGTTATAGGCCTGTCGGCTGACTTAGCCTCCAGCTCGGACACGTGGCATCACCGGGTTGGTTCAACTCAAAAAGGTGACTGATTGACAAGACGAGTCTCTGACAAAGCATATACAACAAGCTAGATGGCAAAACACATCGGCAAGTAAGGACATCGGCTAGGGAGGTCGGCACTTGACTAAGTGGTGCCACACCTTGGCCTGGGTGTGCCACACCTCGGTCTAGGCCACACCTGCCCAAGGACAAGGATCGCTAACACAAAACATCTCGGCCCAAAGAGTGATATCTCGGCAGACATGCCGAAGTGAAGATAGAGGTCAACCAAGGTTCCAAAACGATTCCAAGTACAAAGGTTTAAAGGCGAGCTAAGCTAAGCTGACCTCGGCTATCAAGCAAGGTACAAGATCAAGCAAGCAGTACTTAACAAGCAAGACAAAACAAAATAACAAGATTTATAATCATGACAAGAGAAGGTCATACAAAGATGTACATAAGCATGGCTAAATCAAGATGAGGGTTGTTACATCATTATTATATCATTCTTATAAATTTATGTTTACAAATAATTTTTTATAAGAAAAAAAAAGAAAAAGAAAAAGAATGGTACTAGTTAGAGAACTAAATGCAATTGAAAACATTCCAACAAAATCAAACCTCATACTTGGTGATATGCAAATTTCATTTCATAATGTAACTCATGAAATCATTGTCGGAGCAACTAATTATATAAAGAAATTAATTGATTAGCAATTAATTAACTTTATAAAAAAAATTTTGCAAATTATGTTATAGATTTGTATCCATTTATTTAGAGAGAACAAATTGTCTCCAGTCTGAAATCTAAACTACTCGGTGATGTTCGGGTCTACCACTGACCATGTTTCCTAATTTAAACTTTTTCCTATACCCTTTGTGTATTTCATTTTTTTAAATAAATTAAGTAGATCCAATAATCGTAACATGTTTAATTTATTAAGTTTATTTCCAACAAAAAATTTTTTTTTTTTGAATGACAATTGTGCTTTTGGAATAGGCCATTTTTTTTTCCTTTTCATAACAAATGTGATAAAATAAACAACCCATAATTATCAAATGGATCAAAAGTTAGCTAAAGTTAGCAAGTAAACAAACGTTAGCTTCATGTTTAAAATGACTAAAACTGGTAACTTCAAAAATCAAATGACAAAATTGGAACTTGAGGAACTAAAATAACAATTATAATATGTTTTAGAGACTAAAATTGTTTTTAATCTTTTAAAAAATGGCATTATTATATCATTCTAATAACACATTTAATATAAAATTTATGTTTACAAATCATTTTTATTTTAAAAAAAAAAGAATAATTGTAAAAACTAGAGAACTAAATGCAATTGAAAACATTCCAACAAAATCAAACCTCATATATGGTGATATGCAAATTTTATTTCATAACGTAAATCACGAAATCAATGAGGGAGTAAATAATTAGATAAAGAAGTTAATTGATTAGAAATTAATTATTTTATAAAAAAAATTATGCAAATTATGTGTTAGATTTGTATCCATTTACTTGAAGAGAAAAAATTGTCTCCAGTTTGAAATCTAAACTACTCGGTGATGTTTGGGTCGACCACTGACCATGTTTCCTAATCTGAACTATTTGTTGTACACTTTGTATTTATCATTTTTTAAAATAAATTAAGTAGATACGATAATCGTAAAATGTCTAATTTATTAAGTTTATTTCCAAAAACAACAACAACAACAACAACAACAACAACAACAAAAAATTGAAAGTCAAATGTGGTTTTGAAAATAGACCATTTTTTTTTTCTTTTCACAACAAATGCGATAAAATAAACAACTCATAATTGTCAAATGGATCTAGAGTTGGCTAAAGTTAGCGAGTAAACAAACGTTAGTTTCATGGTGAAAATGACTAAAATTAGTAACTCCAAAGATCAAATGACAAAATTAGAACTTGATGAGGAACTAAAATAACAATTAGTACATATTTTAGGGAATAAAATTGTTTTTTATCTTTTAAAAAATGTCAATATTATATCATCCTAATAACACGTTTAATATAAAATTTACGTTTACAATTCATTTTTTTTTAAATAAAAAAATAAGGGCACCAACTAGAGAACTAAATGCAATTGAAAACATTCCAATAAAATCAAACCTCATACTTGGTGATATGCAAATTACATTTCAAAATGTAACTCATGAAATCATTGAGGGAGTAAATAATTAGATAAAGAAATTGATTGATTAGCAATTAATTATCTTTATAAAAAAATTATGCAAATTATGTGTTAAATTTGTATCCATTTACTTAAGGTGAACAAATTGTCTACAGTCTGAAATCTGAACTAGTCAGTGATGTTCGGACCCACCATTGACCGTGTTTCATAATCTGAATTATTTGTTGCATCCTTTGTATATATCACTTTTTAAATTAAATTAAGTAGATCCGATAATCGTAACATGTTTAATTTATTAAGTTTATATCAAACAACAACCAAAATTTTTTTTTTTTTGAACGACAAATGTGCTTTGGAAAATGGACCATTTTTTTTCCTTTTCATAATAAATACACAACTCATAATTATCAAATGGATCTAAAGTTAGCTAAAGTTTGCAAGTAAACAAACGTTAGCTTCATGTTTAAAATGACTAAAACTGGTAACTTCAAAGATCAAATGACAAAATTGGAACTTGAGGAACTAAAATAACAATTATAACATATTTTAGAGACTAAACTTGTTTTTAATCTTTTAAAAAATGGCATTATTATATCATTCTAATCACACATTTAATATAAAATTTATGTTTACAAATCATTTAAAAAATAATAATAATAATTGTAACAACCAGAGAACTAAATGCAATTGAAAACATTCCAACAAAAGCAAACCTCATATATGGTGATATGCAAATTTCATTTCATAACGTAAATCATGAAATCATTGAGGGAGTAAATAATTAGATAAAGAAGTTAATTGATTAGCAATTAATTATCTTTATAAAAAAAATTATGCAAATTATGTGTTAGATTTTTATCCATTTACTTGAAGAGAACAAATTGTCTCAAGTCTGAAATCTGAACTACTCGGTGATGTTTGGGTCGACCACTGACCATGTTTCCTAATCTGAACTATTTGTTGTACCCTTTATATGTATCATTTTTTAAAATAAATTATGTAAATCCGATAATCGTAAAATGTTTAATTTATTAAGTTTATTTCCAACAACAACAAGAAAAAAAAAAAAAATTTTGAAAGACAAATGTGCTTTTGAAAATAGACCATTTTTTTTTCTTTTCATAACAAATGCGATAAAATAAACAACCCATAATTGTCGAATGGATCTAGAGTTAGCTAAAGTTAGCGAGTAAACAAACGTTAGCTTCATGGTGAAAATGACTAAAATTGGTAACTTCAAAGATGAAATGACAAAATTAGAACTTCAGGAACTAAAATAACAATTAGTACATATTTTAGGGACTAAAATTGTTTTTTAGCTTTTAAAAAATGTCATTATTATACCATCCTAATGACACATTTAATATAAAATTTACATTTACAATTCATTTTTTTTTTTAAATAAAAAAATAATGGCACCAACTAGAGAACTAAATGCAATTGAAAACATTCCAACAAAATCAAACCTTATACTTGGTGATATGCAAATTACATTTCAAAATGTAGCTCATGAAATAATTCGTTAAAGAAATTGATTGATTAGCAATTAATTATCTTTATAAAAAAAAATTATGCAAATTATGTGTTAAATTTGTATCCATTTACTTAAGGTGAATAAATTGTCTCCAGTCTGAAATCTGAACAACTCGGTGATGTTCGGATCCACCACTGACCATGTTTCCTAATTTGAATTATTTGTTGCACCCTTTGTATATATCATTTTTTAAATTAAATTAAGTAGATCCGATAATCGTAACATATTTAATTTATTAACTTTATATCAAACAATGACCATAAAAAAAAGAATTTTGAACGACAAATGTGCTTTGGAAAATAGACCATTTTTTTTTTCTTTTTAATAATAAAATACACAACTCATAATTATCAAATGGATCTAAAGTTAGCAAGTAAACAAACGTTTGCTTCATGATTAAAATAACTAAAATTGGTAGCTTCAAAGATCAAATGACAAAATTAGAACTTGAGGAACTAAAATATCAATTAGTACAAACTTTAGGGACTAAAACAGTTTTTTATCTTTTAAAAAATGCCATTATTATATCATTCTAATAAATTTATGTTTACAAATCATTTTTTATAATAAAAGAAAAAGAAACAGAAAAAGAAAAAGAAAAAGAATGGTACCAGTTAGAGTACTAAATGCAATTGAAAACATTCCAACAAAATCAAACCTCATACTTGGTGATATGCAAAATTCATTTCATAATGTAACTCATGAAATCATTGACGGTGTAAATAATTAGATAAAAAAATTAGATGATTAGCAAATAATTATCTTTATAAAAAGATTATTATGCGAATTATGTTACAGATTTGTATCCATTTATTTGGAGAGAACAAATTGTCTCCAGTCTGAAATCTGAACTACTCGGTGATGTTCTGGTCCACCACTAACCATGTTTCCTAATTTAAACTTTTTGCAGTACCCTTTGTGTATTTCATTTTTAAAAATAAATTAAGTAGATCCAATAATCGTAACATGTTTAATTTATTAAGTTTATTTCCAACAACAAAAAAAATTTGAATGACAATTGTGCTTTTGAAAATAGACCATTTTTTTTTCCCTTTTCATAACAAATGTGATAAAATAAACAACTCATGATTATCAAATGGATCAAAAGTTAGCTAAAGTTAGCAAGTAAACAAACGTTAGCTTCATGTTTAAAATGACTAAAACTGGTAACTTCGAAGATCAAATGACAAAATTGGAACTTGAGAACTAAAATAACAATTATAACATATTTTAGAGACTAAAATTGTTTTTAATCTATTAAAAAATGGCATTATTACATCATTCTAATAACACATTTAATATAAAATTTATGTTTACAGATCATTTTTAAAAAAAAAAAAAAAAAAAAGAATAATTGTAACAACTAGAGAACTAAATGCAACTGAAAACATTCCAACAAAATCAAACCTCATATATGGTGATATGCAAATTTCATTTCATAACGTAAATCACGAAATCATTGAGGGAGTAAATAATTAGATAAAGAAGTTAATTGATTAGCAATTAATTATCTTTATAAAAAAAATATGCAAATTATGTGTTAGATTTTTATCCATTTACTTGAAGAGAACAAATTGTCTCCAGTCTGAAATCTGAACTACTCGGTGATGTTTGGGTCGACCACTGACCATGTTTCCTAATCTGAACTATTTGTTGTACCCTTTGTATATATCATTTTTTAAAATAAATTAAGTAGATCCGATAATCATAAAATGTTTAATTTATTATGTTTATTTCCAACAACAACAATAACAAAAAAAATAAATAAATAAAAAATGACAGACAAATGTGCTTTTGAAAATAGACCATTTTTTTTTTCTTTTCATATCAAATGCGATAAAATAAACAACCCATAATTGTCAAATGGATCTAGAGTTAGCTAAAGTTAGCGAGTAAACAAACGTTAACTTCATGGTGAAAATGACTAAAATTGTTAACTTCAAAGATCAAATGACAAAATTAGAACTTGAGGAACTAAAATAACAATTAGTACATATTTTATGGACTAAAATTGTTTTTTATCTTTAAAAAAATGTCATTATTATATCATCCAAATAACACATTTAATATAAAATTTACGTTTACAATTCATTTTTATTTTAAATAAAAAAATAATGGCACCAACTAGAGAACTAAATCCAATTGAAAACATTCCAACAAAATCAAACCTCATATATGGTGATATGCAAATTTCATTTCATAACATAAATCACGAAATCATTGAGGGAGTAAATAATTAGATAAAGAAGTTAATTGATTAGCAATTAATTATCTTTATAAAAAAAAATTATGCAAATTATGTGTTAGATTTGTATCCATTTACTTGAAGAGAACAAATTGTCTCCAGTCTGAAATCTGAACTACTCGGTGATGTTTGGGTCGACCACTGACCATGTTTCCTAATCTGAACTATTTGTTGTACCCTTTGTATATATCATTTTTTAAAATAAATTAAGTAGATAGGATAATCGTAAAATGTTTAATTTGTTAAGTTTATTTCCAAAAACAACAACAACAACAACAACAACAACAACAAAATTGAAAGACAAATGTGCTTTTGAAAATAGACCATTTTTTTTTTCTTTTCACAACAAATGCGATAAAATAAACAACCCATAATTGTCAAATGGTTCTAGAGTTGGCTAAAGTTAGCGAGTAAACAAACGCTAGCTTCATGGTGAAAATGACTAAAATTGGTAACTCCAAAGATCAAATGACAAAATTAGAACTTGATGAGGAACTAAAATAACAATTAGTATGGAGTTAATTGAGTGCCACCTGCAGGTGGTTCATCCCCCGATCACATCACATTATCCCCTAAGTTCACTGATCCAGTGCCGATAAACTTTGCCGAGCTCGGCGGGAGGATGACCCCGTTGTCAAATAGATCCTATACTTCATGGCGAAGACGGAAGCAGTTGTCGGTAGTATGGCGGTTCTGGCGATGGATGCAGCGATCTTGGGTAGCATCATGCGTAGCCAGAAGAGGGTTCGGGAGAGGCCGAGGCTCAAGGGGTTTGAGATGGCCTTGTTCAACAAGGATTTGGAGAGCTTTGGACAAAGGCATATAGAGGGCATGGAAGACCCTCTGTCCTCGGGGTAGATACTTCGAGGTTTATGGATTTTTGCTGGACGCACCAGTAAAGGGATTGGCAGGCGCTGACTGGGTTTGCTGATTTCTTCCAAGCGGAGGATTAGAGCTAACAGGATCGTTTCTGGTACAACAGCCCTTCTCCTGGCTTGCCCCTTGATTCAAACTGCCCCCAACTTGAATGGTGAAAATGTCATCCACAGCCTTTGCAACAACCGCAATCATTTGCTGTTTGTTCAGCCCTTCGGCTTTCAAAGCCTCAATAGCCAACAGAAGATGTTTATGGGGATCCATGTCCATCCCTACCTTGTTCTTCCCACTCGCCTCAACTTGACCAAAGGATTGGGTTGCTATATCAGAACGACGCCCGATTGTTGCTGACATGCCACCACCCAGATCTGAGATGGCTTCAGGTTGGCCCTTTTCAGTTGCAGCTTGCCCCAAGATTGAGGAGCCTTTTGGATTGAAACTTCTAGCCTGTGATGTGGTTGATGATGGAGCCAAAATTCCAAAGGCTAAGTCTGCCACAGTTCTTTGAAGATCTTCGATCATTCTCATCAACTTAGAAGTGGTGGGCTCATAGGTTTGAGATGATTGGGGTTCAGATGCACCCATCATGCATAAGTCCATGCTTTCTGGGATAAACACCTCAGGCTTGGGTAGATGGGCCGGGGTGTTGTATATGCTAGGGTCATAGGTGGATGGCAGCATATGGATGAGATTGAGGTAGGCAGGAGATTTTTGGTCATTGGGGTCTGAAGGTGGAGCTATCGTTCGGTTGTCAATGAGATTTTGGACCTCATGATGAAGGCGGTAGCAATGGTCGGTGCCATGACCGCTAGCGATGGTACACACGATGCTTGGAGGGTTATGTCTGGCAGGGAGTGGGTTAGGCAGGGGTTGAGGATCAAGGGGTTTGAGATACCCTCTTTCCATCAGGACTTTTAGTGTGCTAGTCAGGCTCATATAGAGAGGGGTGAAAGTTCTGCCCTAAGCTCGGGCTGGGCTAGTTGTTTGTAGGCTTGGTTTGGCAAAAGGGTTGGCTGTGGTGACTGTATGGATTTCAGTGGGTTCGGGAATAGTGCTACTTCCGGCATTGGTACTCCTTGAAATCACACTCCTTGTCGGTTCCCTTGTTCTGGGAATGATCCCACTGTTGAACGCATTCTCGACCTGAACCCCCAGTTCATGCAAACTTTTGAAAGTGAATAGTGGAGCGACTATCAACTTTTGCAACATATCATGCTCGAGGTTTCGCACCATCATCTGCACTTGATCCCTCTCAGAAGGGCGACAATCTGTCATCTGTGTTGCCTTTGCTCTCCACCTCGCAACAAACTCCATAAAAGGCTTTGTTGGGTTCTGGCGGGTTGCTTCAAGCTCTTTGATGGTCATTTCAACGTGGGTATTGTAAGAATACTGATCAACAAAGGCCTTAGCGCTTCTTCGATTTTACTTCATTGTATCCTCCAACTTGGCATACCAAGTGGTACGCTACACCGGCAGGTTTTCCATCTGAGAGTTTTCGTGGCTTAGTCTGACCCATCGGCTTCAGGATATCCAAGAAAAGCAAGATATGTACCATAGGATCTCCAGACCCATCGAAACGGTCAATATGTGGCATTTTGAATCTGTCTAGGAGCCGTATGGCAGCCTCGGTGTACCCATCCTCAATGTCGGGAATAGAGTTAAGGCCATGTGCCTTTTTGAATTGCTTCTCAAGGTTTGCAATTTTCACTGCGGTCAGATCGAGCTCATTAACATCAAGGGGATAAAGCCTCTCATTAGGCTACACCAAGGGTTTGAAAACTCGGGCTTGAGCCAACCCTTCTCGAGGATCTAGACCCTGCAAATCTTCAACTGGCAGAAGTGGGTCAAAATTCGACTGGGGTCCCAAAGCTGGATGTGAGACAGATGCCCCAGGTGGGCGCTGCGTTTCAATACTGGTCTCAGCCTGCATGGCAGTTCCCTGATTTAGCGTTGCTATCACGGCCAGAAATTCTTCCGAACCTTGTGCCATCACGGTCTGCTGAGTCTGAACAAAGGTGATGTGACTGGTGACTGACGGATCAGATGAGCCGGTGAGCCTCGATTGGCCTTTCTTTGCCTTGCCTCAGCGAAAGAATACCGGTTTCCCTTGAATCGAATTTCTGACCTAACAAAGTCTATCAGCACTAGTCCAATGTACTCGGGGGATATCAAAGCCTTCTGAAGCTAGAGTTCTAGGACTATCTAGCAAAAGAGAAAACATGCAGCATCTCAGTCTGATTTCACCAAAATAGATATGAGCATAACAGGATGACTGTGGCCTCTACTACTGATCACTGTTCCCCAAATCATTGCCCCCAAAATGAACTCGATACCCACGTATAATCGATTCCCAAAATCTTTGAGCTGGCGTCCAGTTCGATACAAACTTGTAAACTGATACATGCATTTCCCTGTAGAGACGCACTCTAAAAGCACATAACAGATAAGTGAGAGCCAAAACACCCCTATGTTGGGGTAGGGTTTCCCTGTTCTATTTTGTCAGGAGCTGGGGTTTCACTATGCACGCAGCGGTTTCAAACAACCTATATCGGGTAAGCAACCTGTCCTAGTTTGGAATGGTCACTATGGATTCCAAATATGCACTAGGTCGAATGGTCAAAAGGGTGCCCCGGTAAAACTGGGGTTTGTGTTTTCATACTGGCAGAGCCCGTAACTGGTAAGCCTTATGGCACGCAGCCTCTGGCAAACGGCTCAGGAATAGCAGATGGCAAACACGGTGTCCTAGGCGCACCAATGCACATGCAATACAAAGAAATACATAAGTGTAATCAAAACAAGATATCATGAGTTTGAGTCAAGTTCTCTAAATCCCCAACAGAGTCGCCAGAAACTGTAGACGTCCCCGAACACCCCGGGAGGGATGAGTCCCGTTCTGTTCATTTTGGGCTCACTACAGTTCAGGACTCCAATTGTCACGGTTCGTAATCTGAACCAAAGAGTCCAAATCTGGCAAATCGTTTTGAGAAAACAAATTTTTTTGAAAGAAGTGCCAAAACATGGACTGCTTTGCCAGATACAGAGTCGCCACCTAAATATTTTATTTTCGGGAAATTTAGGAAACCCTGACTCTTGCCTAAGGCCACGTGTCCATCATCACCAAAGTTGCCTCGGCTCGGGAACTTGGGTACGATTGGGGAAGGTCACTTCGTGAGCACCCCCGCTCGCCCGATCAAAGATCGGCCTCTACTAATCATGATATCTAGTTTTGAAAACATTATGCATTCTTATTCCGGTTATTAGCCTTGATTTACTATGTGATGCGCAAAGCATACAAGTATAGACTGGATCGCCTGAATTGGAACAAAACATTTCATGTTTGTTTTTGAAATGTGGTTTGCTACTCGCAAGTAAGCTTAAAATGCAAATTTTGCCACCCTCGGGTGGGCGTAGAAAACATGGTTTTGCCACTATCTAGTGGGCTTAAAACTCATAGTCGATGATTTGTTCCAATCCAAATAATCCAACCTTCACCCACAGGCATTCAGGCAGTTATATCACATAAGCAAATAGCCTCATGGTAAGCATGCTATCATGGCAGTCACTCACACACATGCAAGGATGCTAAAGCGTAAAAACTTACCGAGTACTCCAAGACAAAACAGAAACTATGTTAGAAATCCATGCATGATCCTAACTATACAGAAATGCCTAATGCAACACATGCAGGAATGCAACTAAGATAGGCTCGGCTATTGTAAACATGGCATATGGAATGCTACAGCTAACAAGTATTCAATTTGGAATTGAAATACAATGCAGTGAGTATGATGCGCCGAGCCCGGTGCATGCAAAACAGATGAATGAATGCAAACATGCTATCATACTGTATGCTAATTGAAACATGCCTTAATCTAACCATCATAAGCTGGTAAATAAAAGGGAGAAAGACGTGGGGTTGGAAGATATACATCACACACACGCACACTTATTACAATTGTGCCCTCGCTCGGAGGGTCCAAATAAATAATATACAGTCCCAAATGAATAATTACAGTCTGAATAAATATAAAATCCTAATTGATTAACAAATTAATCTAGGAAAGCAGTAAATTAGCATGCAAGCTAGGGACTGCCTCAACTCTGCCCCGGATGATGAATGATGCATGTTCGGGTTGCCTTGCGCGGAAATCCATTGCGATGCCCCGATTAGCCTTTGTTTACAATTAAGCCCGGAATATTGTGCAAAGCTCTAAAAGGCTATTGATTCTTGATTTGCTGCAACAGAGAGCAAGAAAGGGGCATGGCAAAGTATTTTCACATATGTATGCATGACTACTCTTCGGGGAGTGTAGTCCTCGATCCTCGTGCCACCAATCACGCATCTCGATGTATGATGGCCGAGGAGTCGATTTGCATGACTCAATGTGGAATGAATGCACATGAAAACACAACAAGACCGAGACTCCATCATGGATAATCCAGTGTAAGACAGCAGAATTGAGACACGCGTTTAGTCACTCGAAGTAAGCGTCCCTCATTTCCGTGCTCAGTTAACTCTATCCCAAACACAATGCAAATGGGATAGCATGCACCATGCAACTAATATGCAACCTAGCATACACAATGCTATGAAATGGCATACACAATGCTCGATATAACACGACATGCATGATGCTCTAACATGCAACCTAGCATACGCAATGCTATGAAATGAAATAGCATACGCAATGCATAATGGACTTACACCAACATGAGTGGACCTCAGCCGCACTCACATCAATGGCCATAAGATGAAAATGAGACACTCGAAATGCGTGCACACATGCACGCAAACCGAGGACCGATCCTAAGGCACAAATGCCACTCTAACAGGGCATGGCAAGGCATGGAATATGGCATACAAACATGCAAGTTCCAGCACTAAAATGTGATGCAAAATGATCCCGAAACATGGAAACATGACACCCGATGCATGGAATGGTCCCAAAACACAAAACTAGGCACATGTGTTGACCTATAGCTATACAAAGCATGCATTATTTAATCATGAAGCATAAAGACAGAACCAAGGAAGTCCCAAAACATGAATATTTCTAGTTCAAAGCATGGCCAAAAGATGCTAGAAAGATGGACTAAAATAGCATGCAACTTTGACTAGCAAACATGATTTACATGGTATGTATATGAAGCAAGTGAGAACTCATAAAACCAGAAAAAATCAGTGAATAAAACAAGCCAAAAAATGCCCAAATAACCTCTGAAATGCAACCAAAACATGCACAAATGATGGGTTCTTTTAGAGGGCATACAAAGGGGTTATTAAGCACATGCATCAAGGACACTTATCATGGCACAAAAAACTCTGCAAATCAAATATGATAGTCCTAAAACTCCCCAAATTGGCCCTGAAATCAGTCAACAAGGCATGCAAGATAGTGCCTCTTTGGAAGGCCAAAAAGACCATCAAACAAAACAAGGTGAGAGGGATTTCAGTGGCTTAGAGGCCAAACCATGGCCAATGCAAGTGTTCTAATGCATAGCCCTAATCATGGAAGAATGAAGCATGCATAGGGGAAGATGACCCCAAAAAGAGAATAGACCTTAATCAAACATGAAGATAATGTCAAAAAAAAGACTTTTTTCAGTTTAGGTCGACATCCAAAAAGGCTCACAAATTGGGCTAATATATCATGCAAAAACAGCCCTAAAAGAGAGAATGAACAAACAGGGCAGCAAATGACCTCAAACAGAGAATAGCCCTTCAACAAAGTTGAATAGGGGCTCAAGAAAAGACACTTTACAGTTTATGGGAAGTCTCAAATATGCTCACAAGTAAGGCTACAAGACGATGCAAAAATGGCCCAAAAAGAGAGATAAAGAGCAAGAGATAGTAGCTGGCCTCAAACAGTGAAGAGCCCTTCAACAAAGTTGAAGAGGGGCTCAAAATCAGGCACTTTACAGTTCATGACAAAGTCCAAAAATGTTTGCAAGTATGGCTTATAAATGAAGCAAAAAAATGCAAGTTTAAGGGAAATAAGTGTTTACCCTTGAAGAGCAGCAAACCAGCAGCTTTTGGACCAAATTTGTCACGAACCCAAACCGCCCCTAGTAGAATGGTGTCGTGACGGCCAGTAATCCGAGATTACCGAAGGCCAACTTACAAAGATCACACACAATCAGAGTAATATATATACGGGGCTCACAAATGCGAAAGAAATAAATCAAAATGCAAGGGGTCCATAAGAGCTGTGCATAAATCAAATGTGAAGGCATACATGACATGGTTTTACATTCAGTTGAGAACAATATACATAATACAATCTTGATCAAAAGGCTTCTAAAGCCGACAAAAGAAACAGTAATTACAAGCCAAAGAAGCATAATCTTCAAGATTTGCCGACGTAAATACAAATCTGCCGACATAAAACAAGTCAAGCCGACATGACAAGAATCCAAAACAAGCTTTGCAAAACACATCTAGGCGTCACCGCCGTCCTGCTCATCACCTACATATATATAGAGAGGGTGAGCTTGGATACTCAGTGAATGGTACTAATAATAAAGGTTTTGCATGAATATAGCCGAAGTCCTTTCAAAACAAAACAAGCCAAAACCATACAAGTATTCATCAAGGTCCTTCCAAGGCAAAACAAGCCAAAACTATGGGAACATTAGCTGAGATCCTTTCAAAGCAAGACACATCAAAGCTTTACAAAAACAAGGGATGAACCGTATTCATCTAACAGGTCTTACAAGTCTCAAGGGATGTTTACTGGCATCGGCAAAACACAAATCAAGCTTTCCGAACAAACAAGCCCACGCGGTAAACCGTCAGTGGCAAAACAAGGGACTGTACGGTCCGTAATAGATTAAACAAAGTGCTGCGAAGTTTATAGTCCTCCGACAAGGGACTTGTGTCACTTAGGCCCGTAGCCCTTTTAACACGATGGTCTTGTGTTACTTAGGCTCGTAGCCCTTTTAACACGATAGTCTTGTGTTACTTAGGCCGTAGCCCTTTTAACATGATAGTCTTTTTAGAAAGGACCGTATCTGTTATACTTAGTCTTTGCAAAAGTTTAGTGTCCTCCAGCACAAGGGACTTTTGAACGTGGTGCTGTGAAAGTTTAGAGTCCTCCAAAGACAAGGGACTTTTGAACGTGGTGCTGCGAAAGTTTAGAGTCCTCCAGCACAAGGGACTTTCAAAAGATGACATCAATACAAGGCTTATACTTGATACATCAAAATAGAGCTAATCATTCATGCTTAACAAATACTTTTCAAAACAAAGCAAAACAAAGCTCATCAAAACTCGATAACATAACTTTATTAAAAATACCACTCACCTAGACCTTCTCGGATGTAGGCTCAAAGAAAAGGTCAAAGTCCTACAATCACATGGCAAATACATTCTCAAAACGAGCTTTACATACATGCAAATGATCTCGGCACTCTCTCACCGAATCTAAGTAAATAACAAAGCAAAACATGCTGGGAGTCAAGACACTGTTTTCCACCTCATGGAAACACACAGGGTACCATCCAGGTCTAGCCGAGGTCCCGCACCTCCTTGCCGAGGTGTGGTCCTGATGGCCACATCAAAAGCGAAGTCGGGAGAACCTAAGGTTCCCCTTGAAGAGTCATGGAGGACAAGATCATCAAGAACATCAAGAACATGCGTGCTAGAATCATAACTCGTTTATTCAAAACTGAGATTTCATGCTAAGAGTTCAAAAACATGGACTTGGGTACCCATACAAGAAGATCTTGCAAGAACAAACACAAAAACATAATTCTTGTTCCAACTTTCGGATCAAAACGAGACTTTTCTTCAAGAACACATGAACATTATTTTTTTCTTCAAACACCAACTTCAAATCCATGCATGGCGTACAAAACGAACTCAATCATGCAATGCAACTTGATAGTCAATAAGAATAACTAGAGCAGAGCACGAATCTAACCTCAAAACTCAAATCTAACGGTTCGATCCTCGAAGATCAAGCTCGGAACTCTACTTTCTCACTCTAAACTCCTTCCTTCTTCCTCTAGAGCTTCCCTCTCTAAAAACAAAGCTTTGAGACAAAAATGATTTTGTTTCTAAGTTTGCCGGTTGTCTTAACACTCAGCTCGGACACGTGGCGCCACCAGGTTGGGTTAACTCAAAAGGGGACTGATTGATAAGACAAGTCTCTGACAAAGAGTATTCAACAAGCTAGATGGCAAGACACATCGGCAAGTAATGATATCGGCTAAAGTCAAAATCTTCGGCAATAGGGTAACAAGGACATCGGCTAGGGAGGACGACACTTGACTAAGCTGTGCCACACCTTGGCCTGGGTGTGCCACACCTCGGCCTAGGTCATACACCTTACCGCCCAGATAACAAAAGGTCACTAAGGGTAAAACATCTCGGCCTGAAGCGGTGACATCTCGGCTAACATCTTGGGGTGAAGTTGGAGGTCAACCAAGGGGTTCCAAAATGGTTCTAAGTACAAAGGTTCAAAGGTGAACTAGGCTCAGGATGACCTCGGCTGCTCACCAAGCAAGGAACAGAATCAAGCAAGCAACACTTAACAAAGCAAGACAAAACAAGATAACAAGATTTGCAACATAACAAGGCAAGATCATACATGAATGTATGCAAATATGACTAAATGAAAGTGAGGGTTGTTACATCCTACCCCCCTTAAAGAAGTTTGGTCCCCAAACTTAAGGTACCTTGTTCCAAGAATAATTCTGGATGTCGGATTCTCATTTTCTCTTCCATCTCCCATGTGGCATCCTAGCCGTAATGCTCTTTCCATTCCACCTTTACCATTGGTATCGACTTGTTTCTCAATTGCCTAACTTGTGCATCGATAATACATAAACTTCTCTTCATAGCCTAAATTCTCATTAACTTCAATCCCAGAATAGTCAATCACATGTAGTGGATCCCGAATATACTTTCTCAACATTGAAACATGAAATACATTATGGACTTGGCTTAATTCTGGTGGCAAAGCAAGTCTGTAGGCAACGGAGTTAACCTTGTCAAGAATTTCAAATGGCCCAACATAACGAGGTGCTACCTGACCTTTCTTCCCAAACCTAGAAACTCCTTTCATCGGCGAAACCTTCAGGAATACATGATCCCCTACTTCAAATTCTAACTCATTCCTTCTCTGGTCGGCGTAACTCTTTTGTCGGCTCTGAGTTGTTTTAATT
Source organism: Camellia lanceoleosa (assembly GCA_025200525.1). Lineage (NCBI taxonomy): Eukaryota > Viridiplantae > Streptophyta > Magnoliopsida > Ericales > Theaceae > Camellia > Camellia lanceoleosa. The sequence goes on from CM045770.1 coordinate 13,097,694, forward strand.
CTCTGTTGAATAAATTTAATCTTCTCCGTTGTTACCTGAATCAGCTCGGGACCAAGCAGAGCTTTGTCTCCAACTTCGGTCCAACATATCGGCGACCTACACTTTCTTCCATATAATGCTTCATATGGTGCCATGCCAATACTAGCTTGATAACTGTTGTTGTAAGCAAATTCCACTAAGGGCAAATGCACTCCCCAACTTCCTTGGAAGTCCAATACACAAAGTCTAAGCATATCTTCAAGTGTCTGAATTATTCTCTCTGTTTGCCCATCCGTCTGGGGATGAAAAGCTGTACTAAATCTCAATTCGGCTCCAAAAGCCCTCTGTAGACTCTGCCAAAATCTGGAAACAAACTTCGGATCTCGGTCTGACACAATTGACACCGGCACTCCATGCAGTCTAACAATTTCTTTCACATATAGCAAGGCAAGTTGATAGGCGTTGAAGGTAGTCTTAACAGGCAAAAAGTGTGCTGACTTGGTTAGTCTATCCACAACAACCCAAATCGAATCCATACCTTTCTGTGTCTTCGGCAAACCAATCACAAAATCCATGGAGATGTGTTCCCATTTCCACTCAGGGATCGGCAAAGGTTGAAGAAGTCCTGCTGGTCTCTGATGTTTTGCTTTCACTTGTTGACAATGCAAACACTGGGACATGAATTCGGCTATCTCTCTTTTCATATTCGGCCACCAGAATGTCTGTTTCACATCTCGATACATTTTGGTATTCCCTGGATGAACAGCAAACTTGGAAGCATGAGTTTCCTGCAAAATTTTCCTTTTCAACTCTGGAACGTCGGCCACACACAATCTTCCTTCAAACTTGAGCACTTGGTTCTCAATAGTGTACCCTGATCTCGGCTTTGTAACAATCTCATCGGCTACTTTTCTGAAGAATTCATCCTCCATTTGTCTTGTCTTTACTTCCTCAACGATAGTTGGTTCTACTGAAATCATGGTTAGGCAGGTCAAATTTTCAAGCTGCTTTTCTGCTTTCGTTACGCTGTTAGCTTTACCTGGGTGATATTGGATCTGCATATCATAGTCTTTCAACAACTCAAGCCATCTCCTCTGCCTCAAATTCAATTCCTTCTGAGTGAACAGGTACTTTAAACTCTTATGATCTATAAAAACCTGACAAGAAGCTCCATACAAGTAGTGACGCCAAATCTTTAAAGCAAATACAACAGCTGCTAGCTCCAAATCATGGGTAGGATAGTTCTTTTCATGTGGCTTCAACTGACGAGATGCATATGCTATGACTTTACCCTTTTGCATTAATACACAACCCAAACCCTTATGTGATGCATCACTATAGATATGAAACTCATCATTACCTGATGGAAGTACAAGTACTGGTGCTGTGACTAACCTCGTCTTCAGTTCCTGGAAGGCTGACTCCCGATCTTCAGTCCATTCATACGGTGTTCTCTTCTTAGTCAATTGCGTCAATGGAATTGCAATCCTTGAGAAATCTTTCACAAACTTCCTGTAATAACCTGCTAAACCCAGAAAACTACGAACCTCGGACACATTAGTCGGCCTCGGCCAATTTACTACGGCTTCAATTTTGCTAGGATCAACCGAGATACCCTCTTCATTAATTACGTGACCCAAGAATGAGATAGTAGAAAGCCAAAACTCACACTAGTTAAACTTAGCATATAGTTTACGGTCTCTCAAAATCTATAAGGCAAGTCTCAGATGGTTTTCATGTTCAGTTTTACTCTTGGAATAGATCAGTATATCATCAATGAAGACAACCACAAACTCATCCAAATATGGCTTGAAGACTCTATTCATTAAATCCATAAATGCAGCAGGGGCATTGGTTACTCCAAAAGGCATTACTAAAAATTCGTAGTAGCCATATCTCGTTCGAAAAGTAGTCTTCTCAACATCCTCGGCTTTAACTTTAAGTTGATGGTAACCCGACCTAAGGTCAATCTTAGAAAAGACTCGTGCTCCTTATAGTTGGTCAAGCAAATCATCAATTCTAGGTAATGGGTACTTGTTCTTAATGGTGACCTTATTAAGTTCTCTGTAATCAATGCAAAGGCGGAGTGTGCCATCCTTCTTCTTAACAAATAAACCGGGCGCTCCCCATGGTGAAGTGCTCGGCCTAATAAATCCCTTATTCAACAATTCTTGTAATTGCAGTTTCAATTCCCTAAGTTCAGCTGGGGCCATTCTATAAGGTGTTTTGGAGATCGGCTGTGTTCCCGATACAATATCAACAGTAAACTCGATCTCTCTATCGACTAAGTGGCCAGGCAATTCATTTGGAAAGACGTCGGGGAATTCATTAACAACTGGGATGTCGGCTAAGTTAACATTTCCATTCTGATCACTCTGTATACTACACAAGTAACCTTGACACCCCTTCCGAATTAACTTATAGGCCTTAACGGACGAAATCAAATAAGGTGGGGGCACTACACCTTTACCCTGGAAAACAACCTCGACTTGGTTTGGGGGTTTCAATATGACATTCTTCAAAACACAATCAATAGATGCATGGTTTGCTACCAACCAATCCATTCCCAGTATAACATCGAAATAAGCTATGTCTAATGGCATTAAATCAACTAACAATTCAACATTCTCAATCACAATAACACATGCTCTATAGATGGATGCAGCAATCATAGATCTCCTAGATGGAGTAGACACAGATAATACATAATCAAGGGGTTCTAGTTTCCTATTAATCTTCTCGGCAAACTTAGCAGATACAAACGAATGTGTAGAACCCAAATCAATCAACACATAAGCATCTTGAGAACAAATTGAGAGTATACCTGACACCACTGTCTCAGCATTCTGAGTGTCTCCTGGCATCAGTGCAAACACTCTGCCCTGCCTCGTCTGTCCTTTCCCAACATTACCTTTCTGAATGGAACCCGAGGTATTCTCACCTTTCTTGCTGTTATCGGCCTTTGTCTTAGGGCAATCTTTCACATAATGACCCATTTCACCACATTCATAACAAGCTCCAGACGCCCGACGACAGACCCCGAAATGTTGCTTCCCACAATCCGAACACGTCGGTTTAGTATTACCTTCTTGCCTTAGGTTGATAGCACTACCGATGTTCGTCTTCTTCTTGGTGCCCAACTGTGGTCGGCGACTGTCATAGCTCTGCCTCTTTCTCTGGTTCTCTCCCGGACTCTGGTATCTGTTCAAGTTAGCTTTGGCCAGAATGGCTTTGTCTAGCACTTCGGCGTAAGCCGGCATATTGTGCAGGTTTACCCGGTCTTGAATCGGTCCACGAAGTCCACTCTCAAATTTCCTGGCCTTCATATATTCATCATTGGCCATGTGTGGTGCAAACCTCGCCAATTCAGTAAAAGCACGGTCGTACTCCGCCACTGTTCAGTTGCCCTGTGTCAAGGTCTGAAATTCGGTAGCCTTACAGTTTCGAACACTTAGGGGAAAGTGTTTGTTGTAGAACAATTCCAAAAATCGAGTCCAAGTCAAGTTTGGATTGCCTTCTCGAATCATCATCCACCATCTGCGAGCGTCATCATCTAATGTGAACGCTGCCAATGTTACCTTCTGAGTGTCAGTGCTGGGGAAGATCTCGAACAACTTCTCCATTTCCAAGACCCACGCCTCGGCCTTCATCGGCTCTATACCCCAGAGAATCTCGGCTTCATCTTTTAAACTCCCTAATCAAAGGCGATTGTCGTCCCCATACAATTTGTTGTGGAAGCACTTGTGGTCTTGGGGAGGCGGTGGCGGAACGCATTTCGGCCGTTGATGCCTGCTAGGCTGAGTCGAAGTAGCACTAGCGTACTGCTGTCTTGTTTGCCTCAATTCACGGGCCAAACCTTCCACTAATCTTTCCAGTCTGTCTAATCTGTCTTCGGGCCGATCTCGGCCAATTGGAGGTCTACCTCTCCTCATGATGCTATGAGTATGCAAAGTGTGACTTTTAAGCAAACAAGCAAATAAGCGCGTAGGCAAATAACAAATAAACACGTCAAGACGATGCACACCTTGTTCAAATAGCAAGTGCCATGATGCAATCCTAACACCTTTCTAAAGGAAATCCTATGCTCTTTAGGACTCAAAGTGTGTAAATAACGTATACTAAAGAACTTGTGCTCTGATACCATTCTGTCACGACCCCAAACCGCCCCTAGTAGAATGGTGCCGTGATGGCCAGTAATCCGAGATTACCGAAGGCCAACTTACAAAGATCACACACAATCAGAGTAATATATATACGAGGCTCACAAATGCGGAAGAAATAAATCAAAACGCAAGGGGTCCATAAGAGCTGTGCATAAATCAAATGTGAAGGCATACATGACATGGTTTTACATTCGGTTGAGAACAATATACATAATACAATCTTGATCAAAAGGCTTCTAAAGCCGACAAAAGAAACAATTACAAGCCAAAGAAGCATAATCTTCAAGATTTGCCGACGTAAATACAAATCTGCTGACATAAAACAAGTCAAGCCGATATGACTAGAATCCAAAACAAGCTTTGCAAAACACATCTAGGTGTCACCGCCGTCCTGCTCATCACCTGCATATATATAGAGAGGGTGAGCTTGGATACTCAGTGAATGGTACTAATAATAAAGGTTTTGCATGAATATAGCCGAAGTCCTTTCAAAACAAAACAAGCTAAAACCATACAAGTATTCATCAAGGTCCTTCCAAGGCAAAACATGCCAAAACTATGCGAACATTAGCCGAGATCCTTTCAAAGCAAGACACATCAAAGCTTTACAAAAACAAGGGATGAACCGTATTCATCTAACAGGTCTTACAAGTCTCAAGGGATGCTTACTGGCATCGGCAAAACACAAATCAAGCTTTCCGAACAAACAAGCCCACGCGGTAAACCGTCAGTGGCAAAATAAGGGACTGTACGGTCCGTAATCGATTAAACAAGGGTACTACGAAAGTTTATAGTCCTCTAGCACAAGGGACTTGTGTCACTTAGGCCCGTAGCCCTTTTTAACACGATGGTCTTGTGTTACTTAGGCCCGTAGCCCTTTTTAACACGATAGTCTTGTGTTACTTAGGCCCGTAGCGCTTTTTAACACGATAGTCTTTTCGAGAAAGGACCGTATCCTGTTATACTTAGTGCTGCAAAAGTTTAGAGTCCTCCAGCACAAGGGACTTTTGAACGTGGTGCTGCGAAAGTTTAGAGTCCTCCAGCACAAGGGACTTTCAAAAGATGACATCAATACAAGGCTTATACTTGATACATCAAAATAGAGCTAATCATTCATGCTTAACAAATACTTTTCAAAACAAAGCAAAACAAAGCTCATCAAAACTCGATAACATAACTTTATTAAAAATACCACTCACCTAGACCTTCTCGGATGTAGGCTCAAAGAAAAGGTCAAAGTCCTACAATCACATGGCAAATACATTCTCAAAACGAGCTTTACATACATGCAAATGATCTCGGCACTCTCTCACCGAATCTAAGTAAATAACAAAGCAAAACATGCTGGGAGTCAAGACACTGTTTTCCACCTCATGGAAACACACAGGGTACCATCCAGTCTAGCGAGGTCCCGCACCTCCTTGCCGAGGTGTGGTCCTGATGGCCACATCAAAAGCGAAGTCGGGAGAACCTAAGGTTCCCCTTGAAGAGTCATGGAGGACAAGATCATCAAGAACATCAAGAACATGCGTGCTAGAATCATAACTCGTTTATTCAAAACTGAGATTTCATGCTAAGAGTTCAAAAACATGGACTTGGGTACCCATACAAGAAGATCTTGCAAGAACAAACACAAAAACATAATTCTTGTTCCAACTTTCGGATCAAAACGAGACTTTTCTTCAAGAACACATGAACATTATTTTTTTCTTCAAAAACCAACTTCAAATCAATGCATGGCGTGCAAAACGAACTCAATCATGCAATGCAGCTTGATAGTCAATAAGAATAACTAGAGCAGAGCAAGAATCTAACCTCAAAACTCAAATCTAACGGTTCGATCCTCGAAGATCAAGCTCGGAACTCTACTTTCTCACTCTAAACTCCTTCCTTCTTCCTCTAGAGCTTCCCTCTCTAAAAACAAAGCTTTGAGACAAAAATGATTTTGTTTCTAAGTTTGCCGGTTGTCTTAACACTCAGCTCGGACACGTGGCGCCACCAGGTTGGGTTAACTCAAAAGGTGACTGATTGATAAGACAAGTCTCTGACAAAGAGTATTCAACAAGCTAGATGGCAAGACACATCGGCAAGTAATGATATCGGCTAAAGTCAAAATCTTCGGCAATAGGGTAACAAGGACATCGGCTAGGGAGGACGACACTTGACTAAGCTGTGCCACACCTTGGCCTGGGTGTGCCACACCTCGGCCTGGGTGTGCCACACCTCGGCCTAGGTCATACCTGCCCAGTAACAAAGGTCACTAAGGGTAAAACATCTCGGCCTAGACAGTGACATCTCGGCTAACATGCCGGGGTGAAGTTGGAGGTCAACCAAGGGGTTCCAAAATGGTTCTAAGTACAAAGGTTCAAAGGTGAACTAGGCTCAGGATGACCTCGGCTGCTCACCAAGCAAGGAACAGAATCAAGCAAGCAACACTTAACAAAGCAAGACAAAACAAGATAACAAGATTTGCAACATAACAAGGCAAGATCATACATGAATGTATGCAAATATGACTAAATGAAAGTGAGGGTTGTTACATCCTACCCCCCTTAAAGAAGTTTGGTCCCCAAACTTAAGGTACCTTGTTCCAAGAATAATTCTGGATGTCGGATTCTCATTTTCTCTTCCATCTCCCATGTGGCATCCTAGCCGTAATGCTCTTTCCATTCCACCTTTACCATTGGTATCGACTTGTTTCTCAATTGCCTAACTTGTCTGTCGATAATACACATCGGCTTCTCTTCATAGCCTAAATTCTCATTAACTTCAATCCCAGAATAGTCAATCACATGTAGTGGATCCCGAATATACTTTCTCAACATTGAAACATGAAATACATTATGGACTTGGCTTAATTCTGGTGGCAAAGCAAGTCTGTAGGCAACGGAGTTAACCTTGTCAAGAATTTCAAATGGCCCAACATAACGAGGTGCTACCTGACCTTTCTTCCCAAACCTAGAAACTCCTTTCATCGGCGAAACCTTCAGGAATACATGATCCCTTACTTCAAATTCTAACTCATTCCTTCTCTGGTCGGCGTAACTCTTTTGTCGGCTCTGAGTTGTTTTAATTCTCTGTTGAATAAATTTAATCTTCTCCGTTGTTACAGATCATTTCGGGACCAAGCGAGCTTTGTCTCCAACCGGTCCAACATATCGGCGACCTACACTTTCTTCCATATAATGCTTCATATGGTGCCATGCCAATACTAGCTTGATAACTGTTGTTGTAAGCAAATTCCACTAAGGGCAAATGCACTCCCCAACTTCCTTGGAAGTCCAATACACAAAGTCTAAGCATATCTTCAAGTGTCTGAATTATTCTCTCTGTTTGCCCATCCGTCTGGGGATGAAAAGCTGTACTAAATCTCAATTCGGCTCCAAAAGCCCTCTGTAGACTCTGCCAAAATCTGGAAACAAACTTCGGATCTCGGTCTGACACAATTGACACCGGCACTCCATGCAGTCTAACAATTTCTTTCACATATAGCAAGGCAAGTTGATAGGCGTTGAAGGTAGTCTTAACAGGCAAAAAGTGTGCTGACTTGGTTAGTCTATCCACAACAACCCAAATCGAATCCATACCTTTCTGTGTCTTCGGCAAACCAATCACAAAATCCATGGAGATGTGTTCCCATTTCCACTCAGGGATCGGCAAAGGTTGAAGAAGTCCTGCTGGTCTCTGATGTTCTGCTTTCACTTGTTGACAATGCAAACACTGGGACATGAATTCGGCTATCTCTCTTTTCATATTCGGCCACCAGAATGTCTGTTTCACATCTCGATACATTTTGGTATTCCCTGGATGAACAGCAAACTTGGAAGCATGAGTTTCCTGCAAAATTTTCCTTTTCAACTCTGGAACGTCGGCCACACACAATCTTCCTTCAAACTTGAGCACTTGGTTCTCAATAGTGTACCCTGATCTCGGCTTTGTAACAATCTCATCGGCTACTTTTCTGAAGAATTCATCCTCCATTTGTCTTGTCTTTACTTCCTCAACGATAGTTGGTTCTACTGAAATCATGGTTAGGCATGTCAAATTTTCAACTGTCTTTCTGCTCAGGGCGTCGGCTACGCTGTTAGCTTTACCTGGGTGATATTGGATCTGCATATCATATTCTTTCAACAACTCAAGCCATCACCTCTGCCTCAAATTCAATTCCTTCTGAGTGAACAGGTACTTTAAACTCTTATGATCTATAAAAACCTGACAAGAAGCTCCATACAAGTAGTGACGCCAAATCTTTAAAGCAAATACAACGGCTGCTAGCTCCAAATCATGGGTAGGATAGTTCTTTTCATGTGGCTTCAACTGACGAGATGCATATGCTATGACTTTACCCTTTTGCATTAATACACAACCCAAACCCTTATGTGATGCATCACTATAGATATGAAACTCATCATTACCTGATGGAAGTACAAGTACTGGTGCTGTGACTAACCTCGTCTTCAGTTCCTGGAAGGCTGACTCCCGATCTTCAGTCCATTCATACGGTGTTCTCTTCTTAGTCAATTGCGTCAATGGAATTGCAATCCTTGAGAAATCTTTCACAAACTTCCTGTAATAACCTGCTAAACCCAGAAAACTACGAACCTCGGACACATTAGTCGGCCTCGGCCAATTTACTACGGCTTCAATTTTGCTAGGATCAACCGAGATACCCTCTTCATTAATTACGTGACCCAAGAATGAGATAGTAGAAAGCCAAAACTCACACTAGTTAAACTTAGCATATAGTTTACGGTCTCTCAAAATCTATAAGGCAAGTCTCAGATGGTTTTCATGTTCAGTTTTACTCTTGGAATAGATCAGTATATCATCAATGAAGACAACCACAAACTCATCCAAATATGGCTTGAAGACTCTATTCATTAAATCCATAAATGCAGCAGGGGCATTGGTTACTCCAAAAGGCATTACTAAAAATTCGTAGTAGCCATATCTCGTTCGAAAAGTAGTCTTCTCAACATCCTCGGCTTTAACTTTAAGTTGATGGTAACCCGACCTAAGGTCAATCTTAGAAAAGACTCGTGCTCCTTATAGTTGGTCAAGCAAATCATCAATTCTAGGTAATGGGTACTTGTTCTTAATGGTGACCTTATTAAGTTCTCTGTAATCAATGCAAAGGCGGAGTGTGCCATCCTTCTTCTTAACAAATAAAACGGGCGCTCCCCATGGTGAAGTGCTCGGCCTAATAAATCCCTTATTCAACAATTCTTGTAATTGCAGTTTCAATTCCCTAAGTTCAGCTGGGGCCATTCTATAAGGTGTTTTGGAGATCGGCTGTGTTCCCGATACAATATCAACAGTAAACTCGATCTCTCTATCGACTAAGTGGCCAGGCAATTCATTTGGAAAGACGTCGGGGAATTCATTAACAACTGGGATGTCGGCTAAGTTAACATTTCCATTCTGATCACTCTGTATACTACACAAGTAACCTTGACACCCCTTCCGAATTAACTTATAGGCCTTAACGGACGAAATCAAATAAGGTGGGGGCACTACACCTTTACCCTGGAAAACAACCTCGACTTGGTTTGGGGGTTTCAATATGACATTCTTCAAAACACAATCAATAGATGCATGGTTTGCTACCAACCAATCCATTCCCAGTATAACATCGAAATAAGCTATGTCTAATGGCATTAAATCAACTAACAATTCAACATTCTCAATCACAATAACACATGCTCTATAGATGGATGCAGCAATCATAGATCTCCTAGATGGAGTAGACACAGATAATACATAATCAAGGGGTTCTAGTTTCCTATTAATCTTCTCGGCAAACTTAGCAGATACAAACGAATGTGTAGAACCCAAATCAATCAACACATAAGCATCTTGAGAACAAATTGAGAGTATACGACACCTTTGTCTCAAAGATTCGAGTGTCTCTCGGCATCGTGCAAACACTCTGCCCTGCCTCATCTGTCCTTTCCCAGCATTACTTTTCTGAACGGAACCCGAGGTATTCTCACCTTTCTTGCTGTCATCAGCCTTTGTCTTAAGGCAGTCTCTCACATAATGACCCATTTCACCACATTCATAACAAGCTCCAGACGCCCGACGACAGACCCCGAAATGTTGCTTCCCACAATCTGAACACGTCGGTTTAGCATTACCTTCCTGCCTTAGGTTGATAGCACTACCGATGGTCGTCTTCTTCTTGGTGCCCAACTGTGGTCGGCGACTGTCATAGCTCTGCCTCTTTCTCTGGTTCTCTCCCGGACTCTGGTATCTGTTCAAGTTAGCTTTGGCCAGAATGGCTTTGTCTAGCACTTGCCGGTAATGGCCCATATTATCTTGAGTTTACCCGGTCTTGAATCGGTCCACGAAGTCCACTCTCAAATTTCCTGGCCTTCATATATTCATCATTGGCCATGTGTGGTGCAAACCTCGCCAATTCAGTAAAAGCACGGTCGTACTCCGCCACTGTTCAGTTGCCCTGTGTCAAGGTCTGAAATTCGGTAGCCTTACAGTTTCGAACACTTAGGGGAAAGTGTTTGTTGTAGAACAATTCCAAAAATCGAGTCCAAGTCAAGTTTGGATTGCCTTCTCGAATCATCATCCACCATCTGCGAGCGTCATCATCTAATGTGAACGCTGCCAATGTTACCTTCTGAGTGTCAGTGCTGGGGAAGATCTCGAACAACTTCTCCATTTCCAAGACCCACGCCTCGGCCTTCATCGGCTCTATACCCCAGAGAATCTCGGCGGCTTCATCTTTTTAAACTCCCTAATCAAGGCGATTGTGCCGTCCCCATACAAGGCTGGCTGTGGAAGCACTTGTGGTACTGGGGGAGGCGGTGGCGGAACTGCATTTCGGCCGTTGGTCTGCTAGGCCTGAGTCGAAGTAGCACTAGCGTACTACTGTCTTGTTTGCCTCAATTCGCGGGCCAAACCTTCCACTAATCTTTCCAGTCTGTCTAATCTGTCTTCAGGCCGATCTCGGCCAATTGGAGGTCTACCTCTCCTCATGATGCTATGAGTATGCAAAGTGTGACTTTTAAGCAAACAAGCAAATAAGCGCGTAGGCAAATAACAAATAAACACGTCAAGACGATGCACACCTTGTTCAAATAGCAAGTGCCATGATGCAATCCTAACACCTTTCTAAAGGAAATCCTATGCTCTTTAGGACTCAAAGTGTGTAAATAACGTATACTAAAGAACTTGTGCTCTGATACCATTCTGTCACGACCCCAAACCGCCCCTAGTAGAATGGTGCCGTGATGGCCAGTAATCCGAGATTACCGAAGGCCAACTTACAAAGATCACACACAATCAGAGTAATATATATACGAGGCTCACAAATGCGGAAGAAATAAATCAAAACGCAAGGGGTCCATAAGAGCTGTGCATAAATCAAATGTGAAGGCATACATGACATGGTTTTACATTCGGTTGAGAACAATATACATAATACAATCTTGATCAAAAGGCTTCTAAAGCCGACAAAAGAAACAGTAATTACAAGCCAAAGAAGCATAATCTTCAAGATTTGCCGACGTAAATACAAATCTGCTGACATAAAACAAGTCAAGCCGATATGACTAGAATCCAAAACAAGCTTTGCAAAACACATCTAGGTGTCACCGCCGTCCTGCTCATCACCTGCATATATATAGAGAGGGTGAGCTTGGATACTCAGTGAATGGTACTAATAATAAAGGTTTTGCATGAATATAGCCGAAGTCCTTTCAAAACAAAACAAGCTAAAACCATACAAGTATTCATCAAGGTCCTTCCAAGGAAAAACATGCCAAAACTATGCGAACATTAGCCGAGATCCTTTCAAAGCAAGACACATCAAAGCTTTACAAAAACAAGGGATGAACCGTATTCATCTAACAGGTCTTACAAGTCTCAAGGGATGCTTACTGGCATCGGCAAAACACAAATCAAGCTTTCCGAACAAACAAGCCCACGCGGTAAACCGTCAGTGGCAAAACAAGGGACTGTACGGTCCGTAATCGATTAAACAAGGGTACTACGAAAGTTTATAGTCCTCTAGCACAAGGGACTTGTGTCACTTAGGCCCGTAGCCCTTTTTAACACGATGGTCTTGTGTTACTTAGGCCCGTAGCGCTTTTTAACACGATAGTCTTTTCGAGAAAGGACCGTATCCTGTTATACTTAGTGCTGCAAAAGTTTAGAGTCCTCCAGCACAAGGGACTTTTGAACGTGGTGCTGCGAAAGTTTAGAGTCCTCCAGCACAAGGGACTTTCAAAAGATGACATCAATACAAGGCTTATACTTGATACATCAAAATAGAGCTAATCATTCATGCTTAACAAATACTTTTCAAAACAAAGCAAAACAAAGCTCATCAAAACTCGATAACATAACTTTATTAAAAATACCACTCACCTAGACCTTCTCGGATGTAGGCTCAAAGAAAAGGTCAAAGTCCTACAATCACATGGCAAATACATTCTCAAAACGAGCTTTACATACATGCAAATGATCTCGGCACTCTCTCACCGAATCTAAGTAAATAACAAAGCAAAACATGCTGGGAGTCAAGACACTGTTTTCCACCTCATGGAAACACACAGGGTACCATCTAGGTCTAGCCGAGGTCCCGCACCTCCTTGCCGAGGTGTGGTCCTGATGGCCACATCAAAAGCGAAGTCGGAAGAACCTAAGTTTCCCCTTGAAGAGTCATGGAGGACAAGATCATCAAGAACATCAAGAACATGCATGCTAGAATCATAACTTGTTTATTCAAAACTGAGATTTCATGCTAAGAGTTCAAAAACATGGACCTGGGTACCCATACAAGAAGATCTTGCAAGAACAAACACAAAAACATAATTCTTGTTCCAACTTTCGGATCAAAACGAGACTTTTCTTCAAGAACACATGAACATTATTTTTTTCTTCAAAAACCAACTTCAAATCAATGCATGGCGTGCAAAACGAACTCAATCATGCAATGCAACTTGATAGTCAATAAGAATAACTAGAGCAGAGCACGAATCTAACCTCAAAACTCAAATCTAACGGTTCGATCCTCGAAGATCAAGCTCGGAACTCTACTTTCTCACTCTAAACTCCTTCCTTCTTCCTCTAGAGCTTCCCTCTCTAAAAACAAAGCTTTGAGACAAAAATGATTTTGTTTCTAAGTTTGCCGGCTGTCTTAACACTCAGCTCGGACACGTGGCGCCACCGGGTTGGTTTAACTCAAAAGGTGACTGATTGATAAGACAAGTCTCTGACAAAGCGTATTCAACAAGCTAGATGGCAAGACACATCGGCAAGTAATGATATCGGCTAAAGTCAAAATCTTCGGCAACAGGGTAAAAAGGACATCGGCTAGGGAGGACGACACTTGACTAAGCTGTGCCACACCTTGGCCTGGGTGTGCCACACCTCGGCCTAGGTCATACCTGCCCAGTAACAAAGGTCACTAAGGGTAAAACATCTCGGCCTAGATAGTGACATCTCGGCTAACATGCCGGGGTGAAGTTGGAGGTCAACCAAGGGGTTCCAAAATGGTTCTAAGTACAAAGGTTCAGAGGTGGACTAGGCTCAGGATTCCCTCGGCTGCTCACCAAGCAAGGAACAGAATCAAGCAAGCAACACTTAACAAAGCAAGACAAAACAAGATAACAAGATTTGCAACATAACAAGTCAAGATCATACATGAATGTATGCAAATATGACTAAATCAAAGTGAGGGTTGTTACAAAATTTCTAAGCTTCCAACCTCTTCAAATGTCCTCCAAGGTGCTGGAATGAGTGATGGAGGTGTTGTGCTATGGGTTGGTGTGTAAATGGTGAAGAACCAAGGTGTTTGGAGGCTTGGATGAGAGAGAGAGGGAAAGTTGTATACAAAAGCTCCAAGAGGATTTTTTCTAACCCCTAAACATGGAGGAGGGGTGCTGGTTATATAGAGGGAGAGTGGTGGAGAAATGGGGGGAAAACAAATTCAAATTTCCCCCCAAAATGGCGAATCCCGGGTAGGGTTCAGGTCAACAAATTGCACAAATGAGAACCAAAAGAGAGAAATTTGGCCGGCCAAGTTCAGAGGGTTCAGGTGGCCAGCCGGCTGGCCAGGTGCAAAAGGGCCAAGAAAATTTCGTGGCCGGCCACGCATGTGTGTACAACACAGCTGTATGGTGAAAAACTGGAAAAAGTGAACCAGGAAAGAGAAAAACCAACTTTTTAGAGGGGTTCAAAAGGGTCAGGAAGAGTTGATGGCCGGCCTATCCAAATTGGTGCCCTCCCAGGTATGTACAACACAATGGTGTGGGGGAAAGTCAGAAAAAGTGGCCCGGGAATGGAAAAAGTCAGCTTTTTAGTAAAGAAAACGAACGATAAAGAGCGATGAAGGAATAAAGCTGGTCTTCAGAACAATTGTTGGCCTCCCACCCTTCCACAACCTTCCTAACAATGAAAATAAGGTCCCCGCCAAAAATGAACCCAAACCGATGCAAAACGAAGGTTCAGGGGCCGAAACGCGCAGCCTTGGGCCGCGAAAACTAACTGTTAAGCACCGGAGGTGGCGTTCGACCACAAAGTTAGTCTCTTGAGCCACAGTGTCCCTCAAAAGGGAGGAAATAAGGTGTGTGCCAAAAACCAAAGCAAACGGAGGTGGTTAAGCGGTCCCGAACCGAGGCACACGGCCGACGGCTCCGAAAAACCGAAAACCGGGCTCCAAACAGAAAAAATGGCCTACGACCACGAAACGTAGCCTACGGCCACTGAGAGATGATCTACGAGACCTCTCCCTCCCTTCGGGAAGAGAAAACGGAGAAAACGGGACCTGGTTCGCAAATTGAGACAAGGTACAAAAGAGTCCGAAGGCAAGGCTTGCAGCCGATACTTCGCAACCTCAGAACGAGCACAATATATGACATCACCAAACGCTCAATCGGTGACGTCTGAGTCTTAAGGTCAGTAAAAAATGGGGTGTCTACACAATGGTGCATGTTCGATCTTTGGAATGGCATACAAAATGACCCCAAAATGACTCCAAAGCATGCAAACACTCATATAATGCATTGTTAAGGACTCAAGCACTAAAGCTAGTGAAATGCAATACACTATAAACATGCAAAGCGATGCTCGAATGATGAAACCAGCCCCAAACAATCCCTATACAGCCCAAAATAATGCTAAAACATGTATGAGGTGTAACCAAAATAAGCTAGCATGCTTGGCCAAAACATCATGCAGTATGAGCTAGTAGGCATGGTTTACATTACATGTATATAAAGCACAAGAGAGCTCACCAAACCAGCCCAAAACAGTAACATGGTATGTCACATAAACTCCAAAAACCCATGGAAACAAGGTCCATGCATGCAAGAATGGTGCGTTCCTTTGAAAGGCCAATAAGGGGGTTACTCCACACATGCAACAAGGACACTTAACATGGAAAAACTAACTCTGGAAATGGGTTATGGAGGTCCTAAAACCCAATGAAAAATGCCTGAACCGAGCTCAAGAAGTGTGCAAATATAGGCCCCTTTGTAAGGTCAAAAATGCAAGTAATCAAGTCAATAAGGAGAGGGGATGTCCCTCTCCTTCTTAGGACCTTAAGACACCATCCTCACCACTGAAATCCCTCAAGATTTCAGTGGTGAGGAGGCCCAAACAAGGTGGTCCCGGAGCTCACCAAAAATGCATAAAAATGAGGCCAAACAAGGCCTAAGAGGGGGTAGACAACCCCAAACACAAAAGTGTTCTTGAACAAACTTAAAAAGGAGCTAAAAACAAGACTTTTTTCAGTTATACACAAAGCTTAAATCAGCATGTAAGACAGGTCAAAAGCTAATGCAAGATTGGAGAAAATAAAGCAAAAGTGTTACCCTTGAAGAACACTTCAAGAACAGCAGGTCCAGCCACTCTCTTCTAACCAAAATCAATCCAAAACCTCAAGAACAAACCCTCAATGTCTCTCAAAGTCGAAGTAAGGTGTAATGCTATGTGTTTTAGTGCAAAACTAAGAACAAACACACACTTTAGGCCCTCAAACACACACAAAATGAAGAGAGAGAGGGAGATATAGAGAGAGAGGGTGATATATATCAAATATATATGTGTATAGCTCTGGTTTTTTGCTGAACCAAACAAAGGAGAGGGTCAGTCTCCTTATATAGGCAAGGGAAAGCTTAAAGCTTACAAGAGAAGCCAAGTGAGAGGGGTGAAGGGGGTCAAGGCTTCCTAGAGAAGCTAAGGCAAGGGTGCAAGCTTCTTGGGGAAGCTTTGACAAAGGGTTAAGCTTCCTCAAGAAGCTTGATCAAAGGGTGCAAAAGATTTGGATCAAAAGGGGTCAAAGGTTCAAAATAGCCACACATATGCACGGGGAGAGGGTTTGTGCATCCCAGCTGGCACAGCTGGCATGCACCATGCCTGAAGGGTGCAAAAGGGTAAAATCGGCCAGAAAAGGAGGTCATCGACCAAATAAATGGCCGGTCAGCACAATAAATGGTCGGCCTGCTATTTTTTCTGGCCGATCGGCTAAATAGTTGGCCGATAGGTGGCTGCCAAGGTCAAATAGTGGCCGGTGGGTGTCCAGATTGAAGCCCCGGAAGTTAGCTTTCCAATGGCGCAAACCTTGCATTAAAATTCCTCCTGTGCAAAAAGTTATGCCCTTTTTGGTGAAGCCGCGCAGATTCGATCCAACCGGGATGATGCCCAACTTCAACCGATCATATCTCCCCCACTTGGACTTGGCTTTAGGAGATTCTTAAGTGCAAAATGAAGCCTCGGAAGTAATCTTTCCAATGGTGGTGGCCTCATAGCTGAAATTCAAGTACACAGATGAATAAGCCCGATTCAGCGAGGGCTGCTCGACCCTCTTCTACCCGGATTCATGCCGAACTTCTCCCAAACTAGTTTTCTCCTTTCCTTTCCTCTTTTCTTCAACTTCAAACCCCTAAACAAAGTGTTTTGAAATATTTTTCAAAGATTTCATCTCTCTTTCATTCATTCTCCACTTTGTCCTTGCTCGGTTTACCGAAAAGCGCAACATTTAACGAAATGCGAGCGTCGGAACATCGTAGGAACTTTATTTTCAAAACAATTTGAAAGAGAGGGTTTTAAGATCTAAAATATTTTGATCAAGATTGTTTTGGTCCAAAAGGGGTATGAAGTTGGGATTTGACTCTCTCATTGTCGAAGAAATTGAACCTTTGCCCTGCACACCTTTTACCACCAAGTAAACCATCAGTAACGCCCAAGTCTTAAGGGCAGTCAAAAATGGGGTGTCTACAATGCTATTGATGTATCATATTCAATAGCTTTTTAAAAAGAATGTTATTAAAAGTATTTTTTGTTGTAGTGTCACCTTGAAGATGCAGATTGGTTGCAGAGATAATAGCAACAGTTGGTGCTTTAACTTTAGAAGGCCTCTATTTGAATGGGAAGAAGATGAGGTGTAAAGGTTGCAAAATCTGCTGGGAGTAGGACCATGCCTTGTGGCTTGTCAAAAGGATTCAATCAGGTGGAAAGCTGACCAGTCAGGGATTTTCATAGTCGGTTTTGTGTATAACTAGTGCAAACAAAGTGATGGGCCTATCCTCAACTATCCAGATTTGGCCTGGAATAACTTTGCTCCCCCTAAGGCTAAATTCATTACTTGGCTTGCTTGGAAAGGTAGATTGAAAACATCTGCATTCCTCAGCAGAATTGCAGTATTGAGAGGTAATGGGGCTTGGCAGTGTGTGCTATGCAAAGTTGAGGAGGAAACCTTCAATCATATTTTTTGTTCTGTCCATTTGTGTGGTTTGTCTGGTCAAAAATCATGGCCTGGTGGGGAATTCAATGGGTGTTACCTGGTCTTTTGAAGGCTTGATGCAATGGTGGTTTGGGTGAAAACTCAGGAAAAAGGAAAAGAGAGTGTGGAGGGTTATTTTTATTTTTGTCATTTGGTCACTGTGGATGTATAGAAATGATTGTTTATTTAATAATACTCAACCTGATATTGTTTCTTTATGTGAGCTTATTAAAATTCGAGTGGCCTTGTGGTTGAAGTCTATTAATGTGGGGTGTTGTTTCTCCATTCAAGAGATTGTTTCAAACATAAAATGGGTAAAGCATATTATATAAGGGCTAAAGGAGGCTCTGTTTGGGTGCTATATGTATAACGGGTGATGCTTTGGCGTTGTTATTCTGCTGGGATTGCTTCTGATCTACGTGGGTTGTTATACAATGGTGCTACTCTATTATTCATGCTCTGTTTGGATGCTGTCTAAAGGAGGCTTTGTTTGGGTTGCTGGTCTGTTGGGGTTGCTGATCTGCTTAGCTTGCTGCTGCTGTTGAGTTTTTCTGCTGCTCTGCGGATTTGTTGTTGTTTGTTAACTTTGGGTTGTAATTTTATTTTAGATATGGTTAGATTATATTTGCTGTTGTTGTCTTGTTTTGGGTTGGTTTTGGGTTGTAATTTGTTGTTGCAAATCTGTCTCTGGTTGGTTTCTAATCAACCTTTGATATGGTGCTAGCACATGATTAGGTAGTCTTATCGATGCCAACCTAGTTGGGATTGATTTGGTTCACTGTGATACTTTTTGCACTTATTCTCCCTCTTTCTTTATTGATGTAATATTCTCTTTTTTCATCAATAAAGTTCTTGTTCTTTTGCTGATAAAAAAAAAAGTACAGAAAATAGTTGGTGTGTTAGTGTAGAAAAGACTAGATGAGAGGAACTATTTATAGGCCACTAGGACTTTACAAAATACACCAAAAAATAATAATGACCATGAACCTAGAGAAAAGGAAGAGTCTCCAAAAAATTAACTCACCACCAAGTCCATACACTATATTTCCTAATATGGTCCACCACTGACCATATTTCCTAATCTGAATATGATAAAATAAACAAACCATAACTATCAAGTAGATCTAAAGTTAGCAAGTAAACAAACATTAGCTTCATGATTAAAATGACTAAAATTGGTAACTTCAAAGATCAAATGACAAAACTAGAACTTGAGGAACTAAAATAACAATTAGTACATATTTTAGGGACTAAAATTGTTTTTTATCTTTTAAAAAATGTCATTATTATATCATTCTAATAACACATTTAATATAAAATTTATGTTTACAAATCACTATTTTTTTTCTTTAAAAAAAAAAAAAGAATAAAAGAATGGTACCAGCTAGAGAACTAAATGCAATTGAAAACATTCCAACAAAATCAAACCTCATACTTGGTGATATGCAAATTTCATTTCATAACATAACTCAAGAAATCATTGAGGGAGTAAATAATTAGATAAAGAAATTAATTGATTAGCAATTAATTATGTTTAGAAAAAAATTTACGCAAATTATGTGTTAGATTTGTATCCATTTACTTAAAGAGAACAAATTGTCTCCAGTCTGAAATCGGAACTACTCGGTGATGTTCTGGTCCACCACAGACCATGTTGCCTAATCTGAACTATTTGTTGTACCCTTTGTACATATCTGTAGACACCTCATTTTTTACCGCTCTTAAGACTTGGGCACTACTGATTGCTTACTTGATGGTGTAGGCTGTGCAGTGCAAAGGTTTAATTTCTTCGGCAAGAGGAGCGTCAAATCCCAACCTCACACCCCATTTTTTGGACCAAAACGATTTTGACCAAAAAGATTTTAGACCTTAAAACCTTCTCTTTCAAAATAATTTTTGAAAAGTTCCTACGATGTTCAGATGCTCGCATTTTGTTAAATGTTGCGCTTTTCGGTAAACCGAGCAAGGACAAAGTGGAAATAAATGGAAGAGTGGTGAACTCTTTGAAAAAATCTTTCAAAACACCTTGTTTAGGGGTTTGGAGTTGAAGAAAAGAGGAAATGAGAGAAGAAACCAAGTTTGGGAGAAGTTTGGCATGAATCCGGGTAGGATCGAAACTTTCACTAAAATGAGCATAACTTTTTTCACACTTGGAATTTTTATGTGAGGCTGCCACCATTAGAAAGCTTACTTCTAGGGATTCAATTTGGACACAAGAATGACCTGAAAATGAGTCCAGATAAAGGAGATATGCCCATTTGAAGTTTGACCTGCAGAGTAGATTTTTGCTGTCGGCCAGAAAAGTAGCCGGCCGACCAGTTGAGGTAGTCTATCGGCCACTTGAAGTAGCCTACCGGCCAGTTATGTCCCAAACTCAGATTTTTTATAGATATTTCTCCTCTGGCTATTTTCACAATGTGCCAGCTGTCCTAGCTCAGATATTTCGACCAAGGCTCCTCTTTTTGCGATATATTGAAGCCATATCTCATATATTGGAAGGTTAGGAAGTTTAGGGAGTCTCTCTCTCTAAAATCTCTCTCTCTCTACAAACTTTTGTAAGCCAAATCTCTGCCTCTCTCTCTCTAGAGCTCTCTCTCTCTCTTGCCCTTTTGTACATAGAAGTAGAGAAACACTTCTAGTTTGCCTAGACATCCTTCATCAAAGTTGCATATCTTTTAGCTAAGGTCCCTTGGAACCTATTTTGAGGTCTAAAGCTTGGTTTTAGCTCAGAATTTGGACTGATTTGCTGCTGTGCTTCAAGGGTAAAGCTTTATCTTCTTTTAAGTTTTGTTTTAATCCATTACTTGGCCACCTTTGCATGTTGTTTTTGACCTAGTTTCCAACTGCAAAAACCTCTATTTTTAAGGTTCTAAAATGGTGGTTTGAGCCTTGTTTGCTTAAGGGGTGGTTTCCTCCCTTTGCTCTTTGGCTTGCAAAGCCTTTTGAGCCTTCTTTTTAAAGCTTTTGAGTCCATCTTTTTTGGTCTTGAAGCCACTGAATTCTAGAGGAATTTCAGTAGTAGAAAGTTTGTTTTGAGGTCCAAAATAGGAGGGGGTGGCCTCCCCTCCTTGTCTCTCTATGCCATGCCTTGTTAGCACTACAAAGTAGCATATTTTTGTGGCTTGTGTTAGCTTATTTCAAGCATGTTTTTGTGACTTTTTGGATCTGCTCTAACTCTATTTTTGGTTGGTTGGAGCACTTGTTGCTTGCATCTTGCACTTGTATTGTATTTTTGCTTACTAGCCTAGCATGCCTAATGAGTTAGCCCATCATTCTAGCATGTATTAGCTCCACTCCAGCACATTTTGCTAATGTTTTAACATGTTTAAACTCTGTTATGAGTGGTCTTGAGCATATGAGGCTTGCTTTGTATAGCTATAATGTAAATAGCCTTGACTAGCTTTGAGCTTCAAGGTCTTTAACATGTTTTGCTTGAGTTATTTGCATGCCATAGCATCATTTCATACATGATTTCAGTGTATGTAACCTTGTCACATCCTCGCATACTTCACTTCTTCATTGCTTTTGAGAGTTGTGCCTTATGCCTTGTTTATGAGCCAACATGTGAGCATGTTTTTCTTGCCTTTTGTGCCTTAGTTTCAGCATGATTAGGTCATTATTTTGGCATGGTATAGGTCTATTTTGGGTTGGTTTGATCATTTGAGCATTGCATTGCATGCTTCTAGTGTTGTGTCCTTCACTAGTTTCATTGTTTTTGGTTCTTAACATGTTGTGTATGCGTTACTTGCATGTTGTGATGTTATTTCTCATGCCATTTCAGCACTGAAAGTCTGCAATCTCCCTTTGTTCTTCACTTTTGAAAGTGGTCTTGAGCCCCTTGTTGGCTTGAGCATGAACTTGAGGCATTCATGCCTAATGGCTTTAATCCACTCTTGAGGGTTTCTACTAGTCGACAACATGAGACCTCTTTCATACTTAAGGCACTTGTGGCTTAGGCCATCTTTCCAATTAGAGGACTTTCACATTGGACTTAATCGGTTAAAGGATTAATCGGTAATGTAAAATGTGTCAACAAGAATTGGACCAAGTAAAACATGACTAAGATAAGCATGTTGTTTGCATTGCATGTATTTGGATTGGACGTTAATCCAAACACAAGAAATGTGAGACGTTTCATACTCAAAGTGATGAAACGTGTCGCGTTTCTTGGTCGCCAACACCCTTGATCATGCATGATAGGGTGGAGGCACTTTGAGTCTTATGTGTGCATTTACTAAGCTTGTACAAGCTTGGTTTTTGGGCCATCATGCATTGAGATGCTTGGTTGGTGGCTTGAGAGCCAAGTACCACACTCCTTTGAGCTTGAGACATGATAAGGAAGGTAGTAGTACACACATTTCTTGCCAAATACATTGTCTTGGCTCTGTTGCTCTCTGTTGCAGCAAAGACATAATTCTAGAAAGAGAAGTGGCCGGCCGGCCACTTGCACTAGCCCACCGACCACTTATCGCCGGCCGCCGATTGAGGTAGCCTTTCGACAAGTTGAGGTGGCCGGTCGGCCATTTGCAGGGAAAATTGTCCAAAGTGTTCCTGTGTTGGGGAAAATGCAATCTGGAAGTTCGTATGATGTTCTGAGATCACCGCGAGTGCAAACAGAGGCTACTCATGGCAAGGCAATGCATTTTCGGGCGAAGCACACCGAGCATGCATGCCTCCCTCCCTGCAAGGCCGCTTTACTTGCTTTAACTAGCTAGTTGTTAACTAATTATTTGATTGGAGTATTGTACTTAATAACTTAGAATAGCTAGTTGTTTGAATTCAATTCGGTCTGTAATAATTAATTAGCTTAGAATAGTTAATTAGTTTTTGTTTTGTAATAATTAGCTTAGCTTAGTGTAGCTTAGCTTAATTATTCGAACCCTCCGTTGCGAGGGCACAATGTTGTAATAAGTGTGCGTGTGTGTGTGCATGTCTTTCAACCCTACGTCTTTCTCCCTTTTACTTAACCACTTTCGATGGTTAGTTTAGGGCACGTTTTGATTAGCATACCTTATGCTTACATGTTTGCATCATTCATTTGTCTTGCGTGCACCGGGTTCGACGCATCATTCAAACTGCACTGCAATTTTAATACACTTTCTTGAATACGTGTTTCAAAGTATGTTATCAAGTGTTGTATTCATATGCCATCTTAGATAGCCGAGCCTATTCAGTTGCATTTTTGCATGTGTTGCATTAGGCATCTTGTATAGTTAGGATCATGCATGATTTCTAACTAGTTTTCTATTTTGGCTTGGAGTACCTTTGTAAGTGTTTACGCTTTAGCATCTTTGCATGAGTGTGAGTGTTACCATGTTAGCATGCTTTCCATGAGGCTATTTGCTTAATTGATAAACTGCATGAATACCTGTGGATGAAGGCTTTATTGCCTGAATTGGAACAACTCGATGATTGTGAGTTTTAAGCCCACTTTGCGAAGTGACAAAATCATGTTTTAAAGTCCACTTGAGGGTGGCAAATCCGTGCTTTAGCCTACTTGCAAGTAGCACTTTCAAACCATTTTCAAAAACAAACATGAGTTGTTTTGTTCCAATTCTCATGATTGAGTCTATACTTGTATGCTGTACGCATCACATAGTAAGTTAGATTAATAACCGGAATAAGAACACGTGTTTATAAAACAACATATCATGCTTAGTAGAGGCCGATCCTTTGATCGGGCGAGCGGGGGTGCTCATTTCAAGACCTTCCCCTCTCGTAACCAAGTTCCCGAGCCGAGGCAACTTTGGTGATGACTGACACGTGGCCTTTGGCACGAGTCAGGGTTTCCTAAATTTCCCAAAACAAAATATTTAGGTAGCGACTCTGTAATCTGGCAAAGAAGTCCATGTTTGGCGCTTTTTGTTTCAAAATCAATTTTCCAAAACCGATTGTCAGATTTGGACTCGTTGGTGTTTATCAGTCTCACATTGCACTTTGTGAGATTAGATTCAGAATAGTGACAGGAGTCCAAACTGTAGTAAGACCTATTCACACCTTCTCCCAATTTGGGGGGGGGGGGGGGCGCACGGAGAAAGTCGAGTGCTACAATATCATTTTTTAAAATAAATTCAGTAAATCAATAATCGTAACATATTTAATTTATTAAGTTTATTTCTAACCAAAAAAAAAAAAATGAATGACAAATGTGCTTTTGAAAATAGACCCTTTTTTTTTTTTTCTTTTCATAACAAATGTGATAAAATAAACAACCCATAATTATCAAATGGATCTATTTTTTCTTTTCCTTGAATGATATATACGAAAGATTTTACAAAATAAAGGATTAAATTATCGAAAAGGACAGAAATACCCTCCAGTATAGATGTGGACTGGAGAAAAACCCCACCTTTATTTTAAATTAAAATATTCTCAAAGTAACTTATTATTTAAAAAATATTATTATTATGTCATTCTAATAAAATATTTAGTATATAATTTATGTTTACAAATCATTTTCAGAAAAAAGAATGGTACTTACTAGAGAACTAAATATAATTGAAGACATTTCAAGAAAATCAAACCTATATGCAAATTTTATTCCATAACGTAACTCATAATAAAGACTTAATTATCATCATTTTAGCTGTCTACATACTATATCTACCTATATGTGTACTATATAACCTTCTTTGATCTACAAAGGATTTCAAGTTTCAGTTTTGGATTATATATATATACATCTATCAAGCTTTGAGAGAGAGATAGAGAATATGGAGGGAGTGAGAATGATGAGGGAGGTTGTGATGGTTGTAATGGCAGGGTCGATTATGAGCACAATTGTAATGGGACCGAGGCAACCCAAACCTTCTTTCCCTATTTGTTTTGATGCATGCTATATTTCTTGCACCTCTTCCAATACTTCTTCGTTGATTTGTGCTGCCAAATGCTTCAAAGATTGCATCTTTCCACCAAACAATCCAGCTCCTCCTCCTCAAAATACACGACTTGTGTACTTTGGGTTGTGCTTCCTCTTTATGCACCCATTTTAGTACTAAAGAAAACCCTAATAAGTTTTTATCTCTCCTCTCTTTTAATAATAATAATAATAAATCAATACAGTAGTTATAACACACCTCATTATCGACATGTGGAATATCACTAAACTATTCAGTAATAATCTATTATATAGGATAGTAAATTCTATTATTTGTACATAACTACAAATCTAACAGATTCTAATTAACTATCACATTTATGTCGATGACGATTGTATATTATTGGCGATTGATTTTTTAATACAATATTGTTAGGCATTACGAAAACAATATCATGAAAATCCTTCATCAAGATTTTCTATCCTTGAATTAGTTTGTAGTGTTTTATCATATATAATGTAATCACCCTTAAATTAATTTTATGAAACTGTTCATGATGTTTATTTTATGACGGATAGTGTTACATTTTTTAATACATCCCCCATTTGTTCTTGTTGTTTTTGCTTTCTTTCATCAGATGAAGAGAAAGTAGAGAACTGCGTGGATTTTTACTCAAATAAGTGAGCCAAGAAGCACAAATCGCAACGAGTGTATTGACGAATAATAATGGCTAAATAATGATGTAATGATTACAACATTTGTTTTAGGGGAAATAAAATCAAGCCTCATACTTGGTGATATGTAAATTTCATTTCATAACGTAACTCATGAAATCATTGGGGAGTAAATAATTAGATAAAGAAGTTAATTGATTAACAATTAATTATCTTTATAAAAAAATTATGCAAATTATGTGTTAGATTTGTATCCATTAACTTAAAGAGAATGTAACGCCCTCATAAATAAAGCCATATTATATAACATTAACATGCATTGATAAAAGAAAACCAATTATCATCTCATCCATCAAAGTAATCTTATTGAAAGACATTACATGTAATAACGAAAGTAAATGCCCTACGGGCTTACATCTTTCCAAGCCAGCACTTGGACACAAAAATATGAGTACTAACTCATTTACACATTAAGCCCTAGGCTTGAGTTTACATGTAACATCAAATTAAAACAAAATAAATAACTAATCTAAACAGAGTCTTCAACTCCAAATCCATCCAAGCTAAGTCCTTGGAGGTAGCACATCACCTGAACCTGAAAATGATGTTCCCATATAGGGTGAGCCACAGCCCAGTAGAAATATACTAAACCAAATATAAGCATTGAATAAAGCGATAGCATTCAATAGATGGTTAACACAAAATACCGATTTCATCATCATACAGTTTCATTTATATCAATATCGCTCAGAACCTGGCCAAACTATAACAGTGAACTATATATCACATCAACGTTTCTTCCAATATCAACAACATAAATGGGACAAAGGCTCATATCAAAACACTTCCATACTTCCCGATTGATACACATTTTAGTGCTGTATCAACAACATGTAAAAACATTTCAAATCAATAAGCACACATATAGTGATGCTAATGGAGTCCATCCCCTATCTCCTCCCAAACAAAATCCGGTTTAGAGGTCCATCCCCTATCTTCCCCTAAACCGTGGAGTACATCCCCTATCTCCTCCCAAACAAAATGCATATGCAACACACAATCAATACACGTATTTTCTGTATTAATTCAACAGTCAAAATCAATGACTTAACCAATGTGATTAGTTTCAGTTTTCCCTAATCCACATGCAATGTCTACAACAATCACGACTATCCTCCACCGATAGCCCAAAACAGTTATTTCTAAACAGGAAATAAATGTATCAACAAATGTAAATTTAACATTTTCATAGGTGAGTAATTAAACTAACCAACTACACCATTAAATCACTAAATTCCCCAATTCCATGAATTAAACTCAATTCCACATTTTTCTCTAAATTAATTATACAAATTAATTTATTTCAACCACTAGGGTTTTTCCCAAAATTACCAAACAACTCCCAACATATCAAAATACCAAAATTTAGAACAAAACTTATAACATGGAGTAGGAAATCCCTACCTCGAAGCGAAGAACTCGAATGGAGAAGATGACGAAAAATCCAAAGTGCTCCAAACCCAAGATTGTTCAGATTAAAAGGAAGCCCTCGACTCACTCTATCTTTTTAATAAAGAGCCTAGGGTAGAAACACCTTAAAAGGAGATGAAACCTAAGAGAGAAGGTGAGTGGAGGGAGAGAAAAGTCGTACCTAGGGTTTTGAAGTCAAAAAGAGGGTGAAAAGGTGTTTTAAAAACCGCTGCTGCGTATTTATACCCGACAGGCTCGCTCGAGCGAAGGATTTGTCGCTCGAGCGACCAGATACAAGAATGACACGCTCGAGCGAAGGAAAGCTCGCTCGAGCCAAGAATGCAATGCTTCGTGTCGCAACCCGCACGCCGGCGACAGAATGCTCATTGAGCGAAGAACTTCGAAACTTCGCTCGGCGAAGAAAAGCTCGCCGAGCCAACAAACAATGCTCGTGTCTATACTAGACGCAATCTCACGCTCGAGCGAAGATACCCTGGCTCGATCCACCAGACACAAAATACTACTCTCGCTCGAGCGACAAAATCCTCGCTCGAGCGAAGGCCCGAAATTCTAAACAGCAACACTTGGTTTCCAAACCCAACCCACCTGTAACAAACCTGCCCAGTAAATCCTATAACTCAAGAATAAGGAATTTAAAAGACAGCAACCACAATAATATAACAACGGGATCTACGGAACATAGGTTCGGATACAACAACCAAAAGGAAAAGACCGGGGTCGCTATAGAGAACAAGCTGTCTCTAGTCTGAAATCTGAACTACTCGGTGATGTTCGGGTCCACCACTAATCATGTTTCCTAATTTGAACTATTTGTTGTACCCTTTATATATATCATTTTTAAAAATAAATTAAGTAGACTCGATAATCGTAACATGTTTAATTTATTAAGTTTATTTCCAACAAAAAAAAAATTTGAATGACAAATGTGCTTTTGAAAATAGACCATTTTTTTTTCCTTTTCACAACAAATGTGCTAAAATAAACAACCCATAATTATCAAATGGATCAAAAGTTAGCTAAAGTTAGCAAGTAAACAAACGTTAGCTTCATGATTAAAATGACTAAAATTGGTAACTTCAAAGATCAAACGACAAAATTAGAACTTGAGAAACTAAAATAACAATTAGTAAATATTTTAGGGACTAAAATCGTTTTTCATATTTTAAAAAATGCCATTATTATATCATTCAAATTACACAATTAATATAAAATTTATATGTTCAGAAATCATTTTTAAAAAAAAAGAATAATTGTAACAACTAGAGAACTAAAGGAAATTGAAAACGTTCCAACAAAATCAAACCTCATATATGGTGATATGCAAATTTCATTTCATAACGTAACTCATGAAATCATTGAGGGAGTAAATAATTAGGTAAAGAAGTTAATTGATTAGGAATTAATTATCTTTATAAAAAAAATTATGCAAATTATGTGTTAGATTTGTATCCATTTACTTAAAGAGAACAAATTGTCTCCAGTTTGAAATCTAAACTACTCGGTGATGTTCGGGTCCACCACTGACCATGTTTCCTAATCTGAACTATTTGTTGTACCCTTTGTATATATCATTTTTGAAAATAAATTAAGTATATCCGATAATCGTAAAATGTTTAATCTATCAAGTTTATTTCCAACAAAAAAAAAAAAAAAAATTTGAATGACAAATGTGCTTTTGAGAAATAGATCATTTTTTTTTTCTTTTCATAACAAATGCGATAAAATAGGCAATCCATAATTGTCACATGGATCTAAAGTTAGCAAAAGTTAGCAAGTAAACAAACGTTAGCTTCATGGTGAAAATGACTAAAATTGGTAACTTCAAAGATCAAATGACAAAATTAGAACTTGAGGAACTAAAATAACAATTAGTACATATTTTAGGGACTAAAATTGTTTTTTATCTTATAAAAAATGTCGTTATTATATCATCCTAATAACACATTTAATATAAAATTTACGTTTACAATTCATTTTTTTTTAAATAAAAAAATAATGGCACCAACTAGAGAACTAAATGCAATTGAAAACATTCCAACAAAATCAAACCTCATACTTGGTGATATGCAAATTACATTTCAAAATGTAACTCATGAAATCATTGAGGGAGTAAATAATTAGATAAAGAAATTGATTGATTAGCAATTAATTATCTTTATAAAAAAAATTATGCAAATTATGTGTTAAATTTGTATCCATTTACTTAAGGTGAACAAATTGTCTCGTCTAAATCAACTACTTTCGGTGATGTTCGGATCCACCACTGACCGTGTTTCCTAATCTGAATTATTTGTTGTACCCTTTGTATATATCATTTTTTAAATTAAATTAAGTAGATCCGATAATCATAACATGTTTAATTTATTAAGTTTATATCAAACAACAACCAAAAAAATTTTTTTTTTTGAACAACAAATGTGCTTTGGAAAATAGACCATATATTTTTTTTTCCTTTTCATAATAAAATACATGACTCATAATTATCAAATGGATCTAAAGTTAGCAAGTAAACAAACGTTAGCTTCATGATTAAAATAACTAAAATTAGTAACTTCAAAGATCAAATGACAAAATTAGAACTTGAGGAACTAAAATAACAATTAGTACATACTTTAGGGACTAAAACTATTTTTTATCTTTTAAAAAATGCCATTATTATATCATTCTAATAAATTTATGTGTAAACAAAGTATGACGCAGCGGAATAAAAATATTTAAGGTCATACCTTTCTGAAATATTCTGAACTCTGATGGATCTCGTGGGTAAATCAGTGCTTCCTGAATCTGGTCAATCAACCCAGCAATGGGGTGATATTACAATGGTGAATATCACCCACACAAATCACAGTGCAAATAGCTTATTGATTGTTGTTTATGGGAGAGTCAAGATATGGAGAAATCGTATATGGGAAAAAACCGAGATGATACGTTGTTTTTCTACATCACCCATATCCCATATATAAGATATATAATCTAATTATCTCCTTTAACCATATAAGTTACTAGAGATAATATCATATATCTATATCATCTATCCATATTAGGATATGATAGATATATATCGAGTAGTTATCCAAATAGGTTTGAATTCAAATTCAAAACCCATTTGGATCGAGTTCAAAATGTTAAATGGTCATGCCACATGGGCCCATTTCTAACATCTTCCACTGCACATGAGTTGGCATGACACCGCCACATCTCTATCTCAATCTCCCCAAAAGAACAATCTCATACTAGCCAATGCACTCAGCATCACGAGAACACTGCATGTGGGAGCTCTATACTAGAAACTCAAAATGAGCCAAAGATAGAGACATCAACCCAAAAGGAACAAAAATAGTGTCTCATATACCCCGCACCCATCTAATTACACGGTCCAAAAACATCTCTAATCCTCAAAAGAGCATGTTTGACCCTCTCAATTCTTGCAATATATTCACACTCAATTCGCCTCTCATACAGAGCGATGTGAGTTCTTCGCAATAAATATACAGTGGTGGTGTAATACTAGATGATCTTCCCTTTGCACTCATGCCATTTAGTTTAGGATTGATCGCTTTCCCGGTGATGTCCCTTAAGGCGAATCATACATGACCTCGGGCAACATACCAAAGTAGCGAACATCAACCCTTACCTTATGACATAGTCAAAAGTCACAAAAGGGTACATAAATGAAAGCCATATCAATAATGACACGTAAGACTCACACGGTGAGGAAAGCAGGATCCATTCTCTCACCTCATTACTTGGTCGCCAAGCACATGTAGTATGAATACATGCTACGGTGGAGTAACTCTTCCAAAAGAGTGACGTCATACTCGATACCGTCTGAGATATTAGTCTAGTCGCTTTCTAGCGCCTAACCCGAATTCTCTATTTGCTCGCCTTCTAGGCGCCAAATGAGATCTCGTGATCTGGCTAATCATAACAGCACAACATGGAAAGTGGGTACTAACATCCATGTTTGGTCCTTAACACGACCTCATCTTGGTTGTAACCAAAGGCGACATGTAGTGGATAATTTCACTCTCTTGGTTCCAAACAAAAATAAACCACTAGTCTCATTCTTGCTCGCTCCCAAGCGCCAAGGCGATTGCTCGTGTGAGTGAGCCAATCTTGCTCACGACATCATCATCTGCTAATCATTATGACACAAATCATAATAGTGTCAACATCCCATCATCTCAAAATAAGTGATCGATTTTAAAAAAAAATGACCACGACTTGCTAATTCTAGATTCCAAACATAAGCCTTATCAGCACCTCTTGCGATAAGTATATACAATGGAATCCACCATGTGCGCCTCACATGAAGTGATTCAAAATCACAATTCTAGATTCCAAACATAAGCCTTATCAGTACCTCTTGCGATAAGCATATACAATGGAATCCTCCATGTGCGCCTCACATGAAGTGATTTAAGATCACTACCTCTTGCGCAATATCCTCTCTAAAGATATTTTGGTGACCAATTTGGGTTCATTCTTGATGCGCCCAACTAGCGTAGATGCGCCCAACTAGCGCATTGAATCTTACAAGAAGCAAATTAATATACTACTAGTAAAGCATTTTATCCACAGTCTAATGAGCAAGGTCAATGTCTAAACAACTCAGTTGACCATTTACCAAAGATAACATTTATCATGCCGAATACGCCCACATAGCGTACTTTAGGCTCCCACCACAAAGAAAAAGATCAAGGAATATAGGTCATTTGTTTCTCCCAAAGACAATCCAAGGATACACTTAATAGCTAAGGCTCTGGCTTTTACCGATAGGTAAGTCAATGGGTTTGTAATTTTGCATCTAGAATCATTCTAGGATATTCCTTATGTAAGTCATCAAAGACAAAATAGGAATTCTCCCAAAACAATCCCTAAGGATCGTACATCCGAGCATATAAATTACATCACCCATGTCCATCATATCTAAAATAGAGGACTGCCCACCCTAGGTGGCGACAACCCTATAAATTCCTGGCTTATAATGACTAAGTAAGGAAAAACTTCTTTTGGACCATTGATCATGCCTCAGTGGTCTTCATCGATTATCGTTTGCTTATCATGGCTTGACGAAATCTAAGAACCACTATTTGGATAACTGCTTTTGGTCAGAAAAGATTTATTGGAACTAGCAACCTTTTTGCGCTCCTAACTTTTCACCATAAAAACAGAAGGTAAATCCCTACGGATCTACTTATCCAATTCTCCAATGAGAAGTTGGGTCACAATGTTCACAAATTAATGTTCCGAACTTATGTCAATCATAGCCTAAGTCAAAATAACCTCACTCCCTAGGAGGAAGTTAAAATAACCTCACTCCCCAAGAGGAAGTCTTCTCATGGTCTACACTTTCCTCAATGGTGCGACTTTTCAGTATCTAGCAAGCCTTATGCCTCAACAATGACTATCCAAATTACGCATAATTTTAGAATAGTTTCGCGTCATAATGGGAAGTCAATCAAATTATAGAAATGGTTAATCCTCAATGACTTTGTCTTAAACCGCGCAACATTAATCCACTTTCTAAAAACAGGGGACTAGAGCCTTTGGCATTATCCTAGGCTCTTTATCATCTTGCGGAGCAATCATGAATATTTCCTTCTCAATCACCCAGTGATGACGTGGAAAATTTTCACATTTGCTACCACGCAACTATGAATGTAGAGTATTCTTCTCTAATGGAGTAATCCATTAGTAGGCACATCGCTCCCACTGTCCCTAGGATATTGGAAATTACTTTCCATTCTCAACTAGGCTACATAAAAGCGCTATGCTTAGAATTCTCTATCTTATAGAGTTCCAAAACTCTATACACGTCACCTTTACTAAGAAAACTTTATGTGACTTAGTTACACTACCACAAAGTCGCTTACTTATATGCATATGACGGAGGATTTACATGACATACAATAATGTGCCACATAACCCTATGTGTTTACAAGACAAAGATACAATAATGCGCTATAGAACCTTAGGTCTTAACCCGCAATCTTATGAGAAGTAGAATAAAGATAAGTCGCTTAACGTTCTGATCGCCCATAGATGGCTCTCCGCTAATCCATTACTCAAATGGAGTGTAAAATCTGATATGAAGGGCATTTAGTTAGGGATATAGGCAGCAAACTAGTGCAATTCCTAATTGGGAAACATTTTGCGCCATTATCCACCTAACATTAACAATATTTAATTCCTTATCTCTACTACTCCATTGTGTTGTTGAGTATTAGGAATAATCAATTTTCTAAGCATCCATTTCTCTTCACAGAGTTCTCTAAAATACTCAAATAGATACTCGCCACCTTGGTCAAAACTAAAAAACACAAAAGCTGTTATCTAATTGATCTCAACTTCATATGTGCAATGTCAAAAAATCATCTCAAAACTTTTTGACTTATGGGAGATCAAATAGTCTTGACTCAGATGCGTATCGTAATCTATAAATGTGTCGAGATTGAGGCTTAGCTATCATACCCTTACACATATCTAGTCACAAATATCATAGTGGACTAAATGCGCCAATACAAATGACCTTCTACGGCTTTCCTACTTACTTGTGCGCAACCATTGCGAACAAAGTTACACATTCACATGAGAACAGGATGTCATAAGCGAGTGGGCCCGAGAAGGCCTACTCAAACCATCGCGTCATTATCTCATTAATGTGATTAAGTATAATAAGCCACCGGTTCATGACCAATGTCATAAACTAATTCCAATCATCTTTATGTGTGAGTTCTCGAAAACAAGTTTTAAAGGTTTAGGCCCAACTAGGTAATGACTCACAACTAACTCATATTTACTAGATCATAAAAGGATGTCATGGAGATTTCAAGTGCGCCTAAATCGCAAATTTAACTAGTAAGTGCTAATCCCCTGCACCTTCAAGTCAATTTTATTCTCCATACACTTTAATGCATCTAGTTGAAAAATGATGATACTCCTCTTGCCATATCTATTTCTCGCTTCATAGTTACTTGCAATTAATTCTACTATCCACAAGAAGGAGAGAATAAGCTATCAATCTTTGTGACTCTTGAAGTAACTTTAGCGAATTAGGCTAAAGAGTCTAATTCAACACAATGCTCTCGAGCGATGCGTCAAATTCTTAGAGTCATAACAACCTTTTCGGCCTTGACCTTTTCATTACTATGCTGCAACGTTTGCGCTTAGTGGTAAATGTTATTCAAAAAACGTTAGCCTAGCTAAGGAATCATACAAAGAAGCCCCTCCTCATGTCTCACACCTAAGTGTGGAAACAGTAAGTGTCCTGACTTAGACAAGTTGGCAATGCTCATAGATTTTGCAGCCACTAAGCGCTAATCTTTTCACTTAGTGTTAATAGATTTTGCAGCTTCTAAGCGCTAATCTTTTAACTTCATGTGATATTTCAATGCACACTATAATAGTGCATGAAATTTTGCTCCATCCACTCCCAATAATTGGGTAGAGAGCAAAACACTGCTCATTTTGGCTACTCGTCTTACACTTAATGACTAATTTATTTAAGCTCGCATTTCTTGAATGACGTGACTCTTGAATGTTACTTCATCCAATGATGTAACATTATTTACAAGTCAAATTATAAAGTCAATCCGCGCAGCTCAATAGTCAAGATCATATACAGATCTATTGAGGGCTTACTAATTTCATAACTCCAAAACTCGCCAACCAAAACTACGTAGCATGCCGCTAACCATAGCGCACACATTAGTTTTATTGTGCCAAACAAGGCAACAAAACCATGGCGACTTTGAGTCATGTTTCCTTACTTTGGCCAATTAAGGTTTGACCTAAAGTCTCCAAGACTTTTGCTCATCTAAAGAATGGGATTAGTTTGTTCACATTTGAACATCTCTACTAAGTCTAGGTCAACCAAATTAACTTCCATAAGCTGAATTAATTTAGAGAGAAATTCGCATTAGGATTAATTTGATTAGCATAATATAATTTTGCCGCAAAAATCTAAATTAAATAGTGACAATATTACACAAGTCGCAAGATCGAAAATCCGCTAAGCTCGTAATCATCTCTTGCGCCACGGTGACAATTATCCAAAATTTAATTTAATTTATGCGCAAAATATTGGTTTTCGGGAGTTAATCTACAAAGATTTCTCTCAACCGAATAACCTCCCACTGATTATGGCATGTTTAAAAGCATGATAAAAAATTCTAATTCCATACAACAGCATCATAATGTAGATTCACAATCAATACATGCTATGTTATATTTAATAACGGAATTAAATTAAAAAACAATTAATCATGCTATTCTTATTACAACAATTTAGAAATTCTAGGCAAAAAACAACAACATGCTGTATTTAATATTCAAATTATGCCATAATAGAAAGTATATCACTTATGGAATTTTCTGGTATTTTTCTGGAATTTCAAATAACTAATAAACACATATAAAATTAGAAATAAAAAATTCAGAAATTGATAAACTGAAACAATATTCAGATTATGCCATAATTAAAATGTATATCATTACAAATTTTTACGGAATATTTACAAATTTTTACGGAATTTTAAATAACTAATAAACACACATAAAATTAGAAATAAAAAATCCAAACCGATAAATCAAACAATTATACCAGTAAATAGTAAAATATTTCAGAAGTCCACAATAAAAATTTCAACCCCAGAAAATTATTTATGCAATACCAGAATCATTGTAAAGCATAAAAAATGAATTATTAACACATTAAAAATATTTTTTATTTTTGTAAAATTTTCAAAATTTTACAGAAGATACAAAATTTAATTCTGAGTCTGATGGTACCAACCATGCTTAAAACAAAGCTATAACGAATAAATTATGGCTATTTAACGCGATTTATTAAAAAACAGACAAACAAAGGTTTTAGGCAAGCCGCCTAAGCCGCCGGGAAAACGGCGCTTCATGGCCACAACTCATCACCTTGACTCGGCGCCTAAGACGGTCAAAGACAAGGCGCCTTGGCGCTGGCGCGGATAAGGATGGCCACAGACGGGCGCGTGACGGCGCGTGCGGAAAGCGGCTTGCCGAGCTGCGTCTGGGGAGCGCGTGGGAGCGTGTGGCGCACGTGGGAGCGGGCTTACTGCGTTGGGTGGCGCGTGCGCACCACGCGCCGCCTTCCAGGGTGTTTTCTGGTCCGATTTTTGTACTTCTGGACTCCTTTTTTCACAATAAAAACATTTATGGCATTAAAAATGACATTTAAAGAACATAAAAAAAATATTTATGCTCTTAATCTAATAAAATAGATTTTCTTTTTATTTTCTTTACTAACATTCATGTATATAATGTATACATATACATATAAAAAATATACACGTGATTAATGGAAACACGAAAATATCCATTAGAGGCTCTGACACCAATGTAAACAAAGTATGACGCAGCCGAATAAAAATATTTAAGGTCATACCTTTCTGAAATATTCTGAACTCTGATGGATCTCGTGGGTAAATCAGTGCTTCCTGAATCAGGTCAATCAACCCAGCAGTGGGGTGATATTACAATGGTGAATATTACCCACACAAATCACAGTGCAAATAGCTTATTGATTGTTGTTTATGGGAGAGAGTCAGTATATGGGAGAAACTGTATATGGGAAAAAAACCAGAGATGATACGTTGTTTTTCTCTACATCACCCATATCCCATATATAAGATATATAATCTAATTATCTCCTTTAACCATATAAGTTACTAGAGATAATATCATATATCTATATCATCTATCCATATTAGGATATGATAGATATATATCCAGAGTAGTTATCCAAATAGGTTTGAATTCAAATTGAAAACCCATTTGGATCAGGTTCAAAATGTTAAATGGTCATGCCACATGGGCGCCCATTTCTAACATTATGTTTACAAATCATTTTTTATAATAAAAAAAAAAGGAAAAAGAAAAAGAATGGTACCAGTTAGAGAACTAAATGCAATTGAAAACCTTCCAACAAAATCAAATCTCATACTTGGTGATATGCAAATTTCATTTCATAATGTAACTCATGAAATCATTGACGGAGTAAATAATTAGATAAAGAAATTAATTGATTAGCAATTAATTATCTTTATAAAAAAAATTATGCAAATTATGTTATAGATTTGTATCCATTTATTTAGAGAGAACAAATTGTCTCGATCAAATCTGAACTACTCAAGGTGATGTTCTAGTCCACCACCCACCATGTTTCCTAATTTATTCTTTTTGCTGTACCCTTTGTGTATTTCATTTTTTAAAATAAATTAAGTAGATCCAATAATCGTAACATGTTTAATTTATTAAGTTTATTTTCAACCCAAAAAAAAATTTGAATCACAATTGTGCTTTTGAAAATAGACCATTTTTTTTTCCTTTTCATAACAAATGTGATGAAATAAACAACCCATAATTATCAAATGGATCAAAACTTAGCTAAAGTTAGCATGTAAACAAATGTTAGCTTCATGTTTAAAATGGCTAAAACTGGTAACTTCAAAGATCAAATGACAAAATTGGAACTTGAGGAACTAAAATAACAATTATAACATATTTGAGAGACTAAAATTGTTTTTAATCTTTTAAAAAATGGCATTATTATATCATTCTAATAACACATTTAATATAAAATTTATGTTTACAAATCATTTTTTTTTTTAAAAAAAAAGAATAATTGTAACAACTAGAGAACTAAATGCAATTGAAAACATTCCAACAAAATCAAACCTCATATATGGTGATATGCAAATTTCATTTCATAACGTAAATCATGAAATCATTAAGGGAGTAAATAATTAGATAAATGTAGACGTCCCCGAACGCCCCGGGAGGGTGAGTCCCGTTCTGTTCATTTTGGGCTCACTACAGTTCGGACTCAAATTGTCACGGTTCTCAATCTGAACCAAAGAGTCCAAATCTGGCAAGTCGTTTTGAGAAAACAGATTTTTTGGAAGAAGTGCCAAACATGGACTGCTTTGCCAGATACAGAGTCACCATCTAAATATTTTATTTTTGGCGAAAATTTAGGAAACCTTGACTCGTGCCTAAAGCCACATGTCTATCACCAAAGTTGCCTCACCGAACTTGGGTACGATTAGGAAGGTCACCGTGAGCACCCGCTCGCCGATCAAAGATCGGCCTCTACTAACCATGATATCTAGTTTTGAAAACATTACGCATTCTTATTCCGGTTATTAGCCTAGATTTACTATGTGATGCGCACAACATACAAGTATAGACTGGATCGCCTGAATTGGAACAAAACATTTCATGTTTGTTTTTTAAAGATGGTTTGCTACTCGTAAGTAGGCTTAAAATGCAGATTTTGCCACCCTCACCCTCGGGTGGGCTTAGAAAAGATGGTTTTGCCACTATCTAATGGGCTTAAAATTCACAGTAGATGAATTGTTCCAATCCAAATAACCCAACCTTCACCCACAGGCATTCAGGCAGTTATATCACATAAGCATATAGCCTCATGGTAACATGCTATCATGGCAGTCACTCACATGGTTACAGAGCTCGGTAAGTGTCCCTGCGGTTACCAAATGTCACTTACCGAGGCTATATGCTTGCATGAATAGAACCGTGACTGCGGTTACCAAATTATCTCACTGGTTACAGAATAGAACCATTGAAGTACAAAAGCTAAACTCCCAACTTTCTCTGCTCCAGAGCATGTACAAAGATGCGCGAGCAGAGATTTGCGCCCTAAAGGTAGAGAACAAAGAGTTAAAGCGAAAGACCACCGTCATGACCCGACTCGGAGCACCTTCGTACTTCACCTTTGACAACCAGCAGGGAGTCATATCCCTCGGCGGTCCTGCACATATTGAGGCAGAGCCTTCAAAGGTCAACCAGCAGGGAGTCAAATCTCCTAGCGGTCCTGCACGTACTGAGGCAGAGCCTTCAAAAGTCTCCCGAAGCGACAAAAAAAGGAAGGGCTTGGCGGAAGAGACGAGTAAGTGAAATCGGCATGTGGCTGTTATCCAAAACAAGATCCCTTTTTTTTTTTTTTTTGCTGTTGTTGTTGCTGCTGTTGCCTCTGTAATCGGGGATGTCATCCCCTAACTTCAATAAAATCAGCTTTGCTCCCCTTTTTTTTAAAATTTTTTTTTTATTTTTTTTTACACAACTAAGGCATAACTAGCATAATACTTTGAGCTCGAAAGCAATTTCGTTCGACTAAATTTGAGAATGATTAAATCTTGAACTCTAAATTGAACATTGATTCCATATAGACCAGAATCAAAATCGTGGCTTAACGAAAGAAAAATAAAACAAAACAATCCAAACATACCAATGGCAAAACGAAGGATCAATATAAGAGATCCACCACTCTTACTCCACAAATACTAAACAATCTCCATTTCCATTTCATGAATCACACCATCACGACATACACCAATGTTAACCCAAAACACTCTCATATACATTCCATCTTCACAATTTCAACTCATACCTAAAAGGAACTATAAAAGTTAACATCGGAGTCCATCCCCTATCTCCTCCAAATAAATAAGCATAAGAGATATATCAATCTTTCAATAGATACACATTTTGGTGATGTATCATCGGAGTCCATCCCCTATCTCCTCCCAAACAATATACATACATAATGTATAAAAAAAAAATCAAATCATTCACAATGATCATTCAATACATGTATTTGCTGTATTATTATAACCGTCATATTCAATGACACAATCCGAATGATTAGTTTTAGTTTTCCCTAATCAACACACAAAGTCTACAACAAACGAGACTAACCTCAAGGTGACCGATGTCAACCCAAAACCCGATACCAACGAGCTGACTAATCAACTCAATAACCTCCACACTCAGTAGTCCACACATTGATGTGCCACTCAAACCACTAACCCCAGATACGGAGTTCCCTACACAAACCCCAAATTTTGGAATCGCACCGGATCTCCTCAACTTAAACCGCATCAACATTGCGTCTAAGGGAATCACCATTTCCCTCCCCATGGCTACATAGCAAGCCTGCTCATCTCCTTGACCGAAGACCGACATGGTCAACCTCAATCATAACAACCCAATCACGAAGGACAATTTTGACCAACGCTATTCTCGTTACTCTAGAACACAAACTACTCTTCCTCTAAAGAATGCTGCCTGCATTCACTCACAAACCATACCCCACAATTGATAACCGATCACCATACGAACACTA
Source organism: Camellia lanceoleosa (assembly GCA_025200525.1). Taxonomy (NCBI): domain Eukaryota; kingdom Viridiplantae; phylum Streptophyta; class Magnoliopsida; order Ericales; family Theaceae; genus Camellia; species Camellia lanceoleosa. Next base: position 13,137,746 of record CM045770.1, read on the forward strand.
CCCTTATACAACCGATGGGCTCACAACGGACTCACTAACTAGCAAAGCCCAAAACACGAACCAACATACAGGTACCATTCCCGCTAAATACTCAAATTTCCACCATACTAATTACCCTAGAACACTTACTTTAGAATTATAATATCCTCACAAAGAAATCTTAAAATTTCCTCTAAGAGCATTGGTTGCTAACACAATTCCACAACATCCATCATATCATGTCCTTCAACACTCATTTATTGCACTTGAGCACATCAACAACTAACTTTGAGGCAATGGACTCCACCAATCTCACAAGTAGTCCATCAAGCAAGTGAAACAATCCAACTATAACTAACTTCGTCTATCCCAAGAAAATTTAGAACTAGTCTTACGAGTTCTAATGTCAACAATCCAAAGCATATTATCTTATATAAGAGACAAAATTTAGCTCAGAAGTAGGTACTTCACACTAGTCCTATCACGTTGCATATGGTTTAAACATAAGCCTACACATGTATCTACATCACATAAGGCAAACCGTATCACATAATCACATACATATTTTCTTTCTAGATAATGATTGTCCCATGACATTGCTAGAGTTCCAATCAGAAATAGCGGTGATCAAGTGCACTTCTGACTGGACTTCCAGGAACTCACAGACCCAATCAACATCTCAGAAATCAAATCCCATACTCATATAAGCACATAAGCATGTTATCATATAAGCATACATTACATGCTAACGTCTCAATCAAGTGAGACAAACCCATTGTGGTACTAACCACTTCCCACGTACCCAAAGTATTCAAACCCGGTACACTATGATACCAAGTTGGAACGCCCCCAAATTATTACAATAAAGATAACTCATATGCGGAATAAATATGAGAAACAACATACTTTCATATATCAGCGTTCACTGTTTAACAAGCAATTAAATGCCATATAGGCTATCATCTTTCCAAGACATTGCTTGGTTACACAAATTGAGTCTCACTCATTACATCTTAAGCCCTTGGCTTTACAAATAACAAACATGAACACATAAAGCGTAAATAGGAAACTCTTGCTTCCCGAGAGTCCATCCATGTTATTGCCTTGGAGGTAACACCTCACTTGCACCTGAAAATGATATTCCTGTATAGGGTGAGCTAACAGCCCAATAGAGATATGCTAAACATAATATGAGCAATAACTAAAACATGAGCATTCAATAAATGTTTGACTCACATATATCCTTTCATAATCCATTTCAATTACATGACAAATGTATCCATGTTTCATTCCATTTTCATTACTTATTCAATTCCTCAATTCATAACCATGGCTCAGAACCTGGCCAAGCAACTTATGTGAGACAGTAACTCATATTAGACATTTTCCCATTTCACATTGGATAAGCATATTAGCTATATCAACACATCAACAGATAAGCACAAGAGCTATATCACACTTCCAAAGATAAGCATATGAGCTGTATCAACATATCAATAGATAAGCATATGAGTTGTATCTACGGAGTCCATCCCCTATCTTCTCCCAAACAACATCCGGTTTAGAGGTCCATCCCCTATCTTCCCCTAAATCGTGGAGTACATCCCCTATCTTCTCCAACACAACACGTTGTATATAAACACATATCATATACAAGATCAATCAATACATAAATTCAATGTAATATTCCAACCGTCATATTCGATGACATATTCAATTATCAATAAATGTTTGACTCACATATATCCTTTCATAATCCATTTCAATTACATGACAAATGTATCCATGTTTCATTCCATGTTTCATTACTTATTCAATTCCTCAATTCATAACCATGGCTCAGAACCTGGCCAAGCAACTTATGTGAGACAGTAACTCATATTAGACATTTTCCCATTTCACATTGGATAAGCATATTAGCTATATCAACACATCAACAGATAAGCACAAGAGCTATATCACACTTCCAAAGATAAGCATATGAGCTGTATCAACATATCAATAGATAAGCATATGAGTTGTATCTACGGAGTCCATCCCCTATCTTCTCCCAAACAACATCCGGTTTAGAGGTCCATCCCCTATCTTCCCCTAAATCGTGGAGTACATCCCCTATCTTCTCCAACACAACACGTTGTATATAAACACATATCATATACAAGATCAATCAATACATAAATTCAATGTAATATTCCAACCGTCATATTCGATGACATATTCAATTAATTAGTTTTAGTTTGCCTAATCATCATGCATTGTCTACAACAATCAAGACTATCCTCCACCGATAGTCCAAAGCAGTTATTTCTAAACAGAAAATAAATGCTACAACAGATATAAAATCTCAATATTTTTAAAGTGAGCGATTAATAAATTCAACTCCACCATTCTAACCCATAATGAGCTAATTCCATTATTTCCAACTCAATTTCACATTTCCATAACAATTGTCATTAATTACACTAATGACCCAAATATATCCAAACATGGCATTTTTTTTCCCTTTTCCTCAATATTGACCCGAAGGTCCAAATATTATCAACAAAATCAATACTATCATTTTAAGACCCAAATATATATATATTTATGAGCCAAAATAACAAAACCCCTCTTTTAAAAATAACACATTTCAAGTCTTAACTTTCCCAAATCAACCCATTTATACAAATAACTCAATGTCTATGTTAAAGCATATAAGAATGAGTAGGAATCCCTACCTCAAGTTTGACGAGGAAACATGCAAAACTCCAAAGCACTTCAATTTACGACCCCAACAGAAATTGTAGTAGCCATGCACGTGGGGTCCACTTCAATTACCAAATCTGACGGCCCATAACACAATCTCACAACAGAGATATATGGGCCAAATATCACCTGAATTGTTTGTAATGTCATATCAATTATCTTAACAGAGTCATCAATCATATACTTCTTCAGAAGCCGCATAAGTGAAATCAGAAGTTCTTCAGATATGCCAATGTCCATGCGAAAACTAATTTCTGTAGTATTGTCAGGATTAAGTGGTCGGCAAACATGTGTCTGTCCGGAATTTCCAGGGAGATGAAAAACAACGCTATGAAGATCCCCAATACCAACCCTAGATATAAAATCAGAGACCAATGCCATAAAACTATTCCCATCATCCAAACCACACATGGGGACTAGTGTCCATACTGCCTGGACAATTTGATTGACACAACACCAATAGTTATCTCCATAAGTATCTTCTGTGTTGTTTTTCCTTTGCAACATATCCCCCATAACTAATTTCTTGTGTAATGCTTTGAGACGCATGTAGTAATCTTGGTGGGAGGTAGCAAGATCTCTTCACAAATCTTAACATAAACATCTAGGAAGTGTTCCTTCGGTGAATAGCCTTGATATAATCGATGGTGAAACTTCCGTATTCCATCAAATACATCTCATTCAGGGAGCGGTTCCAATTCTTTGATGTAATCACGTAGCAATGGGTCGAATCCACATGGTGATCAAACAATGAAACAACTTGAGATGATTGGGTGCGGAAAGATCATGCTAGATTAGGAGGAATGCAAAGATGCAGGCAACTTGGACACCATGTTAGAGAGAGAGAGAAAGCAAGTGTATGTATGTATAGTATAATGAAAAAAACAATCAGACCCATCTCTCTCTCTCTCTAGCTAATATTCTTTACACCCAAGACAATTCCATCCTTGCATTTGATGCCGACAACCCCCATCATATCGATAGCTTTGGCAACAGATCGATCTGGAAAACACGGCCATCGGAGAGAAAGTGATGACCGAGAAATCATAACTGTTCCTATGATACTCATTCTTCCTTCCTTTTTTTTTTTTTTTGGTCTTAAGATCAATCTGTTGCATCGTTCAACAATCTCACATTCCTCCACAACAAGATGAATGTGCAACACGCCTTGTAACCAAGAAGAGCAACACCTCCATCAAGGCAAGAAATGAGAGTGTACATGAGGAACTCTCGATTTCTTCTCTGCTCGGTGGAGGAAGGCGTGGCGCGAAGAATCAGACGGCGGCGGAGGTGGCAGAGCTTAGTTGTTGAGGATGGAGGAGATGTAATAATTGTTTCCAAACACAACACAATTAATCATTATATATTTATTTATGTTCCTCCCTTCAACAAACTGGTATGAACAAGTATGAATAGCCAAGTTCAGCCATTTGTAGCAGAGGCTGGAGAGAGAGAGATTCAGCCACTTGAGTTATGTTTTGTTTATGTTTAACTTTAACAGTAATGCAAGTCATTGAGTGGCCAGAGAGAGATATATATATCTTAAATTAAACTTTTCCCACTCACTCTTGTTCCAACTTTTCCTCTTTAAAGAAAATATTCCTTACACTTTGTAAACCCCACTCCAGCACCCCTTTTTTTTATGGAGGATGATCCGGTTTTGGAATTAGGAGGAGGGAGAGGACCCGATGCATTGGTCTAATTATCTGACCCTCTCTCCATGTGCCTTCTGCATGAGTACTCTTCTAATATATATATATATATTTTCTCCTATGTTTGAACCACACACATTATCATAATCTATATTCCATTGGCCCATTCCAGCACCTCTTCTTTTCTTTGAGTAGACCACACATCCCTTTTCTCCACAATTCTCATCATTTTTCCACCGAAAGTGAGCAACCCCAGCTGTAATGTAACCACATATATATTATATATATAAATAAAATTAATAATAACCTTCCCACTCAAATAATTTCCCACCACCAACTTTTTATTTTCATTTTTATTTGGGTCTTTACACCGGCCACCCCAAAAAGGTGGCCTCCCAGATGAGTGCAACACAGCTGTATGGTCAAAACTCAGAAAATGTGAACCAGGAGAGAGAAAAACTAGCTTTTTAGAGGGGTTCAAAAGGGTCAAGGACAATTGCTGGCCGGCCTACCCATATTGGTGGCCTCCCAGATGTGTACAACACAATGATGTGGTGGAAAGTCAGAAAAAGTGGCCCGGGAGTGGGAAAAACTAGCTTTCTAATGAAGAAAACGGGCGATGAAGAGCGATGAAGAAATAAAACTATTTTTCAGAACAATTGCTGGCCTCCCACCTTCCTACAACCTTTCTAACAAGAAAATAAGGTCTCCGCCAAAAATGAACCCAAACCGAAGCAAAACGAAGGTTCGGGGGCCAAAACGCGCAGTTCGGGGCCTCAAAAATTGACTATTAAGCACCGAAGGTGGCGTTTGACCACGAAGTTGGTCTCTCGAGCCACAGTGTCCCTCAAAATGGAGGTAACAAGGTGTATGCCAAAAACTGGAGCAAACAGAGGTGGTTAAGCGGTCCCGAACCGAGGCACACGGCCGACGGCTCCGAAAACTAGGAACTGGGCTCCAAACGGAAAAAATGGCCTACGACCCCGAAATGTAGCCTACGGCCACTGAGAGATGATCTACAAGACCTCTCCCTCTCTTCGGGAAGAGAACAACAAGAAAACAGGGCTTGGTTCGCAAATCGAGGCAAGGCACAAAAGAGTCTGGAAGTCCGGAGGCAAGGCTCGCGGCTGAGACTCCGCAACTTCAGAACTAGCATAATAAGCAAAATCACCAAGCGCTCAATCAGTGACGTCTGAGTCTTATGGTTGGTCAAAAAAGGGGTGTCTACAATAATGAAGTTAATTGATTAGCAATTAATTATCTTTATAAAAAAAATTATGCAAATTATGTGTTAGATTTGTATCCATTTACTTGAAGAGAACAAATTGTCTCCAGTCTGAAATCTGAACTACTCGGTAATGTTTGGGTCGATCACTGACCATGTTTCCTAATCTGAACTATTTGTTGTACCCTTTGTATATATCATTTTTTAAAATAAATTAAGTAGATCCGATAATCGTAAAATGTTTAATTTATTAAGTTTATTTCCAACAACAACAACAACAACAACAACAACAAAAATTTGACAGACAAATGTGCTTTTGAAAATAGACCATTTTTTTTTTCTTTTCATAACGAATGCGATAAAATAAACAACCCATAATTGTAAAATGGATCTAGAGTTAGCTAAAGTTAGCGAGTAAACAAACGTTAGCTTCATGGTGAAAATGACTAAAATTGGTAACTTCAAAGATCAAATGACAAAATTAGAACCTGAGGAACTAAAATAACAATTAGCACATATTTTAGGGACTAAAATGGTCTTTTTATCTTTTAAAAAATATCATTATTATGTCATCCTAATAACACATTTAATATAAAATTTACGTTTACAATTCATTTTTTTTAAATAAAAAAATAATGGCACCAACTAGAGAACAACATGCAATTGAAAACATTCCAACAAAATCAAACCTCATACTTGGTGACATGCAAATTACATTTCAAAATGTAACTCATGAAATCATTGAGGGAGTAAATAATTAGATAAAGAAATTGATTGATTAGGAATTAATTATCTTTATAAAAAAAATTATGCAAATTATGTGGTAAATTTGTATCCATTTACTTAAGGTGAACAAATTGTCTCTAGTCTGAAATCTAAACTACTCGGTGATGTTCGGATCCACCACTGACCATGTTTCGTAATCTGACTTATTTGTTGCACCCTTTGTATATATCATTTTTTAAATTAAATTAAGTAGATCCGATAATTGTAACATGTTTAATTTATTAAGTTTATATCAAACAACAACCAAATTTTTTTTTTTTTTTTAACGACAAATGTGCTTTGGAAAACAGACCATTTTTTTTCCTTTTCATAATAAAATACACAACTCATAATTATCAAATGGATCTAAAGTTAACAAGTAAACAAACGTTAGCTTCATGTTTAAAATGATTAAAACTGGTAACTTCAAAGATCAAATGACAAAATTGGAACTTGAGGAACTAAAATAACAATTATAACATATTTCAGAGACTAAAATTGTTTTTAATCTTTTAAAAAATGGCATTATTATATCATTCTAATAACACATTTAATATAAAATTTATGTTTACAAATCATTTTTTTTTTTTTAAAAGAATAATGGTAACAACTAGAGAACTAAATGCAATTGAAAACATTCCAACAAAATCAAACCTCATATATGGTGATATGCAAATTTCATTTCATAACGTAAATCATGAAATCATTGAGGGAGTAAATAATTAGATAAAGAAGTTAATTGATTAGCAATCAATTATCTTTATAAAAAAAAATTATGCAAATTATGTGTTAGATTTGTATCCATTTACTTGAAGAGAACAAATTGTCTCCAGTCTGAAATCTAAACTACTCGGTGATGTTTGGGTCGACCACTGACCATGTTTCCTAATCTGAACTATTTGTTTTACCCTTTGTATATATCATTTTTTAAAATAAATTAAGTAGATCCGATAATCGCAAAATGTTTAATTTATTAAGTTTATTTCCAACAACAACAACAAGAAAAAAAAAAAAAATTTTGAATGACAAATGTGCTTTTGAAAACAGACCATTTTCTTTTCTTTTCATAACAAATGCGATAAAATAAACAACCCATAATTGTCAAATGGATCTAGAGTTGGCTAAAGTTAGGGAGTAAACAAACGTTAGCTTCATGGTGAAAATGACTAAAATTGGTAACTTCAAAGATCAAATGACAAAATTAGAACTTGAGGAACTAAAATAACAATTAGTACATATTTTAGGGACTAAAATTGTTTTTTATCTTTTAAAAAATGTCATTATTATATCATCCTAATAACACATTTAATATAAAATTTACGTTTACAATTCATTTTTTTTTAAAATAAAAAAATAATGGCACCAACTGAGAACTAAATAAAATTGAAAACATTACAACAAAATCGAACCTCATATTTCGGGATATGCAAATTACATTTCAAAATGTAACTCATGAAATCATTGAGGGACTAAATAATTAGATAAAGAAATAGATTGATTATCAATTAATTATCTTTATAAAAAAAAATTATGCAAATTATGTGTTAAATTTGTATCCATTTACTTAAGGTGAACAAATTGTCTCCAGTCTAAAATCTGAACTACTCGGTGATGTTCGGATCCACCATTGACCATGTTTCGTAATCTGAATTATTTGTTGCACCCTTTGTATATATCATTTTCTAAATTAAATTAAGTAGATCTGATAATCGTAACATGTTTAATTTATTAAGTTTATATCAAACAACAACCAAAATTTTTTCTTTTTGAACGACAAATGTGCTTTGGAAAATAGACCATTTTTTTTCTTTTTCATAATAAAATACGCAACTCATAATTATCAAATGGATCTAAAGTTAGCAAGTAGACAAACGTTTGCTTCGTGATTAAAATAGCTAAAATTGGTAACTTCAATGATCAAATGACAAAATTAGAACTTGAGGAACTAAAATAATGATTAGTACATAGTTTTGGGACTAAAACTGTTTTTTATCTTTTAAGAAATGCCATTATTATATCATTCTAATAAATTTATGTTTACAAATTATTTTTTATAATAAAAAGAAAAAGAAAAAGAAAAAGAAAAAGAATGGTACCAGTTAGAGAACTAAATGCAATTGAAAACATTCCAACAAAATCAAACCTCATACTTGGTGATATGCAAATTTCATTTCATAATGTAACTCATGAAATCACTCACGGAGTAAATAATTAGATAAAGAAATTAATTGATTAGCAATTAATTATCTTTATATAAAAAAATTATGCAAATTATGTTATAGATTTGTATCCATTTATTTAGAGAGAACAAAATTATTTTTTTATTTTAAAAATCATTTTTTAAAATAAAAAATGAGGGAGTAAATAATAAAAATCATAACGTAAATCATGAAATCATTGAGGGAGTAAATAATTAGATAAAGAAGTTAATTGATTAGCAATTAATTATCTTTATAAAAAAAAATATGCAAATTATGTGTTAGATTTTTATCCATTTACTTGAAGAGAAAAAATTGTCTCCAGTCTGAAATCTGAACTACTCGGTGATGTTTGGGTCGACCACTGACCATGTTTCCCAATCTGAACTATTTGTTGCACCCTTTGTATATATCATTTTTTTAAAATAAATTATGTAGATCCGACAATCGTAAAATGTTTAATTTATTAAGTTTATTTCCAACAACAACAACAAAAAAAACAAAAAAACAAAAAACAAAAAATTTTGAATGACAAATGTGCTTTTGAAAATAGACCATTTTTTTTTTTCTTTTCATAACAAATGCGATAAAATAAACAACCCATAATTGTCAAATGGATCTACATTTAGCGAAAGTTAGCGAGTAAACAAACGTTAGCTTCATGGTGAAAATGACTAAAATTGGTAACTTCAAAGATCAAATGACAAAATTAGAACTGGAGGAACTAAAATAACAATAAGTACATATTTTAGGGACTAAAATTGTTTTTTATCTTTTAAAAAATGTCATTATTATATCATCCTAATAACACATTTAATATAAAATTTACGTTTACAATTCATTTTTTTTAAATAAAAAAATAATGGCACCAACTAGAGAACTAAATGCAATTGAAAATATTCCAACAAAATCAAACCTCATACGTGGTGATATGCAAATTACATTTCAAAATGTAACTCATGAAATCATTGAGGGAGTAAATAATTAGATAAAGAAATTGATTGATTAACAATTAATTATCTTTATTAAAAAAATTATGCAAATTATGTGTTAAATTTGGATCCATTTACTTAAGGGGAACAAATTGTCTCAGTCTGAAATCTGAACTACTCGGTGATGTTCGGATCCACTCTGACCGTGTTTTTTAATCTGAATTATTTGTTGCACCCTTTGTATATATGATTTTTTAAATTAAATTAAGTAGATCTGATAATCGTAACATGTTTAATTTATTAAGTTTATATCAAACAACATCCAAATTTTATTTTTTTTTGAACGACAAATGTGCATTGGAAAATAGACCATTTTTTTTTTTCCTTTTCATAATAAAATACACAACTCATAATTATCAAATGGATCTAAAGTTAGCAAGTAAACAAACGTTAGCTTCATGATTAAAATAACTAAAATTTGTAACTTCAAAGATCAAATGACAAAATTAGAACTTGAGGAACTAAAATAACAATTAGTACATACTTTAGGACTAAAACTGTTTTTTTATCTTTTAAAAATTGCCATTATTATATCATTCTTATAAATTTATGTTTACAAATCATTTTTTATGAGAAAAGAAAAAGAAAAAGAAAAAGAATGGTACCAATTAGAGAACTAAATGCAATTGAAAACATTCCAATAAAATCAAACCTCATACTTGGTGATATGCAAATTTCATTTCATAATGTAACTCATGAAATCATTGTCGGAGCAACTAATTATATAAAGAAATTAATTGATTAGCAATTAATTAACTTTATAAAAAAAATTATGCAAATTAGGTTATAGATTTGTATCCATTTATTTAGAGAGAACAAATTGTCTCCAGTCTGAAATCTGAACTACTCGGTGATGTTCGGGTCTACCACTGACCATGTTTCCTAATTTAAAGTTTTTGCTATACCCTTTGTGTATTTCATTTTTTAAAATAAATTAAGTAGATCCAATAATCGTAACATGTTTAATTTATTAAGTTTATTTCCAACAAAAAAAAAAAGTTAGCAAGTAAACAAACGTTAGCTTCATGTTTAAAATGTCTAAAACTGGTAACTGCAAAGATCAAATGACAAAATTGGAACTTGAGGAACTAAAATAACAATTATAATATATTTTAGAGACTAAAATTGTTTTTAATCTTTTAAAAAATGGCATTATTATATCATTCTAATAACACATTTAATATAAAATTTATGCTTACAAATCATTTTTATTTAAAAAAAAAAAGAATAATTGTAAAAACAAGAGAACTAAATGCAATTGAAAACATTCCAACAAAATCAAACCTCATATATGGTGATATGCAAATTTTATTTCATAACGTAAATCACGAAATCATTGAGGGAGTAAATAATTAGATAAAGAAGTTAATTGATTAGCAATTAATTATTTTATAAAAAAAATTATGCAAATTATGTGTTAGATTTGTATCCATTTACTTGAAGAGAACAAATTGTCTCCAGTCTGAAATCTGAACTACTCGGTGACGTTTGGGTCGACCACTGACCATGTTTCCTAATCTGAACTATTTGTTGTACCCTTTGTATATATCATTTTTTAAAATAAATTAAGTAGATACGATAATCGTAAAATCTTTAATTTATTAAGTTTATTTCCAAAAACAACAACAACAACAACAACAACAACAACAACAACAACAACAACAACAACAACAACAAAATTTGAAAGACAAATGTTGTTTTAAAAATAGACTATTTTTTTTTCTTTTCACAACAAATGCGATAAAATAAACAACTCATAATTGTCAAATGGATCTAGAGTTGGCTAAAGTTAGCGGGTAAACAAACGTTAGCTTGATGGTGAAAATGACTAAAATTGGTAACTCCAAAGATCAAATGACAAAATTAGAACTTGATGAGGAACTAAAATAACAATTAGTACATATTTTAGGGAATAAAATTGTTTTTTATCTTTTAAAAAATGTCATTATTATATCATCCTAATAACACATTTAATATAAAATTTACGTTTACAATTCATTTTTTTTTAAATAAAAAAATAAGGGCACCAACTAGAGAACTAAATGCAATTGAAAACATTCCAACAAAATCAAACCTCATACTTGGTGATATGCAAATTACATTTCAAAATGTAACTCATGAAATCATTGAGGGAGTAAATAATTAGATAAAGAAATTGATTGATTAGCAATTAATTATGTTTATAAAAAAAATATGCAAATTATGTGTTAAATTTGTATCCATTTACTTAAGGTGAACAAATTGTCTCCAGTCTGAAATCTGAACTACTCAGTGATGTTCAGATCCCCCACTGACCGTGTTTCGTAATCTGAATTATTTGTTGCACCCTTTGTATATATCATTTTTTAAATTAAATTAAGTAGATCCGATAATCGTAACATGTTTAATTTATTAAGTTTATATCAAACAACAAACAAAATTTTTTTTTTTTGAACGACAAATGTGCATTTTTTTTCCTTTTCATAATAAAATACACAACTCATAATTATCAAATGGATCTAAAGTTCGCAAGTAAACAAACGCTAGCTTCATGATTACAATAACTAAAATTGGTGACTTCAAAGATCAAATGACAAAATTAGAACTTGAGGAACTAAAATAACAATTAGTACATACTTTAGGAACTAAAACTGTTTTTTATCTTTTAAAAATTGCCATTCTTATATCATTCTAATAAATTTATGTTTACAAATCATTTTTTATAATAAAAAAAAAGAAAAAGAAAAAGAATGGTACCAGTTAGAGAACTAAATGCAATTGAAAACATTCCAACAAAATCAAACCTCATACTTGGTGATATGCAAATTTCATTTCATCATGTAACTGATGAAATCATTGACGGATTAAATAATTATACAAAGAAATTAATTGATTAGCAATTAATTATCTTTATAAAAAAAAATTATGCAAATTATGTTATAGATTTGTATCTATTTATTTAGAGAGAACAAATTGTCTCCAGTCTGAAATCTGAACTACTCGGTGATGTTTGGGTCCACCACTGACCATGTTTCCTAATTTAAACTTTTTGCTGCACCCTTTGTGTATTTCATTTTTTAAAATAAATTAAGTAGATCCAGTAATCGTAACATGTTAAATTTATTAAGTTTATTTCCAACCAAAAAAAAAAATTTGAATGACTATTGTGCTTTTGAAAATAGACCATTTTTTTTTTCCTTTTCATAACAAATGTGATAAAATAAACAACCCATAATTATCAAATGGATCAAAAGTTAGCTAAAGTTAGCAAGTAAACAAACGTTAGCTTCATGTTTAAAATGACTAAAACTGGTAACTTCAAAGATCAAATGACAAAATTGGAACTTGAGGAACTAAAATAACAATTACAATATAATTTAGAGGCTTAAATTGTTTTTAATCTTTTAAGAATGGCATTATTATATCATTCTAATAACGCATTTAATATAAAATGTATGTTTACAAATCATTTTTATTTTAAGAAAAAGAATAATTGTAACAACTAGAGAACTAAATGCAATTGAAAACATTCCAACAAAATCAAACCTCATATATGGTGATATGCAAAATTTCATTTCATAACGTAAGTCATGAAATCATTGAGGGAGTAAATAATTAGATAAAGAAGTTAATTGATTAGCAATTAATTATCTTTATATAAAAAATTATGGAAATTTTGTGTTAGATTTGTATCCATTTACTTGAAGAGAACAAATTGTCTCCAGTTTGAAATCTGAACTACTCGGTGATGTTTGGGTCGACCACTGACCATGTTTCATAATCTGAACTATTTGTTGTATGTAACGCCCCGACTCTTCACACGTCATCGATATTGTCCGCTTTGGGCCACGCCCGCACGAATTTGTTCTTCCCAGGGGGTCACCCATCCTAGAACTACTCCAGGCTGAGCACGCTTAACCGCGGAGTTCTAATAGGGATTTCACCACTTGGGAAAAGGCCTCGATGCTGTATAAGGGTCCCGATTTTTACTTTTATAGCCGAGGAACTCCCTCTCCATTCCCGATGTGGGACACCGGGGCCTTACAATCCACCCCCCTTAAGGTCGTCCCCTCGCAGCAAGAGTAAGCCCGCCCACATACACCGAGCGACGCCAGGGGCCCACACTCGGTACTCCGGAGAGTCGGCTCTGATACCATTTGTAACGCCCCAACTCTTCACACGTCATCGATATTGTCCGCTTTGGGCCACGCCCGCACGGATTTGTTCTTCCCAGGGGGTCACCCATCCTAGAACTACTCCAGGCTGAGCACGCTTAACCGCAGAGTTCTAATAGGGATTTCACCACTTGGGAAAAGGCCTCGATGCTGTATAAGGGTCCCGATTTTTACTTTTATAGCCCAGGAACTCCCCCTCCATTCCTGATGTGGGACACCGGGGCCTTACATTGTACCCTTTGTATGTATCATTTTTGAAAATAAATTAAGTAGATAGGATAATCGTAAAATGTTTAATTTGTTAAGTTTATTTCCAAAAACAACAGCAACAACAACAACAACAACAACAACAACAACAACAACAACAACAACAACAAAATTGAAAGACAAATGTGCTTTTGAAAATAGACCATTTTTTTTTTCTTTTCACAACAAATGCAATAAAATTAACAACCCATAATTGTCAAATGGATATAGAGTTGGCTAAAGTTAGCGGGTAAACAAACGTTAGGTTCATGGTGAAAATGACTAAAATTGGTAACTCCAAAGATCAAATGACAAAATTAGAACTTGATGAGGAACTAAAATAACAATTAGTACATATTTTAGGGAATAAAATTGTTTTTTATCTTTTAAAAAATGTCATTATTATATCATCCTAATAACACATTTAATATAAAATTTACGTTTACAATTCATTTTTTTTAAAATAAAAAAATAAGGGCACCAACTAGAGAACTAAATGCAATTGAAAACATTCCAACAAAATCAAACCTCATACTTGGTGATATGCAAATTACATTTCAAAATGTAACTGATGAAATCATTGAGGGAGTAAATAATTAGATAAAGAAATTGATTGATTAGCAATTAATTATCTTTATAAAAAAATTATGCAAATTATGTGTTAAATTTGTATCCATTTACTTAAGGTGAACAAATTGTCTCCAGTCTGAAATCTAAACTACTCGGTGATGTTCGGATCCACCACTGACCGTGTTTCGTAATCTGAATTATTTGTTGCACCCTTTGTATATATGTTAGCTTCATGATTAAAATAACTAAAATTGGTAACTTCAAAGATCAAATGACAAAATTAAAACTAGAGGAAGTAAAATAAAAATTAGTACATACTTTAGAGACTAAAACTGTTTTTTATCTTTTAAAAATTGCCATTATTATATCGTTCTAATAAATTTATATTTACAAATAATTTTTTATAATAAAAAAAAAGAAAAAGAAAAAGAATGGTACCAGTTAGAGAACTAAATGCAATTGAAAACATTCCAACAAAATCAAACCTCATACTTGGTGATATGCAAATTTCATTTCATAATGTAACTCATGAAATCGTTGACGGCTTAAATAATTAGATAAAGAAATTAATTGATTAGCAATTAATTATCTTTATAAAAAAAATTATGCAAATTATGTTATAGATTTGTATCCATTTGTTTAGAGAGAACAAATTGTCCCCAGTCTGAAATCTGAAGTACTCGGTGATGTTCAGGTCCACCACTGACCGTGTTTCCTAATTTAAACTTTTTGCTGCACCCTTTGTGTATTTCATTTTTTAAAATAAATTAAGTAGATCCAATAATCGTAACATGTTTAATTTATTAAGTTTATTTCCAACAAAAAAAAAAAATTTGAATGACAATTGTGCTTTTGAAAATAGACCAGTTTTTTTTCCTTTTCATAACAAATGCGATAAAATAAACAACCCATAATTATGAAATGGATCAAAAGTTAGCTATAGTTTGCAAGTAAACAAACGTTAGCTTCATGTTTAAAATGACTAAAACTGGTAACTTCAAAGATCAAATGATAAAATTGGAACTTGAGGAACTAAAATAACAATTATAACATATTTTAGAGACTAAACTTGTTTTTAATCTTTTAAAAAATGGCATTATTATATCATTCTAATCACACATTTAATATAAAATTTATGTTTACAAATCATTTAAAAAAAAAAAAATTGTAACAACTAGAGAACTAAATGCAATTGAAAACATTCCAACAAAATCAAACCTCATATATGGTGATATGCAAATTTCATTTCATAACGTAAATCATGAAATCATTGAGGGAGTAAATATTTAGATAAAGAAGCTAATTGATTAGTAATTAATTATCTTTATACAAAAAATTAAGCAAATTATGTGTTGGATTTTTATCCATTTACTTGAAGAGAACAAATTGTCTCTGTAACGCCCTCAAAATAAACCCATAATATATAACATTAACATGCATTAATAAAATAAAACAAATCATCTAATTATCCATCAGAGTACTTTTATTGAAAGACATCACATGTAACATTAAAAGTCAATGCCCTAAGGGCTTACATCTTTCCAAGCCAACACTTGGACACAAAAGAATGAGTACTAACCCAATTACAAATTAAGCCATTGGCTTGAATGTTTACATGTAATCTCAAATAAAAACAACTAACTAAAGACAATTCTTCAAAGTCCAAATCCTTCCAAGCTAAGTTTTTGGAGGTAGCATATCACCTGGACCTGAAAATGATGTTTCCGTATAGGGTGAGCCACAGTCCAGTAGAAATATACTAAACCAAATATAAGTATTGAATAAAGCAATAGCATTCAATAGATGGTTAACACAACTATTCATTTAATCAACATACAGTTTCATGACCTTAATGTCTATGACACGTTTCACTTTCCATTATTCCCATTTATATCAATATGGCTCAGAACCTGGCCAAACTATAACAGTGAACTATATATCACATTAATATTACTTCCAATATCAACAAAACAAATGAGACTAAGGCTCATACCAAAACACTTCCATACTTCCACATTGATACACATTTTAGTGCTGTATCAACAACATGTAAAAACACTTCAATCAATAAGCACACATATAGTGATGCTAATGGAGTCCATCTCCTATCTCCTGCCAAACAAAATCCGGTTTAGAGGTCCATCCCCTATCTTCCCCTAAACCGTGGAGTACATCCCCTATCTCCTCCCAAACAAAATGCATATACAATGTATTAACCACTTGTCATATACAACACACAATCAATACACGTATTTTCTGTATTAATTCAACAGTCAAAATCAATGACTTAGCCAATGTGATTAGTTTCAGTTTTTCCTAATCCACATACAACGTCTACAACAATCACGACTATCCTCTACCGATAGCCCAAAACAGTTATTTCTAAATAGGAAATAAATGTATCAACAAATGTAAATTTAACATTTTCATAGGTGAGTAATTAAACTAACCAACTACACCATTAAATCACTTAATTCCCCAATTCCATGAATTAAACTCAATTCCACATTTTTCCATAAATTAATTATGCAAATTAATTTATTTCACCCACAAGGGTTTTTCCCAAAATTACCAAACAACTCCCAACATATCAAAATGCTAGAACTTAGAACAAAACCTATAATATGGAGTAGGAAATCCCTACCTCGAAGTAATTAACCCGAATGGAGAAGATGGAGATGACGACCCAAAATCCAAAGTGCTCCAAACTACCAAACTCTCAGATTAAAACGAAGCTCTCGACTCACTCTATCTTTTTAATAAAGAACCTAGGGTAGAAACACCCTAAAAGGAGAAGATACCTAAGAGAGAAGGTGAGTGGAGGGAGAGAGAAGTCGTACCTAGGGTTTTGGAATCAAAAAGAGGGTGAAAAGGTGTTTTAAAAACCGCTGCTGCATATTTAAACCCAACAGGCTCGCTCGAACGATGGATTGGTCGCTCGAGCGACCAGACACAAGAATGACTCGCTCGAGCGAAGAAAGTCTCGCTCGAGCGAAGATTGCAATGCTTCAGGTCTGCAACCCAGAAGCACGCTCGAGCGACAAAATGCTCGCTCGAGCGAAGGACTCGAAACTCACTCGAGCGAAGGAAAGCTCGCTCGAGCCAACAAATCTGACTCGGGTCTATACTAGACGCAATCTCGCCGGCGAAGAAACCTGGCTCAAGCGAAGGACCAAAACATAAGGCTCGCTCAGCGACAAACCGCCGCCGGCGAAGGTCCAAAAATTGCGGACAAGAAGACTTGGTTTCTAAACCCAACCAACCTGTAACAAACCTACCCAATACATCCTATGTAACAACCCTAATCTTTGCCATAGTTATGTTTGCATACATTCATGAATGTCCTTGTTTGATATGATTACAAGCTTGTTTTGCCTTGGTTTGTTTGAAGTATTGCTTGTTTGATGTTGATCCTTGCTCAGTTGTGGCCGAGATCGCCTTGAGCTTTGTTCACTCTTGAGCCTTAGTACATAGAACCGTCTGGAACCACTTGGTTGATCGTTATCTTAACCTCGGCATGTTTGCCGCGATGTCACCCTTTGGGCCGAAGTGCTTAGAGCCTAGGCCGAGATGTTTTGCATTAGTACTCCTTACTTGGGGGCAGGTATGACCTAGGCCGAGATGTGGCACACCCAGGCCAAGGTGTGGTACAGCTTAGTCAAGTGTCGTCCTCCCTAGCCGACGTCTTTGTTATCCGGTTTGCCGAGGATTCGACTTTAGCCGATGTCCTTGTTTGCCGATGTGTTTTGCTAGCAAGCGTGTTGAATACGCTTTGTCAGAGACTTGTCTTGTCGACCAGTCACCTTTTGGGCTGAGCCAAACCGGTGACGCCACGTGTCCGAAATGTGTATAGATGTACGGTGACCCTAGAGAACAAATCATTTGGTCTCAATCTTTGTTCCTTTTTAGAGAGAGAAGCTCTCAAGGTAGAAGAAGGAGTTCTAGAGTGAGAAGTGGAGTTCGAGCTCGATCTTGGAAGATCCAGCCGTTAGATTTGAGTTTGGAGGTTAGATTCTTGCTCTGCTTTGGTCACTCTTATTGGTTATTTAGCTGCATTGCATGATTGAGTTTGTTTTGCATGCCATGCATCGATTTGAAGTTGTTTTAGAAAGAGAAAGTTGGTATTCACGTGTTCTTGATGAAAGTCCCCTTTTGATCCGAAAGTTTGGATCAGGGACTGTGTCCTTGTGTTTGTTCTTGCATGTTCTTCTTGGTTGGGTACCCAAGTCCACGTTTTTGAACTCTTAACATGAAACCCCAGATTTTGAATAAACGAGTTATGGTTCTAACATGCATGTTCTTGATGTTCTTGTTCCTTGCATTCTTGAGGAGAAACTTGGTTTCCGTGTAGACGCCGTGGGGAGCTTCACTCTCTGATTCGGACTCGATTTGTGTCGCGGTTCTAAATCTGAACCAAAGAGTCCAAATCTGGCAAATCGTTTGAGAAAACAAATTTTTGAAAAAGTAGTGCCAAACATGGACTGCTTTACCAGATTACAGAGTCGCCACCTAAATATTTTTTATTGGGAAATTTAGGAAACCCTGACTCGGTGCCGAAGGCCACACGTCCGTCATCACCAAAGTGGTCTTGGCTCGGGAGCTTGGGTACGATCGGGGAAGGTCAGCTATGAGCACCCCCTTTCGCCCGGTCCAAAGACCGGCCTCTACTAACCGTGATATCCGTTTTTGAAAACTTTATGCGTTCTTATTCCGGTTATTAACCTAGAATTACTATGTGATGCGCACAACACAAAAGTATAGACTAGATTGCCTAACTTGGAAATAAACATTGCATATCCGTTTTGCCTCGAAAAACGTGTTAGGTTTTGCTACTCGCAAGTAGGCTAAAATACGAATTTCAATGAGTTGTTCCAACTCAGGCAATCCAACCTTCACCCACAGGCATTCAAACAGTTTATCTCATATAAGCACTTAGCCGCATGGTAAGCATACTATCATGGTAAACATTCACACGCATGCGATATGCTAAAGCCATAAAAACTTACATCGTACTCCGCGCCAAAACAGTAAACTGGTTAGCAAACATGCATGACCTAGTTCATGTTAAGTGGCTAATGCGACACAGGCATAAATGTAATCTAGAGCAGGCTCGGCTAACCCTAAACATGGCATGTGAAATGCACTTCATTTGATGCACGTATTCAATTTGGAATTGAAAATTGCAATGCAGTTTGTATGATGCAGGCAGGTGCATGTAAACAAATGCATGTATGCACGCATGCGTTGCATAAGGTATGCTAAAATAAGTATGCCCTAATCTACCATAAGCAGGTAAATAAAAGGGAAGAAAGACGTGGGGTTGGAAGACATGCACCCACTCACGCACACTTATTACAATTGCGCCTCGAGGAGGGCAGAAGAATATACAAAACCGAATAAATAATTAACTATTCTAGCTAATTAGATATTACAAATCAACTAAATTAAATAAATAAACTAATTAATCTATTTAAGCGATAAATGCCTCGGAAGGAGGGCTGACTGCCGCGTGTGCCCGGGACTTGCTCGGAACTGTCCTGCCGTGCAAGTGTGCCTCTGTTCCCCCTGCTCTTCTTCTCTGAAAATCCCCCAAGCTCCAGGAGTGCCTCTCAGAGCACTAGGGAGCATCACCGGCTGAGGCAGGGGGCCACCGACTGAGGGAGGAAGCCACCGGCTCGAAGTTTCATTATCGGTGCCAAGAGGCAATGCGCACTTAAGAGTGCCGACGCCCTTTATCCTGCAGAACCTGAATCGACACAGAGAGGAAACCAAAGGCGGGCAATGCAAATCAAAGCATGTATGCACCAAGCACATCCCTCATCTTGCTATGGACTCAAGAGGGCATGTGTCTCGATTCCCGGACCATCAATCGCGCATTTCCATGCGTGATGATCCTAAGAACCAAGGGTACAAATTTGATTTAAAATGCATACGAATGCAAACAAGCACATAAGGGTGCTAAACCTCCATCATGACTTAGTCAAGAGGCCTAGCGTACATGCCAATGCAATGAGGTCCTAAGCATGTTATCTACTATGCACACATGGACAATGGCATGGCATTTATGCAAGCATACAAGCAAGCACGTGAACCAAGCATGCAAACCGATTGTAGATTGGGCTTAAACATGAATTGGGCAGCTCTAATAAGGCTCAAAACAGTGGCCAAAATGCCTAGAAAATGAGACTAAATGCACACACACACATGCACATGTTAAGGCCCAAGACTTAGGCAAACCAAAGCGATTCTCATGCATACTTAAAGAGGCCAAACATGGACTAATAGCATGCATTTAAAGCTCTGAAATTCATGTCAAACATGGTGCCAAATCATGCAATGATGCATGCCAAACAAAGCATGCAAATGGCCTAGGCTTAGGACAAGTCAATAGGGCATTTAAACCACACTTAGCACAAACATACATAGCATGCACTTAACAACCAAAATAGGTTCTTAGCATGTTAAAGCAAGGCCAAAGAGCTACTTAGATAGCATCTAAGAGTCATTAAGCTAAAGGTATGCATTGAAGCCAAAACATGGAGCATACAAGACATACTCTTAAAGCATTAACAAGGCCACTAAGGCAATCAAACAAGCATGTGTGAAGGACTGAAATGACATGCTAGATGGTTCCAATCATCAAAAACAAAGCTAGAATAGCATACCACATATTCATGCTTTCGAGGCCAACAAGCCAAATACAAAGAGGCTACCAAATACATGCCAAGATTGGCCAAAATAGCTATGGATAGAGCTAAATCATGGCAAAATAAGCTTACAAGCTTCACAAATCTAAGCTTAAAACATGCTAGAAAATAGGGCAAACAACCTAGTCATGTTAAGGCATAAAAGAGGCATTACAAGGCAACTATACTAAGCATGTATAGGAGACCAAAACCAACTTGAAAACATGTTATATCATAGTAATATAAGCATAGAAAACAAGTCAAACAAGCTCAACACACACTCGAGCATAGAGCTCCTTAAGGAAGCAAAATTTGCCCTTTTCAAGGACATCAAGGAGAGGGGGTGGCCCTCTCCTTCTTGAGACTTCAAGGCATGCTCTTCATCACTGAAATCCCTCAAGATTTCAGTGGTGAAGAGATCCTATCACCAAAATCTCGGATCTCTCCAAAATGGCACAAAAGTGACCCTTTTCAAGGTCTAAAGGGGGTCAAACCTCCCCAAACCACAAAACACTCTTAATATACAATAAAGAGGGTTAAAAATCAGAACTTTTATGTGCCAAACACTAAGCTCAAAAACAGTTCTAGATTGGGTAGAAATGGGTTGCAAAAATGGGGAAAAAAGTGCAAGTTTTGCTTACCCTTGTAGCCTTCTTCACAAAGGTTGTGGTTGATGCTTCCTTGACTTCAAAATCTGTCAACACCCTCCAAGGATAGCCCCTGGAACCCAAGTTGCAAGGAGAGGGTGAAACACTAGGTGTTTTAGCACAATAGTATGAACTAAACACCTAGTGTACTAAGAGAAAAAGAGAGATATGATATATGTATCTAACTTAACCCTAAAAACCAGAGCTCCAGCTCTCTAACAATGTCTAATGCTCTGAAAAATGCTGACCCTAAGTCAAGAGGGAGAGCTTTCCTCTTATAGAACTTGTAAACTTACAAGCTAAGCAAACAAGACCTCATCCCTCCATACACGTGTATGGAGGGGAAGCAAATGCTCAAAAGCTGTCTGAAAATATCTCAGAAAGCAAGTGCACAGTGGTCGGCTGGGCAAATTGGTCATTTCGCCCAAAATAGTGCCGACCGGCACAAAATAGTGCCGACCGGCACAATATAGTGCCGGTGGCAACTACAGCCAGCCGGTGGCCTCTAGCCCCAGCCGGTGGTGTGTAGGGATGCCTCATAAAGCATTCCCTGCCCTTCCAAGGCAAAACACAAGTGTTTGGTGCAAAACCAAACACAAACAGTCGAGTTCGGAGGTCCTGAGGCAAGGCTCGCATAGCCGAGAACTCCGGGAACTCCAAACGAACACAAACATGGATAATCACCGAGTGTTCCAACGGTGACGTCCAAGTCTTGAGGACGGTCAAAAATGGGGTGTCTACAGTTGCCCCTCTTTGACAGAACTCGAAAGTCATAACAATGACGGGAGTGAATGTCAAAGCCCAGAGACGACCCATTTTTGACAAGGCCGAAGACTCAGACAAACATACAAAGCGCAAATGGTTGAACTCGCAAGCTGCCTACGTATCCCTTTAGGAATCAAACCAGCGTAGTTCAAGCACAGGCACACATGCCAAGGATAAGATATGCGCCCGTAGGCAGGGGCAAAATGCAACTGAGAATGCAAGAAGCCGAGCATAACTTATGATCATGCAAAGAAAGCTGTAATGAAGCATACATGCGACAGTTATAAGCTAACATGCAACAATCTACACTACAATGCAGAAAGGATGTAAGAGAATTATGCAATTCTCAAAACGTCTCACTCGGGAGATACAATACCTGTGCGGCTCGCCTGGTTGCACCGGCGGTAAATGAACCGTACATACAATATCGTGCCTGAAAAGAAAGCAAACTTAACAGGTGTAATATTGTTAGCAAAATGCATGACATATGCAATGCGAATGATGAATGATATGCAATATATACAAAACTATGTATGAATAATGCAAATGAAAATGTAGTGCAATTAAAACTAATGCAAACTACACGCAGGGCGATTGAATCATGATTCAAACCGGAACGGTTCGAAACCACACAAATGTCAAATAGATTGATGGAGGTGACAAGTCCGTCTCCCATAGAACGATGTCTGATCTATGAGTACTTCGCACGGACGCAAGAACAAGTATTGAGTGGAATGACATAAGTGGGGAAACGACCCGCTGGGGTGAGAATAATGATCCTAATACCGGACGCAATGTCTACACTACAATGTAATGGAAATGGATACAATGGATATGGCATGCGGGCCAAACCGTATCTCGCCTAGGGAAGGCATGCACGCATACAAGCCATGTCTAGCACAGAACTTCTGCATACAGAACTGTGTTTCGACGTGAAAAGTAAGGGCACATACCAGACCAAGCTCAACAAGGAAAGGCGCAAGCCACAGGTGGAAGATGATGCAGTGGAATGCATGCAACTATAATGCAATGGAAATGGATATCTACAGAGAATGCATGACATATGCACTACACTACAAGGATGATGCATGACATATGCATGGTTTGTTTTGTTTGTTCTCGTTTTGAAATGCATGACATATGCAAATTGAAATGATGCTTGAGATGCATGAGATGCATGCTTTTTTTTTGAATTTTTGAAAATGCATGACATATGCAATATTTACAAATGATGCATGATAAATGCAATGCGATGCAATGGCTGCGATTGCAGTTTTCCCTATTCTACCAACGGGGCGATATACTAGGTTGGTTCAGTATCCAGAATTGAGGCGTAAACACACCGCCTCAACCTATGGGGCTTCCATACAGATTTCAAGCCGAGGGTACACCCCCTGGGTATTTAAACCAGACTTTAGTCTCGGAAATTCCGAACCTTTGCGTTCTAGGCATAAGCCGTTTAAACTCTAGTTTTCACCGTCCCCATTGGTCTCCTAGGAACTCACCGCAAGACGCATGTGGCCTTTACCGGACCACCGAAAAGTCGTTCGACACGACAAACATCGGCGAATTGCACCTTCAGAGGACTTAAGGTCTCCTAGACCGTGCGTGTTTAAGGTCTCGCCCGCACTGCACGGGCAACGATGAAATGCGCAAAACAACGCTACGAAATGCATGCAAAATGCAATGAGGTGCACCTTAATGCACCGAAGGTTTTGCACCTCCCGAGGATTTAAGGTCTCCTAGACCGTGCGTGTTTCAAAAGATGGAAAATGGAGTGCAATGGGGGTGTGCGCCAAACGGCGCGATGAAATGCATGCCAAATGCAATGAGGGGCAACTTTAGTGCACCGAAGGTCTTGCACCTCCCGAGGATTTAAGGTCTCCTAGACCGTACGTATTTTAGGTCTCGCTGGACCTGCGCGTGTTTTCGGTCCCGCCGGACCGGGGGGCAACTGTTACACAGTACTCAAGTGCATGTAATGCAAATGAGACGCGCATGAGACGTGCGTGTCTCAAAAGATGGAAAATGAAGTGCAAAACGAGGCATACGTGCCTTGAGATGCAATGAAATGCGAAATGAGGCACACGTACCTCATTTGATGGAAAATGAAGTGCAAAACGAGGCGTACGTGCCTCGAGATGCAATGAAATGTGAAATGAGGCACACGTACCTCATTTGATGGAAAATGAAGTGCAAAACGAGGCGTATGTGCCTCGAGATGCAATGAAATGTGAAATGAATGTGAGGAGGTACACCTTAATGCACCGAAGGTCTTGCACCTCCCGAGGATTTAAGGTCTCCTGGACCGTGCGTGTTTTTGGTCCCGCCGGACCGTGCGTGTTTTCGGTCCCGCCGGACCCGCATGGGGCATGAAATGCAAAACGAAGCGCGTGAGGTAGCACACCTCACGGGACTCAAGATGAAATGCAAAATGAGGCAGTATGACACGCATGCCATATGATAATGCAAAATGGTGTAAGTCGCAAGGGACGTGCAAGATGGCGTGATACGATACGCCGGGAAATGCGATGGATGGGCGTAACGCACACGGGGCAACTTTTGAATCTCTGTAAATGACAAAAGGATACAAAAGGATACAATCTCTGCTTGAATTTGAGTGCCACGCACAGTAGAGACGGGCCGAAGTCAAAACGGAGGCCGGTTGAGCATCGAGGATGCACTTTATTGCACTTTCTTGAGCTATGAAGACCCAAAACTCCTCAATTTGCCTAAAAATGGCCTTGGGAACACCACCGGCCGGGTGGGTGATCACTGCATTGCCACCGGTGGTGAACTCATTAATCGGCACAAAAATGTGCCGACCGGCAGAAAATGCCTGATCGGGGGCAGTTTTGACAATTTGCCACGGGTGTTATAAAATAGGGCACCTAAGCCCTATTTTCTTACTTCCACACCACCGAAAACTCCTCCTCTCTCTCTCTAGAGTGTTTTCCCTTTGATTTTTGCCGATTTCTTTGCTTTCACGCCTTTTCGTCCGATTCGCGTATATCTTCGCGTTTCGAACACTTTGAACCGAATATTTCTCCATTTCGGTGTTCCTTTCGCTATCTTCGCCTTTTCGGGACTTGTTCCCCTCGATTTTCTCTACACTTCCTTGTATTTTCCTCTTCCGGCCTTCCCGACCATTTCCGACCCTCTCGGGGTTGACCTTCTCGGTTGACTTTTCGTATTCCGGCCCATTTTTCGTTTCCCGGCCATTTTCTCGCTACCACTACCATGGCCGATGATGTTCCACATGTCGACTCCCGGACCATGAGATGGACCCCGGTCGAGCTCCTCCCATTGAGCGGCGCCATTCGATCCGGGCGACCTATCGCCGCCATCCACGCTACCACCGACGGACTTCGCCATTTCCGCGGCCGGCGTAGTTTTGGACCCAGAGCTTACTGCGAGCCGCCACTCATTTGTCTTCCGGCGCCGCCGAGGTAACATTCTCGTCTTTTATTTTCTGCAATGTAGGATTTCACAATCGCCGTAGCTAATCAACCCATTAATCGCTAGTTACGATGTCTGCATCAGAAGTTGATTGTAGACAACCAGAATCGATACACTGTCTAGAACCGACGCACATGCACACACACTACACTAGTCTGAATCACGCAAACACATGGCACACATTGCACTGTCGATTCGCCGACACCCGGCGCTTATTTGATTCTGAAAACTCGCACGCATGCTAGATTTGCACAAAACTACACCAACACGCGGACACATCACACGTTGTAGTTTACTGAAACATACCGAGACCCGGCTTCTATTTGAACGTTGAAAAGCACGCACACACGCTGTTTACACCGATTCTCATAGGAGCACTGACATGTCACAGACCGTAGCCCACACACTGGTAAGCTGAAACCCGATATCTGCTTGAATCTGGAAAATGTGCACATATGCACCGTATCTGCATGCTAACCTTCACAAACACACTGATACATCACAGGCTGTAGCCTACCTCAGTACACTGAAACCTGATGTTTGCTTGAATCTGAAAAATGTGTACACATGCACCAAGTCTACACTGGAGCATCTAAAACACACTGACACACCACGGGTTTGTAGTTTACTATAAGCACACCGGCACCCGGTTTCTGTTTGAATTTTAAAGATAATCTGCACGCATACTAGATTTATACCAACTGCATATCTTCATATGGCTTTGCAATTTCTTGACTACAGGGAGACTCCCATACTCTCCGCGGGTATGGGAACATTACCGCTCGCGACTGGTATGCCGAGCTGCCCGACGCCGTTAGCCGCATTGTGGATCGGGCCGGCTTCGGTACCTTCTGCAGGGGGCTTTCCAGACTCTCTACCTGCAGACCTCTTCTTGCCGCTCTGGCAGAGAGGTGGTGGGACACCACCGATTCTTTTCATCTATCGGCGACCGGGGACATGACGATGACCCCTTTCGACTTCTCGATGCTCACTGGCATCGGGGTGGGGGGTGATCCGATCCCCTTCGACACAGACATGGACGAGTGGATCGCCCGCGAGTTTATTTGCTGGCCGAGGCGCCGCCGCTTGTTCGTCCAGGGTTCGTCCGCTATTCTGGTTCGAGGTGCGCTGAAAAGCGGACCATGCTGGTGGACGCGGCTCCGATGACCCAGGAGGCTGCTGAGCGATATGCGCGCGGCTTCCTCATGTTTTTGCTGGGGACCACCCTATTCGCCGACCGGGCGAACACCGTGCCTCTCTGCCTCCTCAGCGCACTGGTGGACGTCCGACGGATTGTGCAGTATGACTGGGGTGGTGCGGCTCTGGCCACCCTTTACGGCTACATGAGCTCCGTCTCCCGTGGTAGCGGGCAGTTGCTCGGGGGCTACTGGCGAGCCTGGGAGGTATGTCTTCTTCTCCGCTTTTCATTTACATTCTCAGACTTTCGTCCTCAGACCTGCACATCGTTGTCAGATAATCTGTACACACGGCACACACATACTGCTTTATCTTGACCGTATAACCGCTCACATCAGTACACCCCGCCAACACAATACACAACACACGGCTCACATTTCGCTTATTTCAGACTCGCTTTATTCGATAATCGTCTTGACGTCTGTTTTGCAGCTGTGGGTGTATGCCTACTTCAGATGGAGCTGCGACGAGGCGGAGACCCCTCCGTCGTCCCTTCTCTCGCCAAGCATGACGGGCGATGTGTCCGAGGCCCCGGACACTTTTAGCTTCTACCGCTGCTTTCTTGACACCATCACCCCCATCGAGGTATGTTTTACTTATCCGCTTGAAGCTTCGCTTTCATGCGTACATTTCAGACGAGATAATCAACTGTATTTCATTTCAGGTCATCTGGCAGCCTTGGGCTCCACTCCCAGCGATGATAGGAGATCGGTATGCCGGCGCCACCGTGACCTCGCGCTACCGGATTCTACTGGTGGGCCCGGTCTGCGGGCCTGTACTGGGTGAGCGCTTGCGTCAGACCACAGGATTGCCGGAGCAGATAGTTCGATCCAGCCTCCCGAGCGCATGAGGGAGACTGAGGGGTACAGCTTCCAGCAGATGGAGGACTACACCCTTGGCTGGGCCGTGGACATTGACGCTGACAGGGGCGAGGGCGACTATTCAGAGTACGTCCGGACCTTCATCATGCGGCCTTTGAGCAGGGGCTCTCGAGCTGATCCAAAGGAGACTGTGGCGCGGGCGGCCGGGGCAGAGACAGGAGCAGGAGCGGGGCCATCACAGAGGGCTCGGGCTCGTGGCAGGAGGGGGTGCGAGGGGACGGGCTGGCCCGCTCTGCCTACTATGTTGACTTATAGGGGGCAGAGCGGGGAGACCTACCAGATCCCTTTTGCTCCTCCTCCGGCTGGTCACGAGTTGGCCGGCATTCCCGAGTTGCCTCCGGTATGTATTACTTTATTTCTGCATCTTGCATTGTCTTCTCATTTTAGTTCATTCAGACATCCCACAGAATACTGATATACTTAATACTTTTGTAGACTTCCTCCGAGTATACCCGTCAGTCGGTGGAGCTGAATGCCTCCCTGCTGGGGATGCTGCAGCGGACTCTCGACGCCTTGGCCGCCTACGGCTTGCCGGTATGTTTTATCGACTACGCCTCGGCACAAAAATCGATAAACCGCTCACGGCTTTCATGCATTCATCTTGATAAACGCTCACGGCATTCACACACCGTACTCATACTTGCATTCGCATCTTGATAAACTGTCGCGGCATTCACACATCGTACTCATACTTGCATTACATCTTGATAAACTGTTCACGGCATTCACACACCGTACGCATACACTGCATTCTGTACTGATAAACTGCTCACGCTTCGATGTGTTTGTTCTCTGATTTTTCACCTCCTTTCCCGATCCCTCCGATGGCGACATTGCTCACCGGGCCTCCCGTCTCTACTCGGGATGGCGGGATCTTCCTCGTACGCAGAGGGGCGTGGTCATGTGGGGAGCGACACGAGCTCCAGTTCGAGAGATGGGGAGTCGGAGGCGGGATCGAGTCATTTATGAGGAGGCCGGGATAGCTCGGGCTCGGGCTCCGGCAGTGGCAGCTCGACGACGCTTTTGTGCTTCGCCCAGAAGAGGCGAGGCGATCCTTAGGCATGAGGCCTCATCACGATGATGATGATTTTGCTGCTTTTTCTTTATTTCTTTTCTTGTACTTTTCTTTTGGTAGATAGAGTACTATGTCTTTACGCCACAGTGAGTTTTTGCTTTCCAAAACTATGTATTGAAAAGATTATATATAAAACAAACTTTTTGTCTAAAAGAGTGTTATATCTGTATGTCTCACAGATACTGCACATTCCATACTTTGCATCGCATTGCATCATACTACACCTCAAATGTAAATGATATTGATTTGTATCTCGACAATTGAACACTTGCAATCAGAATAATCAAATAACCAACCAACTAAGCAAAGAACACAACTCATACAAACCACTACTCAAATCAATAGATGCCCATACTCTCATCGATTGATCGCATACAACCCATAACCCAAATTCGGTTCATTACGCCCACAAAGAAACCTTAAATGGATAACCCAATCTGACAAGAGGGATCACAAAACTGATACGGTTGCAATTGAAGCGCCCCCGGGTGCCTCAAATCTTCCATTTCCTTTTCTTGCTTTGCACGGATGTAGGGAACGGCACACCATTCTGAGCACGCGGAATTGCCTTTTGGGAGGATGGGTTTCCAACCGGGGTATCGAGCCTACCACAGGACACGACGAGACAGACTCAAACGAAGAAACAAAAGGCACACGACCTAGCACAACGAGACACACTCGGAAGAGACTCAAAGCCAACGTTAAGACTGACAAGTCAAAAGACACGCCACACAGACGTGGACCTCGAATTTCGAGGAGCCAGTTCCTCCGGGTACACCTCCCACCCTTTCTGATTTGTGATACTCACATCGCTCGGCCCTCAAGCTCGGTTTTTTTTTTTAAAAAAAAAACCCTTTTCTCACTTTTCTCTCAACTCACTCCTCTCTATTCTTCAATCTCTCATTTTTCGTCCCTCCCCAGGGTGAATGACAGATGAATAGGAAGTTGCGGATTCACATCCAACGCTGTTAGCTCGCGGCTATTCCTTCTGGCGAATAGAGTGCCTCTCGGGCAATCAGGTTAACGGGGGGAAGACAGAGGACCTGACTCAATCGTGCCCCTAGTTCGTCATTTTGACCATTTTTTGTTGTGTTTTCTAAAGCAGTTCTGACCAAAATGAGAGTTAGATTAACGCACTTATTCAATTTTTGATTTGAAAATTATGCGAGTCAGGCTGTAAGCACTGAAAATTTTCCCCTCTTGGGTCCAATCATGGTCCAATTTTGAAAGCGAAACAGTTTTCGAGAAAATAAGTCAACCTCAGTAAAACTTTTCAAAAAAACCGTTTTTGTAGACAATCAATGCTCAACGAGCGTAGAATTTACCCTCGAGATATGCAAACTCGGATCGGAGGTAATGGAAAATTGCCCCTGGCTTAAAAGGGGAAGGGAGGCAACGGAAAGTTGCCCCTGGTTTGAATGGTAGCTCAGGGCAATTTATCGCAATGGAGGGCAACGGAGGGCAACGGAAAGTTGCCCCTTGCTTGGATGATGCCGCGGCACGTTTGTAAGCCAGCCTTTGTCGATGACGATCGGATCCCCGGACACGGAGAAGTCGAAGATGGCTTGAATCAATATGTGGACACAGTCACCTGGAAGGTGTTGGTGGTTTGGCTTCAGGAGGAAGTTAATCACGCGGCTCCGGGTTACTGTAATCGGGACATTGGATTCGGAGAGGGCAAAAGTGATCAAAACCATGACATGGCCTGAGACGCTATGGAAGCGTTGGGGGCTGGACTTCAGGATGAAGTTGCCTACGTATCCCAAACATGGGAATCAAGCCTTACGTAGTTCCGGTTAAGGTACACTCGGGTATTTTAACCTTCGCTATTTTTAGGCTCTAATTTTTGCCAAGCCGCCCAATGCGGGTTTTCGACCTTGCGAGCTTTGTTCTTTGTTTTCATTCTCTTTCTTTTCTTTTTTGTATTTTTCTTTCTTTTGCATTTTTTGTATCTTTCTTTTGCTCTAACTTTTGCCTGGGTCGCCCTTCCGGGTTTTCGGCCCAGCGAGCCTCTCAAAGGGTAAAAGTGTAGCAAACCCATGCTAAATGGTTTTGAGATTGAAGCCTCTCG
This sequence comes from Camellia lanceoleosa, assembly GCA_025200525.1. NCBI lineage: Eukaryota > Viridiplantae > Streptophyta > Magnoliopsida > Ericales > Theaceae > Camellia > Camellia lanceoleosa. The sequence continues at coordinate 13,169,053 of CM045770.1, forward strand.
GTATCTGGGAGAACGGCTATTGTACTGATTTACAGAAAGGCCCATCACGGTCGCTTCTCGAGCTTTGCTTGGTGGGATTTTGATCTTCCTGATCGGACTCTGATGCCTCTTGCTCGAGGGCTGCTTTGAACTGGGCCACACGGGCGTCGCATTGGTAGCTATCTTTTGAACATTCTGGATACTGGTCCAAGGTTTGAAAATGAGGGGTCGAGCCTTGAGGCTGAGAGCGATCCTAGGCTGCACAATCTCAAGAGCGATTCCACACATGTCTTTGCAAGACCGCGCAAAATATTTTTGAAAGTTTTTAAGGAAGCGACAAATCGCTCGCGCCGAAGACAGTGTAGGACCAATCTGGATCAAAGCTAGGGTCCTTCTCAGTACTCACGCCGACAAGCATGATTTCATTCATTAAGGGTTTAGCATGCCTTTCTTTCTCTCGGATTGATCAAAATTTTGCAAAACCCGAAGAATTACTTCCCCTTTGTTTTCATCACCGCAGTGTTCAAAAAAGGTTTTGAAAAACTTAGGTCAAAACAATAATTTTTAAGGCACAAAAGAGCAGGTGGAATGCACTGTCACCCCATTCGAATTCTCTGGCACAACTAGCCCAACATAAATAGTACGGGATCACGATAGCCGCGGCTGTTTCATTCGGGTTCCCTAGATGTAAACTGGCTCCACGGCAGAGGTAGACCCAAAAAAGAAAGCAAAAAAGAAGTAATTACAAAACAAAACGGTGCTCGAGGCAACAACCCCGAAGTCACCTAGTATTCTTATACAAAAGAGGAACTGACTCATTACAATTAGACAGACCCTTAAGCAAAAAGGACTGACTCAAAACAATGAGACAGACTCAAGACAAATCAAAAGACTGACTCGACACCCAAGTCAGGTTTTACAAAACTAGTATTGGCAGGTGCTCAAAAATGCGCCAAACGCCATATCCAAAAATGTACGGATATTGCCCAGCGGTTGAATCCCAATTACATACTCATGATGTCGGTGTCCTCGGTATCTGTGTCCTCACAATCCAAGAACTCAGTGGCCGATTAGCGAGGTGGGTGGGAGGATGACCTTGTTATCAATCAAATCCATGCCTCATGGCGGAGGCGGAAGCAATTATCGGTGGTGTGGCGACCGTTGATGGTACGCACAATCTTGAGTGGCATCATGGCTCTTTGGAAGGGGTTTGGGGAGCGGCCTAGGATCGAGGTGTGAGATGCCCTTTGGCTAAAATCGAAGTGCCCTAGACAACGGCATGTAGAGAGGATGGAAGGCCCCGCCCTTGGGGCAAGTGCTTGAATCGAGGACTCTTGCTAGATGCACTAGCGAGCGGGTCACGGGTGCGACCTTGGATTTCGATCCTTTCCGGACCTTGAAATTGGGAGTGGAAAGAACCTTCTTGGCATGACGGGCCTATCCGGTTCTCGATTGGCCCAAGCGCCTCGCGGCGTAGGGAAAACGTCATCCATACTTTTGGTTACAATCGCGGATACCTGTTGTTTGCTCATTCCTCCGGTTTTCAAAGCCCGGATTACGATGGTTGTTCCTGACATTGGCCTCGGCCTTTACTTTGTCTTTGCCTCGCCTCGGCGATGAGAGGTTTGGGTTGGTACTGGTACATCATTGTTGTGGGTGGAGGTCATCTCCGATTGATTGAGCTCGATCACAATCCGCCCCAGTATCGGGGGCTCCTGGGGTTCGAAATTTCTAGCATACGGTGCAACCGGTGGCGAGGTTGACATTGCGATGGCGAGATCAGCCACGGACCTCTGAGATCGCCTATCATTCCCATTAACTCCAATGTAGTGGGCTCATGAGCTGATAGAATTGAGGGTCAGTCCAGGCGACCTAGGCGGGTGCGGCCTGTCAACAGTAGCCTCATCTTGTGGGGTGGTTTCTTGACTCAGCGCGGCCGTCATGACCACAATCTCTTCTGAGTTTTGCATTATGTTTGGTCCTGCCTCAGCGAGGAGAAGACACTAGCTGTTCTGACTTCACTCTCTGAATCTCTGAACTGAAACGGAAAACAAGCAAAGATTTCAAATTTCCTAATCGATCAAGCACGGTGTAGTCAAACAATCGACTCCACTCTGAACATTGTTCCCCAAGTCATCGCCCCAAATCAATCGATACCCGCAGATATAACTGATTCTCAAAAACACTGACACTGGTGCCCTCGGGCGGATCTGAGACTATGAACCGGTATATGCATTCCCTGTAGAGATACACTCTAAAAAGCACATAGCAAGTAAATGAGAGCCAATACACCCCTATGTTGGGGTAGGGTTTCCCTGTCCTATTTTGTCAGGAGCTAGGGTTTCACTATGCACGCAGCGATTTCAAACAACCTAATATCGGGTGAGCAACCTGTCCTAGTTTGGAATGGTCACTATGGATTCCGAATATGCACTAGGTCGAATGGTCGAAAAAGGGTGCCCCGGTAAAACCGGGGTTTGTGTTCCCATACTGGCAGAGCCCGCAACCGGTCAGCCTTATGGTCATGCCTTGACAAGACAAGCCTCCGGCAAACCGCTCAGGAATAGCAGATGGCCAACACGGTGTCCTAGGCGCACCAATGCACATGCAATGCAAAGAAACACATAAGTGGAATCAAAACAGGATATCACGAGTTCGAGTCAAGCTCTCTAAAGTCCCCAGCAGAGTCGCCAGAAACTGTAGACGCGCCCGTGGGGCTTCACTCTACAGTTCGGACTCGATTTGTGTCGCGGTTCTAAATCTGAACCAAAGAGTCCAAATCCGGCAAATCGTTTGAGAAAACAGATTTTTGAAAAAGTAGTGCCAAACATGGACTGCTTTACCGGTCTGAGTCGCCACCTAAATATTTTTTTTAATTGGGAAATTTAGGAAACCCTGACTCGGTGCCGAAGGCCACGCGTCCGTCATCACCAAAGTGGTCTTGGCTCGGGAGCTTGGGTACGATCGGGGAAGGTCAGCTATGAGCACCCCCTTTCGCCCGGTCCGAAGACCGGCCTCTACTAACCGTGATATCCGTTTTTGAAAACTTTATGCGTTCTTATTCCGGTTATTAACCTAGAATTACTATGTGATGCGCACAACACAAAAGTATAGACTAGATTGCCTAACTTGGAAATAAACATTGCATATCCGTTTTGCCTCGATAAACGTGTTAGGTTTTGCTACTCGCAAGTAGGCTAAAATACGGATTTCAATGAGTTGTTCCAACTCAGGCAATCCAACCTTCACCCACAGGCATTCAAACAGTTTATCTCATATAAGCACTTAGCCGCATGGTAAGCATACTATCATGGTAAACATTCACACGCATGCGATATGCTAAAGCCATAAAAACTTACATCGTACTCCGTGCCAAAACAGTAAACTGGTTAGCAAACATGCATGACCTAGTTCATGTTAAGTGGCTAATGCGACACAGGCATAAATGTAATCTAGAGCAGGCTCGGCTAACCCTAAACATGGCATGTGAAATGCACTTCATTTGATGCACGTATTCAATTTGGAATTGAAAATTGCAATGCAGTTTGTATGATGTACCGAGCCCGGTGCATGTAAACAAATGAATGTATGCACGCATGCGTTGCATAAGGTATGCTAAAATAAGTATGCCCTAATCTACCATAAGCAGGTAAATAAAAGGGAAGAAAGACGTGGGGTTGGAAGACATGCACCCACTCACGCACACTTATTACAATTGCGCCCTCGCTCGGAGGGACAGAAAGAATATACAAAACCGAATAAATAATTAACTATTCTAGCTAATTAGATATTACAAATCAACTAAATTAAATAAATAAACTAATTAATCTATTTAAGCGATAAATGCCTCGGAAGGAGGGCTGACTGCCGCGTGTGCCCGGGACTTGCTCGGAACTGTACTGCCGTGCAAGTGTGCCTCTGTTTCCTCTGCTCTTCTTCTCTGAAAATTCCCCAAGCTTCAGGAGTGCCTCTCAGAGCACTGGGGAGCATCACCGGCTGAGGCAGGGGGCCACCGACTGAGGGAGGAAGCCACCGGCTCTGAGTTTCATTATCGGCTGCCAAGAGGCAGCCGGCCGGCACTAAAGAGTGCCGATCGGCCCTTTATCCCTGCAGAACCTGCAACTGACAGCAGCAGAGGAAACCAAAGGCAGGGCAATGCAAATCAAAGCATGTATGCACCAAGCACATCCCTCATCTTGCTATGGACTCAAGAGGGCATGTGTCTCGATTCCCGGACCATCAATCGCGCATTTCCATGCGTGATGATCCTAAGAACCAAGGGTACAAATTTGATTTAAAATGCATACGAATGCAAACAAGCACATAAGGGTGCTAAACCTCCATCATGACTTAGTCAAGAGGCCTAGCGTACATGCCAATGCAATGAGGTCCTAAGCATGTTATCTACTATGCACACATGGACAATGGCATGGCATTTATGCAAGCATACAAGCAAGCACGTGAACCAAGCATGCAAACCGATTGTAGATTGGGCTTAAACATGAATTGGGCAGCTCTAATAAGGCTCAAAACAGTGGCCAAAATGCCTAGAAAATGAGACTAAATGCACACACACACATGCACATGTTAAGGCCCAAGACTTAGGCAAACCAAAGCGATTCTCATGCATACTTAAAGAGGCCAAACATGGACTAATAGCATGCATTTAAAGCTCTGAAATTCATGTCAAACATGGTGCCAAATCATGCAATGATGCATGCCAAACAAAGCATGCAAATGGCCTAGGCTTAGGACAAGTCAATAGGGCATTTAAACCACACTTAGCACAAACATACATAGCATGCACTTAACAACCAAAATAGGTTCTTAGCATGTTAAAGCAAGGCCAAAGAGCTACTTAGATAGCATCTAAGAGTCATTAAGCTAAAGGTATGCATTGAAGCCAAAACATGGAGCATACAAGACATACTCTTAAAAGCATTAACAAGGCCACTAAGGCAATCAAACAAGCATGTGTGAAGGACTGAAATGACATGCTAGATGGTTCCAATCATCAAAAACAAAGCTAGAATAGCATACCACATATTCATGCTTTCGAGGCCAACAAGCCAAATACAAAGAGGCTACCAAATACATGCCAAGATTGGCCAAAATAGCTATGGACAGAGCTGAATCATGGCAAAATAAACACAAGCTTCACAAATCTAAGCTTAAAACATGCTAGAAAATAGGGCAAACAACCTAGTCATGTTAAGGCATAAAAGAGGCATTACAAGGCAACTATACTAAGCATGTATAGGAGACCAAAACCAACTTGAAAACATGTTATATCATAGTAATATAAGCATAGAAAACAAGTCAAACAAGCTCAACACACACTCGAGCATAGAGCTCCTTAAGGAAGCAAAATTTTCCCTTTTCAAGGACATCAAGGAGAGGGGGTGGCCCTCTCCTTCTTGAGACTTCAAGGCATGCTCTTCATCACTGAAATCCCTCAAGATTTCAGTGGTGAAGAGATCCTATCACCAAAATCTCGGATCTCTCCAAAATGGCACAAAAGTGACCCTTTTCAAGGTCTAAAGGGGGTCAAACCTCCCCAAACCACAAAACACTCTTAATATACAATAAAGAGGGTTAAAAATTAGAACTTTTATGTGCCAAACACTAAGCTCAAAAATAGTTCTAGATTGGGTAGAAATGGGTTGCAAAAATGGGAAAAAAGTGCAAGTTTTGCTTACCCTTGTAGCCTTCTTCACAAAGGTTGTGGTTGATGCTTCCTTGAGCTCAAAATCTGTCAAGAACCTCCAAGGACAGCCCCTGGAACCTCAGTTGCAAGGAGAGGGTGAAACACTAGGTGTTTTAGCACAATAGTATGAACTAAACACCTAGTGTACTAAGAGAAAAAGAGAGATATGATATATGTATCTAACTTAACCCTAAAAACCAGAGCTCCAGCTCTCTAACAATGTCTAATGCTCTGAAAAATGCTGACCCTAAGTCAAGAGGGAGAGCTTTCCTCTTATAGAACTTGTAAACTTACAAGCTAAGCAAACAAGACCTCATCCCTCCATACACGTGTATGGAGGGGAAGCAAATGCTCAAAAGGCATGCAAAATATCTCGAAGCAAGTGCAGTGGTCGGTTTGGGCAAATTGGTCATTCGCCCAAAATAGTGCCGACCGGCACAATATAGTGCCAGTGGCAACTTCTGACCACCGGTGGCCTCTAGCCCCAGCCGGTGGTGTGTAGGGATGCCTCATAAAGCATTCCCTGCCCTTCCAAGGCAAAACACAAGTGTTTGATGCAAAACCAAACACAAACAGTCGAGTTCGGAGGTCCTGAGGCAAGGCTCGCATAGCCGAGAACTCCGGGAACTCCAAACGAACACAAACATGGATAATCACCGAGTGTTCCAACGGTGACGTCCAAGTCTTGAGGACGGTCAAAAATGGGGTGTCTACACCGACTCCGTTTGTATGTGGCCAGCAGGACCACACCTCGGCTAGGAGGTGCGGGACCTCGGCATGACCTGGGCAGTACCCAGCTTGACTTAGCATGTTTCGTTTCGTATTTGATTTGGATTCGGTGGTAGTACCGAGATCATTATGTGTAAATAAAGCTCGTTTTGAGAGTGTGATTTGCTATGTGATTGTCAGGACTTTGATCTTGCTTTGAGCCTACACCTGAAGAGCCAGGTGAGTGGTGCTTCTAGTAAAGCTATGTTATACCGTTTTGCTAAATCTTGTTTTGCCTTGTTTTGATGAAAGTATTTTGTTAAGCATGAATGGTTAGCCTACTTCGATGTATCAAGTATGAACTTTGTTTTGATGTATCTTGAAAGTCCCTTGTACTGGAGGACTATAAACTTTCGCAGTACTAAGTATAAAAGTCCCTTAACTGGAGGACTCTAAACTTTCGCAGCATTTTGGATAAAAGGATACGGTCCTTTCTTGAAACATAAGTCCCTTGGGCTGGAGGACTCTAAACTTTCGCAGCACCACTTGTTAAAAAGGGCTACGGGCCTAAGTAACACAGTCTCTTGTGTATAAAGGATACGGTCCTTCCTTGGAAAAGTTCTTGGTAAAAGGGCTATGGGCCTAAGTATCACAAGTCCCTTGGGCTGGAGGACTCTAAACTTTCGCAGCACCATCTTGTATAAAACGATTACGGATCGTACAAATCTTGTTTTGCCACTAATGGGTTACTGCACGTATTGTTTGTTCGGACAGCTTTTGATTATGTTTTGCCGATGTCAGTGAGCATCCCTGAAATTTGTAAGTCTTAACAGATGAATACGGTTCATCCCTTGATTCGGTACAGTTTTGATGTGCTTTGCTTGATAGAACCTCGGCTAATATTTGGATGGTTTTGACATGTTTTGTTTTGTACAGACTTCGGCTATATTCATGCAAAACCTTTATTACTAGTACCATTCACTGAGTTTTCATACTCACCCTCTATATATATATGTAGGTGATGAGCAGGACGGCGGTGACGCCTAGATGTGTTTGCAAGCTTATTTTGGATTCTTGATTACGTCGGCCTTATTTTGTATTCTTGTCGGCAATGCTGTTCCTACTCCGGCATTTTGTGTTTACGTCGGCATTTTGTATTCACCTCGGCAGATCTTGAAAATCATGCTTCTTGGCTTGTATTCCCTGTATTTTGTACATGTCGGCTTAGAAGCCTTTTGATCAAGATGTGAATTGTATTTGGATATTTATTGGACTGGATGTAAGACTTTATTGCATGTGTCTTTTCATTTGATTTACGCACAGTTCTCATGGACCATTTGTATCTGATTTATTGCTTCCGCATTTTGTAAGCCCCCTATATGTACCTCCTTGTGTGTGGATTTTGATAAGTTGGCCTTTGGTAATCACGGATTACTGGCCATCACGGCACCATCCTACTAGGGGCTGGCTGGGGTCGTGACAGAGTGGTATCAGAGCACAAGTTCCTTAGTATACGTTATTCACACACCTTGAGTCCTAGAGAGCATAGGACTTCCCTTAGAAAGATGTTAAGATTGCATCATAGTGCTTGCTGTGTGAACAAAGTGTGCATTGTCTTGACATGTTTGTTTGTTACTTGCCTATGTGATTATTTGCTTGTTTCACTTAAAAGTCACACTTTGTAAACTCATAGCATCATGAGGAGAGGTAGACCTCCACTTGGCCGAGATAGGCCCGAAGACAGATTGGACCGACTGGAAAGGTTATTTGAAGGTTTGGCCATGAAGTTGAAGGCAAAGTAGACAAGATACTAGTGCTACTTGACTCAAAGCCGAAAGGCATAAATGGCCGAAATGTAGTTCCGCCTCCACCTCCCCTAGTGCCACAAGTCCCTCCACCGCCAGCCTTATATGGCGATGGCACAATAGCTTTGATCAGGGAGTTTAAGAAGATGAGACCACCGAGATTCTCTGGAGGCATAGAGCCGATGAAGGCTGAGGCATGGGCTTTGGAAATGGAAAAGCTGTTTGAGATCTTCCCTAGCACTGACACTCAGAAGGTGACATTGGCAACCTTCACATTGGATGATGACGCTCGCAGATGGTGGTTGATGGTTCGAGAAAGGAATCCAGACTTAACCTGGACCAGATTTTTGGAGTTGTTCTACAAGAAACACTTTCCATTGAGTGTACGAAACCGCAAGGCCACTGAATTTCAGACCTTGACACAGGGCAACCGAACAGTAGCAGAATATGATCGTGCCTTTACTGAATTAGTAAGGTTTGTACCTCACATGGCTAACGATGAGTATATGAAGGCAAGGAAGTTTGAAAGTGGACTCCGAGTACCGATTCAAGATCGGGTTAACTTGCACGACCTGCCGACCTACGCCGAAGTATTGGACAAAGCCATTCTGGCCGAGGCTAACTTGAACAGATACCAGAGTTCGGGAGAGAACCAGAGAAAGAGACAGGATTATGACAGTCGCCGAGCACAGATGGGCGCCAAGAAGAGATCGAACATGGGCAGTACTAGTTATCGAAGGCAGGAAGGTAATGCTAAGCCGACGTGCTCAGATTTTGGAAAGCAGCATTCCGAGGTTTGTCGTCGGACGTCTGGAGCTTGCTATGAATGTGGTGAAATGGGGCATTACGTGAGAGATTGTCCTAAGGCAAAGACTGATAACAGCAAGAAAGGTGAGAACACCTCGGGCACCGTTCAGAAGGGTAATGCTGGAAAAGGACAGATGAGACAGGGCAGAGTGTTTGCACTAGTGCCAGGAGATACTGTAATGTCAAATCGTGGTGTCGTGTATGCTTCTAATTTGCTCGAGATGCTTATGTGTTAGTTGATTCGGCTCTACACACTCGCTTGTTTCTACTAAGTTTGCCGAGAAGATTAATAGGAAATTAGAACCCTTGATTATGTCTTGTCTGCGGTTCACTCCGTCAGGAGATCCATGATTGTTGCATCCATTTATAGAGCATGTGTTGTTGTTATTGAGAATGTTGAACTGCTAGTTGATTTAATGCCTTTGGATATAGATCATTTTGATGTTATATTGGGAATGGATTGGTTAGTAGCAAATCATGCTTTCATTGATTGTGTTTCGAAAAGTGTTACGCTGAAACCCCCAAACCTAGCCGAGGTTATTTTCCAGGGTAAAGGGGTAGTGCCCCCACCTTATTTGATCTCGTCCGTTAGGGCCTGTAAGTTAATTCAAAAAGGATGTCAGGGTTACTTGTGTAGTATACTGAAGGATCAGGATGGAAAATGTTAGTTTAGCCGACATCCCAGTTGTTAATGAGTTCGCCGACGTCTTTCCAAATGATTTACCTGGCCACCTAGTCGATAGAGACATAGAGTTTACTGTTGATATCATATCGGGAACACAGCCGATCTCTAAAACACCGTATAGAATGGCCCCAGCTGAACTTAGAGAATTGAAACTGCAATTACAAGAATTGTTGGATAAGGGGTTTATTAAGCCAAGCACGTCACCTTGGGGAGCACCCGTTTTATTTGTTAAGAAAAAGGACGGCTCGCTTCGCCTTTGCATTGATTACAGAGAACTTAATAAGGTCACCATTAAGAACAAGTACCCACTACCTAGGATTGATGATTTGCTCGATCAGCTACAAGGAGCACGAGTCTTTTCTAAGATAGACCTTAGGTCGGGTTACCATCAACTTAAAGTTAAAGCCGAGGATGTTGAGAAGACTGCTTTTCGGACAAGATATGGCCACTACGAATTTCTAGTGATGCCTTTTGGAGTAACCAATGCCCCTGCTGCATTTATGGATTTAATGAACAGAGTCTTCAAGCCATACTTAGATGAGTTTGTAGTTGTCTTCATTGATGATATATTAATCTATTCCAAGAGTGAAGCTGAGCATGAGAATCATTTGAGACTTGCCTTACAGATTTTGAGAAACAGGAAATTGTATGCTAAGTATAGTAAGTGTGAATTCTGGCTATCTACTATATCATTCTTGGGTCATGTAATTAATGAAGAAGGTATTTCAGTTGATCCTAGCAAAGTTAAAGCCGTGGTGAATTGGCCGAAGCCGACTAATGTTTCCGAGGTTCGTAGTTTTCTGGGTTTGGCGTTATTATTACAGAAGTTTGTGAAGGATTTCTCAAGGGTTGCGATCCCATTGACACAACTAACCAAGAAGGAGCACCGTATGAATGGATCAAGATCGAGTCACTTTCCAAGAACTCAAGATTTAGGTTGGTTACAAAGACCAAAGGCTTGTACTTCCATCAGGTAATGAAGAGTTTCATGTCTATAGTGATGCATCACACAAGGGTTTGGGCTGTGTATTTATGCAAAAGGGTAGAGTCATAGCATATGCATCTCGTCAACTGAAGCCACATGAAAAGAACTATCCTACCCATGACTTGGAGTTAGCAGCTGTGGTATTTGCTTTGAAGATTTGGCGTCACTACTTGTATGGAGCTTCTTGTCAGGTTTTTACAGATCACAAGAGCTTGAAGTACCTATTTACGCAGAAAGAATTGAATTTGAGGCAGAGGAGATGGCTCGAACTGTTGAAGGACTATGATATGCAAATTCAATACCACCCAGGAAAAGCTAACAGCGTAGCCGACGCATTGAGCAGAAAGTCAGTTGGAAATTTGGCGTGTCTAACCATGGTTTCAGCAGAACCAACTATTATTGAGGAAGTAAAGGCCAGACAAATGGAGGATGGATTCTTCAGAAAGGTAGCCGAGGAGATTGACACAAGGCCGAGATCAGGGTACACTGTTGAGAACCAAGTGCTTAAGTTTGAAGGAAGGCTGTGTGTGGCCGACGTTCCAGAACTAAAGAGGAGAATTTTGCAGGAGGCTCATGGTTCTAAGTTTGCTGTTCATCCAGGAAATACCAAGATGTATCAAGATGTGAAACAGACCTTTTGGTGGCCAAATATGAAAAGAGAGATAGCCGAGTTTGTATCTCAGTGTTTGTATTGCCAGCAAGTGAAAGCGGAACATCAAAGACCAGCAGGACTACTTCAACCTTTGCCGATTCCTGAGTGGAAATGGGAACATATCTCAATGGATTTTGTGACTGGACTGCCGAAGACACAGAAAGGTATGGATTCGATTTGGGTTGTTGTTGATAGATTGACTAAGTCAGCGCACTTCTTACCCGTTAAGACTACCTTCAATGCCGATCAACTTGCCTTGTTATACGTGAATGAGATTGTCAGACTTCATGGAGTGCCGATGTCAATTGTGTCGGACCGAGATCCGAAGTTTGTTTCCAGATTTTGGCAAAGTCTGCAGAGAGCTTTTGGAGCCGAGTTGAGATTTAGTACAGCTTTTCATCCTCAGACAGATGGGCAAACAGAGAGAACAATTCAGACGCTCGAAGATATGTTAAGACTTTGTGTATTGGACTTCCAAGGAAGTTGGGGAATGCATTTGCCTTTAGTGGAATTTGCTTACAACAATAGTTATCAAGCTACCATTGGCATGGCACCATATGAAGCTTTGTACGGAAGGAAGTGTAGATCGCCGATATGTTGGACCGAAGTGGGAGACAAAGCTCTGCTTGGTCCCGAGGTAATTCAAGTAACAACAGAAAAGATCAAACTTATTCAACAAAGGATTAGAACTGCACAGAGCAGACAGAAGAGCTACGCCGATCAAAGAAGGAATGAGTTAAAATTTGAAGTGGGAGATCATGTATTCCTGAAAGTTTCGCCGATGAAAGGAGTTTCCAGATTTGGCAAGAAAGGTAAGTTAGCACCTCGTTATATTGGGCCCTTTGAAATTCTTGACAAGGTCAACTTAGTTGCCTACAGACTTGCTTTGCCACCAGAATTGAGTCAAGTTCATAATGTGTTTCATGTTTCGATGTTAAGAAAGTATATTCGAGATCCACAACATGTGATTGATTATTCTGGGATTGAAGTTAATGAGAATTTGGGCTATGAAGAGAAGCCGATGAATATTATTGACAGACAAGTTAGGCAGTTGAGAAACAAGTCGATACCAATGGTAAAAATTGAATGGAAAAAACATTACGGCAAGGATGCCACTTGGGAAATGGAAGAAGAAATGAGAATTCGACATCCAGAACTGTTCTTGGAACAAGGTAACTCAAGTTTGGGGACCAAACTTCTTTAAGGGGGCTAGGATGTAACAACCCTAATCTTTGCCATAGTTATGTTTGCATACATTCATGAATGTCCTTGTTTGATATGATTACAAGCTTGTTTTGCCTTGGTTTGTTTGAAGTATTGCTTGTTTGATGTTGATCCTTGCTCGGGCCAGGCGAGATCGCCTTGAGCTTTGTTCACTCTTGAGCCTTAGTACATAGAACCGTCTGGAACCACTTGGTTGATCGTTATCTTAACCTCGGCATGTTTGCCGCGATGTCACCCTTTGGGCCGAAGTGCTTAGAGCCTAGGCCGAGATGTTTTGCATTAGTACTCCTTACCTGGGGCAGGTATGACCTAGGCCGAGATGTGGCACACCCAGGCCAAGGTGTGGTACAGCTTAGTCAAGTGTCGTCCTCCCTAGCCGACGTCTTTGTTATCCGGTTTGCCGAGGATTCGACTTTAGCCGATGTCCTTGTTTGCCGGTTTGTTTTGCTAGGAAGGCTGTTGAATACGCTTTGTCAGAGACTTGTCTTGTCGACCAGTCACCTTTTGGGTTGAGCCAAACCGGTGACGCCACGTGTCCGAGCTGTGTGTATAGACAGCCGACAGCCTAGAGAACAAATCATTTGGTCTCAATCTTTGTTCCTTTTTAGAGAGAGAAGCTCTCAAGGTAGAAGAAGGAGTTCTAGAGTGAGAAGTGGAGTTCGAGCTCGATCTTGGAAGATCCAGCCGTTAGATTTGAGTTTGGAGGTTAGATTCTTGCTCTGCTTTGGTCACTCTTATTGGTTATTTAGCTGCATTGCATGATTGAGTTTGTTTTGCATGCCATGCATCGATTTGAAGTTGTTTTAGAAAGAGAAAGTTGGTATTCACGTGTTCTTGATGAAAGTCCCCTTTTGATCCGAAAGTTTGGATCAAGGACTTTGTCCTTGTGTTTGTTCTTGCATGTTCTTCTTGGTTGGGTACCCAAGTCCACGTTTTTGAACTCTTAACATGAAACCCCAGATTTTGAATAAACGAGTTATGGTTCTAACATGCATGTTCTTGATGTTCTTGTTCCTTGCATTCTTCAGAGGGAAACTCAGGTTTCTCGACTCCGTTTGTATGTGGCCAGCAGGACCACACCTCGGCTAGGAGGTGCGGGACCTCGGCATGACCTGGGCAGTACCCAGCTTGACTTAGCATGTTTCGTTTCGTATTTGATTTGGATTCGGTGGTAGTACCGAGATCATTATGTGTAAATAAAGCCTGCTTTGAGAGTGTGATTTGCTATGTGATTGTCGACTTTGATCTTGCTTTGAGCCTACACCTGAAGAGCCAGGTGAGTGGTGCTTCTAGTAAAGCTATGTTATACCGTTTTGCTAAATCTTGTTTTGCCTTGTTTTGATGAAAGCATTTTGTTAAGCATGAATGGTTAGCCTACTTCGATGTATCAAGTATGAACTTTGTTTTGATGTATCTTGAAAGTCCCTTGTACTGGAGGACTATAAACTTTCGCAGTACTAAGTATAAAAGTCCCTTAACTGGAGGACTCTAAACTTTCGCAGCATTTTGGATAAAAGGATACGGTCCTTTCTTGAAACATAAGTCCCTTGGGTCGAGGACTCTCTAAACTTTCGCAAAGACCACTTGTTAAAAAGGGCTACGCCTAAGTAACACGCCTCTTGTGTATAAAGGATACGGTCCTTCCTTGGAAAAGTTATGTGGTAAAAGGGCTATGGGCCTAAGTATCACAAGTCCCTTGGGTGGAGGACTCTAAACTTTCGCAGACCATCTTGTATAAAACGACACGGATCGTACAAATCTTGTTTTGCCACTAATGGGTTATCGCACGTATTGTTTGTTCGATGACTTTTGATTATGTTTTGCCGATGTCGGTGAGCATCCTGAAATTTGTAAGTCTTAACAGATGAATACGGTTCATCCCTTGATTCGCATGCTTTTGATGTGCTTTGCTTGATAGAACCTCGCTAATATTTGGATGGTTTTGACATGTTTTGTTTTGTGCACTTCTAGCTATATTCATGCAAAACCTTTATTACTAGTACCATTCACTGAGTTTTCATACTCACCCTCTATATATATATGTAGGTGATGAGCAGGACGGCGGTGACGCCTAGATGTGTTTGCAAGCTTATTTTGGATTCTTGATTACGTCGGCCTTATTTTGTATTCTTGTCGGCAATGCTGTTCCTACTCCGGCATTTTGTGTTTACGTCGGCATTTTGTATTCACCTCGGCAGATCTTGAAAATCATGCTTCTTGGCTTGTATTCCCTGTATTTTGTACATGTCGGCTTAGAAGCCTTTTGATCAAGATGTGAATTGTATTTGGATATTTATTGGACTGGATGTAAGACTTTATTGCATGTGTCTTTTCATTTGATTTACGCACAGCTCTCATGGACCATTTGTATCTGATTTATTGCTTCCGCATTTTGTAAGCCCCCTATATGTACCTCCTTGTGTGTGGATTTTGATAAGTTGGCCTTCGGTAATCACGGATTACTGGCCATCACGGCACCATCCTACTAGGGGCTGGCTGGGGTCGTGACATCCTATAACTCAAGAATAAGGAATTAAAGGACGACAACAACAAATATATAACGACAGAATCTACGGAACGTAAGTCCGGATACAACCACCAAATGGGAAAAGACCGGGGTCGCTATAGTCTCCAGTCCGAAATCTGAACTACTCGGTGATGTTTGGGTCGACCACTGACCATGTTTCCCAATCTGAACTATTTGTTGTACCCTTTGTACATATCATTTTTTAAAATAAATTATGTAAATCCGATAATCGTAAAATGTTTAATTTATTAAGTTTATATCAAACAACAACCAAAATTTTTTTTTTTGAATGACAAATGTGCTTTGGAAAATAGACCATTTTTTTTTCCTTTTCATAATAAAATACACAACTCATAATTATCAAATGGATCTAAAGTTAGCAAGTAAACAAACGTTAGCTTCATGATTAAAATAACTAAAATTGGTAACTTCAAAGATCAAATGACAAAATTAGAACTTGAGGAACTAAAATAACAATTAGTACATACTTTAGGGACTAAAACTGTTTTTTTATCTTTTAAAAATTGCCATTATTATATCATTCTAATAAATTTATGTTTACAAATCATTTTTTATAATAAGAAAAAAGAAAAAGAAAAAGAATGGTACCAGTTAGAGAACTAAATGCAATTGAAAACATTCCAACAAACTCAAACCTCATACTTGGTGATATGCAAATTTCATTTCATAATGTAACTCATGAAATCATTGACGGAGCAACTAATTATATAAAGAAATTAATTGATTAGCAATTAATTATCTTTATAAAAAAAATTATGCAAATTATGTTATAGATTTGTATCCATTTACTTAGAGAGAACAAATTGTCTCCAGTCTGAAATCTGAACTACTCGGTGATGTTCGGGTCCACCACTGACCATGTTTCCTAATTTAAACTTTTTGCTGTACCCTTTGTGTATTTCAATTTTTAAAATAAATTAAGTAGATCCAATAATCGTAACATGTTTAATTTATTAAGTTTATTTCCAAATTTTTTTTTTTTAATGACAATTGTGCTTTTGAAATAGACCATTTTTTTTTTCCTTTTAATAACAAATGTGATAAAATAAACAACCCATAATTATCAAATGGATCAAAAGTTAGCTAAAGTTAGCAAGTAAACAAATGTTAGCTTCATGTTTAAAATGACTAAAACTGGTAACTTCAAAGATCAAATGACAAAATTGGAACTTGAGGAACTAAAATAGCAATTATAATATATTTTAGAGACTAAAATTGTGTTTAATCTTTTAAAAAATGGCATTATTATATCATTCTACTAACACATTTAATATAAAATTCATGTTTACAAATCATTTTTTTTAAAAAAAAAAAAGAATAATTGTAACAACTAGAGAACTAAATGCAATTGAAAACATTCCAACAAAATCAAACCTCATATATGGTGATATGCAAATTTCATTTCATAACGTAAATCACGAAATCATTGAGGGAGTAAATAATTAGATAAAGAAGTTAATTGATTAGCAATTAATTATCTTTATAAAAAAAATTATGCAAATTATGTGTTAGATTTTTATCCATTTACTTGAAGAGAACAAATTGTCTCCAGTCTGAAATCTGAACTACTCGGTAATGTTTGGGTCGACCACTGACCATGTTTCCTAATCTGAACTATTTGTTGTACCCTTTGTATATATCATTTTTTAAAATAAATTAAGTAGATACGATAATCGTAAAATGTTTAATTTATTAAGTTTATTTCCAAAAACAACAACAACAACAACAACAACAACAACAACAACAAAAACAAAAAACAAAAAAAAAATAAAAAATTGAAAGACAAATGTGCTTTTGAAAATAGACCATTTTTTTTTCTTTTCACAACAAATGCGATAAAAGAAACAACCCATAATTGTCAAATGCATCTAGAGTTGGCTAAAGTTAGCGAGTAAACAAACGTTAGCTTCATGGTGAAAATGACTAAAATTGGTAACTCCAAAGATCAAATGACAAAATTAGAACTTGAGGAACTAAAATAACAATTAGTACATATTTTAGGGAATAAAATTGTTTTTTATCTTTTAAAAAATGTCATTATTATATGATCCTAATAACACATTTAATATAAAATTTACGTTTACAATTCATTTGTTTTTAAATAAAAAAATAAGGGCACCAACTAGAGAACTAAATTTAATTGAAAACATTCCAACAAAATCAAACCTCATACTTGGTGATATGCAAATTACATTTCAAAATGTAACTCATGAAATCATTGAGGGAGTAAATAATTAGATAAAGAAATTGATTGATTAGCGATTAATTATCTTTATAAAAAAATTATGCAAATTATGTGTTAAATTTGTATCCATTTACTTAAGGTGAACAAATTGTCTCCAAATGTAAATCAACTCGGTGATGTTCGGATCCGCCACTGTCCGTGTTTCGTAATCTGAATTATTTGTTGCACCCTTTGTATATATCATTTTTTAAATGAAATTAAGTAGATCCGATAATCGTAACATGTTTAATTTATTAAGTTTATATCAAACAACAACCATTTTTTTTTTTTTGAACGACAAATGTGCTTTGGAAAATGGACCATTTTTTTTTCCTTTTCATAATAAAATACACAACTCATAATTATCAAATGGATCTAAAGTTCACAAGTAAACAAACGTTAGCTTCATGATTAAAATAACTAAAATTGGTAACTTCAAAGATCAAATGTCATGCCCTCAAAATAATACATAAAACCCATCATTTAGACATGCAAGATATAAGAGAAATCAACCACATTCCTATTCATCAGAGTAGTTCTTACAAGAATATTACAGGCTTATCAACAAAAATAAATTCCCTACGGGCTTACAGCTTTCCAAGTTAATACTTTGTTACAAAAAGGAAGAGTACTAACTCAATACATCTTAAGACATTGGCTTGAATTTACAGATAATACATCAAGAAAGCAAAACAACAAGTAAAATCTGTTGGCCTCTATTCTCCCAAGCTATGTCCTTGGAGGTGGCATGCTACCTGTACCTGAAAATGATGTCCCATATAGGGTGAGCCACAGCCCAGTAGAAATACACTAAACCAACTATGAACAATGACTAAAAGATTAGCAACAGATACATGGTCAACACTCACACATCCATTTACATCTTATTACAACTCAATGACAATCAAGTCTATGTTACAATTCACTTTCCATTTCTTATTCAACATTGAGTTTGAAAACAAGGCTCAGTACTCTGGCCAAAACCTTTGGTGAGATTATAATTCACCACTAGAACACTTTCGAAAATCTAAGGTGGATACACATTTTGGTGTTGTATCAATAGCACATAAACCACTTCCATACTTCACAAACGATGATGTTATACATTTTAGTGCTATATCAAATCAAATCAAACAAACTTTTCAATGGATAAGCATATGAGCTATATCACTACTATAACAGATAAGCATATGAGCTATATCAACATTCCAATAGATAAGCGTATGAGCTATATCAACACTTCAACAGATAAGCATATGAGCTGTATCACTACTACAATGGGAGAGCATATGAGTTGCATCCCTGGGTCCATCCCCCATTTTCCCATAACCATTAACCGGTTTAGAGGTACATCCCCCATCTCCTCCCATACACAAGCAATGCATACAAGCACATAATCATATACGCAATCAATCAATACATAAAGTTAATGTATTCTATCAACCCTCTACACATAACGCACATAAACACATTGGTCATATGCACAATCTATCAATACATGAAGTTAATGTATTCTATCAACCGTCATACTCTATGACACACCCAATTGATTAGTTTTAGTTTACCTAATCATCATGCATTGTCTACAACAATCAATACTACCCTCCACCAGTAGTCCAAAGCAATTATTTCTAAACAGGAAATAAATGCACTAATGGATAATATATCAACATTTCAACTAGGTGAGGAATAAATGATTCAACTACACCCTTTAGTCCCATACATTCCCAATTTCAACATTCTCAATTCAAGTCCTCATTTTCTCTAATTAATTATATACATTAATTAATTAAACCAATTAGGGCAAATAGCCATAATTCACAAAACAACCCTAAGGTTCCATTTCCATCAATGTTCCAACATTAATCTCATTTCTCTATGCCTAACTTGCATATAGGTTTATATAATTAAAACCCCAACTTTTGTAAAATTGCACAAAGGCCCAAACTTTCTCAAAATTACCCAACAACACCCAATACATCAAAATGCTAAAATTTAAAGACAAAATCCATAAGGAGGAGTAGGATATCCCTACCTCGAAGTTTGAGCTCCAATGGAGATGAAGACCAAAACAAAAATGCTCCAAATTCTGAAATTTTCAGATTAAAATGTAGCCCTTGACGATCAACACAACTTTTTTAAAGGCCAAAAGTGAGCAAACAACTCCTACTAGATCAAATCTAAAAGAGAAGGGCCGGTTTGAGAGTAAGAAGCTCTGAAAATGGCTTTTTAGAAAAGTAAGAGAGAGAAAAGATCTTGAAAGAGTGATAAAGAAGTCGGATCTCGCTTTTAAATAAGAGTCGCCCCGCTCGAGCGTGGAAACCCCCGTTCGACGTCACTCACAACCTCCCGCTCGAGCGGCCAATCCCTCGCTCGAGCATCCAACACTACACAGGAAATACTGGATGGGTGTATTCCCCGCTCAAGCGCCAAAACCCCCGCTCGAGCGGACAAGCAGCAATAATGTCCCTGCTCGAGCGTCAAAAGATCCGCTCGAGCGGACAGGCCAAAATCTGGGCAACTAGTTTTGGTTCCTAAGCTCAACCAACCTGTAACAAACTTGCCCAACGCATCCTATAATTCAAATACAAACTATGAAAGGATGTAAACTAGAAATGAACAACTGCTAACATCTACGGAACCAAGTCCGGATCACTGTACAACAAGGGTTAAAACCCGGGATCGCTATATCAAATCACAAAATTAGAACTTGAGGAAGTAAAATAACAATTAGTACATACTTTAGGGACTAAAACAGTTTTTTATCTTTTAAAAATTGCCATTATTATATCATTCTAATAAATTTATGTTTACAAATCATTTTTTATAATAAAACAAAAAGACAAAGAAAAAGAATGGTACCAGTTAGAGAACTAAATGCAATTGAAAACATTCCAACAAAATCAAACCTCATACTTGGTGATATGCAAATTTCATTTCATAATGTAACTCATGAAATCATTGACGGATTAAATAATTAGATAAAGAAATTAATTGATTAGCAAATAATTATCTTTATAAAAAAAATTATGCAAATTATGTTATAGATTTGTATCCATTTATTCAGAGAGAACAAATTGTCTCCAGTCTGAAATCTGAACTACTCGGTGATGTTCGGGTCCACCACTGACCATGTTTCCTAATTTAAACTTTTTGCTGCACCGTTTGTATATTTCATTTTTTAAAATAAATTAAGTAGATCCAATAATCGTAACATGTTTAATTTATTAAGTTTATTTCCAACCAAAAAAAAAAAAAAATTGAATGACAATTGTGCTTTTGAAAATAGACCATTTTTTTTCCTTTTCATAACAAATGCGATAAAATAAACAACCCATAATTATCAAATGGATCAAAAGTTAGCTAAAGTTTGCAAGTAAACAAACGTTAGCTTCATGTTTAAAATGACTAAAACTGGTAACTTCAAAGATCAAATGACAAAATTGGAACTTGAGGAACTAAAATAACAATTATAACATATTTTAGAGACTAAACTTGTTTTTAATCTTTTAAAAAATGGCATTATTATATCATTCTAATCACACATTTAATATAAAATTTATGTTTACAAATCATTTAAAAAAAAAATAATTGTAACAACTAGAGAACTAAATGCAATTGAAAACATTCCAACAAAATCAAACCTCATATATGGTGATATGCAAAATTTCATTTCATAACGTAAATCATGAAATCATTCAGGGAGTAAATAATTAGATAAAGAAGTTAATTGATTAGCAATTAATTATCTTTATAAAAAAAATTATGCAAATTATGTGTTGGATTTTTATCCATTTACTTGAAGAGAACAAATTGTCTCCAGTCTGAAATTTGAACTACTCGATGATGTTTGGGTCGACCACTGACCATGTTTCCTAATCTGAACTATTTGTTGTACCCTTTATATATATCATTTTTTAAAATAAATTATGTAAATCCGATAATCGTAAAATGTTTAATTTATTAAGTTTATTTCCAACAACAACAACAACAAGAAAAAAATAAATAAAATTGAAAGACAAATGTGCTTTTGAAAATAGACCATTTTTTTTTCTTTTCATAACAAATGTGATAAAATAAACAACCCATCATTGTCAAATGGATCAAAAGTTAGCTAAAGTTAGCAAGTAAGCAAACGTTAGCTTCAACTTTAAAATGACTAAAACTAGTAACTTCGAAGATCAAATGATAAAATTGGAACTTGAGAACTAAAATAACAATTATAACATATTTTAGAGACTAAAATTGTTTTTTAATCTTTTAAAAAATGGCGTTATTACATCATTCTAATAACACATTTAATATAAAATTTATGTTTACAAATCACTTTTTTTTTAAAAAAAAAAAAAGAATAATTGTAACAACTAGAGAACTAAATGCAACTGAAAACATTCCAACAAAATCAAACCTCTTATATGGTGATATGTAAATTTCATTTCATAACGTAAATCACGAAATCATTGAGGGAGTAAATAATTAGATAAAGAAGTTAATTGATTAGCAATTAATTATCTTTATAAAAAAAATATGCAAATTATGTGTTAGATTTTTATCCATTTACTTAAAGAGAACAAATTGTCTCCAGTCTGAAATCTGAACTACTCGGTGATGTTTGGGTAATTAATCGACCATGTTTCCTAATCTGAACTATTTGTTGTACCCTTTGTATATATCATTTTCTAAAATAAATTAAGTAGATCCGATAATCGTAAAATGTTTAATTTATTATGTTTATTTCCAACAACAACAATAACAAAAATAAAAAATAAAAAAATTGACAGACAAATGTGCTTTTGAAAATAGACCATTTTTTTTTTCTTTTCATAACAAATGCGATAAAATAAACAACCCATAATTGTCAAATGGATCTAGAGTTAGCTAAAGTTAGCGAGTAAACAAACGTTAGCTTCATGGTGAAAATGACTAAAATTGTTAACTTCAAAGATCAAATGACAAAATTAGAACTTGAGGAACTAAAATAACAATTAGTACATATTTTAGGGACTAAAATTGTTTTTTTATCTTTAAAAAAATGTCATTATTATATCATCTAAATAACACATTTAATATAAAATTTACGTTTACAATTCATTTTTTTTTAAATAAAAAAATAATGGCACCAACTAGAGAACTAAATGCAATTGAAAACATTCCAACAAAATCAAACCTCATACTTGGTGATATGCAAATTACATTTCAAAATGTAACTCATGAAATCATTGAGGGAGTAAATAATTAGATAAAGAAATTGATTGATTAGCAATTAATTATCTTTATAAAAAAAATTATGCAAATTATGTGTTAAATTTGTATCCATTTACTTAAGGTGAACAAATTGTCTCCAGTCTGAAATCTGAACTACTCTGTAACAACCCTCATTCTGACTTAGCCATGCTTGCGTACATTCCTGTATGATTTTGTCTTATGATGTTGCAAATCTTGTTTTGTCTTGCTGTGTTTGAAGTGTTGCTTGCATGATTTTGTCCCTTGCTCAGTGTGTAGCCGAGGTCATCTTGAGCTTAGTTCACCTCTGAACCTTTGTACTTAGAACTATTTTGGAACCACTTGGTTGACCTCCATCCTCACCCGAGCATGTTTGCCGAGATGTCACTATCTGGGCCGAGGTGTTCGGAACCAAGGCCGAGGAGTGTATCATCTAGGCCGAGATGTTTTGCACTTAGCGATCTTTGTCCTTGGGCAGGTATGGCCTAGACCGAGTTGTGGCACACCCAGGCCAAGGTGTAGCACAGCTTAGTCAAGTGTCGTCCTCCCTAGCCGATGTCTTTGTTGACCTGTTGCCGAAGCTTCGTCTTTGGCCGATGTCATTACTTGCCGACGTGTCTCGCTATCAAGCTTGTTGAATACGCTTTGTCAGGGATTTGTCTAATCAATCAGTCACCTTTTTGAATTGATCCAACCCGGTAATGCCACGTGTCCGAACTGAAGGTTTAGACAGCCGGCAGACTTAGAAACAAATCATTTTGTCTCAAATCTTTGTTTTTAGAGAGAGAAGCTCTAGAAGTAGGAGGAAGGAGTTTTAGAGTGAGAAGTTGAGTTCCGAGCTTGATGTTGGAGGATCGAACCGTTGGATTTGAGTTTTGAGGTTAGATTCTTGCTCCACTCTGATTGTTCTTATCGATCATCTAGCTGCATTGCATGTCATGCATTGGTTTGAAGTTGGTTTTTGAGAGAGAAAATGATGTTTGTGTGTTCTTGAGAAAAAACCCTGTTTTGATCCGAAAGCTTGAGGCAAGAATCATGTTTCTGTGTTTGTTCTTGCATGGTCTTCTTGTAAGGGTACCCAGGTCCATGTTTTGAACTCTTGGCATGAAATCTCAGATTTTATATGTAAACGAGTTATGATTTTAGCATGCATGTTTTGATGTTCTTGATGATCTTGTCCCTTGCATTCTT
Source organism: Camellia lanceoleosa (assembly GCA_025200525.1). Taxonomy (NCBI): domain Eukaryota; kingdom Viridiplantae; phylum Streptophyta; class Magnoliopsida; order Ericales; family Theaceae; genus Camellia; species Camellia lanceoleosa. The sequence goes on from CM045770.1 coordinate 13,192,791, forward strand.
CAAGGGGAAACTCAGGATTTTCCCCGATTTCGTTTTTATGTGTGGTCGTCAGGGCCATACCTCGGCAAGGAGGTGTGGGACCTCGGCATGACCTGGATGGTACCTAGTGCGTTTCCACAAGATGGGAAACGGCGTTTTGACTCTCAGCATGTTTTGTTTTGTCATCGATTTAGATTCGGTGGGAGTGCCGAGATCATTATGTGTATGTAAAACTTGTTTTGAGAATGTGATTTGCCATGTGATTGTAGGACTTTGACCTTCGCTTTGAGCCTACACCCGAGAAGATCTAGGTGAGTGGTGCTTTTAATAAAGCTATGTTCTACTGTTTTGGATAAACCTTGTCTTGATTTGTTTTGATGAAAGTATTTGTTAAGCATGAATGATTAGCCTAATTCGATGTATCAAGTGTAAGCTTGTTTTGATGTTATCTTGAAAAGTCCCTTGGCTGGAGGACTATAAACTTTCGCAGCACTAAGTGTAAAAGTCCCTTAGCTGGAGGACTCTAAACTTTCGCAGCATTATGGATAAAAGGATACGGTCCTTTCTTGGAACACAAGTCCCTTGGCTGGAGGACTCTAAACTTTCGCAGCACCATTTGTCAAAAAGGGCTGCGGGCCTAAGTGACACCAGTCTCTTGTATTAAAAGGATACGGTCCTTTCTTGGAAAAGCCACAAGTCCCTTGGCTGGAGGACTCTAAATTTTCGCAGCACCATTTGTTAAAAAGGGCTACGGGCCTAAGTAACACAAGTCCCTTGGCTGGAGGACTATAAACTTTCGCAGCACCATTTTGTCAAATCGATTACGGATCTGTAACAAGCCCGTGGGGGACCTCGCTACAGTTCGGACTCCCTTTTTGTGTTGCGGTTCTAAATCTGAACCAAAGAGTCCAAATCCGGCAAATCATTTTGAAGAAAAATAGATTTTTTGAAAAGTAGTGCCAAACATGGACTGCTTTGCCAGATTACAGAGTCGCCACCTAAATATTTTTTAAAATGGGAAATTTAGGAAACCCTGACTCGGTGCCGAAGGCCACGTGTCCGTCATCACCAAAGTGGTCTTGGCTCGGGAGCTTGGGTACGATCGGGGAAGGTCAGCTATGAGCACCCCCTTTCGCCCGGTCCGAAGACCGGCCTCTACTAACCGTGATATCCGTTTTTGAAAACGTTATGCGTTCTTATTCCAATTATTAGCCTAGAATTACTATGTTATATGACAAACAAGTATAGACTAGATTGCCTAATTTGGAAATAAACATTGCATATCCGTTCGTTTTGAAAACAGTTTGAAATTGCTACTCGCAAGTAGGCTAAAACACGGATTTCAACGAGTTTTTCCAACTCAAGCAATCCAACCTCCACTCACAGGCATTCAAACAATTCATCTCATATAAGCACTTAGCCGTATGGTAAGCATACTGTCATGGCAACATTCACACGCATGTGGTATGCTAAAGCGTAAAATACTTACATCGTACTCCGTGCCAAAACAAGAAACTAGTTAGCAGACATGCATGTCCCTAGGTCATGTTAAGTGGCTAGTGCAACACAGGCGAAGATGCAATTTTAGAGTAGGCTCGGCTAACCCTAAAGATGGCATGTGGGATGCTACAAATAACACGTATTCAATTTGGAATTGAAATACAATGCAGTTTGTATGATGTACCGAGCCCGATGCATGTCAACAAATGCATGGACGCACGCATGCATAGCATAAGGTATGCTAAAGTAAACGTGCCCTAATCTACCATCATAAGCAGGTAAATAAAAGGGAGAAAGAAATGGGGGTTGGAAGACATACACCCACTCACCCACACTTATTACAATTACGCCCTCACACGGAGGGACCGAATAAATATTACAGATTAATAATGAATAAATTAATTATTACAGAAATTTCTATTTATCAAATTAAAAACATATGTAAAAAGAAGGGGGCTTCAGCCCTGCATCGGGATGTGCGAATGATGCATGCTCGATCCGACTTGCCCGGAAAACCCGTGCCATGACATCTTTGTTTGCTTTCACCGCCTCGCCTCGAAAAATTCCCAAAGTCCCGTAATACCTTCTACATGAGCTGCGATTCCACCGGTTGGAGGAAGTGACCACCGTCGCTTAAATTGGCCACCGCTTCTTGTAGAGTTTATCGGCACAAAAAGTGTGCCGGTCAGCACATTGTACTGCCGGTCGGCAGAAAGTTCCTGCAGAGGACAGTTTGACAGCAGCAGCAAACCAGCAGTGCATGGCATGGATTTGGAGCCTATGTAAGCATGGTCAATGCCTCCTATCATGCTTGGGGACTCAAGGAGGCATGACTCTTGGTTCTTGGGCCATCAATTATGCATCTTGATGCATGATGGCCTAAGGAACCAAGGTTGCCTTTTAATGGAAATGCATGCAAACAAACAAATGAAATCCAAGGCCTTATCATGTGTTAGTCAAAGGTTTTGGTGACCAAGAATTGAGACAAGTTGCACCACTTAAAGTGTGAACTCCTCTCAACCCTATGCTTGGCTTGACAATCCCCAAGCCAAGCCATGGAATGCATATATGCAACATAGCTCAAATGATGCAACAATGGGACTAAAATGCAGGGCATACCAAGTGTCATGCAACTATCACAATAAGCATGCAAAATGCTAGAGCATGCAAGGTATAAGTGGCATGCAAACATGGGCCAATCAAGCAATGGGACCAACCTACTATAACACTCAATGAACCAAGCATGCATCAAGCTTATAATGAATATCCAATGGTGGCCTTGACTTCAATGGGGCAGCCCTCAAACCACCCCAAAACAGTGGCAAAGCAAGCCCTAAATGATGACCAAAATACTATACAAATATGCAAGTTCATGGACCTAAACCTAAGGCACCAAAAGGAGCATCTCACTACCACTTACACAACCACTCATGCCATGAATCTAATAACCAAAAACAGATTTTTAATATGCAAAATGACACCCAAATCCCCTCACATGGCACCCCCAAAATGCATTAATCATGGGAGCATACACAAGGCCTATTCTTAGGCATAAAAGGACACACCTTTAAAGCATGAAAGAGATGACAAGTACAAACATATGAGCATGGATTAGGGTCTGAAATAGCATGTCAAATGATCCCAAATCATCTAAATAGACTATCCAATGCATGTACATGGATCACATACCTAAGGCTTACAAGCCATCATGCAAAACAACCATGTCAAGCATGCCAAATATGACAAAAACAGTGGCCCACAGCCCTTATACATGGTAAAATGATGTTAGTGTCTCTATGAAACTAAGCTAAAACATACGAGAAAACATGGCCTCAAAACATGGCATATTTCTAGGCATAAGAGAGCATTACAAAGCAAACATAAGAGGCATGTTAAGGACCATAAAACCAACTTAAAACAGAGGCATAACATGTCATATGAACCACAAATATGCTCTGAAATGAAGCCAAAACCAACCATGCATACATGCTATTATTTGAGCCCAAAACAAAGGCAAACAAGGGACAAAGGGAGAGGGGTGTCCTCCCCTATATGAGACTTGAAAATATTCCTCACCACCGAAAACCCACTGGTTTTCAGTGAGAGGATCAAAAACACCAAGTAAACAAGGCCTCAAGAAAAGGCTCCAAAATGGCCAAAGCAAAGCCTAAGAGGGTGAGACTCTACCCAAACCACAAAACAACCTTGATGAATGTTCTTAAGCAAGGAAAAACAAGTCTTTTTTATGTTAAACACAAATCCAAAAACACAAAGAAAGAGGGGTAGAAAGCTAGTGCAAGAATGGGAAAACTAAAGTAACAAGCTCACCCTTGAAGATCCTTTGAAGAACAGGTGGAGCAGCCACTCTCTAGTGATCAAAATCAGTCCAAAACTTCAACAAACAACCCTCTAAGTCTCTCAATCTCGAGCTAAGGTGTAATGGTGTGTGTAATGGTGCAAAAGTATGGTAAAACACACCTTTTAGGCTTAGAACACACACACAAGGATGAGAGAGATGGTAAATATAGAGAGAGAGGTATGTGAGCTCTGGTTTTTAGTCTCTTAAAGTGGCTAACCCCCAAGCCAAGAAGACAAGGCCTCCTCTTATAGAGGAGGCAATCTTGTAAGCTTAGCAACCAAGCAAACAAGGGGTTCATCCCTCTATACACGTGTATGGAGGGGAAGAAAGTGGTACAGAGCTGTCTGAAAATATCTCCAAAAACAGCTGTAAAGTGATCGGCAGGGCAAAATGGTCATTTTGCCAAAAATAGTGCCGACCGGCACAAAATAGTGCCGACCGGCACAATATAGTGCCGATGGAAACAATCACCAGCCGGTGGCCTCTAGCCACTGCCGGTGGTGTGTGGGGATACCTCAGAAGGCATTCCCTGCCCCTCAAAGGCAAAGCACAAGTGTTTGGTGCAAAACCAGACACAAAACAGTCGAGTTAGGACATCCTGAGGCAAGGCGCGTAGCCGAGAACTCCGGGAACTCCAAACAAACACAAACATGGGTAATCACCGAGTGTTCAAGCGGTGACGCCGAAGTCTTGAGGACGGTCAAAATGGGGTGTCTATATTGCCCTCTTGACAGAACTCTAAGTCATAACGATGACGGAGTGAATGTCAAAGCCCAGAGATCGACCCATTTTTGACAAAGCCAAGACTTGGACAAACATGCAAGACAAACAAGGTATGCGCCAAGGCAGGGGCAAAATGCAAGACGATGCAAGAAGCCGAGCATAACTTATGATCATGCAAAGAAAGCTGTAATGAAGCACGCATGCAACAGTTATAAGCTAGCATATGCCAATCTATACTACAATGGAGAAAGGATGTGAGAGAATTATGCAATTCTCCGAGGCCTCACTCGAGGATACAATACCTATGCGGCTCGTCCGGTTGCACCGGCCTCAAATGAGCCGTACATACAATATCGTGCCTGCAAAGAAAGCAAACTTAACAGGTACAATATTGTTAGCAACATGCATGACAAGGCAATTGAAAGTGTGTGACAATGCATGCAATGTGTGCAACAAGATAGTAGGATTGAACACATGTGAGTAAAGCAAAGCACGTATGCACGCAATGTGTATGGAAAGAGAACTTGAACACATGTGAGTAAAGCAATGCACGCATACAATGCAATGTGTATATAGAGAAACTTGAACACATATCAGTAAAGCAATGCACACATACAATGCAATGTGTATATAGAGAAACTTGAACACATATCAGTAAAGCAATGCACGCATACAATGCAATGTGTATACAGAGAAACTTGAACACATATCAGTAAAGCAATGCACGCATACAATGCAATGTGTATATAAAATGAAACTTGAACACATATCAGTAAAGCAATGCACGCATACAATGCAATGTGTATATAAAAGGAAACTTGAACACATATCAGTAAAGCAATGCACGCATACAATGCAATGTGTATATGTAGAAACTTGAACACATATCAGTAAAGCAATGCACGCATACAATGCAATGTGTATATATAGAAACTTGAACACATATCAGTAAAGCAATGCACGCATACAATGCAATGTGTATATATAGAAACTTGAACACATATCAGTAAAGCAATGCACGCATACAATGCAATGTGTATATAAAAGGAAACTTGAACACATATCAGTAAAGCAATGCACGCATACAATGCAATGTGTATATATAGAAATTAAAATTGATCATGGCAAGCATGATGCTGGAATACCACGTGCTGCAACTCGAAATGATTTAGAGAATTCACAAGATATGAAAAGATACGGGAAGGGACATCCTTCGCATGTCCCGAGCATTGCTCACGAAAGTTGTGGTACGAGGTCAACTCGAAACTCCATTTATGTTCTGAATGCGCAATTTCTTGGACTGCCTTAAGTGATAAAGGTACCAAATCACACGATTGACCCGAACAAGGGCGCAAAAGGTACGATGATCGAAAGGGGGAGGTTAATGGTGTCAAACCCAGCACTCTGCTACCCTGCTATTCTTCTGCTTTACTTTCCTTTTTACTATGGGTTTAAGCATTACAGCATCGCTTCTAGTGTGTTTTATTTCTCAAAATCGTGTGTTGTTTTTTGTAAAACATATGATGGAAATGAAACAGCCGTTTGTTCAAAAGGTGTTACATTTGCGTGTTCTATGCATCACATCGCAAGGCATCACACAACAATGTGACTGAAACTGAAACTGTGTTTTGAAAACGAAGCATCGCATCATAATAATCAGGTAGTAAACCAATTACAACTCGATAAGCAAAACAGGGGGACTCAGCAAACTAGCCAAATGCGAGTACCCCTTGACAAACATTACAAAGACCTAAAGAGAGTGAAATACAACTCGATAAGCAAATGTGCAACAACTCGATAAGCAAATGGGCGCGCCCTCGTAAGAATTGATCACTGGAGGGTATCGAAAGTGGTGGGATCTTCCAAATTCCTAGCATAAACAGCTCAGAGGACAAAGGAGAGAACCACCGGCCTAGCAGAAAGGCTACCGGCCTTGAAGGATGGCCATCGGCCGAAATGGTGATCTATCGGCTAAAACAAATGGCTGGTCGGCACTATAGTTGGCCGGTCGGCACTTAAAATGTTAGCACCAGCAGAATGTTGACATCTGTCCCTCACTCAACCTTATCTTCTTCAAAAGGGTCTCAACTTCGTGGTTTCCTTCATTTCTACACTGATTTACTCCAAATGGAAGAATTTCTTGCCCAAAACTTCGCAACTTGGATTAACAACTTGGATGGCTCGGAAAAGCTGAATTTCCGGGCTTTCGGCATAAACGCACTATTCACTTTATACGCACTTCCGAGATTTTCCATTCCTCCATGCCGCAAGGTTCTCGAACTCGGTAACACATGTCTTTAGCTTTAGCGGCAAGAGGTGTGTCCCACTTTTGAAGATTTCCAAGCTCTAATGGAATCTGAAGGCGATGAGAGATCCCGCCTAACTTCGTTTTGGCCATGCTCAAGCCTTAGGACAAATGTGTGGGCTCTCAATGCCCGATGCTCGTTCTCTAATTTGTGACGGGACATTAGATGTTCCGAGCTTGGTTTGTCATTTTTCCGCGACTGGTGATCGCGGCGACCATCACTGGCAAGGTTTTCGGCGACACGCCCTCTGTCTATGCCTACTTTCTCATTTTCTGTTCGTCTCTGGTTCCAGAGGGCCCAGTGTCCGGTTGATTGAAGTTGCCCAAGGCTTGAAGGAGGGCAAAAGCTGCATTGCCATGGTCCTGGCTGAGACACTGCTGGGCTTAGACGCCTTTTATCGCCGAGAGACGATCAGATTAGCAGGGAGTCCACTATTACTGCAGGTAATGTTTCCCACCCCATCTCACATTTTATGTTTGCTCGCATCACTCGGCTCTCAGGCTCGGTTTTTCTCACAAAAGCCCTTTCTCACTTTTTCTCTCATCGTACTTCTCTCTATTCTTTATTCTCTCATTTTTTATCCCTCCCCAGGTGTGGTTAATGGATAAACTGAAAGTTGTGGACTCTTGCCCAAAGATATTCAAATCGCGGCTACTTCTTCGTAACGCCTAGTTGACGCCTTGATGAGGGTTGGTGGTTTGAATGGATGTGCGCTTTTGTCCGCTGGAAGTTTATGGCGGTGCCCTTGGCTCAATCTCCCAATGATGAGTTATAGCATGACCCGTCAACCCGGGATCCAATTGATTGGCTTGACTCACTGTGTCTTCTACTTCCCATTTCGTATCCTGCGCCAGTTCGGTCATAATCAGACTTGTCTGCCGGAAGAGACAGAGTACTCGGTTACATTCCCAATTCGAGGCGCACAGCTGGCCAGGTATGCCATAGCATGGAGGACGAGAGAGCTCCTGGCCCCCGCTCCCGCTTTCAGTTGCACTTTGTCTGATGAGTACTTGGATTGGCTTAATGAAGAGGAACAGGAGGGGCCCACTTTGGCATCCGAGGCTTCGACCAGCTCTGGGAGGGGGTGCAGGGACATTTGACTTGACCATGCCCCGGATTTATTGCTTTATTAGTACTTTCAAGTTTTCTTTATGAATGTAATAAAAAGCAACTTCAATTGTATGCAAGAGCAAGAGAACTCTATTTGAAATCAATGAAATTGAAGGTTGTGGTACTGAAAATTTTTCGTTTTGGTCCAGAAATGGTCTTAGTTGTAAAAAGATTTATTTGAACAAAGTCATTTTCATTAAAACTTTTCAAAACTATTTTCGATATGGATCAGAACTGGACACGCCTGAGATCTGTCGCTGAGATGTACAAACCCGGATCCTAGCAACTGGAAAGTTGCCCCTTGTCTGAATGGTACCGCGGCACTTGTACGGCGACGGAAAGTTGCCCCTAGTCTGAATAGCACTGTACTGGAGATTGCGACAAATGCTGATGGACAAAGGTGACGAAGATGATCAAATGGACAAAGTTGATCGGGGAAAAGTTTATGGCTGAACTTCAGGATGAAGCTGCCTACGTATCCCAAAGATGGGAATCAAGCCTTACGTAGTTTAGGCTTGGGTTCACTCGAGTATTTTCACTCTCCTTTTGCGCTCTAACTTTTGCCAAGGCCGCCTTTATGGTTTTCAACCTTATGAGCCCGCTTTTATATTTTCTAATTTTTTTTGTGCTATGAATTTTGCCTAGGTCGCCTTCCGGTTTTCGCCCAGCGAGCCTCTCAGGGTAATATTTCTTCAACTTGTCCATGTTGATCGGTTGGGAGAACTCTAGGCCATCTAGGTCCATCGTAACCACTCCACCGACCAGATAGACTTGATGATATAAGGACCCGGCCCAATTAGGTCTGAACTTGCCCTTGGGTCGTGGACGGAGCTTGTTGTCTTGAGCACCAAATCTCCTTCTTTCAAATTCTGGACTTAACCTTCTTGTTAAAAGCCCGCGATTCTCGTTGATATCCTTGGACATGGTACGTTGCTTTTAATCTCCTTTCATCAAAGAGCATGAGTTCCTCGACCGCTTCACGCTAATCTGCCAAATTATCGACACTCACCAAGACTGCGTAAAGACTAACCTCAATCTCTATAGGTAGAACGGCCTCCATCCCATATACTAAGGAATACGGAGTTGCCCCGGTAGAAGTTCTAATTGAAGTTCGGTAGCCCCACAGAGCAAACGGCAACTTATCTGGCCAGTCCCGATAGGTCTCCACCATCTTCTGCAGTATGTGTTTGATGTTTTTGTTGGCGGCCTCAACTGCTCCGTTGGTCTACGGCCGATACGTGGACGACTTATGAAAAGCCACATTATACTTCTCCAACAAATCAATCACCTCTTTCTTGAAGTGAGAACCATTGTCCGAAATGATCTCATTCGGGACTCCATAACGGCAGATAATGTTGTTTCTGATAAACTTTGCGACATGGGAAGCCTTCAACACGACATAAGATTGGGCCTCGACCCACTTTGTAAAGTAATCTATTGCTACTAAGATAAACTCATGCCCATTTGACCCCTTCGGGGTAACAGCTCCAATCACATCGATCCCCCAAACTGAAAATGGCCATAGCGACGTCATGTTGTACAGCTTTGACGGCGGTATGTTCATGCGGTTTGCGTGAATCTGGCATTTGTGGCATCGCCGAACAAAGCCGATACAATCTTCCTCCATGGTAGACCAGTAGTAGCCTTGTCTGAGGATCTTTCGTGCCAGCATCACCCCATTCATATGTGCCCCACATTCTCCTCCATGGATGGCCTCCATCAGGCGCTTCGACTCTTCGGCTTCCACGCACAGCTTGTGCATCCCCAGATGACCTCTTTTGTACAACTTACCCCCGCAGATGATAAACTAAACAGCCATTTTTCTGATTGCCCTCTTGTCCTTGGCATTTACCCCTGGTGGATATGCCTCCTTTTCCAAGAAGTTCCATATATCGTGATACCAAGGGTTGTTATCCTGCACTTCATCTATGGCAGAGATTGACTCGTAGGCAGGTGCAAATTTCTGGTCAATAATGACTGGACGCATCTGGACCCCAGATGGGATGTCTATCATGGAAGATAGAGTTGCTAGCGAATCTGCAAACCTGTTGTTCTCTCTTACTAGGTGAGTGAAATTTAGTTTTTCGAACCGAGGAATTAGCAAATCCAAGGTCTGGTGGTAAATTATCATCTTTTCCTCCTTGACTTTCCAGTCTCCTTTCGCTTGAGACACAACTAGGTTCGAATCCCCAATGACGTCCAATCGCCTTGCCCCTAGTTCTAAGGCAGCTTCTAGACCAGCAATACATGCCTCATACTCTGCCTCATTGTTCGAGACTTTGAATCGAAGCTTGAATGCTAGAGGGATACGGGAATCGTTAGGCGCTATGAGCAACACCCCTATCCCATACCCGTATTGATTTGACGCTCCGTCAAAGTACATCGTCCAAGTTTCATCTTCGATGTACAGGATAGCTTCATCTGGGAATAGGTACTCAACCGCTTCATCCCCTTCAACCGGGTGGTCGACAAGGAACTCTGCTACCGCTCTCTCTTTTACAGACTTGCGCGTCACATACTTGAGATCAAATTCAGAGAGCAACAGCAGCCAACGAGCTAGCCTACCCGTAAGTGCTGGTTTCTTGAAAAGATATTTGATGGGATCAAGTCGTGAAACCAACATTACAGAGTGAGCTAACAGGTAGTGCCGCAGCTTCCTAGTAGCCCATACCAAGGCCAAACAAGCCTTCTCCAGCGGAGTGTAGCGGGTCTCGTAATCGAGCATCTTCTTACTCAGATAGTAGATGGCCCTTTCCACTTTATCTTCTGACTCTTGTGCGAGCATACAGCCCATTGTAGTCTCGGTTACTGACAGGTACAGTATCAACGGCTTCTCCGGCTTTGGTGGTGACAACACGGGCGGATTCTGTAGATACTCTTTAATCTGTTCAAATGCAGCTTGGCATCGGCCGTCCCAATGGAACTTCTTTCCTTTCTTTAGAAGACCAAAAAGTGGTTCACAAGTTAAGGTTAGTTTTGAGATAAACCGTCTTATGAATTGCACTTTACCCAAAAAGCCTCGCACCTCATTTTCAGTCATTGGTGGGGGCATTTCTAAGATGGCCTTGATTTTGGAAGGGTCGACTTCGATGCCCCTTTGTGTAATCAGAAATCCCAGCATTTTTCCTGCTGTAACACCAAACGTACATTTTTGAGGATTCAGCCGCAGCCTAAATTCCCTGATCCTTTGGAAGAACTTTTGTAAGGCGGTGTAGTGGCCCTCTCTTTCTTTGGACTTGACAATCATGTCATCCACATACACCTCGATCTCTTTATGGATCATGTCATGTAATATTATGGTTGCAGCCCGTTGATATGTAGCCCCAAAGTTCTTCAATTAAATGGCATCACTCAGAATAATATGTACCCCACGGTGGTAAAAGCGATCTTTTCCGGCCTTCGGTGCCATTACTATCCGATTATAGCCCTAAAAGCCATCCATGAACGAGAGCAAAGCATGCCCCGCCCTGAAATCTACCAACTCGTCGATATGCGGCAAGGGAAAGTCATCCTTCGGACTGGCTCTGTTCAAATCCCTGAAGTCCACACATACCCGGATTCTGCCATCCTTCTAAGCATCGAACAATGTTGGCCAACCAAGTCGGGTATTCGGATACCAGCAGAAGCCTCAATCAACTGCTTGGTGACCTCTTCCTTGATCTTAATGGCCCGGTCAGTATGATCCTTCGAAGTTTCTATTTGATGTGTCGGGCCTCGGGTCAAGAGGGATCCGGTCAGACAATCTCAGATCGATTCCTGCATGTCTTCGTGAGGACCACGCGAAAACATCTTTGAAATCTTTTAATAAAGCGACTAAGCGCCGCGTTCCTCCGAAGACAACGTGGACCCGATCTGACCACCGTGGGTCCTTCTCAAGACTAACGCTCATGGTAGTGATTTCATCCATTAAGGATTTAACAAACCTCTCTGCTCTTGTTCAATTAATCGTTGCAAAATCGGAGGAATTTCGCCTCGCTGCTTTTCATCAAAATTTTGAAAGTCCCGATTTAAGCAATAAACCAAAGGCACGTAAAAGTACTGAAACCATACCACCTCATTCTCATTATGTACTTCCAAACCGTCCAATTCTTCTGTTACAACAGACTCAAAAGAGAAAGAAAAAGACGACCTGGACAGGACTGTGGCATCCGGGTTATCACCCCCAGGAATACCGGACTCAGACTCAGACGAGCTGGAACCTGATTCCGACTCACAAGACTCGGTGGAATCAGATTCCGGCTCACTACCTGACCCGGTGCTGCTTGACAAAAATCCCTCCTCATACTGCCAGGTGAGGGAGGGTGCGATGGATGCATCCAAAATAGCTGATGGTAGGCCCGCAGCCGTTTCATCTCCGATCATAGACACCAAAGAGTTATCCCCCAAGCACACCTGGTCGATCAAAGGATCTGAAAGTAGACATGCGAAGCTATACCCCATTTCAAACTCTGTACATGCAGATTCCACATCCTTGCTATGCTCAGTCTCAACTGTTGGTCTGGCTCGCTTCAACAACATCATCCCCTGCATCAGAGGTCAAAGAAAATTTTGAATCGCATACGCTTTCCTCTCGCATTCAACCATGGCTCTAAAACCACGAATGGAAAGTCTTCCCCCTGACGGCCCTGCTCAGGTACCCTGGATGGGCCGATGCATCAATTCGAAAGGTTTTCCCATCTGTTTTGCTTTGGCTCTTCCAGCCATCTCTTTTCCTTTTCTTACCCAATCTTCCTTGGTGGGCAGATAACCCAAGCCGAAAATATGAGGGTTGTGCAGCACTTCGGCCAACGCTGCAATGCCCTTACGACCGCTCTTCCCTAATCCCATCCCGGGGATGTATTGGAGCTTGTTCATGAAATACACTGCTTGGGCACTGACATATATCCCTTCATTAACGGCCATGACATTCTGTACAACCTGAGCCTCGGCCAAGGTAAAACCTGATATGAACACATCTTCCATGCCGTGCTCGATCTCTAGAACAGGCGTGGATACTTCCGGTGGTAGGTGGATTGATGAATTCCCAAAGACGATGCCTACTCCCTTCCCGTAGGGGTATTTCACCGTTTGATGCAAAGTAGATGACACTGCCTTCACTTGATGCAGCCACGGCCGCCCCAAAAGCAAATTAAAAGTTGCGGGAACTTCTAGGACATGGAAATCTATCTCGTGTCGTCCCGGTCCAACCTTTGTCTGAACTCTAACCGTTCCCATTACTTCTCTACTTGTGTTGTCGTACGCCCGGATGACCTGGGCTGTTGGTATGAAATCTGCAGTTTTCAAGCCAATTGCATACGCCGTCCTTGCTGGGCAGACGTTGATGGCGAACCTTTGATCGACAAGTACCACCGGTATCCACTTATCTCTACATTCCACGGAGATGTAGAGGGTTTATTAGATCGCCTCAAAGGGAGTTCTTTATCTGAAAAGGTCAACGTCGGGAACCTCCTCCGGGAAGACCACCCAACCACCGCTCTGGTGTAGTCTCTATGGAGAGCTTGGCCTTATCCATGGCTGTCAAAACAGCCTGCCTGTGTACTCGCGAGGCCATGAGCAGTCCCCAAATGGAAATGTCTGCTTGTATCTTTTTCAGCTGTTTGAGTACGGCTTCCTCTTTGAGCTGCTTCTCCTTTTGCTTCTCAGCCTCTCTGTCCTTCCCTGAGGCCTCTGGTTGATCCAAGTGCGGAGGTTTGAAATATCGCCCACTCCTTGTCATGTGGTCGACCTCTCCAAGGTACCAAGTGTTATCGGGTTGGTCATTCCCCCAACCTTCATTCGTATGGGCAAGACATAGGTCCTCATCTTCCCACCACATTCCATCAGCGGCCGACAGACACCTGTCCGGCCTCGTATGATCGTTTGTGCTCAAAGACCTTTCATCCACATGCCCACAGCATTCTCGGTTCCTGTGCACACAGCAGTTTCAACTCCCACATGGGCCTTTGCTTTCCTGATTCTTTCAGAATCTTCAAAACTTACTAGTTCTGACGTGACTGACTGTTCAATCATCTCCGTATTAAAAATGTTCCAATCTCTGGCGAAATTCTTGACACCGGTGCCCTCCGGCGATGTGTTCTGTTCTTCGACCCTTCCGGCCGTCGCTGATATTCTCATTCCTGCTGAACTCTGCTCTGCCTGAAATTCTCCTACCACATCGGGCTGATCGTCCAACCACCCGGTAGCTTCTACTGAATCCTCATAATCGAACCACGCAACTCAAGGCCTCTCGGGTATTGGTCATCAGAAATTGGAGATTGGCCAGGTCCTCCTCCACAGCTGTTACATCATCTGTTCCCTGTCCCAGACTATCCCCTCGGATCATACACAACTCTCTCCCTATTGGCAATTCTACTCCGGGCCTATCTTGGCTTTTCAATGAAATGTAGTCACTCGGACTATATGTCTTCTCAACGTAACTCCCAGATTCTGCAGACTCTGACTCCACAACCTGTTTCTTCTTTGGAATCTTCCTCCCCCTGTTCTTGGTGGTCACCGCCGCAGGCTTGGGTTGGGTCATGGAGATATCCATCATGCACAAGTCGGTGCAATCGGGAAGAAGCTCCTCCGGTTTAGGCAGGTGGGTAGGTGTGATATAGATACTAGGGTCGTAGGACACGACCCCGGTATGGATGAAATTAAGTCTTTTGGGTGGTGGAGCTTGGTTATGTGCGGGGAGGGGATTTGTAGTAACATTGGGCTTCTCGGGAGGCAAAATCACCCCGTTATCGATAAGGTCTTGAATTTCATGGCGTAATCGATAGCACTGGTCGGTGTCGTGACCGTGCTGTTGGTGAAATGCATAATACTTGGCTGGGTTATGGGTAGGGGGAGTTTTTCCGTAGGGGCATCTGTGGGCTTCAGGTGCCCTTTTTTGATCAAAACCCCCAAAGCTTTGGATAGGGGCATATAGAGTGGAGCGAAAGTTCTGGTGTTTCTGGGTGGGTATTTAGTCGTTTGCGGGTTGCTTCCGGACGCACCGGAGAATGGCGAAGCTGCCGTATTTCTTTGCGGGGGGTTAGTGGTGACCATGCTCACTTCGGAGGTTCTCGTTGTAGATACGCCACTCGGGCCCGCATTAGTGTTGCGGTTGAAGGTCCTTCGGGGTTGCTCCCGATCATTATCAATCCAGCCTTGCTTCAAGGCATCTTCAATCTGCACCCCCATTTCATGTAGGTCAGAAAAAGTGGGAAATGGGACTACTATCATCTTTTGCATCAACTTCGGCTGTAGATTGCGCACAATCATCCAAATCTGGTCTTTGTCCGTGGGTCTCAAGGTCATCATCGAAGCCTTGGCCCTCCATCTGGTTACGAACTCTGAAAAACTCTCCTTAGGCTCTTGCCTAGTTGTCTCGAGATCACGGGTCGTGATCTCAATCTGTGTGTTGTATGAGTACTGCGCGATGAAGGCCTCAGCCATTTCGTCCCAATTTATCTTGACGTCATCTTCTAGCTTGGCATACCATGCGGATGCCACACCTGACAGGGTCCGACCAAATAAAGACAACTTCTGGAGCCTACTGAGGCCCATTGGCCTTAGAACGTCTGAAAATAGTCTTAAATGTACCATGGGGTCCCCGGACCCATCAAATCGATCAATATGAGGCATTTTGAATCAGGCAACACACAACAAGGCCAAGGTAACCATCTTCAATGTCGGGATAGTCTTGACCCCTTGGGACCTCTTGAACAACTTTTTCAAGCTTGCTCAACTTTAGTGCGGTGGATCGATCTCGAACTCAAAGGAGAGTCCCAGAGTGGTAGGTGTTTTGATAGTCGAGGTTGGATTTGAGGTAGGGGGTGGTCCTGGGCAGCTCAGACGATCTGAACATTGGTTCTCTCCCCGACGTTAGGAATGCCTGGTGGGAAGGAGCTTGATGCGGCAGATGTCTGCTTGTCGCTTAGCCTAGCAATTGTCTCGCCTGTTCCTCACAACTGCGGGCTCGCTGTTCGGCGAAATCTGCCTGACGGACGGTATCCTGCTGCATCGCTTTTATGCTCTCTTGAAGGTGGCGCACCATCTCCTCTAAACTAGCCATGCTATCCTGCTCTGGTTGGATTACTGGTATATATTCCCTCTTTGTTGGTGACACAGAATCCTGATCCCTACTGAACACAGGTGGGGTGGACAAAGCTCTCGAATCGATCACAGATCGATGTCCTTCGCCTTCTTGACCTCCGCTTAGTAACCGGGTAGTGAGTAGTACATCGTTGTCCGTCTATCAGATCCTCAGATCGAAGGAGTCGACGGCCTCTAACCCAGGGTGCTTGGGGGATATCTATCGGGTCGGTAGCAATTGTGCTCAACTACCTAATAAAAAGATAAATAAAGCGTATAAATAAATAGACAATTGGACAGCACAACGGCATAAAATAAACATACAACACATGGTTTGGATAAGACGCCGAACCCGATACACTGTTCCTCAAATACTGATCACTGTTTCTGAATCATTGCCCCCAAGTCTGAATCTTGTACCCACAGATAACTGATTTCCCAAAATATTGTTACTGGTGCCCTCAGGCCTGATACCCAATCTTGCAAACTGACATGTGTGTTCCTGCAGAGATATACTCTAAAAGCACATAGCAGATAAATGAGAGCCAATACACCCCCATGTTGGAGTAGGGTTTCCCTGTCCTATTTTTTCAGGAGCTAGGGTTTCACTACGCACACAGCGGTTTCAAACAACCTATGATCGGGTGAGCAACCTATCCTAGCTTGGAATGGTCACTACGGATTTTGATATGCACTAGGTCGAATGGTCGAAAAGGGTGCCCCCGTAAAATCGGGGTTTGTGTTCCCATACTGGCAGAGCCCGCAACTGGTCAGCCTTATGGTCATGCCTTGACAAGACAAGCCTATAGCAAACCGCTCAGGAATAGCAGATGGCCAACACGGTGTCCTAGGCGCACCAATGCACATGCAATGCAAAGAAACACATAAGTGTAATCAAAACAGGATATCACGAGTTCGAGTCAAGCTCTCTAAACTCCCCAAAGAAGTCGCCAGAATCAGAATAAGCCCGCTGGGGACCTCGCCATGATTCGACTCCTTTTGTGTTGCGTTCTAAATCTAAACCAAAGAGTCCAAATCGCAAATCGCTTTGAAGAAAAATAGATTTTTGAAAAGTAGTGCCAAACATGGACGCTTTGCGGACATGAGTCGCCACCTAAATATTTTTTAAAATGGGAAATTTAGGAAACCCCGACTCGGTCAAGGCCACGTGTCCGTCATCACCAAAGTGGTCTTGGCTCGGGAGCTTGGGTACGATCGGGGAAGGTCAGCTATGAGCACCCCCTTTCGCCCGGTCCGAAGACCGGCTTTTACTAACCGTGATATCCGTTTTTGAAAGCGTTATGCGTTCTTATTCCAATTATTAGCCTAGAATTACTATGTTATGTGCATAGCAAACAAGTATAGACTAGATTGCCTAATTTGGAAATAAACATTGCATATCCGTTCGTTTTGAAAACAGTTTGAAATTGCTACTCGCAAGTAGGCTAAAACACGGATTTCAACGAGTTTTTCCAACTCAAGCAATCCAACCTCCACCCACAGGCATTCAAACAATTCATCTCATATAAGCACTTAGCCGCATGGTAAGCATACTGTCATGGCAACATTCACACGCATGTGGTATGCTAAAGCGTAAAATACTTACATCGTACTTCGTGCCAAACAAGAAACTAGTTAGCAGACATGCATGTCCCTAGGTCATGTTAAGTGGCTAGTGCAACACAAGCGAAGATGCAATTTTAGAGTAGGCTCGGCTAACCCTAAAGATGGCATGTGGGATGCTACAAATAACACGTATTCAATTTGGAATTGAAATACAATGCAGTTTGTATGATGTACCGAGCCCGATGCATGTCAACAAATGCATGGATGCACGCATGCATAGCGTAAGGTATGCTAAAGTAAACGTGCCCTAATCTACCATCATAAGCAGGTAAATAAAACGGAGAAAGAAATAGGGGCTGGAAGACATACACCCACTCACCCACACTTATTACAATTACGCCCTCACACGGAGGGACCGAATAAATATTACAGATTAATAATGAATAAATTAATTATTACAGAAATTTCTATTTATCAAATTAAAAACATATGTAAAAAGAAGGGGGCTTCAGCCCTGCCTCGGGATGTGCGAATGATGCATGCTCGATCCGACTTGGTTCGAAACCCGTGCCATGACATCTGCTTTCTCTTTACCGCCTCGCCTCTCGAAAAATTCCCAAAGTCCCAGAATACCTTCTACATGAGCTGCAGTACCCCACCGGCTGGAGGAAGTGACCACCGGCTGCTTAAATTGGCCACCGGCTTCTTGTAGAGTTTATCGGCACAAAAAGTGTGCCGGTCGGCACATTGTACTGCCGGTCGGCAGAAAGTTCCTGCAGAGGACAGTTTGACAGCAGCAGCAAACCAGCAGTGCATGGCATGGATTTGGAGCCTATGTAAGCATGGTCAATGCCTCCTATCATGCTTGGGGACTCAAGGAGGCATGACTCTTGGTTCTTGGGCCATCAATTATGCATCTTGATGCATGATGGCCTAAGGAACCAAGGTTGCCTTTTAATGGAAATGCATGCAAACAAACAAATGAAATCCAAGGCCTTATCATGTGTTAGTCAAAGGTTTTGGTGACCAAGAATTGAGACGAGTTGCACCACTTAAAGTGTGAACTCCTCTCAACCCTATGCTTGGCTTGACAATCCCCAAGCCAAGCCATGGAATGCATATATGCAACATAGCTCAAATGATGCAACAATGGGACTAAAATGCAGGGCATACCAAGTGTCATGCAACTATCACAATAAGCATGCAAAATGCTAGAGCATGCAAGGTATAAGTGGCATGCAAACATGGGCCAATCAAGCAATGGGACCAACCTACTATAACACTCAATGAACCAAGCATGCATCAAGCTTATAATGAATATCCAATGGTGGCCTTGACTTCAATGGGGCAGCCCTCAAACCACCCCAAAACAGTGGCAAAGCAAGCCCTGAATGATGACCAAAATACTATACAAATATGCAAGTTCATGGACCTAAACCTAAGGCACCAAAAGGAGCATCTCATTACCACTTACACAACCACTCATGGCATGAATCTAATAACCAAAAATAGATTTTTAGTATGCAAAATGACACCCAAATCCCCTCACATGGCACCCCCAAAATGCATTAATCATGGGAGCATACACAAGGCCTATTCTTAGGCATAAAAGGACACACCTTTAAAGCATGAAAGAGATGACAAGTACAAACATATGAGCATGGATTAGGGTCTGAAATAGCATGTCAAATGATCCCAAATCATCTAAATAGACTATCCAATGCATGTACATGGATCACATACCTAAGGCTTACAAGCCATCATGCAAAACAACCATGTCAAGCATGCTAAATATGACAAAAACAGTGGCCCACAACCCTTATACATGGTAAAATGATGTTAGTGTCTCCATGAAACTAAGCTAAAACATACGAGAAAACATGGCCTCAAAACATGGCATATTTCTAGGCATAAGAGAGCATTACAAAGCAAACATAAGAGGCATGTTAAGGACCATAAAACCAACTTAAAACAGAGGCATAACATGTCATATGAACCACAAATATGCTCTGAAATGAAGCCAAAACCAACCATGCATACATGCTATTATTTGAGCCCAAAACAAAGGCAAACAAGGGACAAAGGGGAGAGGGGTGTCCCTCCCCTATATGAGACTTGAAAATATCTTCCTCACCACTGAAAACCCACTGGTTTTCAGTGGTGAGAGGATCAAAAACACCAAGTAAACAAGGCCTCAAGAAAAGGCTCCAAAATGGCCAAAGCAAGGCCTAAGAGGGTGAGACTCTACCCAAACCACAAAACAACCTTGATGAATGTTCTTAAGCAAGGAAAAACAAGTCTTTTTTATGTTAAACACAAATCCAAAAACACAAAGCAAGAGGGGTAGAAAGCTAGTGCAAGAATGGGGAAACTAAAGTAACAAGCTCACCCTTGAAGATCCTTTGAAGAACAGGTGGAGCAGCCACTCTCTAGTGATCAAAATTAGTCCAAAACTTCAACAAACAACCCTCTAAGTCTCTCAATCTTGAGCTAAGGTGTAATGGTGTGTGTAATGGTGCAAAAGTATGGTAAAACACACCTTTTAGGCTTAGAACACACACACACAAGGATGAGAGAGATGGTAAATATAGAGAGAGAGGTATGTGAGCTCTGGTTTTTAGTCTCTCAAAGTGGCTAACCCCCAAGCCAAGAAGACAAGGCCTCCTCTTATAGCGGAGGCAATCTTGTAAGCTTAGCAACCAAGCAAACAAGGGGTTCTTCCCTCCATACACGTGTATGGAGGGGAAGAAAGTGGTACAGAGCTATCTGAAAATATCTCCAAAAACAGCTGTAAAGTGATCGGCAGGGCAAAATGGTCATTTTGCCAAAAATAGTGCCGACCGGCACAATATAGTGCCGATGGAAACAATCACCAGCCGGTGGCCTCTAGGCACTGCCGGTGGTGTGTGGGGATGCCTCAGAAGGCATTCCCTGCCCCTCAAAGGCAAAGCACAAGTGTTTGGTGCAAAACCAGACACAAAACAGTCGAGTTCGGAGATCCTGAGGCAAGGCGCGTAGCCGAGAACTCCGGGAACTCCAAACAAACAAAAACATGGGTAATCACCGAGTGTTCAAGCGGTGACGTCCAAGTCTTGAGGACGGTCAAAAATGGGGTGTCTACAGGATCGTACAGCCTTTGTTTTGTCACTAATGGATTACTATACGGACCGTTGCTTGGAAAGCTTTTGGCTATGTTTCACCGATGTCAGTGGACATCCCTTGAAACTTGTAAGACTTGATCGATGAATACGGTTCATCCCTTGACTTGGTAAAGTTTTGTTGTGTTTTGCTTGAAAGGGATCTCGGCAAATATCTGTATGGTTTTGGCATGCTTTGTTTCGTAAAGACTTCGGCTATATTCATGCAAAACCTTTATTGCTAGTACCATTCACTGAGTTTCCATACTCACCCTCTCTATATATATATGTAGGTGATGAGCAGGACGGTGGCGACGCCTAGATGTGTTTGCAAGCTGTTTTGGATTCTTGATTTACGTCGGCTTGATTTGCATTCTTGTCGGCAATGATGTTTTTTTTTTACACCGACATTTTGTGTTTATGTCGGCTTTTGTATTTACTTCGGCCGATCTTGAAAATCATGCTTCTTGGCTTGTATTTCCTGTATTTTGTACATGTCGGCTTAGAAGCCTTTTGATCAAGATATGATTTGTGTTTTGTTATTTTTGGACTGGTTGTAAGATCATATTGTATATCTCTCTTCATTTGATCTACGCACAGCTCTTATGGACCACTTGTACATTAGGTTATTGCTTCCGCATTTGTAAGCCCCCTATGTGTACTCGGTTGTGTGTGGATTTTGATAAGTTAGACTTCGGTAATCACAGATTACTGGCCATCACGGCACCATCCTACTAGGGGCGGGTTGGGGTCGTGACATACTCGGTGATGTTCTGATCCACCACAGACCATGTTTCGTAATCTGAATTATTTGTTGCACCCTTTGTATATATCATTTTTTAAATTAAATTAAGTAGATCCGATAATCGTAACATGTTTAATTTATTAAGTTTATATCAAACAACAACCAAAAAAATATTTTTTTTTTTTTGAACCACAAATGTGCTCTGGAAAATAGACCATTTTTTTTTTCCTTTTCATAATAAAATACACAACTCATAATTATGAAATGGATCTAAAGTTAGCAAGTAAACAACCGTTTGCCACATGATTAAAATAACTAAAATTGGTAACTTCAAAGATCAAATGACAAAATTAGAACTTGAGGAACTAAAATAACAATTAGTACATACTTTAAGGACTAAAACTGTTTTTTTATCTTTTAAAAATTGCCATTATTATATCATTCTAATAAATTTATGTTTACAAATCATTTTTTATAATAAAAAAAAGGAAAAAGAAAAAGAATGGTACCAGTTAGAGAACTGAATGCAATTGAAAACATTCCAACAAAATCAAACCTCATACTTGGTGATATGCAAATTTCATTTCATAATGTAACTCATGAAATCATTGACGGAGTAACTAATTATATAAAGAAATTAATTGATTAGCAATTAATTATCTTGATAAAAAAAATTATGCAAATTATGTTATAGATTTGTATCCATTTATTTAGAGAGAACAAATTGTCTCCAGTCTGAAATCTGAACTACTCGGTGAGCTTCGGGTCCACCACTGACTATGTTTCCTAATTTAAACTTTTTGCTGTACCCTTTGTGTATTTCATTTTTTAAAATAAATTAAGTAGATCCAATAACCGTAACATGTTTAATTTATTAAGTTTATTTCCAACAAATTTTTTTTTTTTTGAATGACAATTGTGCTTTTGAAATAGACCATTTTTGTTTTTTTTTATCCCATTTCATAACAAATGTGATAAAATAAACAACCCATAATTATCAAGTGGATCAAAAGTTAGCTAAAGTTAGCAAGTAATGTAACGCCCTCATAAATAAACCCATATTATATAACATTAACATGCATTGATAAAAGAAAACCAATTATCATCTCATCCATCAGAGTAATCTTATTGAAAGACATTACATGTAATAACGAAAGTAAATGCCCTACGGGCTTACATCTTTCCAAGCCAACACTTGGACACAAAAATATGAGTACTAACTCATTTACACATTAAGCCCTAGGCTTGAGTTTACATGTAACATCAAATTAAAACAAAATAAATAACTAATCTAAACAGAGTCTTCAACTCCAAATCCATCCAAGTTAAGTCCTTGGAGGTAGCACATCACCTGAACCTGAAAATGATGTTCCCATATAGGGTGAGCCATAGCCCAGTAGAAATATACTAAACCAAATATAAGCATTGAATAAAGCGATAGCATTCAATAGATGGTTAACACAAAATACCGATTTCATCATCATACAGTTTCATTTATATCAATATGGCTCAGAACCTGGCCAAACTATAACAGTGAACTATATATCACATCAACGTTTCTTCCAATATCAACAACATAAATGGGACAAAGGCTCATATCAAAACACTTCCATACTTTCCGATTGATACACATTTTAGTGCTGTATCAACACATGTAAAAACACTTCAAATCAATAAGAACACATATAGTGATGTTAATGGAGTCCATCCCCTGTCTCCTCCCAAACAAAATCCGGTTTAGAAGTCCATCCCCTATCTTCCCCTAAACCGTGGAGTACATCCCCTATCTCCTCCCAAACAAAATGGATATGCAACACACAATCAATACACGTATTTTCTATATTAATTCAACAGTCAAAATCAATGACTTAACCAATGTGATTAGTTTCAGTTTTTCCTAATCCACATGCAATGTCTACAACAATCACGACTATCCTCCACTGATAGCCCAAAACAGTTATTTCTAAACAGGAAATAAATGTATCAACAAATGTAAATTTAACATTTTCATAGGTGAGTAATTAAACTAACAAACTACACCATTAAATCACTAAATTCCCCAATTCCATGAATTAAACTCAATTCCACATTTTTCTCGAAATTAATTATACAAATTAATTTATTTCAACCACTAGGGTTTTTCCCAAAATTACCAAACAACTCCCAACATATCAAAATACCAAAACTTAGAACAAAACTTATAACATGGAGTAGGAAATCCCTACCTCGAAGCGAAGAACTCGAATGGAGAAGATGACGAAAAATCCAAAGTGCTCTAAACCCAAGATTGTTCAGATTAAAAAGAAGCCCTCGACTCAGTCTATCTTTTTAATAAAGAGCCTAGGGTAGAAACACCTTAAAAGGAGATGAAACCTAAGAGAGAAGGTGGGTGGAGGGAGAGAAAAGTCGTACCTAGGGTTTTGAAGTCAAAAAGAGGGTGAAAAAGTGTTTTAAAACCGCTAGATTTATACCGACAGGCTCGCCGGCGAAGGATTTGTCGCCGAGCGACGCAGACACAAGAATGACTTCGCCGAGCGGCGAAAGCTCGCCGAGCCAAGAATGCAATGCTTGCGCAACCCAGAAGCACGCTGAAGCAATCGCTCGGCGAAGAACTTCAGCTTCGCCGAGCGAAGAAAAGCTCGCTCGAGCCAACAAACACAGCTCTCAGGTCTATACTAAACACAATCTCACGCTCGAGCGAAGATATCCTGGCTCGATCCACCAGACACAAAATACTACTCTCGCTCGAGCGACAAAATCCTCGCTCGAGCGAAGGCCCGAAATTCTGGACAGCAACATTTGGTTTCCAAACCCAACCCACCTGTAACAAACCTGCCCAGTAAATCCTATAACTCAAGAATAAGGAATTTAAAGGACAGCAACCACAATAATATAACAACGGGATCTACGGAACATAGGTCCAGATACAACAACTAAAAGGAAAAGACCGGGGTCGCTATAACCTCCCCCCCTTAAAGAATTTCGTCCCCGAAATTAAGCATAAATTTTCGAAAACAGGTTTTTCTCAAATCCCAATAATATGACAATTCAATAATAAACAACTTGACCCAATACCGGTCATTTCATCTCTTATCAAGAGGCATCTCACAATATATAGAAAGCAACATGTATTTCAACCTGCATCAATATTATGTATTTTCCTTTTAATTTCAACAGTTTTTATATATATGATTCTTATTTCTATATCATATTTAACTTCATGATATAACACCAATTGCACAATATATTCAAGGTTCTGCTAAACTTCCATTACGAGGCAAGTTTCAAGACATAATTCCATTAAACCAAAACATTCTCTATGTTTTACAACTTAAGACATATATAAAGCTCTTAAGTCCAACAATATTACAAAATCTAAATACAAGATTACATATCAACAAACATGTCTGAATATATCTCGCGGACTTCCAATTCACGTTCCCAAGTGGCTTCTTCCACTCCGTGATGTTTCCTCAAAACCTTTACCAAAGGGATGGTCTTGCCTCGCAAAACTTGTTCCCGCCTATCCAAGACCCGAACAGGTCTCTTGTCACGACCCCAAATTGCCCCTAGTAGAATGGTGCCGTGATGGCCAGTAATCTGAGATTACCAAAGGCCAACTTACAAGATCACACACAATCAGAGTATACATATGGGGCTAACAAGAGCGGAAGCAATAACTTAAAATACAAGTGGTCCATAAGAGCTGTGCATAAGTCAAATGAAATGGAATACATCCTTACATAACTTTACAACTTATAAAATATACATTACATCTCAACAAAAGGGGCTTCTCAAGCCGACATATACAAAAAGTAATGTATACAAGTCAAGAATCATCATCTTCAGAACTGCCGACGTCAGTACAAGATTGCCAACCTAAACACAAAATGCCGACATAAATATAATACAGGAAGTACAAGGTTAAAAACATAATCTTCACAGTTGCCGACATCCTTGATGCCGACCTAACATGCATACAAAACATCGGCACAAAACACACATCTCGGCGTAGCCGACTTCTAGCTTGGAACCTACATATATACATAGAGAGGGTGAGCTTGGATACTCAGTGAATGGTACAAGTAATAAAGGGGTTAAATGAATGATTCCTGAGATTCTTGTTAAAACAATACACATATCCTAGCTTGTTCAAAACTTGTACTTATAGCGCAGCTTATTCAAATCATACGTATAACATGGCTTGCATCAAGACATATACTTAGCAAAACCTGTGTCAAACATGTACTTGAGCTTTCAAAGCTTGCCTACTTATCAAACATAGGATGAACCGTATTCATCAATCTTGACCTTTCAAAACATGTGCTTGGCATAACTTGAATCGAAACATATTCTTAGCTTATCTTGTATCAAAACGTGCACTTGAACTTATAACATACTTGGCAAAACATACCCACCCGTTCATAGACCGTCGGTGGCAAAGCAAGACAAAACAAGGGAATAATCGACCCGGAATCGATTAGACAAATCCACCCGTTCATAGACCGTCGGTGGGGGCTATCCGTTCATAGACCGTCGATAGCAAATTAGACAAATCCACCCGTTCATAGACCGTCGGTGGGGGAAAGACTCCCAAACATGGATGCTACATGGGCTTAACGTCCCCTAGCACGAAAGGACGATGCTACTTGGGCTTAGAGTCCCCTAGCATGGGAGGACTTTCCAAGAATGTCGTCCAAACAGAACTTATACTAGGTGAGCAAAACTTATACTTGATACATAAAATATGGGTAACCATTCATGCTTAACAAATACTTTTCAAAACAAGTAAAACAAAGCTTTAATCAAAACATCGCAACATATCTTTATTAAAAATACCACTCACTTAGTTCTTGGGACGTCGGGATCAGGGCAAGGTCCAAGTCCTACAAACACATGGCAAGGTCCACTGAAAACACATCTCAAAACAAGTCTTACATACATGCAAATGATCTCGGAAAACATGCTGGAAGTCAAAACACTGTTTTACATGTCGGAGGACATCTTTGGGTACTAACAGTCTTTGTTGAGGTCCCACCTCTGGCCGAGGTGTGGTTACCACGTTTCGGCGTCTTGGCCGCAGGAGGTTCAAACAAGACAAGTGCAAGTGATCATGCAAGGTAGGCCAAGGTGAGATACGATGCTTGGCCTAAGTGTAAGGTCTAGGTAAGAATGATCTCGGAGACTACACTTCGGGAAGTGAAGTCTGGAAATCTGGGTTTCCACCCATGAAGAACATGAATATGATGAATGCCAAAATCATAACTTGCTTATACAAAATCTGGGTTTTCATGCCATGAGTTCGAAAACATGGACCTGGGTACCCATACAAGAAGATCATACGAAAACAAACACAAAAACATATATCTTGGCTTGAGCTTTCGGATCAAAACATGACTTTTCTTGAAGAACACATAAATGCTATTTTCTCTTTCTAGAACCGAACTTCAAAACAATGCATGGCTTACAAATCGTGTTCAATCGTGCAATGCAATAACATAAACATAAAGAGCTACATGAGCAAATCAAGAATCTAACCTTAGAACACGAATCTAACGGTTTGATCTCTAGAAATCAAGCTTGGATCTCTACTCCCTCTCTAGAACTCCTTCTCCCTCTTCTAGAGCTTCTCTCTCTTCTTCCTTAGAACAAAACACAACAAATGATAGGTTTCTCTCTCTGCCGGCTGACTTAACACTCAGCTCGGACACGTGGCGTTACCGGGTTGGTTCTCTTCAAAAAGGTGATAGATTGACAAGACAGGTGTAAGGCAGAGCGTATTCAACAAGCTTGGTGGCAAGGGCACCTCGGCAAGTGATGACATCGGCAAAAGACAAGACATCGGCAAACAAAGGACAATGACTTGAAGGACAAAACTTGAAGTCAAGGAACAATGATCTCGGCTAGGAAGAACAACACTTGGCCTAGCTGTGCCACACCTTGGCCTAGATGTGCCACACCTCGGTCTAGGTCATACCACTCCAGGACAAGATCACTTGGGTTCAAGATAACATCTCGGCCTAGATAATACACACCTCGGCCTCGGCGATACACACCTCGGCCCAGATGATAATCATCTCGGCCAATATGCCAGGACAAAGGTGGAGGTCAACAAAGTGGTACCAAGATGATTCTGTACTGAAGATGACCTCGGCTTGGAAATGATCTAGGCTTAGCATGACCTAGGCTTAACACAACCTAGGCTTAATACAAGGGAGGAACAAAGCATACATGTACACTTAGGCAAATCACATAAGCACAAAACAAGGCAAGAATTCATGAAGGCAAATCTTAACATGGCAAATCACATACGTACAAAGCAGGGCAAGATTCATGAATGTCATCTTAACAAAAACATGGTTATGCAAATGCACATGAACATGACTATGACATGAAATGTGGGTCTTTACATCTCTCCTCGTATGAGACATCCTCATCGACCACTAGATCGGTCCAGTCCAACACATGTGATGGATCTGGCTCATACTTCCGAAGCATACTCACATGAAACACATCATGAACTCCGGATAACTGTGGCGGCAAAGCTAAACGATAGGCAGCCTCGCCAATCCTCTCAAGGATCTCAAAAGGACCAATAAACCGAGGGGACAACTTCCCGTTCTTCCCAAACCTCATCAAGCCCCGCCTAGGTGATATTTTCAGAAAGACATGATCACCCACCCCAAATACCAAAGGCCTCCTCCTACGATTAAGCATAGGATTTCGGCGACTACGAGAGTAACAAGCCTCTTCTGAGATAAGCTCAACTTTCTCCGTCAAGTTTCTCACCAACTCTGCACCCAACAAAGGTGCATCACCCACCTCAGCCCAACAAACTGGAGACCTACACGGTCGGCCATACAAGGCCTCAAATGGTGCCATACCGATACTAGACTGGAAACTGTTGTTGTAGGCAAACTCTACCAAAGGCAAGTGCCTCTCCCACGACCCATTAAAGTCAAGAACACAACCCCGAAGCATATCCTCAAGGATTTGAATGGTATGCTCGGACTGCCCGTCAGTCTGAGGATGATAAGCCGTGCTAAAGGTCAACTTAGTGCCTAAGGCACTCTGCAAACTCTGCCACAACCTAGCAGTAAAGCGAGGATCTCTATCTGAGACGATCGTCACTGGGACCCTGTGCAACCTCACTATGTCCCATATGTATAAGTCGGCAAGATGATCTACCGAATCTCTCACGCGCATAGGAATGAAGTGTGCCGACTTAGTCAACCGGTCTACAACCACCCAAATAGCATCACTACCCCGCTGAGTCCTCGGAAGACCTACCACGAACTCCATAGTGACATGCTCCCACTTCCACTCGGCAATAGGCAAGGGTTGTAATAAACCCGCTGGCCTCTGATGCTCGGCCTTCACTTGCTGACATGTAAGGCACTTAGACACAAAAGCTGCCACATCTCTCTTCATACCCCGCCACCAAAACTGGCGACCTAAATCCCGATACCTCTTAGTGCCTCCCGGATGTACTGCAAGGCGTGAATGATGAAACTCTCGGAGTACTTCCTCTCGGCAGGACACCGGCACAAACAGACGGTCTCGGTATCTCACACTCAGGTCGGGATACACCGTCAAACCCTTCTCAACCTTCCCATTGGAGATCTTCTCTCGAAGAGATTCCACCTCAAGGTCACCTCTCTGTGCCTCTAACACCCGAGTCACAAGTGTAGGCTGTGCAACAACAGAAAACAAGGCCGCAGCCTCAACAGATTCGCCCAGAAGCAAATCAAACTCCCCAAGTGCACCCAACATCTCCCATTCCCGGATGGCTATACTAGCTATGTCGCCAACAGATTTCCTGCTAAGGGCATCGGCCACCACATTGGCCTTCCCCGGATGATAATGCAACTCGAAGTCATAATCCTCAATGAACTCCATCCACCTCCTCTGCCTCAAATTCAAGTCCTTCTGTGTAAACAGATATTTCAGACTCTTATGATCCGAGAATACCTCGAATCTCTCACCATAAAGGTAATGCCTCCAAATCTTCAAGGCAAAGATCACAGCTACTAACTCTAGGTCATGGGTAGGGTAATTCTTCTCGTGTACTTTCAATTGACATGAGCCATAGGCTACCACTTTTCCTTCTTGCATCAACACACAACCCAAACCCT
Source organism: Camellia lanceoleosa (assembly GCA_025200525.1). Classification (NCBI taxonomy): domain Eukaryota; kingdom Viridiplantae; phylum Streptophyta; class Magnoliopsida; order Ericales; family Theaceae; genus Camellia; species Camellia lanceoleosa. Next base: position 13,222,409 of record CM045770.1, read on the forward strand.
CTCGTGAAGCATCACAATAAACAGCATAACCCAACCCCCTCTTCGGAATAATCAAGACTGGAGCGGTGGTCAATCTAGCTTTCAACTCCTGGAACAACTTTTCACAAGTCTCACTCCATACAAATTTGACTCCCTTCCGAGTCAATCTAGTCAATGGTGAAGCTAATCTGGAGAAATCCTTCACAAACCGTTGATAGTACCCAGCTAATCCCAGAAAACTGCGGATCTCAAACACACTCTTAGGCTGTGCCCAATCTTGCACTGCCTCTATTTTGGATGTATCAACAGACACCCCTTTCCTGGAAACCACGTGGCCTAAGAACTTCACCTCCTCTAGCCAGAACTCACATTTCCCCAACTTAGCATAAAGCTTATGGGCTCTAAGTAACTCAAGCACTACTCTCAAGTGCTCCTCGTGCTCCTCCTCCGAAGGTGAATAAATAAGGATATCGTCTACAAAGACTACTACAAAACGATCGAAGAAATCCCGGAATATCCGGTTCATCAAGTCCATAAAGACTGCAGGTGCATTGGTGAGCCCAAATGGCATCACTAAAAACTCATAGTGGCCATACCGTGTACGGAATGTCGTCTTCAGAATATCCTCCTCCCTGACTCTCAACTGATGATAACCCGATCTCAAGTCTATCTTAGAGAAACAACGGGAACCCTTCAACTGGTCAAACAAATCATCTATACGAGGCATTGGGTACTTATTCTTGACCGTAGCCCGATTCAACTTCCGGTAATCTATACAGTGTCTCAAAGCACCACCTTTCTTTTTAGCAAAGAGGGCCGGTGCTCCCCACGGCGAAACACTAGGACGAATATAGCCCTTATCTAACAACTCCTGGAGCTAAATCTTCAACTCAACTAACTCGGCTGGGGCAAAACGATAAGGTGCCATAGAAATCGGCGCCGTGCCGGGCACTAGATCAATAGAGAACTCAATCTCTCGATGAGGTGGCAAACTAACAAGATCCTCGGGAAAGACGTCCGAGTATTCACAAACCACTCTTGGCAACACAGTCTGGGTCTCATCACACTCACTACTCTCAAAGCTAGCAAGTAGACCACTAAGCTCACTCCGCCCTCGCAGATCATACCCCGGTGGCAAAACACTACCAACCCGGTCCCCCAGAAAATGAAAACACTCCCCGCTCACGGTACAACAAGTGACCCTCTGGCGGTAGCAATCAATAACTGCCCGGTATGACAATAACGAGTCCATACCCAAAATAACATCAAAGCCTTTCATGGGCATAACTACAAAAGGAAACGGAAGCCTATGATTGGCGGCCACAATATCACAACCCCTAACACCTTGTTTCAAGATCAATTCACCCCCAAGGGGTGACACTACACAAATAGGAGATGCTAACTGTGCTAACTCCAACTCCAAAACAGATGCAAATGCAGCAGACACAAAGGAATGAGATGCACCTGTATTAATCAATACACTAGCAACCGAATTACAAAACAAGAAGGTACCTCTCTGGCCAGATGGAGCGGTACAAGATCTCTGTGATAACGATACCGCGCCCAAACGATCTCTGATCAACCTGCTCACCCCTAGGAGCATAAGACTGTTGCACCGACTGGGACGATGAAGCCCCCTGATTGGCCCTCGAGGCCTGAACAGACTGAGCTGGCTGATGACTCTGAGTCTGCCTCAAACCAGATGCACCAGATGTGCCATTCAACTATGGGCAATACCTCTTCATGTGCCCTGCCTGACCACACTAATAACACGAGAGCGACTGGCCTCTACCCTGACTCTAGCTCTGAGATCGAGCCGAAGATGACGCTGCTTTCTGTTTTCCTCCCTTCTGCGGGCAAGCTGGAGACTTGTGGCCCAGCTGACCACACTTGAAACAGGTAATGTCTCCCTAGCTACCTTTCCCAGAGCTAGCACTCGGCACAGGAAAAGTCGATCTAGAAAAGCTACCTTGAGACTGCTGAGGGTTAAAACCCTTCTGTCTCCTACCATCACTCTGACCATCTTGACTCCTCTTGGAGCCTTTCTGCCCTTCCTCCTCTTTCTGCATCATGATCTCGGTATGGGCTGCAGCATCAACCAGATGCCCATAATCTCGAATCATAGTCCTTACAACTCTCAACTTGAGGCCGCGCCTCAACTTCTTCTCGAACTCAATACAACGACGTTCCTCAGACGCCACCAACTCAGGTGCAAACCTGGACAAGCTAGTAAATGCGGCCTCAAACTCGGCCACAGAAGAACTGTTCTGCTTAAGCTGGCAGAACTGCTCTCTCAACCTCTCCTTAACAGCTGAGGACAGGAACTTCTCCTGGAAAGCGTCAACAAAGGCCTTCCAAGTCCCTCCTATACGACTCTTAGTGAACTTCCACCACTGACCTGCATCTCCCTTTAGCTGGAAAGATGCCAAGGTCACTTTCAGTACCTCGTCTTCGATGCCAAGCATCTCAAACATCTTCGTTGTCTGTTTGAGCCATTCATCTGCCTTAAGTGGCTCTTTAGGATCACCCAAAAATTCGTCCGGGTTAGACCGGAAGAACTCCCTCTTCAGAAAAGAAGGTCCTGCATCTGCAACATGAACCTGAGCCTGATTCTCAGCTCTGAGAATGCCTACTGACTCCCTGAATGCCCCTGCTATCTCTCGGGCCAAAGCGCCCATAGCCTGCTGGCCTACCGGCTCGGCCACATTGGCCTGGCCAACTCCCTCTGTCTTCTTGGGAATCTCTTCGGTATAGGCACTCTGCCTACTCGACGCCTACCGCGTCCTCGTCCTCGTCCTGACATCCTAATAAAGGTAACAAAGACGTTAGCACATTAATAAGTGTGCCAAAACTATAACACTTGCGTCCTAATGCATTGGACAACAGTAATTCACTCCACGTAAGCACATAATCACATAAGTACCTACGAATTTCATTCCTGGATAATGATAGCCCCGATGCGTCACTAAAGTTCCTGTTGGAAACAACATTGATCAAGTGCCTTTCCAACAAGACTTTTAGAAACTCAAGGTTCCAATCAACATCCTAGAAACTACATTCCATACCCACATAGTCACATAAACATGTTATCATATAAGCATATAACAGTACATCTAAGTCTCTATCAAGCGAGACGAACCCATTGTGATACTAATCACTTTCCACGTACCCAAAGTATTCGAACCCGGTACGCTCTAATACCAAGTTGTAACGCCCTCATAAATAAACCCATATTATATAACATTAACATGCATTGATAAAAGAAAACCAATTATCATCTCATCCATCAGAGTAATCTTATTGAAAGACATTACATATAATAACGAAAGTAAATGCCCTATGGGCTTACATCTTTCCAAGCCAACACTTAGACACAAAAATATGAGTACTAACTCATTTACACATTAAGCCCTGGGCTTGAGTTTACATGTGACATCAAATTAAAACAAAATAAATAACTAATCTAAACAGAGTCTTCAACTCCAAATCCATCCAAGCTAAGTCCTTGGAGGTAGCACATCACCTGAACCTGAAAATGATGTTCCCCTATAGGGTGAGCCACAGCCCAGTAGAAATATACTAAACCAAATATAAGCATTGAATAAAGTGATAGCATTCAATAGATGGTTAACACAAAATACCGATTTCATCATCATACAGTTTCATTTATATCAATATGGCTTAGAACCTGGCCAAACTATAACAGTGAACTATATATCACATCAACGTTTCTTCCAATATCAACAACATAAATGGGACAAAGGCTCATATCAAAACACTTCCATACTTTCCGATTGATACACATTTTAGTGCTGTATCAACACATGTAAAAACACTTCAAATCAATAAGCACACATATAGTGATGCTAATGGAGTCCATTCCCTATCTCCTTCCAAACAAAATCCGGTTTAGAGGTCCATCCCCTATCTTCCCCTAAACCATGGAGTACATCCCCTATCTCCTCCCAAACAAAATGCATATACAACACACAATCAATACACGTATTTTCTGTATTAATTCAACAGTCAAAATCAATGACTTAACCAATGTGATTAGTTTCAGTTTTCCCTAATCCACATGCAATGTCTACAACAATCACGACTATCCTCCACGGATAGCCCAAAACAGTTATTTCTAAACAGGAAATAAATGTATCAACAAATGTAAATTTAACATTTTCATAGGTGAGTAATTAAACTAACCAACTACACCATTAAATCACTAAATTCCCCAATTCCATGAATTAAACTCAATTCCACATTTTTCTCTAAATTAATTATACAAATTAATTTATTTCAACCACTAGGGTTTTTCCCAAAATTACCAAACAACTCCCAACATATCAAAATACCAAAACTTAGAACAAAACTTATAACATGGAGTAGGAAATCCCTACCTCGAAGCGAAGAACTCGAATGGAGAAGATGACGAAAAATCCAAAGTGCTCCAAACCCAAGATTGTTCAGATTAAAAGGAAGCCCTCGACTCACTCTATCTTTTTAATAAAGAGCCTAGGGTAGAAACACCTTAAAAGGAGATAAAACCTAAGAGAGAAGGTGAGTGGAGGGAGAAAAAAGTCGTACCTAGGGTTTTGAAGTAAAAAAGAGGGTGAAAAGGTGTTGTAAAAACCGCTTCTGCGTATTTATACCCGACAGGCTCGCTCGAGCGAAGGATTTGTCGCTCGAGCGACCAGAGACAAGAATGACTCTGTAACAACCCTCACTTTGATTTAGTCTTGCTTGCATGCATTTTGTATGATCTTGCCTTGTCGAGTTTGTAATCTCGTTATCTTGTTTTGCATTGCTTTGTTAATTGTTACTTGCTTGAACTCGTACCTTGCTTGGAGTATAGCCGAGGTCAGCTTAGCATAGTTCGCCTTTGAACCTTTGCACTTAGAACAGTTTTGGAACCTTAGCCGACCTCCATCTTCACCCCGGCATGTTTGCCGAGATGTCACCCTTGGGCCGAAGTGTTTAGAGCCGAGGTCGAGATGTTTTGTGCTAGTGATCTTTGTCCTTGGGCAGGTATGGCCTAGACTGAGGTGTGGCACACCCAGGCCAAGGTGTGGCACAGCTTAGTCAAGTGTCATCCTCCCTAGCCGATGTCTTTGTTATCCTTCTGCCGAAGCTTGTCTTTAGCCGATGTCATTGCTCACCGACGTGTTTTGCCACCAAGCTTGTTGTGTACGCTTTGTCAGAGACTTGTCTAATCTAGCAGTCACCTTTTTGAGATGAACCAACCCAGTAATGCCACGCGTCAGCTTGGAGGCTAAGTCGTGCCTATAACACATCATTTTGTCTCTTTTTGGTATCATTTGGTCTCAAATCTTTGTTTCTTTAGAGAGAGAAGCTCTAGAACAAGGAGTAAGAGTTTTAGTGAGAGAGTTGAGTTCCGAGCTTGATCGTGGAAGATCGAACCGTTGGATTTGAATTTTAAGGTTAGATTCTTGCTCTACTTTGATTGTTCTTACCGATCATCTAGCTGCATTGCTTGATCAAATCTGTTTTGCATGACATGCATAGGCTTGGAATTGGTTTTGAAAGAGGAAATGGTGTTCATGTGTTCCTGAAGGAAAACCTCGTTTTGATCCGCAAGTTTGGAACAAGAATCATGTTTTTTTTGTGTTTGTTCTTGCATGGTCTTCTTGAATGGGTACCCAGGTCCATGTTTTTGGACTCTTAGCATGAAATCTCAGATTTTGAATAAACGAGTTATGGTTCTAGCATGCATGTTCTTGATGATCTTGATGTTCTTGATGTTCTTGATGCTCTTGTTGCTCTTGTTCTTTGCATTCTTCAGAGGGAAACTCAGGTTTCCCGATTTCATTTTGTATATGGCCATCAGGACCACACCTCGGCAAGGAGGTGCGGGACCTTGGCATGACCAGGATGGTACCCAGTGAGTTTCCACGAGATGGGAAATAGTGTGTTGACTCTGCATGTTTCGCTTTGTTATTCATTTGGATTCGGTGGTAGTGCCGAGATCATTCACTTGCATGTAAAGCTTGTTTTAAGAATGTGATTTGCCCTGTGACTTGTCAGGACTTTGATCTTTGCTTGAGCCTACACCTGAAGAGCCAGGTGAGTGGTGCTTCTAATAAAGCTACGTTATACCGTTTTGATAAACCTTGTTTTGCTTTGTTTTGATGAAAGTATTTGCTAAGCATGAATGATTAGCCTATTTTGATGTATCATGAATGAGCTTAGTTTTGATGTCATCCTTGAAAAGTCCCTTGACTGGAGGACTATAAACTTTCGCAGTACTAAGTGTAAAAGTCCCTTGGCTGGAGGACTCTAAACTTTCGCAGCACCATTCGTCAAAAAGGGCTACGGGCCTAAGTGACACAGTCTCTTGTATATAAAGGATACGGTCCTTTCTTAGAAAAGTTATTTTGTTAAAAAGGGCTACGGGCCTAAGTAACACAAGTCCCTCGTGCTGGAGGACTCTAAACTTTCGCAGCGCCATTTTGTCTAAATCGATTACGGATCGTACAATCTTTGTTTTGCCACTAATGGGCTGCTACACGTACTGGTTGTTTAGAAAGCTTTTGGCTATGTTTCGCCGATGTCAGTGGGCATCCCTTGAAGTTGTAAGTCTTAATAGATGAACACGGTTCATCCCTTGATTCGGTATAGTTTTGATGTGCTCTGCTTTGAAGGAACCTCGGCTAATGCTTGTATGGTTTGGCATGCTTTGTTCTGTAAAGACTTCGGCTATATTCATGCAAAACCTTTATTACTAGTACCATTCACTGAGTTTCCATACTCACCCTCTCTATATATATGTAGGTGATGAGCAGGATGGCGGCGACGCCTAGATGTGTTTGCAAGCTTGTTTTGGACTTCTTGATTTACGTCGGCTACGTTTTGCATTCTTGTCGGCTTATGTGTTTACGTCGGCCAACCTTGAAAATCATGCTTCTTGGCTTGTAATTCTGTATTTTGTATATGTCGGCCTAGAAGCCTTTTGATCAAGATTTGATTTGTATTTTGTTATCTTGGACTGGTTGTAAGACTACATTGTATATGTCTTTTCATTTGATTTACGCACAGCTCTCATGGACCATTTGTATTTGATTTATTTCTTCCGCATTTTGTAAACCCCTATGAGTACTCGGTTGTGTGTGAAATTTTGAAAGCCGGCCTTCGGTAATCTCGGGTTACTGGCCATCTCGGCACCACCCTACTAGGGGCGGGTTGGGGTTGTGACAGACTCGCTCGAGCGAAGGAAAGCTCGCTCGAGCCAAGAATGCAATGCTTCAGGTCTGCAAACCAGAAGCACGCTCGAGTGACAGAATGCTCGCTCGAGCGAAGAACTCGAAACTCGCTCGAGCGAAGAAAAGCTCGCTCGAGCCAACAAACACAGCTCTCAGGTCTATACTAGACGCAATCTCACGCTCGAGCGAAGATACCTGCTCGATCCACGGATTGACACAAATACTACTCTCGCTCGAGCGACAAAATCCTTGCTCGAGCGAAGGCCCGAAATTCTGGACAACAACACTTGGTTTCCAAACCCAACCCACCTGTAACAAACCTACGCAGTAAATCCTATAACTCAAGAATAAGGAATTTAAAGGACAACAACCACAATAATATAACAACGGGATCTACGGAACATAGGTCCGGATACAACAACCAAAAGGAAAAGACCAGGGTCGCTATAAGTAAACAAACGTTTGCTTCATGTTTAAAATGACTAAAACTGGTAACTTCAAAGATCAAATGACAAAATTGGAACTTGAGGAACTAAAATAACAATTATAATATATTTTAGAGAGTAAAATTGTTTTTAATCTTTTAAAAAATGGCATTATTATATCATTCTAATAACACATTTAATATAAAATTTATGTTTACAAATCATTTTTTTTTAAAAAAGAATAATTGTAACAACTAGAGAACTAAATGCAATTGAAAACATTCCAACAAAATTAAACCTCATATATGGTGACATGCAAATTTCATTTCATAACGTAAATCACGAAATCATTGAGGGAGTAAATAATTAGATAAAGAAGTTAATTGATTAGCAATTAATTATGTTTATAAAAAAAATTATGCAAATTATGCGTTAGATTTGTATCCATTTACTTGAAGAGAACAAATTGTCTCCAGTCTAAAATCTGAACTACTCGGTAATGTTTGGGTCGACCACTGACCATGTTTCCTAATCTGAACTATTTATTGTACCCTTTGTATATATCATTTTTTAAAATAAATTAAGTAGATACGATAATCGTAAAATGTTTAATTTATTAAGTTTATTTCAAAAAACAAAAAAAAAAATAATAATAAAATAAAAAATAAAGAATAAAATTGAAAGACAAATGTGCTTTTGAAAATAGACCATTTTTTTTTTTCTTTTCACAACAAATGCGATAAAACAAACAACCCATAATTGTCAAATGCATCTAGAGTTGGCTAAAGTTAGCGAGTAAACAAACGTTAGCTTCATGGTGAAAATGACTAAAATTGGTAACTCCATAGATCAAATGACAAAATTAGAACTTGAGGAACTAAAATAACAATTAGTACATATTTTAGGGAATAAAATTGTTTTTTATCTTTTAAAAAATGTCATTATTATATCATCCTAATAACACATTTACTATAAAATTTACGTTTACAATTCATTTTTTTTTTTTTATAAATAAAACAATAAGGGCACCAACTAGAGAACTAAATGCAATTGAAAACATTCCAACAAAATCAAATCTCATACTTGGTGATATGCAAATTACATTTCAAAATGTAACTCATGAAATCATTGAGGGAGTAAATAATTAGATAAAGAAATTGATTGATTAGCAATTAATTATCTTTATAAAAAAATTATGCAAATTATGTATTAAATTTGTATCCATTTACTTAAGGTGAACAAGTTGTCTCCAGTCTGAAATCTGAACTAGTCGGTGATGTTCGGATCCACCACTGACCATGTTTCGTAATCTGAATTATTTGTTGCACCCTTTGTATATATCATTTTTAAATTAAATTAAGTAGATCCGATAATCGTAACATGTTTAATTTATTAAGTTTATATCAAACAACAACCAAATTTTTTTTTTTTTGAACGACAAATGTGCTTTGGAAAATGGACCATTTTTTTTTCCTTTTCATAATAAAATACACAACTCATAATTATCAAGTGGATCTAAAGTTCGCAAGGAAACAAACGTTAGCTTCATGATTAAAATAACTAAAATTGGTAAATTCAAAGATCAAATGACAAAATTAGAACTTGAGGAACTAAAGTAACAATTAGTACATACTTTAGGGACTAAATTTGTTTTTTTTTTGTTTTAAAAATTGCCACTACTATATCATTCTAATAAATTTATGTTTACAAATCATTTTTTATAATAAAAAGAAAAAGAAAAAGAATGGTACCAGTTAGAGAACTAAATGCAATTGAAAACATTCCAACAAAATCAAACATCATACTTGGTGGTATGCAAATTTCATTTCATAATGTAACTCATGAAATCATTGACGGATTAAATAATTAGATAAAGAAATTAATTGATTAGCAATTAATTATCTTTATAAAAAAAAATTATGCAAATTATGTTATAGATTTGTATCCATTTATTTAGAGAGAACAAATTGTTTCCAGTCTGAAATCTGAACTACTCGGTGATGTTCGGGTCCACCACTGACCATGTTTCCTAATTTAAACTTTTTGCTGTAAACTTTGTGTATTTCATTTTTTAAAATAAATTAAGTAGATCTAATAATCGTAAAATGTTTAATTTATTAAGTTTATTTCCAACAAAAAAAATTTTTTTTGAATGACAATTGTGCTTTTGAAAATAGACCATTTTTTTCCCCTTTTCATAACAAATGTGATAAAATAAACAACCCATAATTATCAAATGGATCAACAGTTAGCTAAAGTTAGCAAGTAAACAAACGTTAGCTTCATGTTTAAAATGACTAAAACTGGTAACTTCAAAGATCAAATGACAAAATTAGAACTTGAGGAACTAAAATAACAATTATAATATATTTTAGAGAGTAAAATTGTTTTTAATATTTTAAAAAATGTCATTATTATATCATTCTAATAACACATTTAATATAAAATTTATGTTTACAAATCATTTAAAAAAAAAAAAAGAATAATTGCAACAACTAGAGAACTAAATGCAATTGAAAACATTCCAACAAAATAAAACCTCATACTTGGTGATATGCAAATTTCATTTCATAACGTAAATCACGAAATCATTGAAGGAGTAAATAATTAGATAAAGAAGTTAATTGATTAGCAATTAATTATCTTTATAAAAAAAATTACGCAAATTATGTGTTAGACTTGTATCCATTTACTTGAAGAGAACAAATTGTCTCTAGTCTGAAATCTGAACTACTCTGTAATGTTTGGGTCGACCACTGACCATGTTTCCTAATCTGAACTATTTATTGTACCCTTTGTATATATCATTTTTTAAAATAAATTAAGTAGATACGATAATCGTAAAATGTTTAATTTATTAAGTTTATCTCCAAAAACAACAACAACAACAAAAAATAAAAAATATAAAAAATTGAAAGACAAATGTGCTTTTGAAAATAGACAATTTTTTTTTCTTTTCACACCAAATGCGATAAAATAAACAACCCATAATTGTCAAATGGATCTAGAGTTGGCTAAAGTTAGCGAGTAAACAAACGTTAGCTTCATGGTGAAAATGACTAAAATTGGTAACTCCAAAGATCAAATGACAAAATTAGAACTTGAGGAACTAAAATAACAATTAGTACATATCTTAGGGAATAAAATTGTTTTTTATCTTTTAAAAAATGTCATTATTATATCATCCTAATAACACATTTAATATAAAATTTACGTTTACAATTAATTTTTTTGAAATAAAAAAATAAGGGCACCAACTAGAGAACTGAATGCAATTGAAAACATTCCAACAAAATCAAACCTCATACTTGGTGATATGCAAATTACATTTCAAAATGTAACTCATGAAATCATTGAGGGAGTAAATAATTAGATAAAGAAATTGATTGATTTGCAATTAATTATCTTTATAAAAAAATTATGCAAATTATGTGTTAAATTTGTATCCATTTACTTAAGGTGAACAAATTGTCTCCAGTCTGAAATCTTAACTACTCGGTGATGTTTGGATCCACCAATCGTGTTTAAATGTCAATTATTTGTTGCACCCTTTGTATATATCATTTTTTAAATTAAATTAAGTAGATCCGATAATCATAACATGTTTAATTTATTAAGTTTATATCAAACAACAACCAATTTTTTTTTTTTTTTTTTTGCACGACAAATGTGCTTTGGAAAATGGACCATTTTTTTTTTCCTTTTCATAATAAAATACACAACTCATAATTATCAAATGGATCTAAAGTTCGCAAGTAAACAAGCGTTAGCTTCATGATTAAAATAACTAAAAGTGGTAACTTCAAAGATCAAATGACAAAATTAGAACTTGAGGAACTAAAATAACAATTAGTACATACTATAGGGACTAAATTTGTTTTTTATCTTTTAAAAATTGCCACTACTATATCATTCTAATAAATTTATGTTTACAAATCATTTTTTATAATAAAAAAAAAAGAAAAAGAAAAAGAATGGTACCAGTTAGAGAACTAAATGCAATTGAAAACATTCCAACAAAATCAAACCTCATACTTGGTGATATGCAAATTTCATTTCATAATGTAACTCATGAAATCATTGACGGATTAAATAATTAGATAAAGAAATTAATTGATTAGCAATTAATTATCTTTATAAAAAGATTATTTTGCAGATTATGTTATAGATTTGTATCCATTTATTTAGAGAGAACAAATTGTTTCCAGTCTGAAATCTGAACTACTCGGTGATGTTCAGGTCCACCACTGACCATGTTTCCTAATTTAAACTTTTTGCTGCACCCTTTGTGTATTTCATTTTTTTAAAGAAATTAAGTAGATCCAATAATCGTAACATGTTTAATTTATTAAGTTTATTTCCAACAAAAAAAAAAATTTGAATGACAATTGTGCTTTTGAAAATGGACCATTTTTTTTCCTTTTCATAACAAATGTGATAAAATAAACAACCCATAATTATCAAATGGATCAAAAGTTAGCTAAAGTTAGCAAGTAAACAAACGTTAGCTTCATGTTTAAAATGACTAAAACTGGTAACTTCAAAGATCAAATGACAAAATTGGAACTTGAGGAACTAAAATAACAATTATAACATATTTTAGAGACTAAACTTGTTTTTAATCTTTTAAAAAATGGCATTATTATATCATTCTAATCACACATTTAATATAAAATTTATGTTTGCAAATCATTTTAAAAAAAAAAAAAAAAAATTGTAACAACTAGAGAGCTAAATGCAATTGAAAACATTCCAGCAAAATCAAACCTCATATATGGTGAGATGCAAATTTCATTTCATAACGTAAATCATGAAATCATTGAGGGAGTAAATAATTAGATAAAGAAGTTAATTGATTAGCAATTAACTATCTTTATAAAAAAAATTATGCAAATTGTGTGTTAGATTTTTATCCATTTACTTAAAGAGAACAAATTGTCTCCAGTCTGAAATCTGAACTACTCGGTGATGTTTGGGTCGACCACTGACCATGTTTCCTAATCTGAACTATTTGTTGTACCCTTTGAATATATCATTTTTTAAAATAAATTAAGTAAATCCGATAATCGTAAAATGTTTAATTTATTAAGTTTATTTTACAACAACAACAACAACAAGAAAAAAATAAATAAATTGAAAGACAAATGTTCTTTTGAAAATAGACCATTTTTTTTTTCTTTTCATAACAAATGCGATAAAATAAACAGCCCATAATTGTCAAATGGATCTAGAGTTAGCTAAAGTTAGCGAGTAAACAAACGTTAGCTTCATGGTGAAAATGACTAAAATTGGTAACTTCAAAGATCAAATGACAAAATTAGAACTTGAGGAACTAAAATAACAATTAGTACATATTTTGGGGACTAAAATTGTTTTTTATCTTTTAAAAAATGTCATTATTATACCATCCTAACGACACATTTAATATAAAATTTACGTTTACAATTCATTTTTTTTAAATAAAAAAATAGTGGCACCAACTAGAGAACTAAATGCAATTGAAAACATTCCAACAAAATCAAACCTCATACTTGGTGATATGCAAATTACATTTCAAAATGTAACTCATGAAATCATTGTGGGAGTAAATAATTAGATAAAGAAATTGATTGATTAGAAATTAATTATCTTTATTAAAAAAATTATGCAAATTATGTGTTAAATTTGTATCCATTTACTTAAGGTGAACAAATTGTCTCCAGTCTGAAATCTGAACAACTCGGTGATGTTCGGATCCACCACTGACCATGTTTCCTAATCTGAATTATTTGTTGCACCCTTTGTATATATCATTTTTTAAATTAAATTAAGTAGATCCGATAATCGTAACATGTTTAATTTATTAAGTTTATATCAAACAACGACCATAAAAAAAAAATTTTTGAACGACAAATGTGCTTTGGAAAATAGACCATTTTTTTTTTCCTTTTCATAATAAAATACACAACTCATAATTATCAAATGGATCTAAAGTTAGCAAGTAAACAAACGTTAGCTTCATGATTAAAATAACTAAAATTGGTAGCTTCAAAGATCAAATGACAAAATTAGAACTTGAGAAACTAAAATAACAATTAGTGCATACTTTAGGGACTAAAATTGTTTTTTATCTTTTAAAAAATGCCATTATTATATCATTCTAATAAATTTATGTTTACAAGTCATTTTTTATAATAAAAAAAAAAAGAAAAAGAAAAACAATGGTACCAATTAGAGAACTAAATGCAATTGAAAACATTCCAACAAAATCAAACCTCATACTTGGTGATATGCAAATTTCATTTCATAATGTAACTCATGAAATCATTGACGGAGTAAATAATTAGTTAAAAAATAATAATTGATTAGCAATTAATTATCTTTATAAAAAGATTATTATGCAAATTATGTTATAGATTTGTATCCGTTTATTTAGAGAGAACAAATTGTCTCCAGTCTGTAATCTGAACTACTCGGTGATGTTCGGGTCCACCACTGACCATGTTTCCTGATTTAAACTTTTTGCTGTGCCCTTTGTGTATTTCATTTTTTAAAATAAATTAAGTAGATCCGATAATCATAACATGTTCAATTTATTAAGTTTATTTCCAACAACAAAAAAAATTTGAATGACAATTGTGCTTTTGAAAATAGACCATTTTTTTCCCCTTTTCATAACAAATTTGATAAAATAAACAACCCATAATTATCAAATGGATCAAAAGTTAGCTAAAGTTAGCAAGTAAACAAACGTTAGCTTCATGTTTAAAATGACTCAAACTGGTAACTTCAAAGATCAAATGACAAAATTAGAACTTGAGGAACTAAAATAACAATTATAACATATTTTAGTGACTAAAATTGTTTTTAATCTTTTAAAAAATGGCATTATTATATCATTCTAATAACACATTTAATATAAAATTTATGTTTACAAATCATTTTTTTTTTTAAAAAGAATAATTGTAACAACTAGAGAACTAAATGCAATTGAAAACATTCCAACAAAATCAAACCTCATATATGGTGATATGCAAATTTCATTTCATAACGTAAATCACGAAATCATTGAGGGAGTAAATAATTAGATAAAGAAGTTAATTGATTAGCAATTAATTATCTTTATAAAAAAAATTATGCAAATTATGTGTTAGATTTTTATCCATTTACTTGAAGAGAACAAATTATAACGCCCTCAAAACAAACCCATAATATATAACATTAACATGCATTAATGAAATAAAACAAATCATCAAATTATCCATCAGAGTACTTTTATTGAAAGACATCACATGTAACATCAAAAGTCAATGCCCTAAGGGCTTACATCTTTCCAAGCCAACACTTGGACACAAAAGAATGAGTACTAACTCAATTACAAATTTAGCCCTTGGCTTGAATGTTTACATGTAATCTCAAATAAAAACAACTAACTAAAGACAATTCTTCAAAGTCCAAATCCTTCAAAGCTAAGTCCTTGGAGGTAGCGTATCACCTGAACCTGAAAATGATGTTCCCGTATAGGGTGAGCCACAGCCCAGTAAAAATATACTAAACCAAATATAAGCATTGAATAAATAAATAGCATTCAATAGATGGTTAACACAACTATTCATTTGACCAACATACAATTTCATGACCTTAATGTCACACGTTTCACTTTCCATTATTCCCATTTATATCAATATGGCTCAGAACCTGGCTAAACTATAACAGTGAACTATATATCACATTAATATTACTTCCAATATCAACAAAACAAATGAGACTAAGGGTCATACCAAAACATTTCCATACTTCCAAATTGATACACATTTTAGTGCTGTATCAACAACATGTAAAAACACTTCCATAAATCAATAAGCACACATAAAGTGGTGCTAATGGAGTCCATCCCCTATCTTCTCCCAAACAAAATCCGGTTTAGAGGTCCATCCCCTATCTTCCCCTAAACCGTGGAGTACATCCCATATCAAAATGCATATACAATGTATTAAACACTTGTCATCTACAACACACAATCAATACACGTATTTTCTGTATTAATTCAACAGTCAAAATCAATGACTTAACCAATGTGATTAGTTTCAGTTTTCCCTAATCCACATACAACGTCTACAACAATCACGACTATCCTCCACCGATAGCCCAAAACAATTATTTCTAAACAGGAAATAAAAGTATCAACAAATGTAAATTTAACATTTTCATAGGTGAATAATTAAACTGACCAACTATACCATTAAATCACTAAATTCCCCAATTCCATGAATTAAACTCAATTGCACATTTTTTCCTAAATTAATTATACAAATTAATTTATTTCAACCACAAGGGTTTTTCCCAAAATTACCAAACAACTCCCAACATATCAAAATGCTAGAACTTAGAACAAAACCTATAATATGGAGTAGGAAATCCCTACCTCGAAGTAATTAACCCGAACGGAGAAGATGGAGATGACGACCCAAAATCCAAAGTGCTCCAAACCGCTAAACGTTCAGATTAAAACGAAACCCTCAACCCACTCTACCATTTTAATAAAGAACCTAGGGTGGAAACACCCTAAAAAGAGATGAAATCTAAGAGAGAAGGTGAGTGGAGGGAGAGAAAAGACGGAACTAGGGTTTTGAAGTCAAAAAGAGGGTGAAAAAGTGTTTTAAACCGCTGCTGCGTATTTATACCCGACAGGCTCGCTCGAGCGAAGGATTGGTCGCTCGAGTGACCAGACACAAGAATGACTCGCTCGAGCCAAGAATGCAATGCTTCAGGTCTGCAACCCAGAAGCACGCTCGAGCGACAGAATGCTCGCTCGAGCGAAGGACTTGAAACTCGCTCGAGCGAAGGAAAGCTCGCTCGAGCCAACAAATACAGCTCTCAGGTCTATATGTAGACACCCCATTTTTGACCGTCCTCAAGACTTGGACGTCACCATTTGAACACTTGGTGATTATCCATGTTTGCGTTTGTTTGGAGTTCCCGGAGTTCTCGGCTACGCGCCTTGCCTCAGGATCTCCGAACTTAACTGTTTTGTGTCTGGTGTTGCACCAAACACTTGTGTTTTGCCTTAGAGGGGCAAGGAATGCCTTTTGAGGCATCCCCACACACCACCGGCAGTGGCTAGAGGCCACCGGCTGGTTGGTGTTTCCATCGGCACTATATTGTGTCGGTCGGCACTCTTTTGTGCCGGTCGGCAGTCAATTTTGTCAAAATGACAATTTTGCCCTGCCGACTACTGTGCAGTTGCTTTTTGAGATATTTTGAAGCAGCTGTATAGCATTTGTTTCCCCTCCATACACGTGTATGGAGGGATGAGCTCTTGTTTTGCTTAGCTTGTAAGCT
Organism: Camellia lanceoleosa; assembly: GCA_025200525.1. Classification (NCBI taxonomy): domain Eukaryota; kingdom Viridiplantae; phylum Streptophyta; class Magnoliopsida; order Ericales; family Theaceae; genus Camellia; species Camellia lanceoleosa. The sequence continues at coordinate 13,239,351 of CM045770.1, forward strand.
TTGTTGCCTATAAGAGAAGGCTCTCTTCTCTTGGCTCAAAGGTTAGCAAAATTAGACATTTTTAGAGAGAAAAGACAGAGAAGAAGCTCTGGTTTTAGGGTTTAAGTTCTATATCTATCCTATCTCTCTTTTTCTCTTTTGTTTGTACACTAGGTGCTTTAGTCCACATTATTGCACACAAGCACCTAGTGTTTCACCTTTCATTGGTTACTGAGGTTCTAAGGGCTGGTTCTTAAAGTTTTTGGTTGGATTTGAGCTTAAGGAAGCAACAACATCAACCTTTGTGAAGGTGGTCTTCAAGGGTAAGAAGCTACCCCTTTTTACCCCATTCTTGCACTCCATTTTTACCTATCTTTGAACTGTTTTTGTGCTTGGTGTTTAATACAAAAAAAGTTCTGTTTTTTAGTCCTCTTGATTGTTTGTTAAGAGTGTTTTGTGCTTTGGGGAGGTTTGACCCCTCTTAGGCCTTGAAAAGGCCTCATTTTGTGCTATTTTGTGAGAGCTCCGGGATTTTGGTGTTGGGGTCTCTTCACCACTAAAATCTTGAGGGATTTCAGTGGTAAAGATGATGCCTTGAAGTCCCAAGAAGGAGAGGGTCACCCCCTCTCCTTGTTGTCCTTGAAAAGGACCTATTTTGCCTCTTGAGGGAGCCCCATGTTTGGTTGTTTGTTGGTTATGCCATGGCTGTATTTTGTGCTCATATTGCCATATTATAACTTTGTATCATGTTGGTTTTGGTCCCTTATGCATGCTTAGCATAGTTGCCATGTAATGCCTTGTAATGCCTTTAACATGTCTTAGGTTGTTAGCCTTTATTTGAGCATGATTTAGGCTTAGACTTATGAATATTTTGTGCTTATTTTGCCATGCTTTAGGTCTGTCCATGGTCGTTTGGATTGATTTTGGCATATTTAGTATAGCTCCTTTGCATTTGTGGCTTGCCGGGCTTGTACGCTTCAAGTATGTGAATGTGTAGCTTGTGTTTCTTGCATCATTTCGGTGGTTTGGAACCACCTAACATGTAATTTCAGTTCCTTTGGCATGCTCATACGCTTGCCTAAGTCGCCTCTTTATTGCTTTGAAAGCATATGTTGTATGCCTCTTGTTTCGACCATTATGCATGCCTTTTAATTTGAGCCCCTTAGGTGCCATCTAAGTGGTCCTTTAGACTTAGTTTTATGTGTTAAAACTCTGTTTTTGGTTGCCTATTGCATGCCATGTATGGTTGTGTTAAGTGTAGTCCATTACCTCCTTGATGAACCTTGAATACTTGGCCCCCTTTTGCATGCATTTGCTTGTCTTGTTAAACATGATTTGACATCATTCTATAGCATGATTTTAAAGCTTATGATGCATGCTTAGTGTCCATGATATCCCCTTTCAAGTGTGCTTGAGGGTTCTTACTTGGTGCCTAAGTGTTAAGTCTTAACATATGCATGTGTGTATGTGTGTTGGCTTTCATTTTTGGGCATTGTTGGCCACTGATTTTAGGCCTATTTGGGATTGCCTAGATCATGTTTAAGACCATCAGTCGCTTGGCTTGCATTGCTTCATGTTTGCTTGCATGCTTACATAAGTGTCTTGCCATGATCATGTCGCATACTAGCTAACATGCTTAGGTTGCATTGCACCTTGCATACGCGCCTTGTTCCTTGACTTGGTGATAGGAATTGGGCCTTGTTTTGTTTGTTTGGTTTACATGCATTTGACATGAAAGTGCACAACTTGGTTCTTTGGGCCATCATGCATGGGAATGCGTGATTGGTGGCCCGAGAATCGAGGCACATGCCCCTTTGAGTCACAAATATGATAAGGGGCATGGTTGGTGCATACATTGTTGGAATTACATTGCCATGCAAGTTTTTTTGCCTTCTGCTGCTGTGAGTTGCAGGTTCTGCAGACATTCAAAGGCGGTATTTATTAATCGCGCCTATTGATGGCCGATGGATGAATATTGTGCCGGTGACCTCATGCTGATGCCGGTGGAAGTCCTACTCAGCCGATGATGTCCCTCAGTGTCCTGGGAGGCACTCCTGAGACTTTGGCAGTCTTCTGAGATGCCAAGCAGGGAAAACAGAGGCAGGCTAGGCATGGCAGTGCAATTCCGAGCGGAATCCGAAAGGCGAGGCATTGAGCCTCGCCGGCTCGCCGTTTCGGCCTCAATTTTTCCTTAGATTAATTAATTTGTTAATTTAATTAATTTGTAATATTTAATTAGCTTGCATAGTTAATTATTTGTATTATTCTTTTGGTCCCTCCGAGTGAGGGTGTATTTGTAATAAGTGTGGGTGAGTGGTGTGTATGTCTTCCAACCCCCACTTCTTTCTCCCTTTTACTTACCTGCTTACGATGGTAGATTAGGGCACGTCTATTTTAGCATACCTTATGCTATGCATGCATGCATGCATATATTTGTCTTACATGCACCGGGCTCGGTACATCATACAAACTGCATTGTATCTTCAAATCTAACTTGAATACGTGCACCGAATGATTGCATTTCACATGCCATTTTAGGGTTAGCCGAGCCTATCCTAATCACATTCTGTATGCGATCCATTAGTCATTTGACATGAACTAGGACACGCATGTTTGCTAACTAGTTTCTTATTTTGGCACGGAGTACGATGTAAGTATTTATGCTTTAGCATATCGCATGCATGTGGATGTTAACATAACAGTATGCTTACCATGCGGCTAAGTGCTTATATGAGATAAACTGTTTGAGTTCCTGTGGGTGGAGGTTGGATTGCTTGAATTGGAATAACTTGTTGAAATCCGTATTTTAGCCTACTTGCGAGTAGCAATTTCAAACTGTTTTCAAAACAAACGGATATGCAATATTTATTTCCAAATTAGGCAATCTAGTCTATACTTGTTTGCTGCGCGCATAACATAGTAATTCTAGGCTAATAATTGGAATAAGAGCATGTAATGTTTTCAAAAACGGATATCACGGTTAGTAGACCCCGGTCTTTGGACCGGGCGAAAGGGGGTGCTCATAGCTGACCTTCCCCGATCGTACCCAAGCTCCCGAGCCAAGACCACTTTGGTGATGACGGACATCTGGCCTTCGGCACCGAGTCAGGGTTTCCTAAATTTCCCCTTTTTAACTATTTAGGTGGCGACTCCGTAATCTGGCAAAGCAGTCCATGTCTGGTACTACTTTTTCAAAAATCTGTTTTTCTTCAAAACGATTTGCCAGAGTTGGACTCTTTGGTTCAGATTTAGAACCGCAACAAACAAAAACAGGGGAGTCCGAACTGTAGCGCGAGGTCCCCCGCGGACGTGTTACAGTTTCTGGCGACTCCGCTGGGGAGTTTAGAGAGCTTGACTCGAACTCGTGATATCCTGTTTTGATTTCATTTATGTGTCTCTTTGCATTGCATGTGCATTGGTGCGCCTAGGACACCGTGTTGGCCATCTGCTATTCCTGAGCGGTTTGCTGGAGGCTTGTCTTGTCAAGGCATGTCCATAAGGCTGACGATTAAGGCTCTGCCAAGATAGAACACAAACCCGGTTTTACCGGCACCCTTTGACCATTCGACCTAGTGCATATTCGAATCCGTAGTGACCATTCCAAACTAGGACAAAGTTGCTTACCCGATATAGGTTGTTTGAAACCGCGTGCGTAGTGAAACCCTAGCTCGACAAAATAGGACAGAAACCCTACCCCAACATAGGGGTGTATTGGCTCTCTTTTACCTGTTATGTGCTTTTAGAGTGTATCTCTGCAGGGAACGCATATATCAGTTTGCAAGTTTGGGTATCCGGCCTGAGGGCACCAATATCAGTGTTGTTGAGAATCAGCTGTGTCTGCGGGTATCAGTTCAGTTTTGAATAGTGATTCTGGGGAACAGTGTTCAGTAGTAGAGTGCAGTTGTTCAACTACGCCAGTGCTTGATCTGTTTGGGGCTGAAATACTGTTTGTTTTCCGTTTCAGTTCAGAGATTCAGAGGGTCAATCCAGAACGGCTAGTGTCTTCTTCTTGTTGAGGCAGAACTGAACATGACGCAAAACTCAGAAGAGATTGTGGTCATGACGGCCGCGTTGAGTCAGGGAATCCCCTTACAAGATGAGACTACGGTTGACATGCCGCATCCACCTAGGTCACCTGCCGCACATCCAATTTGGACTCCTTAACTATATCAGGCTCGCGAGCCTACTACATTTGAACTAATGGGAATGATAGGTGATCTTCAAAGATCCGTGGCGGATCTCGCCTATGGAATGTCTGTTTCGCCACCAGCTGCACCATATGCCGGAGGCCTCATACCCTAGAAGCCCCCACTACTGGGACGAATTGTAATTGAACTTAGCCAACCGGAGATGACCTCCAGCTATGGCAACGACGCAGCAAACCAAGTTCTAGATCAGGCCGAGGCCAGAGACAAAGGCAAGATGAAGGCAGATGCCGACCCTATCGAACAACTGCTGTGGGCAGTAGAGGCTTTGAAAGCCGGGGGAATGAACAAGCAACAGATATCCGCAGTTACGACAAAAGCTGTGGGGGATGCTTTCTCCACTCTTCCCGAGGGCAATTCCAGTCAATCAGAGAATCGGGATAGGCCCCGTCATGCCAGAACAGTTCTTCCCGCTCTCAGCCTTGCATCCGGAAAGGATCAGAAACCCAAGGCCGCACCCACCGATCCGTTTGCTAGTGCATCTAGCAAGAATGCTCAGACTCCAAAGTACCTGCCCCGAGGGCGCAGGGTCTTCCATGCTCTCTACATGCCATTGTCCAAGGCACTTCAAATCCTTGCCGAGAGGGGACACCTTAAACCCCTGGAGCCTCGGCCTCTCCCGAAGAATCTCCCTGATACTCATGACCCTACTCAAGATCTTGTCGTACCACCAGACCGCCATGCTACCGACAATTGTTTCTGCCTCCGGCACGAGGTGCAAGATTTGATTGATAACGAGGTTATCCTTCCCCCCACCTTAGCAAAGTCTGTCACCACTCAATTGTTGGATTTTGAGGATACAGACACTGCAAGTATGTAATCAGAAGGTGGACCGCCTGTGGGCAGTGCCTGGCACATTTTTGGATGTGGCATTTGGCACGCATTTTTGGGCATCTGTTAATGATAGTTTTGTAAAATTCTAACTTGGGTGTCGAGTCAGTCTTTTGTTTTGTCTTGAGTCTGTCTCTTTGTATGGAGTCAGTCTTTTTGCTTACAAGGTCTGTCTTGTTGTAATGAGTCAGTCCCTCTTGTATAGTATACCAGGTGATTTCAGGGTTGTTGCCTCAAACACCGTTTTGCCTTATAAATAGTTGTTTTTGCTGTTTGAGCCTGTTGCTGTCGAGGAGCCAGTTACGCCAACAAATCTGAATGAAACAGCTGTGGCTATCACGTTCCGTATTTGTTGCTGTTCGAACCAACCGTGCCAGAGAATTTGGATGGAACGACAGTGCGTACCGCCTGCTCTCTTATGCCCTGAACGTCGTTATGATGCCCTAAGCTTTTCATAAAACCCCTTTTTTCGGACACTGTGGTGATAAAAATGAGAAGGAAGTAATTCCTCGAGTTTTGTAAAATTTTGATCATTTTGAGAGAAAGAGAGGCCTGCTAAGCTTTTAATGAATGAAATCATGCTTGTCAGCGTGAGTACTGAGAAGGACCCTGGCCTGATCCAGACTGGTTCCACACTATCTTCAACACGAGCGATTTGTCGCTTTCTTAAAAACTTTCAAAAACAAAATATTTTGCGCAGTCTTGTGAAGACCTGTGTGGAATCGCTCTTGAGATTGTGCAGCCCAGGATCGCTCTCAGCCTCGGATCCGTTCAAAACGTTCAATACCATGAAATGCCTGTGTGGCCCATTTTGAGGCAGCCTTCGAGCAAGAGGCGTCAAAGTTAGATCAAGGAGATCAAATCCCACCAAGCAAAGCTCGAGAAGCAACCGTGATGGACTTTTCCTGCAAATCAATACAACAGTCGCTCTCCTAGATACAAAGAGGCTTCAAACTCAAAACCATTTGGCATGGGCTTGCTCCACTTTTACCCTTTGAGAGGCTCGCTGGACCGAAAACCCGGAAGGGCGGCCCAGGCAAAAGTTAGAGCAAAGAAAAGAGCAAAGAAAAAAAGAAAAGAAAAAAAAAAGAAGAAAAATACAAAAAATGCAAAAAAAGAGAGAAGAAAAGAAAAAATATATAGCAAAAGAAATAAAAAATGAAAATGCAAAAAGAAAAGAAAAAGAATGAAAAAGAAAAAACATAGCTCGCAAGGTCGAAAACCCGCATTGGGCACCTTGGCAAAAGTTAGAGCCTAAACAGTGAAGGTTAAAATACCCGAGTGTACCTTAACCGGAACTACGTAAGGCTTGATTCCCATGTTTGGGATACGTAGGCAACTTCATCCTGAAGTCCAGCCCCCAACGCTTCCATAGCGTCTCAGTCCATGTCATGGTTTTGATCACTTTTTGCCTCCTCGGAATCCAATGTCTCGATTGCAGCAACCCGGGACAACGTGATTAACTTCCTTTTGAAGCCAAAACACCAACACCTTCTAGGTGACTGTGTCCATATATTGATTCAAGCCGTCTTCGCCTCCTCCACGTCCGAGGGTCCGATTGTCATCAACAAGGACTGGCTTACAACATGCCGCGGCATCATCCAAACAAGGGGCAACTTTCCGTTGCCATGCATTGCCATAAGTCACCCTGAGTTACCGTCCAAACCAGGGGCAACTTTTCGTTGCCTTACCCACCCCTTAAGCCAGGGGCAATTTTCCATTGCCTCCGATCCGAGGTTGCACATCTCGAGGGTAAGTTCCGCGCTCGTTGAGCGTTGATTGTTTGCAAAAATAGTTTTTGAAAATTTTCACTGAGGTTGACTTATTTTCTCGAAAACTGTTTCATTTTCAAAATTGGACCATGTTTGGACCCAAAAAGGAGAATTTTCAACGCTCACAGCCTGATTCGCATGATTTTCAAATCAAAAATCGAATAAGTGCGTTAATCCAACTCTCATTCTTGATCAAAACTGTTTTAGAAAACAAAAAAATGGTCAAAATGACGAACTAGGGGCACAGTTGAGTCGGGTGTTCCGTCTTCCCCCTCGTCGCCAACGCACTTGCCCGAAAGGCACTTTATCTACCAGAAGAAGTGGCTGCAAGCTAGCTGTATCGGGCGTGAACCCACAACCTCTCGTTTACTCGTCAATCACCCTGGGGAGGGATTGAAAAATGAGAGAATAAAGAATAGAGAGGAGTAAGTTGAGAGAAAAGTGAAGAAAATGGCTTTGAGAGAAAAATGAGCCTGAGGGCCGAGTGATGTGAGTATCACAAATCAGAAAGGGTGGGAATAATACCTGGAGGAATTGGCTCCTCGAGATTTGAGGTCTTTTTGTGAACATATCTGTGTGTCGTGTCTTTTGATTTGTCGACCTTGATTTTGCCTTTGAGTCTTTTCCGAGCATGTCTCATTATGTCAGGTCATGTGCCTTTTGTTTCTTTGTTTGAGTCTGTCTCGTCGCGCTCTGCGGTAGGCTCGATACCCCAGTTGAAAACCCATCACTTTCCAAAAAGTAATCGCTTGTGCTCAGAATGTTGTGCCATTCTCTGCAATCAAGCGAGGCAGGAGAAGAAAAGAGAAAATTTGGGACATCCAAGTGTGCTTCAACTGCAACCGTATCAGTTTTGCGATCCGTCTTGTCAGATTGGGTTATTTGTTCAGGGTTTCTTTGTGCGTAATGAACGAATCTTTGTGTTATGGGTCAGTATCGGGTCAATCCCCAAGAGAGTATGGGTCAGTATATCCGCTTTGGCGATGGTTTGTATGAGTTGTTTTGCTGTTAATTGGTTGGTTATCCGATTATCACAGTACAATTGCTCAATTTTCGGACAACAGATCAATATCATTTACATTTGAGGTGCAACATGACGCAATGCAGTGCAAAGTATGAAAGATACAGATATGTACAGATATAACATTCTTTTCAGATAAAAAGTTTGTTTCATTTCATATCATCTTTTTCAAGTACATAGTTTTGGAAACAAAAATCTGCCTACGGCAGTACAAAGTACTCTATCTACCAACAAAAGAGAAAAGTACAAGAAAAGAAATAAAAGAAACAACAAAAGTCTGGATCATCAGCATCATCAATGGCCTCGCGCCGGGGGATCTGTCCTCGCCCTCTTCCTGGGCAAAAGTCCAGGAGCATCACCAGAAGTGTCACTGTCTGAGCCCAAGCCCAGCGCCCGAAAGCTGCCTCGGCCTCCTCGGATGACTCCGCCTCTTGGACTCGTTGCAGGGAATCGAGCCGAGTCGCTCCGGCGTAAATCGCCTCCTCAGTCTTGAGGGAATATCCCGCCATCCCGAGTAGAAATGGAAGGTCCAGATGGGCGCCACCACCACGTGAAGAATCGAGAAGGGAGGAAAAGTACAAAAGGCAAATGCATCAAGATACATGAAGCGGTTTATCAATGCGTAGCATCTGAGTATGAATGTCGTGGCGGTTTATCGATGCGAGAATCAGGCGAGTATGAAGGCTTGAATGCCGTGGCGCTTTATCGAAGCGAGAATCACGCGTATAGTATGATACATGCATGACATGCATGCCGCGAAAGCGGGTATCGAGGTTGTGTTATGCATCGATTATGCGGCGGTTGTGTATGGTTTGAAGCTATGTCGAGAGAACATACTGGGAAGGCCGTAAAGGCTAGGAACTCGAAGGTCCGCTGCAACATCCCCGCCATGGAGGCATTCATCTCCAATGACTGCCGGGTGTACTCGGAGGAAGCCTGCAAAAATATCGGATGCATCAATATTCTGTGGAATATCAAATAAACTAAAATGAAATGATCAGTATGCAATCTTGATAATACATACCGGAGGCAAGTCGGGGACACCGACAAACTCGTGATCAGTCGGCGGAGGGGCGAAGGGAATCTGATAGGTCACCCCATCCAACCCTCGGAAAGTCAGCGAAGTAGGTAGGGCGGGCCAACTGGCCTCCCATCCTCTCTGAACTCCGCCCCTGCCACGGGCTCGAGCCCTCCTCGGTGCTCCTCCTCCTACTCCTGCTCCGACCACTGGCGCCGGAGGTCTCTCTCTCTCAGCTCGATGGCCACCGCTCAGCGGCCGCATGATGAAGGTCCGGACGTACTCTGAGTAATCGCCCTCGCCTCTGAAGCCGTCTGCCTCCCAGCCGATGGTGTAGTCCGCCATCTGCTTAGTGGTGAAACGCTCTATGTCCCTCATATGCTCAGGAGGGTGCACCGGGACTATCTGCTCAGGTAACCCTAAGGTCTGACGCAAGAAGCGCTCGCCCAGGTACCAAGCCCGACAGACCGGGCCCTCCAGCAAAATCCGGTAACGCGAGGTCTCGACGGCGCCGGCAAACCGATCCCGCATCATCGCTGGCAAAGGAGCCCACGGCTGCCAGGTGATCTGAAATTGAAATACAGTTTGTTACCTACTGGTATTGCAAATATACAGTGGAAAAGCAAAGCTTAAATGAACTGCAAGTAAAACATACCTCTCCGGGAGTGATGGTGTCGAAGTAGCGGCGAAAGAAGCTGAAAGTCTCCTTGACCTCGGCGCATCTCCGCCAAGCGGCGTGAAGGGGCGACCAGAGAGGTCTCTGCGCCGAATGCAGAAGCAAGCCTAGGAAAGTAGGCGTAAACCCACTGGCGCAAGGTGAATACGGAATATTTATCGGATAAGCGGAATCTGAGAATAAAGCAAAATAATGAGCGGTGTTGTGCATTGTATTGAGCGAGTGTACCGTGAGCGATTATCGGTCGATTAAAGCGACTATAGTGTGTGCCGTCGCGTCAAGATTATCTGATAAGTGTAAAATAGACTACGATTAATGTGCAATGTACGCAAAATCTGAGAAAATGAAAAGCGGAAGAAATGTACCTCCCAAGCACGCCCGGTAGCCTCGAAAGCTGTCATTGCCGGCGAAAGCTCATATAGCCGTAGAGGTGGCGAGCCGCACCACCCCAATCGAACGCAAGATGTCCGGACATCCACCGATGCTAAGAAAGCGAGAGAACCTTGTGTTACGCGGGCGAAGAGAGTCGTCCCGAACAAAAACATCAGAAAGCCGCGTACATACCTCTCCACGGCCTCCTGAGTCATCGGAGCTGCGTCCACAAGAAGTGGCTGCACCCGGAACTGCACCTCAAACCAGGAATACCGGACGAAGCCAGGACGGGCGAGAGGCGGAGCCACGCCAAGTAAGTAGACCTGAGCTGCGGTCCACTCATCCATAGCAGTATCAAAGGGGATCGAATCACCCCCTACCCCGATGCCAGTGAGCACCGAGAAATCGTAAGGGGTCATCGTCATGTCCCCGGTCGCAGATAGATGGAATGAATCGGTGGTGTCCCACCACCTCTCTGCCAGGGCAACGAGAAGAGGCCTGGAAGCAGTAAGCCGGGAGAGTCCCCTGCAGAAGGAACCAAAGCCCGCCTCGTCTACAATGTGGCGAACCGCCTCGGGTAGCTCTGCATACCAGTCTCGAGCGGCAATGTTCCCATACCCACGGATGGTATGGGAATCCCCCTGTTTTCAAGAACACAGTTGCAAAGCAATGCTAAATACACCAGTTTTGTAGGGCATGAAGAATTGAGATAAATACAGCATGTGTACGCCTTTTCAAATTCAAGCAGATACCGAGTGCCGGTGTGCTTACAGTGAACTACAATGTCTGATGCGTCAATGTGTCTGAGTGGTTCAGTGCAAATGTGGCATGCGTGCATATTTTCAGATTCAAGCAGTTATCGGGTGACGGTGTGCTTACAATGAACTACAACATTCGATGCGTGAGTGTGTTTGAGTAAATCAGTGCAAATTTGGCATGCGTGCAAGTTTTTCAGATTCAGACAGATATCGAGTGTCAGTGTTTGCAGTGAAATACGGTGTGTGCTGTGGTTTGAGTGGTTCAAGGCTAGGGCAGTGTGTGCGCGCATCGTTCTTAAACAGATATCAGTTGCAAGTTTGTTTGTGATCTACTACAATGCACAATGCATCAGAGTATCAGAGCTAAAGCAATTAAAGAATCTAATCGACTATGACAGTTGACAGTTAAAAGGTTCTCTGATATGAAATTAAAGCGAGAAAGATGTTACCTCGGAAGCGCCGAAGGAAAGGTGAGAGGTTGGCTCGCGTAGGAGGAGCTCCGGGTCCAGCGCTCGGTCAAAACTGCGAAACTGGCAGAGTCCATCCGGTGGTAGCACATGAATCGCCGGGCGGTATGTCGCCGGGTCGAAAGGGCGCTCGCTCAACGGGAGGAGCTCGACCTCGGGATCCATCTCATGATCCGAGGGAGTCCCGCCGCGTGGAATGTCGTCAGCCATGTCGAGAATGACGGGAAAATGGTTGAAGAATGCAAATAGGCTCGGAATACGAAGAGCCAACTCGAAAGTCAACCCCGGGAGGGTGGAAAATGGACCGGAAAGGTCGGGACGGAAAAGGGTAGGGAAATGAAGAGGAAATCGAGGGGAACAAGTCCCAAAAAGGCGGAAATAGCAAAAGGAGTGCCGAAATGAAATTTCGATCGGTCGAAAATGTCCGAAACGCGGTGAACTTCGCGAATCGGACGACGAAAATGGCGCAAAAACTAAAAGAAATGAGGAAATGAGGAGAGAAAAAGAGCTCTAGAGAGAGAGGGGGTGAATTTCGGCTAGAGGAGAAGTGAAAGAATAGGGTTTAAAACCCTATTTTAAAAAGCCTGAGGTGAAATGTCAAAACTGTCCCTGATCAGCAACTTTTGGCCGGTCGGCACTATTTTGTGCCGGTCGGCACAATATTGTGCCGGTGGAACTTTTATGCAGCCGGTGGCCACCTAGTCCAGCTGGTGATGTTCCCACAGCCTTGTTTAGGCCATTTGGGTAGTTTCTGGTCTTCATAGCTCAAGAAAGTGCAAGAAAGTGAATCCCCGATGCTCAACCGGCCTCCGTTTTGACCTCGGACCGTGTTTTCTGTGCGTGGCACTTAGATTCAAGCAAAGATTGTATCCTTTTGTATCCTTTTTCTTTTACAAGATTCAAAAATTGCCCCGTGTGCGTTGCACGCATCCGTCACATTGTCCGGCGCGTCGCATTGCGCCGTCTTGCACGTCCCTTGCGACTTACACCGTTTTGCATTGTCGTGTGGCATGCGTGTCATACTTGCGTTTCATTTTCCATTCAATGAGGTATGCATGCCTCATTTTGCATTTCATTGCATCTCGAGGTACGCGTGCCTTGTCTTGCATTTCATTTTCCATTCAATGAGGTACGCGTGCCTCGTTTTGCATTTCATTTTGTATTTCATTGCATCTCGAGGTACGCATGCCTCGTCTTGCATTTCATTTTCCATTCAATGAGGTATGCGTGCCTCATTTTGCATTTCATTGCATCTCGAGGTACGCGTGCCTCGTTTTGCATTTCATTTTCCATTCAATGAGGTATGCGTGCCTCATTTTGCATTTCATTGCATCTGGAGGTACGCGTGTCTCGTTTTGCATTTCATTTTGCATTTCATTGCATCTCGAGGTACGCGTGCCTCGCTTTGCATTTCATTTTCCATTCAATGAGGTATGCGTGCCTCATTTTGCATTTCATTGCATCTCGAGGTACGCGTGCCTCGTTTTGCATTTCATTTTGCATTTCATTGCATCTCGAGGTACGCATGCCTCGTTTTGCATTTCATTTTCCATTCAATGAGGTATGCGTGCCTCATTTTGCATTTCATCGTGCTATTTTGCGCACCTCATTGTTTTCCACCCCGGTCTGGCGAGACCTTAAACACGCGTGGTCTAGGAGACCTTAAATCCTTGGGAGGTGCAAGACCTTCGGTGCATTAAGGTGCACACCTCATTGCATTTGGCATGCATCACATCGCGCTATCTTGCGCATCGCACTATCTTGTGCATCACATCTCAGTCGCACTACCTTGCGCACCTCAATCGTGTTGTTTGCGCGTCTCATTGCATTTGGCATGCATTCTATCACGCAATCCTACACATCGCACTGTCTTATGCACCGCATCTCAATTCATGCATTGCCCCACCCCGGTCTGGCGAGACCTTAAACACGCGTGGTCTAGGAGACCTTAAATCCTCGGGAGGTGCAAGACCTTCGGTGCATTAAGGTGCACACCTCATTGCATTTGGCATACATCGCATCGCACTATCTTGCGCATCGCACTATCTTGTGCATCACATCTCAGTCGCGCTACCTTGCGCACCTCAATCGCGTTGTTTTGTGCATCTCATTGCATTTGGCATGCATTCTATCACGCAATCCTACACATCACACTGTCTTATGCACCGCATCTCAATTCATGCATTGCCCCACCCGGGTTTGGCGAGACCTTAAATACGCACGGTCTAGGAGACCTTAAATCCTTGGAGGGTGCAAGACCTTCACCATATTTGCACGGTCTAGGAGACCTTAAATCCTCGGAAGGTGCAAGACCTTCGTTGCTTTAGCACACACAATTTATGCATTGTCATGCATTCGTAAAGCCGCGCGTTGCCACGCATTTCAAATTCATGCATTGTCATGCATTCAAAAGTCGCACGTTGGCGCGCATTTCAAAAACATCATGCATCATTCAAAAAAAAAAGAGAAACATCATGCATCATGTGCATTTCAAAAAAAAAAAAAAAAAAATGCATTGTCATGCATACATTTTGCATCCTGGTCTAGGAGACCTTAAATCCTCTGAAGGTGCAATTCCTTCGGTGTTTGTCGTGCCCGAACGACTTTCGGTGGTCTGGTAAAGCCACCATGTGTTTATGTGAGTACCTAGGAGACCAATAGGGACGGTGAAAACTAGAGTTTGAATGGCTTATGCCTAGAACACAAAGGTTCGGGATTTCCGAGACTAAATTCTGGTTTAAATACCCAGGGGGTGTACCCTCGGCTTGAAATCTGTATGGAAGCCCCATAGGTTGAGGCGGCGTGTCTACACCTCAGTTCTGGATACTGAACCAACCTAGTATATCGCCCTGTTGGGAGAATAGGGAAAACTGCAATTGCAGCCATTGCATCATACTGCATTGTCATGCATCATTAATACTATTGCATATGTCATGCATTTCAAACAAAAAACAAACAAAAAAAAACATTGCATATGTCATGCATTATTGTAAATATTGCATATGTCATGCATTTCAAAAAATCCGAAAAAAAAAACCATGCATATGTCATGCATTTCATTGTAAATATAGCGCATATGTCATGCATTTTCTGTAAACATCCATCTATGTTGCATTTTAGTTGTATGCATCTACCGCATCATCTTCCATCTATGGCTTGCACCTTTCCTTGTTGAGCTTGGTCTGGTATGTGCCCTTACTTTTCACGTTGAAGCACAGTTCTGCATGTGTACACGCCTATTCCTTCATGAACTTGGTTTGAGGTTGCGGCACATTTTCTGTGTTAAACATGGCTTGTACGTGTACATGCCTTTCCTAGGCAAAATACGGTTTTGGCTACAGGCCATATCCATTTCTATTACATTGTAGTGTAATTATTGCATCCTGCATTAGGATCATTATTCTTTCCTCAGCGGGTTGTCACCCCACTTATGTCATTCTACCCAATACTTGTCCTTGTGTCCGTCTACATCACTCATAGTTCAGACATCGTTCTATGGTAGATGGACTCGTTACTTCCATCAACCTATTTGACATTTGTGTAGTTTCGAACCGCTCATGATTGAATCACGATTCAATTGCTCTACATTTAGTTTGCATAGTTTCAATTGCATTGCATTATCATTTGCATTGTTTTATACTTAGTTTTGTATATAATGCACATCATTTTGCATTCATCGTTGCATTGCCGTGCATATTGCTAACAATATTGTACCTGTTAAGTTTGCTTTCTTTGCAGGCACGATATTGTATGTACGGCTCATTTGAGGCCGGTGTAACCGGACGAGCCGCACAGGTATTGTATCCTCCGCGTGAGACGTTTTGAGAATTGCATAATTCTCTCACATCCTTTCTACACTGTAGTATAGATTGGCATATGCTAGCTTACAACTGTTGCATGCGTGCTTCATTACAGCTTTCTTTGCATGATCATAAGTTATGCTCGGCTTCTTGCATTGTCTTGCATTTTGCCCCTGCCTTCGGACGCATACCTTGTTTGTCTTGCATGTTTGTCCAAGTCTTCGGCCTTGTCAAAAATGGGTCGTCTCTGGGCTTTGACATTCACTCCCGTCATTGTTATGACTTTCGAGTTCTGTCAAAGAGGGGCAACTGTAGACATCCCATTTTTGACCGTCCTCAAGACTTGGACGTCACCATTTGAACACTTGGTGATTATCCATGTTTGCGTTTGTTTGGAGTTCCCAGAGTTCTCGGCTACGCGCCTTGCCTCAGGATCTCCGAACTTAACTGTTTTGTGTCTGGTTTTGCACCAAACACTTGTGTTTTGCCTTGGAGGGGCAAGGAATGCCTTTTGAGGCATCCCCACACACCACCGGCAGTGGCTAGAGGCCACCGGCTGGTTGGTGTTTCCATCGGCACTATATTGTGTCGGTCGGCACTCTTTGTGCCGTCGTGATCAATTTTGTCAAAATGACAATTTTGCCTGCCGACCTCTTGTCGATTGCTTTTTGAGATATTTTGAAGCAGCTGTATAGCATTTGTTTCCCCTTCATACACGTGTATGGAGGGATGAGCTCTTGTTTTGCTTAGCTTGTAAGCTTTGTTGCCTATAAGAGAAGGCTCTCTTCTCTTGGCTCAAAGGTTTGCAAAATTAGACATTTTTAGAGAGAAAATACAGAGAAGAAGCTCTGGTTTTAGGGTTTGAGTTCTATATCTATCCTATCTCTCTTTTTCTCTTTTGTTTGTACACTAGGTGCTTTAGTCCACATTATTGCACACAAGCACCTAGTGTTTCACCTTTCTTTGGTTACTGAGGTTCTAAGGGCTGGTTCTTGAAGTTTTTGGTTGGATTTGAGCTTAAGGAAGCAACAACATCAACCTTTGTGAAGGTGGTCTTCAAGGGTAAGAAGCTACCCCTTTTTACCCCATTCTTGCACTCTATTTTTACCTACCTTTGAACTATTTTTGTGCTTGGTGTTTAATACAAAAAAGTTCTATTTTTTAGTCCTCTTGATTGTTTGTTAAGAGTGTTTTGTGCTTTGTGGAGGTTTGACCCCTCTTAGGCCTTGAAAAGGCCTCATTTTGTGCTATTTTGTGAGAGCTCCGGGATTTTGGTGTTGGGATCTCTTCACCACTGAAATCTTGAGGGATTTTAGTGGTGAAGATGATGCCTTGAAGTCCCAAGAAGGAGAGGGTCACCCCCTCTCCTTGTTGTCCTTGAAAAGGACCTATTTTGCCTCTTGAGGGAGCCCCATGTTTGGTTGTTTGTTGGTTATGCCATGGCTGTATTTTGTGCTCATATTGCCATATTATAACTTTGTATCATGTTGGTTTTGGTCCCTTATGCATGCTTCGCATAGTTGCCATGTAATGCCTTGTAATGCCTTTAACATGTCTTAGGTTGTTAGCCTTTATTTGAGCATGATTTAGGCTTAGACTTATGAATGTTTTGTGCTTATTTTGCCATGCTTTAGGTCTGTCCATGGTCGTTTGGATTGATTTTGGCATATTTAGTATAGCTCCTTTGCATTTGTGGCTTGCCGGGCTTGTACGCCTCAAGTATGTGAATGTGTAGCTTGTGTTTCTTGCATCATTTCGGTGGTTTGGAACCACCTAACATGTAATTTCAGTCCCTTTGGCATGCTCATACGCTTGCCTAAGTCGCCTCTTTATTGCTTTGAAAGCATATGTTGTATGCCTCTTGTTTCGACCATTATGCATGCCTTTTAATTTGAGCCCCTTAGGTGCCATCTAAGTGGTCCTTTAGACTTAGTTTTATGTGTTAAAACTCTGTTTTTGGTTGCCTATTGCATGCCATGTATGGTTGTGTTAAGTGTAGTCCATTACCTCCTTGATGAGCCTTGAATACTTGGCCCCCTTTTGCATGCATTTGCTTGTCTTGTTAAACATGATTTGACATCATTCTATAGCATGATTTTAAAGCTTATGATGCATGCTTAGTGTCCATGATATCCCCTTTCAAGTGTGCTTGAGGGTTGCTTACTTGGTGCCTAAGTGTTAAGTCTTAACATATGCATGTGTGTATGTGTGTTAGCTTTCATTTTTGGGCATTGTTGGCCACTGATTTTAGGCCTATTTGGGATTGCCTAGATCATGTTTAAGACCATCATTCGCTTGGCTTGCATTGCTTCATGTTTGCTTGCATGCTTACATAAGTGTCTTGCCATGATCATGTTGCATACTAGCTAACATGCTTAGGTTGCATTGCACCTTGCATACGCGCCTTGTTCCTTGACTTGGTGATAGGAATTGGTCCTTGTTTTGTTTGTTTGGTTTACATGCATTTGACATGAAAGTGCACAACTTGGTTCTTTGGGCCATCATGCATGGGAATGCGTGATTGGTGGCCTGAGAATCGAGGCACATGCCCCTTTGAGTCACAAATATGATAAGGGGCATGGTTGGTGCATACATTGTTGGAATTACATTGCCATGCAAGTTTTTTGCCTTCTGCCGCTGTGAGTTACAGGTTCTGCAGACATTCAGTGCCGGTCAGCAGTATTTATTGCCGACCGGCAGTCTATTGATGGCCGATGGATGAATATTGTGCCGGTGACCTCATCCTGATCCCGGTGGAAGTCCTACTCAACCGATGATGTCCCTCAGTGTCCTGGGAGGCACTCCTGAGACTTTGGCAGTCTTCTGAGATGCCAAGCAGGGAAAGTAGAGGCAGGCTAGGCATGGCAGTGCAATTCCGAGCGAAATCCGAGCGCGCGTGCATTGACCCTCGCCTCGAGGCGGTTTACTGTTTTTCCTTAGATTAATTAATTTGTTAATTTAATTAATTTGTAATATTTAATTAGCTTGCATAGTTAATTATTTGTATTATTCTTTTGGTCCCTCTGAGTGAGGGTGTATTTGTAATAAGTGTGGGTGAGTGGTGTGTATGTCTTCCAACCCCCACTTCTTTCTCCCTTTTACTTACCTGCTTACGATGGTAGATTAGGGCACGTTTATTTTAGCATACTTATGCTATGCATGCGTGCATGCATATATTTGTCTTACATGCACCGGGCTCGGTACATCATACAAACTGCATTGTATCTTCAAATCTAACTTGAATACGTGCACCGAATGATTGCATTTCACATGCCATTTTAGGGTTAGCCGAGCCTATCCTAATCACATTCTGTATGCGATGCATTAGTCATTTGACATGAACTAGGACACGCATGTTTGCTAAATAGTTTCTTGTTTTGGCACGAAGTACGATGTAAGTATTTATGCTTTAGCATATCGCATGCGTGTGGATGTTAACATAACAGTATGCTTACCATGCGGCTAAGTGCTTATATGAGATAAACTGTTTGAGTGCCTGTGGGTGGAGGTTGGATTGCTTGAGTTGGAATAACTCGTTGAAATCCGTATTTTAGCCTACTTGCGAGTAGCAATTTCAAACTGTTTTCAAAACAAACGGATATGCAATGTTTATTTCCAAATTAGGCAATCTAGTCTATACTTGTTTCCTGCGCGCATAACATAGTAATTCTAGGCTAATAATTGGAATAAGTGCATGTAATGTTTTCAAAAACGGATATCACGGTTAGTAGAGGCCGGTCTTTGGAAGGCGAAAGAATGCTCATGGTGACCTTCCCCGATCGTACCCAAGCTCGAGCCAAGACCACTTTGGTGATGACGGACATGTGGCCTTGACCGAGTCGTGGTTTCCTAAATTTCCCCTTTTAAATATTTAGGTGGCGACTCAGACCGCAAAGCGATCCATGTGCAGTACTACTTTTTCAAAAATCTGTTTTTCTTCAAAACGATTTGCCAGAGTTGGACTCTTTGGTTCAGATTTAGAACCGCAACAAACAAAAATAAGGGAGTCCGAACTGTAGCGCGAGGTCCCCCGCGGACGTGTTACACTATACTAGACGCAATCTCGCGCTCGAGCGAAGAAATCCTGGCTCGAGCGAAGGACCAAAAACATAAGGCCCACTCGAGCGACAAATTGCTCTCTCGAGCGAAGGTCCAAAATTCTGGATAGCAGCACTTGGTTTCTAAACCCAACCAACCTGTAACAAACCTGCCCAATACATCCTATAACTCAAGAATAAAGAATTAAAGGACGACAACAACAAATATATAACGACAGAATCTACGGAACGTAAGTCCGGATACAACCACCAAATGGGAAAAGACCGGGGTCGCTATAAGCTCCCCCCCTTAAAGAATTTCGTCCCCGAAATTAAGCATAAGTTTTTAAAAACAGGTTTTTCTCAACTTCCAATGATATTACATTACAATAATAAACAACTTGACCCAATACCGGTCATTTCATCCCTTATCAAGAGGCATCTCACAATATATATGTCAACCTGCATTATCAATATGCAATTTTCCTTCCAATTTTAACAATTTCCTTATACATGATTCCCATTTTCATAACATATTCAATTTCATGATATATACAACACATTCAACATATAAATGTTACATTCCACTTCCATTATGAGGCAAGTTTCAAAATACTATCATTAACCCAAAACATTCTCAATGTTTTCCAACTTAAGACATATATAAAGCTCTTAAGTTCAACAATATTACAAAATCTAAATACAAGATTACAAATCAATAAACATGTCCGGATATTTTTCGCGGACTTCCAACTCACGTTCCCAAGTGGCTTCCTCCACTCCGTGATGCTTCCACAGGACTTTCACCAAAGGGATGGTCTTGCCTCACAAAACTTGATTCCACCTATCCAACACCCGAACCGGTCTCTCCTCATACGAGGCATCCTCGTCAATCTCTAAATCGGTCCAATCTAACACATGTGATGGATCCGGCTCATACTTCCGAAGCATACTCACATGAAACACGTCATGAACTCCGGATAACTGTGGCGGTAAAGCTAAACGATAGGCAGGCTCGCCAATCCTCTCAAGGATCTCAAAAGGACCAATGAATTGAGGGGACAACTTCCCGCTCTTCCCAAACCTCATCAATCCCCTCCTAGGTGATATTTTCAGAAAGACATGATCACCCACCTCAAATACCAAAGGTCTCCTCCTACGGTCGGCATAAGATTTCGGCGACTCACGAGTAACAAGCCTCTTACGGATAAGCTCAACTTTCTCCGTCGTTTCCCTCACCAACTCTGGACCCAACAAAGGTGCATTACCCACCTCAGCCCAATAAACTGGAGACCTATACGGTCGGCCATACGAGGCCTCAAACGGTGCCATACCGATACTAGACTGGAAACTGTTGTTGTAGGCAAACTCCACCAAAGGCAAGTGCCTCTCCCACGACCCATTAAAGTCAAGAACATAACCCCGAAGCATATCCTCAAGGATCTGAATAGTACGCTCGGACTGCCCGTCATTCTGAGGATGATAAGCCGTGCTAAAGGTCAACTTAGTGCGTAAGGCACTCTGCAAACTCTGCCACAACCTAGCAGTAAAACGAGGATCTCTATCTGAGACGATCGTCACTGGGACCCCGTGCAACCTCACTATGTCCCGTATGTATAAATCGGCAAGATGATCTACCGAATCTCAAACGTGCATAGGAATGAAGTGCGCCGACTTAGTCATCCGGTCTACAACCACCCAAATAGCATCACTACCCCGCTGAGTCCTTGGAAGACCCACAACGAAGTCCATAGTGACATGTTCCCACTTCCACTCGGCAATAGGCAAGGGTTGTCACAAACCCGCTGGCCTTTGATGCTCGGCCTTCACTTGCTGACAAGTAAGGCACTTAGATACGAAAGCTGCCACATCTCTCTTCATACCCCGCCACCAAAACTGGCGACCCAAATCCCGATACATCTTAGTGCCTCCCGGATGTACCGCAAGACGTGAATGATGAAACTCTCAGAGTACCTCCTCTCGGCAAGACTCCGGCACAAACATACGGTCTCGGTATCTCACACTCAGGTCGGGATACACCGTCAAACCCTTCTCAACCTTTCCATTGGAGATCTTCTCTCGGAGGAAATCTACCTCAAGGTCACCTCTCTGTGCCTCTAACACCCGAGTCACAAGTGTAGGCTGTGCAACAACAGAAAACAAGGCCGCAGCCTCAACAGATTCGCCCAGAAGCAAATCAAACTCCCCAAGTGCACCCAACATCTCCCATTCCCGGATGGCTATACTAGCTATGTCGCCAACAGATTTCCTGCTAAGGGCATCGGCCACCACATTGGCCTTCCCCGAATGATAATGCAACTCGAAGTCATAATCCTCAATGAACTCTATCCACCTCCTCTGCCTCAAGTTCAGGTCTCTCTGTGTAAACAGATATTTCAGACTCTTATGATCCGAGAATACCTCGAATCTCTCACCATAAAGGTAATGCCTCCAAATCTTCAAGGCAAAGATCACAGCTGCTAACTCTAGGTCATGGGTAGGGTAATTCTTCTCGTGTATTTTCAACTGATGTGAGCCATAGGCTACCACTTTCCCCTCTTGCATCAACACACAACCCAAACCCTCTCGTGAGGCATCACAATAAACAGCATAACCCAACCCTCTCTCCGAAATAATCAAAACCGGAGCGGTGGTCAATCTAACCTTCAACTCCTGAAATGACTTTTCACAAGTCTCACTCCATACAAATTTGACTCCCTTCCGAGTCAATCTAGTCAACGGCGAAGCTAATCTGAAGAAATCTTTCACAAATCGCCGGTAGTACCCAGCTAATCCCAGAAAACTGCGGATCTCAAACACACTCTTTAGCTGTGCCCAATCTTGCACTACCGCAATTTTGGATGTGTCAACAGACACCCCTTCCTTGGAAACTACATGGCCTAAAAACTTCACCTCTTCTTGCCAGAACTCACATTTCCCAGACTTAGCATAAAGCTTATTGGCTCTAAGTAACTCAAGCACCACTCTCAAGTGCTCCTCGTGCTCCTCCTCTGAAGGTGAATAGGTAAGAATATCGTCTACAAAGACTACTACAAAACGATCCAAGAATTTCTGGAATATCTAGTTCATCAAGTCCATAAAGACTGCAGGTGCATTGGTGAGCCCAAATGGCATCACCAGAAACTCATAGTGCCATACCGCATACGGAGTGCCGTCTTCGGAATATCCTCCTCCCTGACTCTCAACTGGTGGTAACCCGATCTCAAGTCTATCTTAGAGAAACAACGGGAACCCTTCAACTGGTCAAACAAATCATCTATACGAGGCATTGGGTACTTATTCTTGACCGTAGCCCGATTCAACTTCCGGTAATCTATACAGAGTCTCAAAACACCACCTTTCTTTTTAGCAAAGAGGGCCGATGCTCCCCACGGCGAAACACTAGGACGAATATAGCCCTTATCTAACAACTCCTGGAGCTGAATCTTCAACTCAACTAACTCGGCTGGGGCAAAACGATAAGGTGCCATAGAAATCGGCGCAGTCTTGCACTAGATCAATAGAGAACTCAATCTCTCGATGAGGCGGCAAACTAACAAGATCCTCGGGAAAGACGTCCGAGTATTCACAAACCACTCTTGGCAACACAGTCTGGGTCTCATCACACTCACTACTCTCAAAGCTAGCAAGTAGACCACTAAGCTCACTCCGCCCTCACAGATTATACCCCGGTGGCAAAACACTACCAACCCGGTCCCCCAGAAAATGAAAACACTCCCCGCTCACGGTACAACAAGTGACCCTTTGGCGGTAGCAATCAATAACTGCCCGGTATGACGATAACCAGTCCATACCCAAAATAACATCAAAGCCCTTCATGGGCATAACTACAAAAAGGAAACGGATGCCTATGATCGGCGACCTCTATATCACAACCCCTAACACCTTGTTTCAAGATCAATTTACCCCCAAGGGGTGACACTACACAAATAGGAGATGCTAACTGTGCTAACTCCAACTCCAAAACAGATGCAAATGCAGCAGACACAAAGGAATGAGATGCACCCGTATCCATCAATACACTAGCAACCGAATTGCAAAACAAGAAGGTACCTCTCACAACTGATGGAGCCGGTACAAGGTCCTCATGCATAAAGATACACGCCCAGACGATCTCGATCAACTTGCTCACCCCTAGGAGCATAAGATCGCTTGCCAACTGGACGATGAAGCCCCCTGATTGGCCTTCGAGGCCTGAACTGACTGAGCTGGCTGATGACTCTGAGTCTGCCTCAAACCAGATGCACCAGATGTGCCACTCAACTGCGGGCAATACCTCTTCATGTGCCCTGCCTGACCACACTGATAACATGAGAGCGGCTGGCCTCTACCGACTGCTCGAGATAGAGCCAAGATGACGCCGTCACTTTCCTCCCTTCAGCAAAGGAGACTTGTGTGGTGACCACACTTGAAACAGGTAATGTCACCCTGGCTGCATTTCCCAGAACTAGCACTCGGCACAGGAAAGGTCGATCTAGAAAAACTACCCTGAGACTGCTGAGGGTTAAAATCCTTCTGTCTCCTGCCATCACTCTGTCCATCCTGACTCCTCTTGGAGCCTTTCTGCCCTTCCTTCTCCTCCTGCATCATGATCTCAGTATGGGCTGCACCATCAACCAGATGCCCATAATCTCGAATCATAGTCCCTACAACTCTCAACTTGAGGTCGCGCCTCAACTTCTTCTCGAACTCAATACAACGACGTTCCTCAGACGCCACCAACTCAGGTACACACCTGGACAAGCTAGTAAATGCGGCCTCAAACTCGGCCACAGAAGAACTGTTCAGCTTAAGCTGGCAGAACTGCTCTCTCAACCTCTACTTAACAGCTGATGACAGGAACTTATCCTGGAAAGCGTCAACAAAGGCCTTCCAAGTCCCTCCTATACGACTCTTAGTGAACTTCCACCACTGACCCGCATCTCCCTTTAACTGGAAAGATGCCAAGGTCACCTTCAGTACCTCGTCTTCGATGCCTAGCATCTCAAACGTCTTCATTGTCTGTTCGAGCCATTCATCTACCTTAAGTGGCTCTTTAGGATCACCCAAAAATTTGTCCGGGTTCGACCGGAAGAACTCCCTCTTCAAAAAAGAAGGCCCTGCATCTGCAACATGAACCTGAGCCTTATTCTCAGCTCTGAGAATGCCTACTGACTCCCTGAATGCCCCTGCTATCTCTCAGGCTAAAGCGTCCATAGCCTGCTGTCCTACCGGCTCGGCAACATTGGCCTGGCCAACTTCCTCCTGTACTGCCGGAATCTCATCCGATATAGGCATCTCCTGCCCACCATGCCTACCACGCCTACCACGTCCTCGTCCTCGTCCTGACATCCTAATACATGAAAGAAAGACGTTAGCACATTCATAAATGTGCCGAAGCTATAACACTCGCGTCCTAATGCATTGGACAACAGTAATTCATTCCACGTAAGCACATAATCACATAAGCACCTACGAATTTCATTCCTGGATAATGATAGTCCCAAAGTGTTACTATAGTTCCGGTTGGAAGCAGCATTGATCAAGTGCCTTTCCAACAAGACTACTAGAAACTCAAGGGTCCAATCGACATCCTAGAAACTACGTTCCATACCCACATAGTCATATAAACATGTTATCATATAAGCATATAACAATACATCTAAGTCTCTATCAAGCGAGACGAACCAATTGTGATACTAATCACTTCCCACGTACCCAAAGTATTCGAACCCGGTACGCTCTGATACCAAGTTGTAACGCCCTCAAAATAAACCCATAATATATAACATTAACATGCATTAATAAAATAAAACAAATTATCAAATTATCCATCAGGGTACTTTTATTGAAAGACATCACATGTAACATCAAAAGTCAATGCCCTAAGGGCTTACATCTTTCCAAGCCAACACTTGGACACAAAAGAATGAGTACTAACTCAATTACAAATTTAGCCATTGGCTTGAATGTTTACATGTAATCTCAAATAAAAACAACTAACTAAAGACAATTCTTCAAAGTCCAAATCCTTCCAAGCTAAGTCCTTGGAGGTAGCATATCACCTGGACCTGAAAATGATGTTCCCGTATAGGGTGAGCCACAGCCCAGTAGAAATATACTAAACCAAATATAAGCATTGAATAAAGCAATAGCATTCAATAGATAGTTAACACAACTATTCATTTAACCAACATACAGTTTCATGACCTTAATGTCTATGACACGTTTCACTTTCCATTATTCCCATTTATATCAATATGGCTCAGAACCTGGCCAAACTATAACAGTGAACTATATATCACATTAATATTACTTCCAATATCAACAAAACAAATGAGACTAAGGCTCATACCAAAACACTTCCATACTTCCAAATTGATACACATTTTAGTGTTGTATCAACAACATGTAAAAACACTTCCATAAATCAATAAGCACACATAAAGTGGTGCTAATGGAGTCCATCCCCTATCTCCTCCCAAACAAAATCCGGTTTAGAGGTCCATCCCCTATCTTCCCCTAAACCGTGGAGTACATCCCCTATCTCCTCCCAAACAAAATGCATATACAATGTATTAAACACTTGTCATATACAACACATAATCAATACACGTATTTTCTGTTTTAATTCAACAGTTAAAATCAATGACTTAACCAATGTGATTAGTTTCAGTTTTCCCTAATCCACATACAACGTCTACAACAATCACGACTATCCTCCACCGATAGCCCCAAACAGTTATTTCTAAACAGGAAATAAATGTATCAACAAATGTAAATTTAACATTTTCATAGGTGAGTAATTAAACTAACCAACTACACCATTAAATCACTAAATTCCCCAATTCCATGAATTAAACTCAATTCCACATTTTTCCCTAAATTAATTATACAAATTAATTTATTTCAATCACAAGGGTTTTTCCTAAAATTACCAAACAATTCCCAACATATCAAAATGCTAGAACTTAGAACAAAACCTATAATATGGAGTAGGAAATCCCTACCTCGAAGTAATTAACCTGAACGGAGAAGATGGAGATGACGACCCAAAATCCAAAGTGCTCCAAACCGCTAAACGTTCAGATTAAAACGAAGCCCTCAACCCACTCTACCTTTTTAATAAAGAACCTAGGGTGGAAACACCCTAAAAAGAGATGAAATCTAAGAGAGAAGGTGAGTGGAGGGAGAGAAAAGACGGAACTAGGGTTTTGAAGTCAAAAAGAGGGTGAAAAAGTGTTTTAAAAACCACTGCTGCGTATTTATACCCGACAGGCTCGCTCGAGCGAAGGATTGGTCGCTCGAGCGACCAGACACAAGAATGACTCGCTCGAGCGAAGAAAGTCTCGCTCGAGCCAAGAATGCAATGCTTCAGGTCTACAACCTAGAAGTACGCTCGAGCGACAGAATGCTCGCTCGAGCGAAGGACTCGAAACTCGCTCGAGCGAAGGAAAGCTCGCTCGAGCCAACAAAAACAGCTCTCAGGTCTATACTAGACACAATCTCTCGCTCGAGCGAAGAAATCCTAGCTCGAGCGAAGGACCAAAAACATAAGGCTCGCTCGAGCGAAGGTCTAAAATTCTGGACAGCAGCACTTGGTTTCTAAACCCAACCAACCTGTAACAAACCTGACCAATACATCCTATAACTCAAGAATAAAGAATTAAAGGACGAAAACAACAAATATATAACGACAGAATCTACGGAACCTAAGTCCGGATACAACCACCAAATGGGAAAAGACCGGGGCCGCTATACAAATTGTCTCCAGTCTGAAATCTGAACTCCTCGGTGATGTTTGGGTCGACCACTGACCATGTTTCCTAATCTGAACTATTTGTTGTACCCTTTGTATATATCATTTTTTAAAATAAATTAAGTATATCCGATAATCGTAAAATGTTTAATTTATTATGTTTATTTCCAACAACAACAACAACGACAACAACAAAAAAAAAAAAATTTGAAAGACAAATGTGCTTTTGAAAATAGACCATTTTTTTTTCTTTTCATAACAAATGCGATAAAATAAACAACCCATAATTGTCAAATGGATCTAGAGTTAGCTAAAGTTAGCGAGTAAACAAACGTTAGCTTCATGGTGAAAATGACTAAAATTGTTAACTTCAAAGATCAAATGACAAAATTAGAACTTGAGGAACTAAAATAACAATTAGTACATATTTTAGGGACTAAAATTGTTTTTTATCTTTTAAAAAATATCATTATTATATCATCCTAATAACACATTTAATATAAAATTTACGTTTACAATTCATTTTTTTTTAAATAAAAAAATTATGGCGCCAACTAGAGAACTAAATGCAATTGAAAACATTCCAACAAAATGAAACCTCATACTTGGTGATATGCAAATTACATTTCAAAATGTAACTCATGAAATCATTGAGGGAGTAAATAATTAGATAAAGAAATTGATTGATTAGAAATTAATTATCTTTATAAAAAAAATTATGCAAATTATGTGTTAAATTTCTATCCATTTACTTAAGGTGAACAAATTGTCTCAGTTTGAAATCTGAACTAGTCGGTGATGTTCGGATCCACCACTGACCATGTTTCGTAATCTGAATTATTTGTTGCACCCTTTGTATATATCATTTTTTAAATTAAATTAAGTAAATCCGATAATCGTAACATGTTTAATTTATTAAGTTTATGTCACGCCCTCAAAATTAAACCCATAATATATAATATTAACATGCATATCGATATAAGAAATCAAAATATTATTTCATCCATCAGAGTAATCTCATTAAAAGACATCACATGTAATAACGAAAGTAAATGCCCTACGGGCTTACATCTTTCCAAGCCAACACTTGGACACAAAAGTATGAGTACTAACTCATTTACACATTAAGCCCTAGGCTTGAGTTTACATGTAACATCAAAATAAAACAAAATAAACAACTAATCTAAACAGAGTCTTCAACTCCAAATCCATCCAAACTAAGTCCTTGGAGGTAGCATATTGTAGACACCCCATTTTTGACCGTCCTCAAGACTTGGACGTCACCGCTTGAACACTCGGTGATTATCCATGATTCGTGTTCGTTTGGAGTTCCCGGAGTTCTCGGCTACGCGCCTTGCCTCAGGACCTCCGAACTTCACCGTTTTGTGTCTGGTTTTGCACCAAACACTTGTGCTTTTCCTTGGAGGGGCAGGGAATGCCTTCTGAGACATCCCCATACACCACCGGCAGTGGCTAGAAGCCACCGGCTGGTGATTGTTTCCATCGGCACCATATTGTGCCGGTCGGCACTATTTTGTGCCGGTCGGCACTCTTTTTGGCAAAATGATCATTTTGCCCTGCCGATCACTTTACAGCTGTTTTTGGAGATATTTTCAGACAGCTTTGTAGCACTTGTTTCCCCTGTGTATGGAGGGATGAGCCTTGGATTGACTTAGCTTGTAAGCTTTGTTTCCTATAAGAGAACTCTTCTTCTCTTGGCTCAAGGCGGAGAAGGGTTAGACATTTTTAGGGAGAGAAAGGTGAGAAGAAGCTCTGGTTTTAGGGTTTGAATCCTATATCTATTCTATCTCTCTTTTTCTCTCTTGTTTGTGTGACTAGGTGTTTGTGTCTTACTATTGCACATCAACACCTAGTGTTTCACCTTCCCTTGGCTACTGAGGTCCCAAGAGCCTATTCTTGCTGTTCTTGACTAGTTTGGAGCTCAAGGAAGCAACAAAGTCAACATTTGTGAAGAGGGTCAACAAGGGTGAGAAACTTACTTTATTTACCCCATTCTTGCACTCCATTTTGACCTATCCTTGAACTATTTTTGTTCTTGGTGTTCAATACAAAAAAGTTCTATTTTTTAGTCCTCTTGATAGTCTATTAAGGGTACTTTGTGCTTTGGGGAGGTTTGGCCCCTCTTAGGCCTTGAAAGGCCTCATTTTTGTGCTATTTTGTTGAGATCCGAGACTTTGGTGCTTGGGCCTCTTCACCACTGAAATCTTGAGGGATTTCAGTGGTGAAGATGGTGCCTTAAAGTCCCAAGAAGGAGAAGGCCACCCCCTCTCCTTGATGTCCTTGAAAAGGGTAAAATTTGGCCTCTTAAGGGAGCTTAGTTTTGAATGCTTGAAGAGCATGTCTTGGCTACATTTTATGTTTATTATGCCCTAATATGACATTGCTAAGTGTTGGTTTTAGTACTCCTTGCATGTTTTGCATGGTTGCTTTGTAATGCCTCTTTAGTCCCTTAACATGCCTAGGTTGTTAGCCCTAGTTTGAGCATGCTTTAGGCCTAGATCCATGAAGCTTGTATGCTTATTTTAACATGTTTTAGGTCTGACCATAGTTATTTGGTTTGATTTTAGCATGCTTAACATAGCTCATTTGCATTTGGCTTGTTGGCCTTAAGAGCATGAGAGTGTAGCATGTCTTGCTTGCTTTATTTTCGATGGTTTGGAACCATTTAACATGCTATTCGAGTCCCTTTGGTGTGCTTGTATGCTTGCCGTAGTTGCCTCTTTAATGCTTTAAAAGCATGTTTTGAATGCTCCATGTTTTGGTCATGTTGCATGCCTTTGGATTCAAGCCTCGTAGATGCCATCTAAGTAGTCTTTTGGGCTTAGTTTTATGTGTTAAAACTCTCTTTTTAGTTGGTTAAGTATTGCCATGTGTGATTATACTAGGTGTGGTTTAATGGCTCATTGGTTTGCCTTAAGTACTTGGGCCACTTGTTGCATGCTTAGCCTACTTTGTTGCATGATTTGGCATCATGTTTTACATGATTTTCAGAGCTTTATATGCATGCTAGTAGTCCATGTTTAACTCATTTCGAGTGTGCTTGAATGTTGTTTATTATGCTTAAGTGTTGGTGCCTTAAATTGTTCATGTGTGCATATGTGTTTGGCCCTCATGATTTAGCATTTTGGCCAATGGTTTTAGGCCTATTTGGAGCTGCCTAATCCATGTTTGAGTCCACCCCCTTGCTTAGTTCATATGCTTCCTTGCTTAGGTTGTGCACCTAGCATGTTTTGCTTGCTTGCATTGCCCATTTTGCATACTAGTTGACATGTCTAGGATTGCATCATATTGGCATGCATGCTAAGCCTCTTGAAGTGAAGTATGATGGAGGTTTGGCACCCTTATGTGCTTGTTTGCATTGCATGCATTTGAAATTAAAGTTGCATACTTGGTTCTTTGGGCCATCATGCATGGAAATGCGTGATTGGTGGTCCGAGAATCGAGACACATCTTCCTTTGAGTCATTAGTATGATAAGGAGTGTGTTTAGTGCATATATGCTTTGAATTGCATTGCCATGCCAGTATTTGCCCTATGCTGCTGTGAGTTGCAGGTTCTGCAAGCATTCAGTGTCAGCCGGCAGTGTTTAGTACCGACCGGCAGTCAATTTGCAGCCGATGGATCAATTCAGTGCCGATGAGCTCAATCCACTGCCAGTGGAAATTTTGTGCAGCCGGTAGTGATCTTCAGTACCTAAGGAAGTATTCCTAGGACTTTGGTAGTCTTCTGAGATGCAAGGCAGGGAAAACAGAGGCAAGCTAGGCATGGCAGTGCAATCCCGAGCGGAATCCGAGCACGTGATGCATTGAGCCCTCGCCCCGAGGCGATTTACTGTTTTTCTTAGATTAATTATTTTGTTAATTTAATTAATATGTAATATTTAATTAGCTTGCGTAGTTAATTATTTGTATAATTCTTTTGGTCCATCCGAGCGAGCGCGTAATTGTAATAAGGGTGCGTGAGTGGGTGTATGTCTCCCAACCCCCATTTCTTTCTCCCTTTTATTTACCTGCTTATGATGGTAGATTAGTGTAGCACGTCTGGGGACCTCGCTTCTGATTCGGACTCCCTTGTGTCGGTTCATCTGAACCAAAGAGTCCAAATCCGCAAATCGTTTGAAAACAGATTTTTGAAAAGTAGTGCCAAACATGGACTGCTTTGCGGATCTGAGTCGCCACCTAAATATTTTTAAAATGGGAAATTTAGGAAACCACGACTCGGTCAAGGCAGATACGTGTCCGTCATCACCAAAGTGGTCTTGGCTCGGGAGCTTGGGTACGATCGGGAAGGTCACTATGAGCACCCCCTTCGCCCGGTCCAAGACCGGCCTCTACTAACCGTGATATCCGTTTTGAAAACTTTATGCGTTCTTATTTAGGTTATTAGCCTAGAATTACTATGTGATGCGCACAACACAAAAGTATAGACTAGATTGCCTAATTTGGAAATAAACATTGCATATCCGTTTTATCTTGAAAAACGTGTTAGATTTTGCTACTCGCAAGTAGGCTAAAATACGGATTTCAATGAGTTGTTCCAACTCAGGCAATCCAACCTCCATCCACAGGCATTCAAACAGTTTATCTCACATAAACACTTAGCCGCATGGTAAGCATACTGTCATGGTAAACATTCACACGCATGCGATATGCTAAAGCCACAAAAACTTACATCGTACTCCGTGCCAAAACAGTGAACTAATTAGCAAACATGCATGACCTAGTTCGTGGTAAGTGGCTAATGCAACACAGGCAGAAATGCAATCTAGAGTAGGCTCGGCTAACCCTGAACATGGCATGTGAAATGCGATCAAATATCATGTATTCAATTTTGGAATTGAAAATTGCGATGCAGTTTGTATGATGTACCGAGCCCGGTGCATGTAAACAAATGCATGAATGCACACATGCATTGCATAGGATATGCTAAAATAGACGTGCCCTAGTCTACCATAAGCAGGTAAATAAAAGGGAGAAAGAAATGGGGGTTGGAAGACATACACCCACTCACGCACACTTATTACATTTTTGCCCTCGCTCGGAGGGACCAAAATAATAATATCTGAGAGAATAAATAATTAACTAAACTAGCTAATTAAATATTACAAACCAACTAAATTAATTAAATTAAATAATTAATCTAATTAAGCATTAAATGCCTCGGGATGAGGGCTAACTGCAGCGCGCGTGTCCGGGACTCGCTCGGAACCCAGTTGCCATAGCACTGTTGCCTCTGTTTATACTGCCATACTCCTCTGAAAATTGCCAAAGTCCCAGGATTGCTTCTCTGAGTGCTGTGGAACACCATCGGCTAAGGGGGATGGCCACCGGCCAAGGGAAATTACCATCGGCCACAAATTATTCTATCGGCCAGTAATTCTTTGCCGGTCGGCACTTAACAGTGCCGGTCGGCCATAAATTGTCATAACTCGCAGAACTCGCAATTTGGCAAGCAAGGACAAGCAAAGGGTGTATGGCAATTCAAAGCATGTGTGCACCAAACACATCCCACATCATGTTGATGGTTCAATGGGGCGTGTGCCTCGATCCTCGGACCACCAATCGCGCATTTCTATGCGTGATGGTCCAAAGGACCAAAAATGCAACTTCAATGTCAAATGCATGCGATGCAAACAAGCAAATAAAGGTGCCAAACCTCCATCATACTTCACTTCAAGAGGCTCAACATGCATGCCAATGCAACAAGGCCCTAAGCATGTTATCTACTATGCCATATGGATAATGCGAGGCACTTATATAAGCATACAAGTAGGCGTACATGGCAAGTATGCAAACTAAGTAATGAGATGGACTTACACATGAATTGGGCAGCTCTAACAAGGCTCAAAACAGTGGCCAAAGTGCCTAGGAAATAAGACTAAACACACGCACACACATGCACATGTTAAAGTCCAAACCCAAGGCATACAAAAGCAACTCTCATGCACACTTAAGAGACACAAACATGGGCTAATAGCATGCATGAAAAGCTCTGAAATCCATGTTAAACATGATGCCAAAACATGTAATGGAGCAAGCCAAATATACAACAAATGGCCCAAGTCTTGAAACAAGCCATGAAGGCTCAAACCAAGGCCAAGTCCACCAAGCCTCACAAGGCAAAGGGGGGGCTCAAAACAGGTCACAAGAAGGCCTAAACAAAGCCTAAGGAGCACCTAGATGGCATCTAAGAGGCTCAAATGCAAAGGCATGCAACATGACCAAAACATGGAGCATTCAACACATGCTTTTAAAGCATTAAAGAAGTAACTAAAGCATGCATACAAGCACAATCAAAAGTCTGAAATAACATGCTAGATGGTTCCAAACTATCAAAAATGGAGTAAGCATGGCATGCTATACACTCATACTCTCAAGGCCAACAAGCCAAATGCAAAGGAGCTACATAATGCATGATGGGATCGACCCAAATGACTATGGACAGAGTTAAATCATGTCAAAATAAGCATACAAGCTTCATGGATCTAGGCCTAAAACATGCTAGAAAGAAGGCACGCAAACCTAGAGCAAGTTAAGGCAATGTAAGGCATTACGAAGCAACCATGCAAAACATGCAAGGAGTGCTAAAACCAACTTAAAATCATGTTATAATATTACAATATAAGCATGAAAAATAAGTCAAACATGCTCAACACACACTCAAACATGAAGCTCCTTAAGGAAGCAAAATTTGTCCTTTTCAAGGACATCAAGGAGAGGGGATGGCCCTCTCCTTCTTGAGACTTCAAGGCATGCTCTTCACCACTGAAATCCCTCAAGATTTCAGTGGTGAAGAGATCCTACCACCAAAATCTCGGATCTCTCCAAAATAGCACAAAATGGGGCCTTTTTCAAGGTCTAAAGGGGGTCAAACCTCCCCAAACCACAAAACACTCTTAATATACAATAAAGAGGGTTCAAAATCAGAACTTTTTTTGTGTTATATGCTAAGCACAAAAACAGTCCTAAGCTAGGTAAAAAGAAGGTGCAAAAATGGGGTAAAAAGGGAGTTAAGTTCTTACCCTTGTAGACCTCTTCACAAAGCTTGATGTTGTGGCTTCTTTGGACTCAAAACCACCAAGAACTTCAAGAATAAGCTCGATTTTCAAGAATACCAAGAAAGGTGGAAGACTAGGTGTGTTAGTGCAATAATATGAACTAAAACACCTAGAAAGCAAAAAAAAAGGGAGAGATAGGATGTGTATCTATCTTAACCCTAAAACCGAGCTTGGTTCCTCTAAAATGGTCAAACCTCTCAAGAATTCCAACCCTTGAGCAAAGGGAAGAGCTTTCCCTCTTATAGGCCAAAAGCTTACAAGCTTAGCCACTAAGCAAGCTCATCCCTCCATACGTGTATGGAGGAAAGACACTGCACACTACATGCGAAAATATCTCGAGAAAGCAAGTGCACAAAGGTCCCACGCATAAAATGTCATTTTGACATAATTTAGTGCCGACCGGCACAAAATAGTGCCGACCGGCACAATAAAGTGCCGATGACAACTCTAGCCAGGTGGCCTCTAGCCCCAAATGGTGTGTGGGGATGCCTCACAAAGCATTCCCTGCCCTTCCAAGGCAAAACACAAGTGTTTGGTGCAAAACCAAACACAAACGGTCTAGTTCGGAGGTCCTGAGGCAAGGCGCGCGCAACCGAGATCTCCGGGAACTCCAAACGAACACAAACATGGATAATCACCGAGTGTTCCAACGGTGACGTCCAAGTCTTGAGGACGGTCAAAAATGGGGTGTCTACAGTTGCCCCTCTTTGACAGAACTCGAAAGTCATAACAATGACGGGAGTGAATGTCAAAGCCCAGAGACGACCCATTTTTGACAAGGCCGAAGACTTAGACAATCATACAAAACAAATAAGATATGCGCCCGAAGGCAGGGGCAAAATGCAACTGAAAATGCAAGAAGCCGGACATAACTTATGATCATGCAAAGAGAGCTGTAATGAAGCACACATGCAACAGTTATAAGCTAGCTTACGCCAATCTACACTACAATGCAGAAAGGATGTAAGAGAATTATGCAATTCTCGAAACGTCTCACACGAAGGATACAATACCTGTGCGGCTCGTCTGGTTGCGCCGGCGGTAAATGAACCGTACATACAATATCGTGCCTGCAAAGAAAGTAAACTTAACAGGTACAATATTGTTAGCAACATGCATGACATATGCAATGCGAATGATGAATGATATGCAATATATACAAAACTATGTATGAATAATGCAAATGAAAATGTAGTGCAATTAAAACTAATGCGAACTACATGCAGGGCAATTGAATCATGATTCAAACCGGAGCGGTTCGAAACCACACAAATGTCAAATAGATTGATGGAGGTGACAAGTCCGTCTCCCATAGAACGATGTCTGATCTATGAGTACTTCGCACGGACACAAGAACAAGTATTGGGTGGGATGACATAAGTGGGGAAACGACCCGTTGGGGTGAGAATAATGATCCTAAAGCTGGATGCAACAATTAATACTACAATGTAGTGGAAATGGATACAATGGATATGGCACGCGGGCCAGACCGTATTTTGCCTAGGAAAGGCATGTACGCATACAAACCGTATCTAACACAGAAGCGGTGCCGCTACCCTCACGGCTCGGACACAAAAGCTCGACAACTGTGTTTCAACACGAAAAGTGTGGGCACATACCAGACCAAGCTCAACAAGGAAAGGTGCAAGCCATAGATGGAGGTGATGCAATGGATGCATGTAACTACGATGCAATGGATATGGATATTTACAGAAAATGCATGACATATGCACTATACTTACAATGGAATGCATGACATATGCATGGTTTTTTTTTTTGTTTTGAATGTTTTTGAAAATGCATGACATATGCAATAGTATTGATGATGCATGGGATGCATGTTTTTTTTTTGTTTTGAATGTTTTTGAAAATGCATGACATATGCAATAGTATTGATGATGCATGATAAATGCAATATGATGCAATGGCTGCGATTGCAGTTTTCCCTATTCTCCCAACGGGGCGACATACTAGGTTGGTTCAATATCCAGAATTGAGACGTAAACACGCCGCCTCAACCTATGGGGCTTCCATACAGATTTCAAGCCGAGGGTACATCCCCCTGGGTATTTAAACCAGACTTTAGTCTCGGAAATTCCGAACCTTTGCGTTCTAGGCATAAGCCGTTTAAACTCTAGTTTTCACCGTCCCCATTGGTCTCCTAGGAACTTACCGCAAACACAGACGGGTGGCTTTACCAGACCACCGAAAGTCGTTCGGGCACGACAAACACCGAAGGAGTTGCACCTTCAGAGGATTTAAGGTCTCCTAGACCGTGCGTGTTTAAGGTCTCGCCAGACCAGCGGGGCAACTGAGATGCGCGCGCGGATGCAAACGGGGCAGATGAGACGCGCGTGTCTCAAAAGATGGAAAATGGAGTGCAATGAGGTATGCGCGCCTCAAAGGATGGAAAATGAAGTGCAATGGGGGTGTGCGCCAAACGGCGCGATAAAATGCATGCCGAATGCAATGAGGGGCAACTCTAATGCACCAAAGGTCTTGCGCCTCCCGAGGATTTAAGGTCTCCTAGACCACACGTGTTTTTGGTCCCGCCGGACCGGTATGGGGCAACCATGCGAATGTGACACGCGTGCCACAAGGGGTGCAGAACAATGCAAATGAGAATGAAATGAACCATGATGAGGCGCGCATACCTCATTGGTGGAAAATGAAATGCAAAACGAGGCACGCGCACCTCGAAATGCGATGAAATGCGAAATGAGGCACACGCACCTCATTTGATGGAAAATGAAGTGCAAAACGAGGCGTACATGCCTCGAGATGCAATGATATGCGAAATGAATGTAACGAGGTGCACCTTAATGCACCGAAGGTCTTGCACCTCCCAAGGATTTAAGGTCTCCTGGACCGCGCGTGTTTTCGGTCCCGCCGAACCGTGCGTGTTTTCGGTCCCGCCGGACCCGTTGGCAAAATGAAATGCACATGAGGCACGCGTACCTCATTGGATGGAGAATGGAATGCAAAACAAAGTACGTGAGGTAGTACACCTCACGTGACTCAAGGTGAAATGCAAAATGAAACACGTGAGGTAGTACACCTCACGTGACTCAAAATGAGATGCAAAATGAAGCGCGTGAGGTAGTACACCCCACGTGAATCAAGATGAAATGCGAAATGAAGCACGTGAGGTAGTACACCTCACGTGACTCAAAATGAGATGCAAAATGAAGCACGTGAGGTAGTACACCCCACGTGAATCAAGATGAAATGCGAAATGAAGCACGTGAGGTAGTACACCTCACGTGACTCAAAATGAGATGCAAAATGAAGCACGTGAGGTAGTACACCCCACGTGAATCATTATGAGATGCGAAATGAAGCACGTGAGGTAGTACACCTCACGTGACTCAAAATGAGATGCAAAATGAAGCACGTGAGGTAGTACACCCCACGTGAATCATTATGAGATGCAAGATGAAGGAGTATGACACGCATGCCACACGACAATGCAAAATGGTGCAAGTCGCAAGGGACGTGCAAGGTGGCGCGATATGATGCGCCGGACAATGTGATGGATGCGCGTGACGCACACGGGGCAACTTTTGAATCTCTGTAAACGACAAAAGGATACAAAAGGATACAATCTTTGCTTGAGTTTGAGCGTCACGCACAGTAGAGACGGTCTGAAGTCAAAACGGAGGCCGGTTGAGCATCGGGGATGCATTTTCTTGCACTTTCTTGAGCTATAAAGACCCAAAACTCCTCAATTTGCCTAAAAGGGCCTTGGGAACACCACCGGCTGGGTGGGGTGGTCACCGGCTACCACCGGCTGCATGAACTCATCTATCGGCACAAAATAGTGCCGACCGGCACAAAAGAGTGCCGACCGGCAGAAAATGCCTGATCGGGGGCAGTTTTGCCATTTCGACTTGGGTCTTTTAAAATAGGGTTTCTAAACCCTATTTTCTTATTTCCTTGTCATAAAAACATCTCTCTCTCTCTAGAGCCTTTTTCTCTCCCCTTTTCTCCGTTTCTTTGCGTTCTAAGCCCATTTCGTTGTTCGATTCGCGATTTCCATCGCGTTTCGCACATTTTGAACCGATCAAAATTTTGTTTCGGCGCCTCTTTTGCTATTTCCGCTTTTTTGGGACTTGTTCCCCTCGATTTTCTCTTCGTTTTCGTGTCTTTCCATCTTCCGGCCTTCCCGGTCATTTCCGGCCCTCTCGGGATTGACCTTCTCGGTTGACTTTTCGTATTCCGACCCGGTTTTCCTTTCCCGGCCATTTTCTCGCTACCACTACCATGGCCGATGATGTTCCACATGTCGGGACTCCCCCGGACCATGAGATGGACCCCGGGGTCGAGCTCCTCCCGTTGAGCGAGCGCCCATTCGATCCGGCGACCTATCGCCCGGCCATCCACGTGCTACCACCCGATGGACTCCGCCACTTCCGCGGCTTCGACAGAGTTTTGGACCCAGAGCTTCTGCTGCGCGAGCCGGCTTCCCACTTGTCTTCTGGCGCCGCCGAGGTAACATTCTCGTCTTTTATTTTCTGCAATGTAGGATTTCCTGTCAATTATCGTAGCTAACTGAACCCTTTAACTGCTTAGTTCCGATGTACTGAACTGTAGTTGATTGTAGACAAACTCACTGCTGACATCTGTTTGGGGCCGACGCACATGCACACACACTACACTGGCCTCAAGCACTCAAACACACGGCACACATTGCACTACCAATTCGCCGACACCCGGCGCTTATTTGAATCTGTAAACTCGCACGCATGCAGTATTTGCACAAACCAGCACTAACACGCGGACACATCACACGTTGTTTACACTGATCCTCATAGGAGCACTGACATATCACAGGCCGTAGCCCACCCACTGGTATGCTGAAACCCGACATTTACTTGCATCTGAGACACGTACATACGTGTACCATATTTACACTGCACCACTCAAAAGTACACTGATGCATCGCACATTGTAGTTTACTGAAAACACACCGGCACCCGGTTTTTGTTTGAATCTGAAAAACGTGCACACATGCACCAAGTTTACATTGGAGCATCTAAAATACACTGACGCATCACGCGCTTGTAGTTCACAGATTTGTACCAACTGCATATCTTCACATGGCTTTGCAATTTCTTGACTACAGGGAGACTCCCATACTCTCCGCAGGTATGGGAACGTTACCGCTCGCGATTGGTACGCCGAGCTACCTGATGCCGTTAGCCGCATTGTGGATCGGGCCGACTTCGGTAACTTCTGCAGGGGACTCTCCAGGCTCTCTGCTTGCAGACCTCTTCTTGCCGCTTTGGCAGAGAGGTGGTGGGACACCACCGATTCTTTTCATCTATCAGCGACCGGGGACATGACGATGACCCCTTACGACTTCTCGATGCTCACTGGCATCGGAGTGGGGGGTGATCCGATCCCCTTCGACACAGACATGGACGAGTGGATCGCCGCTCAGGTTCATTTGCTCGGCGAGGCGCGGCCACTTGTTCGTCTAGGGTTCGTCCGCTACTCCTGGTTCGAGGTGTAGTTTCGAATGCGGACCATGCTGGTGGACGCAGCTCCGATGACCCAAGAGGTCAGCCGAGATATGCACGCCTTCCATGTTCTTGTTGGGGACCACTGCTTGCCGACCGGGCGAACACAGTGCCCCTCTGCCTGCTCAGCGCTTTGGTGGACGTCGAGAGGATTGTGCAGTATGACTGGGGAGGCGCGGCTTTGGCCACCCTTTACGGTTATATGAGCTCAGTCTCTCGTGGTAGTGGGCAATGCTAGGAAGGCTCTTGGCGAGCTGAGGTACGTCTTCTCCTATGCTTTACATTTCGCTCAGATTTTCAGATTCGTACATTGCACACACCGTTGTATGCTTTTACAATTCTTGTACACATGTACGGCACACACATATTTACGCTTTATCTTGGTACACTCATGTTCTGGTACACTCATATACGCTTTATCTTGTTGTACTTTTACACTGCTTCAATACACTGCACAACACCTGCGGCCCGCTTATTTCGCTCTATTCAGATTACCTTTATCTGATAGTCATACTGACGTCTGTTTTGCAGCTGTGGGTGTACGCCTACTTCCCCAGACTAGAGCCAGTGCCGGAGACGGAGACCCCTCTGGTCGTCCCCTTCTCTCGCCGCTACGACGGGCGATGCGTCCGGAGGCCCCGGGACACTTTTAGCTTCTTCCGCCGTTTCTTCGACACCATCACCCCCACCGAGGTATGCTTTACTTACAGTCCGTTTTAAGCTTCGCTTTCATGCGTACATTCCTATATCAGTAGATAATCAACCACATTTCATTTCAGGTCACCTGGCAGCCGTGGGCTCCACTACCAGCGGTGATACGAGATCGGTATGCCGGTGCCATCGAGACCTCGCGCTACCGGATTCTCCTGGAGGGCCCAGTCTGTCGGGCCTGGTACCTGGGCGAGCGTTTCATACGCCAGACCCTAGGATTGCCAGAGCAGATAGTTCCGATCCATCCTCCCGAGCGCATGAGGGAGACTGCGACTTCGGCGAGATGGAGGACTACACCCTTGGTGGGCCAGGACATTGACGACAGGGGCGAGGGCGACTATTGAGTACGTCC
The DNA here is from genome assembly GCA_025200525.1 of Camellia lanceoleosa. Classification (NCBI taxonomy): domain Eukaryota; kingdom Viridiplantae; phylum Streptophyta; class Magnoliopsida; order Ericales; family Theaceae; genus Camellia; species Camellia lanceoleosa. The sequence continues at coordinate 13,279,708 of CM045770.1, forward strand.
CGACCTTCATCATGGCCTCTGGCGAGGGCTCCCGTGATCCAGCGAGACTGTGGTGCCAAGCCCGCAAAGACAGAGCAGAGGCGGGGCCATCACAGAGGGCTCGAGCTCATGGCGGAGAGGGTGCAGAGGGGACGAGGGACGGGCTGGCCCGCTCTACCTACTATGCTGACTTATAGGGGGCAGAGTGGGGAGACCTACCAGATCCCTTTTGCTCCTCCTCCGGCTGGTCACGAGTTGGCTGGCATTCCCGATTTGCCTCCGGTATGTATTACTTTATTTCTGCAGTTTGCATTGTTATTTCATTTTAGTTCATTCAGATATCCCACAGAATACTGATGTATTTAATACTTTTGCAGGCTTCCTCCGAGTATACCCGTCAGTCTGTGGAGCTGAATGCCTCCCTGATGGGGATGCTGCAGCGGACTCTCGACGCTTTGGCCGTCTACGGCCTGCCGGTATGTTCTACTAACCACAGTCTCGAATCATACTTTGTTTCGCACAATCTGCTATACTGCACAAGAATCTGATGAACTGCTCACGGCTTTCATACACTGCATCTTGCACTGATAAACTGCTCATGGCATTCACACACTGTACTCATACACTGCATCTTGCACTGATAAACTGCTCATAGTTTTCTGATATGTTTGTTCCTTGTATTTTCAGCCTCCTTTCCCGATCCCTCCAGTGGGCGGCGTTGTTCCAGCTGGGCCTCCCGTCTCTACTCGGGATGGCAGGATAGTCCCTCGTACCAGAGGGGGACGTGGTCACGTGGGGAGCAGCTCTCGAGCTCCAGTTCCAGGAGACGGTGAGTCGGAGGCGGGAACTGAGTCATTTGCGGAGGAGGCCGGGGATAGCTCGGGCTCGGGCTCTGACAGTGACGGCTCCGACGATGCTTTTGTGCTTCTACCCCGGAAGAGGGCGAGGACTGACCCTTAGGCATGGGGCCTACTGCTGATGATGATGATTTTTGCTGCTTCTTTTCTTTATTTCTTTTCTTGTACTTTTCTCTTTTTGATAGATAGAGCACTATGTACTGCCGCAGGCAGATTTTTGCTTTCCTCAAACTATGTATTCGAAAAAGATGATATGAAACGAACTTTTGCTTGAAAAAGAATGTTACATTTGTCTATCTTTGCGTATTTCATACTTTGCACTGCACTGCATCATTCTACACCTCAAATGTAAATGACATTGATCTATTATCTGACAATTGAACACTTGCACTGTGATAATCAAATAACCAATCAACTAAACCGCAAAACAGCTCATACAAACCATTGCTCAATCCGTACACACAGCCCATACTCTGCTGAGGACTAATCTGCCGGGGATTGATCTGCATTCAGCCCATAACTCAGTATTTGGTTCATTCTTCACACAGCAAACTCTGAACAAATACCCCCAATCTGACAAGACGGATCACGAAGCTGACACAGTTGCAGTTGAAATACACTCAAATGTCCCAAATTTTCCCTTTCCTTCCCCTACTTTGCACGGACGTTAGAGAATGGCATAGCATTCTGAGCACAAGCGATTACTTTTTGAAAGAGGATGGGTTTTCAACCAGGGTATCGAGCCTAATCACAGAACACGGCGAGGCAGACTCGAACAGAGAAGCAAAAGGCACACATCCTACCACAACGAGACACGTTCGGAAAAGACTTCAAGGCCAAAATTGAGACCGACAAATCAAAAGACACGACACACAGACGTGTTCAAAAGAAGAGGCCTCAAATTTCGAGGAGCCAGTTCTTCCGGGTATACCTCCCACCCTTTCTGATTTGTGATACTCGCATCGCTCGGCCCTCAAGCTCGGTTTTTCTCTCAAAAACCCTTTTCTCATTTTTCTCTCAACTTACTCCTCTCTATTCTTTAATCTCTCATTTTGCATCCCTCCCCAGGGCGGATGACAGATGAATAGGAAGTAGCGGGTTCACGCCCGATGTGGCTAGCTTGCAACCACTCCTTCTGGCGGATAAAGTGCCTTCCGGGCAATCAGATTAACAGGGGGAAGACAGAGGACCTGACTCAATCGTGCCCCTAGTTCGTCATTTTGACCATTTTTTGTTTTGGTTTTCTACTAAAATAGTTTTGGCCAAAATGAGAGTTAGATTAACACACTTATTCGATTTTTGATTTGAAAATCATGCGAGTCAGGCTGTGAGCACTGAAGAGTTTCCTTTTGTTGGGTCCAAACATGGTCCGATTTTGAAAGCGAAGCAGTTTTCGAGAAAATAAGTCAACCTCAGTAAAACTTTTCAAAAACCGTTTTTGTAGACAATCAATGCTCAACGAGCGTAGAACTTACCCTCGAGATATGCAAACTCGGATCAGAGGTAATGGAAAAATTGCCCCTGGTTTAAAAGGGAGGGAAGGCAACGGAAAGTTGCCCCTGGTTTGAACGGTAACTCAGGGCAATTTATGGCAACGGAGGGCAACGGAAAGTTGCCCCTTGTTTGGATGATGCCACGGCATGTTGTAAGCCAGTCTTTGTTGACGACGGTCGGATCCCCGGACATAGAGGAGTCGAAGACGGCTTGAATCAATATGTGGACACAGTCACCTGGAAGGTGTTAGCGGTTTGGCTTCAAGAGGAAGTTAATCACGCGGCTCCGGGTTGCTGCAATCAAGATATCGGATTCGGAGAAGGCAAAACTGATCAAAACCATGACATGGCCTGAGACGCTATGGAAGCGTTGGGGGGCTGGACTTCAGGATGAAGTTGCCTACGTATCCCAAACATGGGAATCAAGCCTTACGTAGTTCCGGTTAAGGTACACTCGGGTATTTTAACCTTCACTATTTTTAGGCTCTAACTTTTGCCAAGGTGCCCAATGCGGGTTTTCGACCTTGCGAGCTTTGTTCTTTCTTTTTCTTATTTTCTATTCTTTTCATTCTTTTCTTTTTTTCTCTTCTTTTGCATTTTCATCTTTTATTTATTATTTTCTGCATTTTCTTTTCTCTTTTGTATTTTTCTTTTTTCTCTTCTTTGCTCTAACTTTTGCCTGGGCCGCCCTTCCGGGTTTTCAGCCCAGCGAGCCTCTCAAAGGGTAAAAGTGTAGCAAGCCCATGCCAAATGGTTTTTGAGATTGAAGCCTCTCTGTATCTAGGAGAACGGCTATTGTGTTGATTTGCAGAAAGGTCCATCACGGCTACTTCTCGAGCTTTGCTTAGTGGGATCTGATCTTCCTGATCGGACTCTGATGCCTCTTGCTCGAGGGCTGCTTTGAACCGGGCCGCACAGGCGTTTCATGGCACCGATCATTTCGAACGGACCCGGTTTGCAACAGATGAATCGAAACTTGGGACTGGGAGCGATCCTGGGCTGCACAATCTCAAGAGCGATTCCACACAGGTCTTCGCAAGATTGCACAAAATGCTTTGTTTTTGAAAGTTTTCAAGAAGGCGACGAATCGCCGTGCGAAGACGATGTGGAACCAATCTGGATCAAAGCTAGGGTCCTTCTCAGTACTCACGCTGACAAGCATGATTTCACTCATTAAAGGCTTAGCATGCCTCTCTTTCTCTCAAAATGGTCAAAATTTTGCGAAGACCCGAGAGATTCCTCCCTCTTTGTTTTTATCACCGCAGTGTTCAAAAAGGTTTTGAAAAACTTAGGTCAAAACAATGATTTTTAAGGCACAAAGAAGCGCGGAATGTGCTGTCACCCTGTTCGAATTCTCTGGCACAACTAGCCCAACATAAATAGTACGGGAACACGATAGCCGCGGCTGTTTCATTCAGGTTCCCCAGATGTAAACTGGCTCCACGGCAGAGGCAGACCCAAAAAGAAAGCAAAAAAGAAGTAATTACAAAACAAAAATAATGCTCGAGGCAACAACCCCGAAGTCACCTAGTATCCTTATACAAAAGAGGAACTGACTCATTACAATTAGACAGACCCTTAAACAAAAGGACTGACTCAAAACAATGAGACAGACTCAAGACAAATCAAAAGACTGACTCGACACCCAAGTCAGGTTTTACAAAACTAGCATCGGCAGGTGCTCAAAAATCTTGGCCAAACGCCATATCCAAAAATGTACCGAGATATTGCCCAGCAGTTGAATCCCAATTACATACTCGCGATGTCGGTGTTCTCAGATCTGTGTCCTCACAATCCAAGAACTCTGTAGTGACTGATTTGGCCGAGGTAGGCGGGAGGATAACCTTGTTATCAATCAAATCTTGTACTTCATGCCGAAGGCGGAAACAATTATCAGTGGCATGGCCAGTCTGTTGATGGTGCAGCGATCTTGAGTGGCATCATGACCTGCGGGAAGGGGTTTGGGGAGCGGCCTGGGATCGAGGGGTGTAAGATGCCCGTTTTTAGCCAAAATCAGAAGTGCCCTAGACAAAGGCATGTAGAGAGGATGGAAGGCCCTCGGGCAGTACTTGAACTCGAGGACTCTTGCTAGATGCACTAGCGAGCGGGTCGTGGTGCGACCACTGGTTTCTGATCCTTTCCGGGTGCAAGGCTGGGAGTGGGAAGAACCTTTTTGGCATGACGGGGCCTATCCCGGTTCTCTGATTGACTGGAACTGCCCTCAGGCGGAGTGGGGAAAACATCATCCACATTTTTGGTTACAATCGCGGATACCTGTTGCTTGCTCATTCCCTCGGCTTTCAAAGCTTGGACTGCCCATAGCAGTCGTTCTACGGGGTCGGCATCCACCTTCTCTTTGTCTTTGCCTCTAGCCTCAGCCTGGTGAGAGGTTTGGGTTGGTACTGGTACATCACTGTTGTGGGTGGAGGTCATCTCCGACTGATTGAGCTCGATCACAATCCGCCCCAGTATCGGGGGCTCCTGGGGTTCGAAATTTCCAGCATACGGTGCAACCGGTGGCGAGGTTGACATCCCGTAAGCGAGATCCGCCACGGACCTCTGGACATCGCCTATCATCCCCATTAACTCGAATGTAGTGGGCTCGCGAGCCTGATAGAATTGAGGGGTCCGGATTGGGTGTGCAGCGGGCGACCTAGGCGGGTGCGGCATATCGACAGTAGCTTCATCTTGCGGGGTGGTTCCTTGACTCAGCGCGGCCGTCATGACCACAATCTCTTCTGAATTCTGCATCATGTTCAGTCTTGCCTCAGCGAGGAGAAGATGCTAGCCGTTCTGACTTAACTCTCTGAACCTCTAAACTGAAACGGAAAACAAGCGATTTCATTTATTTAAGCAGATCAAACACGGGTGTAGTCGAACAACTGCACTCTACTACTGAACACTGTTCCCCAAAAATCACTGTCCCAAAATCTGAATCTGATACCCGCAGATATAGCTGATTCTCAAAAATACTGATACTGGTGCCCTCAGGCCGGATACCCAGATTTGCAAACCGGTATATGCATTCCCTGTAGAGATACACTCTAAAAGCACATAGCATGTAAAATGAGAGCCAATACACCCCTATGTTGGGGGTAGGGTTTCCCTGTCCTATTTTGTCAGGAGCTAGGGTTTCACTACGCACGCAGCGGTTTCAAACAACCTAATATCGGGTAAGCAACCTGTCCTAGTTTGGAATGGTCACTATGGATTCCGACTATGCACTAGGTCGAATGGTCCAAAAGGGTGCCCCGGTAAAACCGGGGTTTGTGTTCCCCATCTTGGCAGAGCCATAGAACGTCGACCTTATGGACATGCCTTGACAAGACAAGCCTCCGAGAAACCGCTCGGGAATAGCAGATGGCCAACACGGTGTCCTAGGCGCACCAATGCACATGCAATGCAAAGAGACACATAAATGAAATCAAAAGCAGATATCACGAGTTCGAGTCAAGCTCAGAACTCCCAGTGAGTCGAAACGTAGCGTCCTGAGGGACCTCGCGCTTCTGATTCGGACTCCCTTGTGTCGGTTCATCTGAACCAAAGACTCCAAATCCTGCAAATCGTTTGACAAAATAGAATTTTTGAAAAGTAGTGCCAAACATGGACTGCTTTGCGGAATCTGAGTCGCCACCTAAATATTTTTAAAATGGGAAATTTAGGAAACCACGACTCGGTCTTAGAAACGTGTCCGTCATCACCAAAGTGGTCTTGGCTCGGGAGCTTGGGTACGATCGGGGAAGGTCAGCTATGAGCACCCCCTTTCGCCCGGTCCGAAGACCGGCCTCTACTAACCGTGATATCCGTTTTTGAAAACTTTATGCGTTCTTATTCCGGTTATTAGCCTAGAATTACTATGTGATGCGCACAACACAAAAGTATAGACTAGATTGCCTAATTTGGAAATAAACATTGCATATCCGTTTTATCTTGAAAAACGTGTTAGATTTTGCTACTCGCAAGTAGGCTAAAATACGGATTTCAATGAGTTGTTCCAACTCAGGCAATCCAACCTCCATCCACAGGCATTCAAACAGTTTATCTCACATAAACACTTAGCCGCATGGTAAGCATACTGTCATGGTAAACATTCACACGCATGCGATATGCTAAAGCCACAAAAACTTACATCGTACTCCGTGCCAAAACAGTGAACTAATTAGCAAACATGCATGACCTAGTTCGTGGTAAGTGGCTAATGCAACACAGGCAGAAATGCAATCTAGAGTAGGCTCGGCTAACCCTGAACATGGCATGTGAAATGCGATCAAATATCATGTATTCAATTTTGGAATTGAAAATTGCGATGCAGTTTGTATGATGTACCGAGCCCGGTGCATGTAAACAAATGCATGAATGCACACATGCATTGCATAGGATATGCTAAAATAGACGTGCCCTAGTCTACCATAAGCAGGTAAATAAAAGGGAGAAAGAAATGGGGGTTGGAAGACATACACCCACTCACGCACACTTATTACATTTTTGCCCTCGCTCGGAGGGACCAAAATAATAATATACAGACCGAATAAATAATTAACTAAACTAGCTAATTAAATATTACAAACCAACTAAATTAATTAAATTAAATAATTAATCTAATTAAGCATTAAATGCCTCGGGATGAGGGCTAACTGCAGCGCGCGTGTCCGGGACTCGCTCGGAACCCAGTTGCCATAGCACTGTTGCCTCTGTTTATACTGCCATACTCCTCTGAAAATTGCCAAAGTCCCAGGATTGCTTCTCTGAGTGCTGTGGAACACCATCGGCTAAGGGGGATGGCCACCGGCCAAGGGAAATTACCATCGGCCACAAATTATTCTATCGGCCAGTAATTCTTTGCCGGTCGGCACTTAACAGTGCCGGTCGGCCATAAATTGCTGCAGAACCTGCAATTTGACAGCAGCAGAGGACAAGCAGTGTATGGCATGGCAATTCAAAGCATGTGTGCACCAAACACATCCCACATCATGTTGATGGTTCAATGGGGCGTGTGCCTCGATCCTCGGACCACCAATCGCGCATTTCTATGCGTGATGGTCCAAAGGACCAAAAATGCAACTTCAATGTCAAATGCATGCGATGCAAACAAGCAAATAAAGGTGCCAAACCTCCATCATACTTCACTTCAAGAGGCTCAACATGCATGCCAATGCAACAAGGCCCTAAGCATGTTATCTACTATGCCATATGGATAATGCGAGGCACTTATATAAGCATACAAGTAGGCGTACATGGCAAGTATGCAAACTAAGTAATGAGATGGACTTACACATGAATTGGGCAGCTCTAACAAGGCTCAAAACAGTGGCCAAAGTGCCTAGGAAATAAGACTAAACACACACACACATGCACATGTTAAAGTCCAAACCCAAGGCATACAAAAGCAACTCTCATGCACACTTAAGAGACACAAACATGGGCTAATAGCATGCATGAAAAGCTCTGAAATCCATGTTAAACATGATGCCAAAACATGTAATGGAGCAAGCCAAATATACAACAAATGGCCCAAGTCTTGAAACAAGCCATGAAGGCTCAAACCAAGGCCAAGTCCACCAAGCCTCACAAGGCAAAGGGGGGGCTCAAAACAGGTCACAAGAAGGCCTAAACAAAGCCTAAGGAGCACCTAGATGGCATCTAAGAGGCTCAAATGCAAAGGCATGCAACATGACCAAAACATGGAGCATTCAACACATGCTTTTAAAGCATTAAAGAAGTAACTAAAGCATGCATACAAGCACACCGAAAAGTCTGAAATAACATGCTAGATGGTTCCAAACTATCAAAAATGGAGTAAGCATGGCATGCTATACACTCATACTCTCAAGGCCAACAAGCCAAATGCAAAGGAGCTACATAATGCATGATGGGATCGACCCAAATGACTATGGACAGAGTTAAATCATGTCAAAATAAGCATACAAGCTTCATGGATCTAGGCCTAAAACATGCTAGAAAGAAGGCACGCAAACCTAGAGCAAGTTAAGGCAATGTAAGGCATTACGAAGCAACCATGCAAAACATGCAAGGAGTGCTAAAACCAACTTAAAATCATGTTATAATATTACAATATAAGCATGAAAAATAAGTCAAACATGCTCAACACACACTCAAACATGAAGCTCCTTAAGGAAGCAAAATTTGTCCTTTTCAAGGACATCAAGGAGAGGGGATGGCCCTCTCCTTCTTGTGACTTCAAGGCCTGGTCTTCACCACTCAAATCCCCCAAGATTTCAGTGGTGAAAATCTACCACCAAAATCTCGGATCTCTCCAAAATAGCACAAATTGGGACCCTTTTCAAGGTCTAAAGGGGGTCAAACCTCCCCAAACCACAAAACACTCTTAATATACAATAAAGAGGGTTCAAATTCAGAACTTTTTTGTGTTATATGCTAAGCACAAAAACAGTCCTAAGCTAGGTAAAAGAAGGTGCAAAATGGGGTAAAAGGAGTTAAGTTCTTACCCTTGTAGACCTCTTCACAAAGCTTGATGTTGTGGCTTCTTTGGACTCAAAACCAGTCAAGAACTTCAAGAATAAGCTCTGATTTTCAAGAATACCAAGAAAAGGTGGAAGACTAGGTGTGTTAGTGCAATAATATGAACTAAAACACCTAGGAAGCAAAAGGAAAAGGGAGAGAAAGGATGTGTATCTATCTTAACCCTAAAACCAGAGCTTGGTTCCCTTTGAAAATGGCTGAAACCTCTCAAGAATTCCAACCCTTGAGCAAAGGGAAGAGCTTTCCCTCTTATAGGCCAAAAGCTTACAAGCTTAGCCACTAAGCAAGCTCATCCCTCCATACACGTGTATGGAGGGAAAGACAATTGCACACGGCTGTCTGAAAATATCTCAGAAAGCAAGTGCACAGTGTCCGGCCGGCATAAAATGTCATTTTGACATAATTTAGTGCCGACCGGCACAAAATAGTGCCGACCGGCACAATAAAGTGCCGATGACAACTCTAGCCAGCCGGTGGCCTCTAGCCCCAGCCGGTGGTGTGTGGGGATGCCTCACAAAGCATTCCCTGCCCTTCCAAGGCAAAACACAAGTGTTTGGTGCAAAACCAAACACAAACGGTCTAGTTCGGAGGTCCTGAGGCAAGGCGCGCGCAACCGAGATCTCCGGGAACTCCAAACGAACACAAACATGGATAATCACCGAGTGTTCCAACGGTGACGTCCAAGTCTTGAGGACGGTCAAAAATGGGGTGTCTCTGATTTGCCCTCTTTGAGAACTTCGAAAGTCATAACAATGACGGAGTGAATGTCAAAGCCGAGACGACCCATTTTTGACAAGGCCAAGACTTAGACAATCATACAAAACAAATAAGATATCTTGAAAGGCGAGGGGCAAAATACTGCGAAAATGCAAGAAGCCGGACATAACTTATGATCATGCAAAGAAAGTCAGTAATGAAGCACACATGCAGCGGTTATAAGCTAGCTTCGCCAATCTACACTACAATGCAGAAAGGATGTAAGAGAATTATGCAATTCTCGAAGCGTCTCACACGGAAGGATACAATACATGCGGCTCGTGCAGTTGCGCCCGTGATAAATGAAGCGTACATACAATATCGTGCAAAGAAAGTAAACTTAACAGTACAATATTGTTAGCAACATGCATGACATATGCAATGCGAATGATGAATGATATGCAATATATACAAAACTATGTATGAATAATGCAAATGAAAATGTAGTGCAATTAAAACTAATGCGAACTACATGCAGGGCAATTGAATCATGATTCAAACCGGAGCGGTTCGAAACCACACAAATGTCAAATAGATTGATGGAGGTGACAAGTCCGTCTCCCATAGAACGATGTCTGATCTATGAGTACTTCGCACGGACACAAGAACAAGTATTGGGTGGGATGACATAAGTGGGGAAACGACCCGTTGGGGTGAGAATAATGATCCTAAAGCTGGATGCAACAATTAATACTACAATGTAGTGGAAATGGATACAATGGATATGGCACGCGGGCCAGACCGTATTTTGCCTAGGAAAGGCATGTACGCATACAAACCGTATCTAACACAGAAGCGGTGCCGCTACCCTCACGGCTCGGACACAAAAGCTCGACAACTGTGTTTCAACACGAAAAGTGTGGGCACATACCAGACCAAGCTCAACAAGGAAAGGTGCAAGCCATAGATGGAGGTGATGCAATGGATGCATGTAACTACGATGCAATGGATATGGATATTTACAGAAAATGCATGACATATGCACTATACTTACAATGGAATGCATGACATATGCATGGTTTTTTTTTTTGTTTTGAATGTTTTTGAAAATGCATGACATATGCAATAGTATTGATGATGCATGGGATGCATGTTTTTTTTTTGTTTTGAATGTTTTTGAAAATGCATGACATATGCAATAGTATTGATGATGCATGATAAATGCAATATGATGCAATGGCTGCGATTGCAGTTTTCCCTATTCTCCCAACGGGGCGACATACTAGGTTGGTTCAGTATCCAGAATTGAGGCGTAAACACGCCGCCTCAACCTATGGGGCTTCCATACAGATTTCAAGCCGAGGGTACACCCCCTGGGTATTTAAACCAGACTTTAGTCTCGGAAATTCCGAACCTTTGCGTTCTAGGCATAAGCCGTTTAAACTCTAGTTTTCACCGTCCCCATTGGTCTCCTAGGAACTTACCGCAAACACAGACGGGTGGCTTTACCAGACCACCGAAAGTCGTTCGGGCACGACAAACACCGAAGGAATTGCACCTTCAGAGGATTTAAGGTCTCCTAGACCGTGCGTGTTTAAGGTCTCGCCCGGACGGTGAGCAATCGAGATCTTGTGAGGATGCAACGCAGGCGAGATGAGACGCGCGTGTCTCAAAAGATGGAAAATGGAGTGCAATGAGGTATGCGCGCCTCAAAGGATGGAAAATGAAGTGCAATGGGGGTGTGCGCCAAACGGCGCGATAAAATGCATGCCGAATGCAATGAGGGGCAACTCTAATGCACCAAAGGTCTTGCGCCTCCCGAGGATTTAAGGTCTCCTAGACCACACGTGTTTTTGGTCCCGCCGGACCGGTATGGGGCAACCATGCGAATGTGACACGCGTGCCACAAGGGGTGCAGAACAATGCAAATGAGAATGAAATGAACCATGATGAGGCGCGCATACCTCATTGGTGGAAAATGAAATGCAAAACGAGGCACGCGCACCTCGAAATGCGATGAAATGCGAAATGAGGCACACGCACCTCATTTGATGGAAAATGAAGTGCAAAGCAGGCGTACATGCCTCGAGATGCAATGATATCTTGAAATGAATGTAACGAGGCGCACCTTAATGCACCGAAGGTCTTGCACCTCCCAAGGATTTAAGGTCTCCTGGACCACGCGTGTTTTTGGTCCCGCCGGACCGTTCGTGTTTTCGGTCCCGCCGGACCCGGTGGCAAAATGAAATGCACATGAGGCACGCGTACCTCATTGGATGGAAAATGAAGTGCAAAACAAAGTATGTGAGGTAGTACACCTCACGTGACTCAAGGTGAAATGCAAAATGAAACACGTGAGGTAGTACACCTCACGTGACTCAAAATGAGATGCAAAATGAAGCGCGTGAGGTAGTACACCCCACGTGAATCAAGATGAAATGCGAAATGAAGCACGTGAGGTAGTACACCTCACGTGACTCAAAATGAGATGCAAAATGAAGCACGTGAGGTAGTACACCCCACGTGAATCATTATGAGATGCGAAATGAAGCACGTGAGGTAGTACACCTCACGTGACTCAAAATGAGATGCAAAATGAAGCACGTGAGGTAGTACACCCCACGTGAATCATTATGAGATGCAAGATGAAGGAGTATGACACGCATGCCACACGACAATGCAAAATGGTGCAAGTCGCAAGGGACGTGCAAGGTGGCGCGATATGATGCGCCGGACAATGTGATGGATGCGTGGCGCTGCAGGGGCAACTTTGAATCTCTCAGCGACAAAAGGATACAAAAGGATACAATCTTTGCTTGAGTTTGAGCGTCACGCACAGTAGAGACGGTCTGAAGTCAAAACGGAGGCCGGTTGAGCATCGGGGATGCATTTTCTTGCACTTTCTTGAGCTATAAAGACCCAAAACTCCTCAATTTGCCTAAAAGGGCCTTGGGAACACCACCGGCTGGGTGGGGTGGTCACCGGCTACCACCGGCTGCATGAACTCATCTATCGGCACAAAATAGTGCCGACCGGCACAAAAGAGTGCCGACCGGCAGAAAATGCCTGATCGGGGGCAGTTTTGCCATTTCGACTTGGGTCTTTTAAAATAGGGTTTCTAAACCCTATTTTCTTATTTCCTTGCCGCCGAAAAACATCTCTCTCTCTCTCTAGAGCCTTTTTCTCTCCCCTTTTCTCCGTTTCTTTGCGTTCTAAGCCCATTTCGTTGTTCGATTCGCGATTTCCATCGCGTTTCGCACATTTTGAACCGATCAAAATTTTGTTTCGGCGCCTCTTTTGCTATTTCCGCTTTTTTGGGACTTGTTCCCCTCGATTTTCTCTTCGTTTTCGTGTCTTTCCATCTTCCGGCCTTCCCGGTCATTTCCGGCCCTCTCGGGATTGACCTTCTCGGTTGACTTTTCGTATTCCGACCCGGTTTTCCTTTCCCGGCCATTTTCTCGCTACCACTACCATGGCCGATGATGTTCCACATGTTGGGACTCCCCCGGACCATGAGATGGACCCCGGGGTCGAGCTCCTCCCGTTGAGCGAGCGCCCATTCGATCCGGCGACCTATCGCCCGGCCATCCACGTGCTACCACCCGATGGACTCCGCCACTTCCGCGGCTTCGACAGAGTTTTTGACCCAGAGCTTCTGCTGCGCGAGCCGGCCTCCCACTTGTCTTCTGGCGCCGCCGAGGTAACATTCTCGTCTTTTATTTTCTACAATGTAGGATTTCCTGTCAATTGCCGTAGCTAACTGAACCCCTTAACTGCTTAGTTCCGATGTACTGAACTGTAGTTGATTGTAGACAAACTCACTGCTGACATCTGTTTGGGGCCGACACACATGCACACACACTACACTGGCCTCAAGCACTCAAACACACGGCACACATTGCACTACCAATTCGCCGACACCCGGCGCTTATTTGAATCTGAAAACTCGCACGCATGCTAGATTTGCACAAAACTGCACTAACACGCGGACACATCACACGTTGTTTACACTGATCCTCATAGGAGCACTGACATATCACAGGCCGTAGCCCACCCACTGGTATGCTGAAACCCGACATTTACTTGCATCTGAGACACGTACATACGTGTACCATATTTACACTGCACCACTCAAAAGTACACTGATGCATCGCACATTGTAGTTTACTGAAAACACACCGGCACCCGGTTTTTGTTTGAATCTGAAAAACGTGCACACATGCACCAAGTTTACATTGGAGCATCTAAAATACACTGACGCATCACGCGCTTGTAGTTCTGATTTGTACCAACTGCATATCTTCACATGGCTTTGCAATTTCTTGACTACAGGGAGACTCCCATACTCTCCGCAGGTATGGGAACGTTACCGCTCGCGATTGGTACGCCGAGCTACCTGATGCCGTTAGCCGCATTGTGGATCGGGCCGACTTCGGTAACTTCTGCAGGGGACTCTCCAGGCTCTCTGCTTGCAGACCTCTTCTTGCCGCTTTGGCAGAGAGGTGGTGGGACACCACCGATTCTTTTCATCTATCGGCGGCAGGGACATGACGATGACCCTTACGACTTCTCGATGCTCACGGCATCGGAGTGAAGTGATCCGATCCCCGACCACGAACATGGACGAGTGGATCGCGCTCGGGTTCATTGCTTTCGGCGGCCACTTGTTCGTCTAGGGTTCGTCCGCTACTCCTGGTTCGAGGTGTAGTTTCGAATGCGGACCATGCTGGTGGACGCAGCTCCGATGACCCAAGAGGCTGCTGAGAGATATGCACGCGGCTTCCTCATGTTCTTGTTGGGGACCACTCTGTTTGCCGACCGGGCGAACACAGTGCCCCTCTGCCTGCTCAGCGCTTTGGTGGACGTCGAGAGGATTGTGCAGTATGACTGGGGAGGCGCGGCTTTGGCCACCCTTTACGGTTATATGAGCTCAGTCTCTCGTGGTAGTGGGCAGCTGCTAGGAGGCTACTGGCGAGCCTGGGAGGTACGTCTTCTCCTATGCTTTACATTTCTGTTCTGTACTTTCGTGATACGTACATTGCACACCTTTGTATGCCTTTACAATTCTTGTACCTTTGTACACACACATATTTACTTTATCTTGGTAAACCGTTCTGCAGTACACTCATATACGCTTTATCTTGTTGTACCTTGTTCTGCTGTACACTCTGCTCAATACCTTTGCACAACACTGCGGCTCGCTATTTACGCTCTATTGCAGATACCTTTATCGATAGTCATCTTGACGTCTGTTTTGCGGTGTGGTGTACGCCTACTTCCCAGACTAGAGCGATCTGGGAGGCGGAGACCCTCTGCGTCCCCTTCTCTCGCCCTTCTGACAGGCGTCGTCCGGAGGCCCCGGGACACTTTTAGCTTCTTCCGCCGTTTCTTCGACACCATCACCCCCACCGAGGTATGCTTTACTTACAGTCCGTTTTAAGCTTCGCTTTCATGCGTACATTCCTATATCAGTAGATAATCAACCACATTTCATTTCAGGTCACCTGGCAGCCGTGGGCTCCACTACCAGCGGTGATACGAGATCGGTATGCCGGTGCCATCGAGACCTCGCGCTACCGGATTCTCCTGGAGGGCCCGGTCTGTCGAACTGGTACACAGGCGGCGTTCATCGCCGGACCCTAGGATTGCAGAGCAGATAGTTCGATCCATCCTCCGGCGCATGAGGGACGAGGGGACTTCCGCGAGATGGAGGACTACACCCTTGGCGGGCGTGGACATTGGCCGAGGCGAGGCGACTACTATTGAGTCGTCCGGACCTTCATCATGCGGCCTCTGGCGAGGGCTCCCGGTGATCCAACAGACTGTGGTGCCAGCCGGGCAACGAGGAAGCGAGGCGGGGCCATCCTGAGAGGGCTCGAGCTCATGGCGGAGAAGTGCAGAGGGGCGAGGGCGGTGGCCGCTCTACCTACTATGCTGACTTATAGGGGGCAGAGTGGGGAGACCTACCAGATCCCTTTTGCTCCTCCTTCGGCTGGTCACGAGTTGGCCGGCATTCCCGATTTGCCTCCGGTATGTATTACTTTATTTCTGCAGTTTGCATTGTTATTTCATTTTAGTTCATTCAGATATCCCACAGAATACTGATGTATTTAATACTTTTGCAGGCTTCCTCCGAGTATACCCGTCAGTCTGTGGAGCTGAATGCCTCCCTGATGGGGATGCTGCAGCGGACTCTCGACGCTTTGGCCGTCTCTGACTTGCGGTATGTTCTACTAACCACGATCTCGAATCATACTTTGTTTCGCTGTCTGCTATCTTGCACAAGAATCGATGAAGCGCTCACGGCTTTCATACACCGCATCTTACCTTGATAAGCTGCTCATGGCATTCATCACCTTGTACTCATCTGCTGCATCTTGCAGCGATAAACCGCTCATAGTTTTACGATATGTTTGCTCTTTATATTTTCAGCCTCCTTTCCCGATCCCTCCAGTGGGCGGCGCTGTTCCAGCTGGGCCTCCCGTCTCTACTCGGGATGGCAGGATATTCCCTCGTACCAGAGGGGGACGTGGTCATGTGGGGAGCAGCTCTCGAGCTCCAGTTCCAGGAGACGGTGAGTCGGAGGCGGGGACTGAGTCATTTGCGGAGGAGGCCGGGGATAGCTCGGGCTCGGGCTCTGACAGTGATGGCTCCGACGATGCTTTTGTGCTTCTGCCCCGGAAGAGGGCGAGGACTGACCCTTAGGCATGGGGCCTACTGCTGATGATGATGATTTTTGCTGCTTCTTTTCTTTATTTCTTTTCTTGTACTTTTCTCTTTTTGATAGATAGAGCACTATGTACTGCCGCAGGCAGATTTTTGCTTTCCTCAAACTATGTATTCGAAAAAGATGATATGAAACGAACTTTTGCTTGAAAAAGAATGTTACATTTGTCTATCTTTGCGTATTTCATACTTTGCACTGCACTGCATCATTCTACACCTCAAATGTAAATGACATTGATCTGTTATCTGACAATTGAATACTTACACTGTGATAATCAAATAACCAATCAACTAAACAGCAAAACAGCTCATACAAACCATTGCTCAATCCGAACACACAGCCCATACTCTGCTGAGGACTAATCTGCTGGGGATTGATCTGCATTCAGCCCATAACTCAATATTTGGTTCATTCTGCACACAGCAAACTCTGAACAAATACCCCCAATCTGACAAGACGGATCACGAAGCTGACACAGTTGCAGTTGAAATACACTCAAATGTCCCAAATTTTCCCTTTCCTTCCCCTACTTTGCACGGACGTTAGAGAATGGCATAGCATTCTGAGCACAAGCGATTACTTTTTGAAAGAGGATGGGTTTTCAACCAGGGTATCGAGCCTAATCACAGAACACGGCGAGGCAGACTCGAACAGAGAAGCAAAAGGCACACATCCTACCACAACGAGACACGTTCGGAAAAGACTTCAAGGCCAAAATTGAGACCGACAAATCAAAAGACACGACACAGACGAGTTCAAAAGAAGAGGCCTCAAATTTCGAGGAGCCAGTTCTTCCGGGTATACCTCCCACCCTTTCTGATTTGTGATACTCGCATCGCTCGGCCCTCAAGCTCGGTTTTTCTCTCAAAAACCCTTTTCTCATTTTTCTCTCAACTTACTCCTCTCTATTCTTTAATCTCTCATTTTGCATCCCTCCCGAGGCGGATGTGAGATGAATAGGAAGTAGCGGGTTCACGCCCGATGTGGCTAGCTTGCAACCACTCATACGGCGGATAAAGTGCCTTCCGGGCAATCAGTTTAACAGGGGGAAGACAGAGGACCTGACTCAATCGTGCCCCTAGTTCGTCATTTTGACCATTTTTTGTTTTGGTTTTCTACTAAAATAGTTTTGGCCAAAATGAGAGTTAGATTAACACACTTATTCGATTTTTGATTTGAAAATCATGCGAGTCAGGCTGTGAGCACTGAAGAGTTTCCTTTTGTTGGGTCCAAACATGGTCCGATTTTGAAAGCGAAGCAGTTTTCGAGAAAATAAGTCAACCTCAGTAAAACTTTTCAAAAACCGTTTTTGTAGACAATCAATGCTCAACGAGCGTAGAACTTACCCTCGAGATATGCAAACTCGGATCAGAGGTAATGGAAAAATTGCCCCTGGTTTAAAAGGGAGGGAAGGCAACGGAAAGTTGCCCCTGGTTTGAACGGTAACTCAGGGCAATTTATGGCAACGGAGAACGCGGAAAGTTGCCTTGTTGGATGAGGCCACGGCATGTTGTAAGCCAGTCTTTGTTGACGACGGTCGGATCCCCGGACATAGAGGAGACGAAGACGGCTTGAATCAATATGTGGACACAGTCACCTGGAAGGTGTTAGCGGTTTGGCTTCAAGAGGAAGTTAATCACGCCTCGGGTTCTTGCAATCAAGATATCGGATTCGGAGAAGGCAAACCGATCAAAACCATGACATGGCACGAGGCGCTATGGAAGCGTTGGAAATTTGGACTTGAGGATGAAGTTGCCTCGTATCCCAAACATGGGAATCAAGCCTTCGTAGTTAGGTTAAGGTACACTCGGGTATTTTAACCTTCACTATTTTAGGCTCTAACTTTTGCCAAGGTGCCCAATGCGGGTTTTCGACCTTGCGAGCTTTGTTCTTTCTTTTTCTTATTTTCTATTCTTTTCATTCTTTTCTTCTTTTCTCTTCTTTTGCATTTTCATCTTTTATTTATTATTTTCTGCATTTTCTTTTCTCTTTTGTATTTTTCTTTTTTCTCTTCTTTGCTCTAACTTTTGCACAGGCGCCCTTAGGGTTTTCGGCAAATGAGCCTCTCAAAGGGTAAAAGTGTAGCAAGCCCATGCCAAATGGTTTTTGAGATTGAAGCCTCTCTGTATCTAGGAGAACGGCTATTGTGTTGATTTGCAGAAAGGTCCATCACGGCTACTTCTCGAGCTTTGCTTAGTGGGATCTGATCTTCCTGATCGGACTCTGATGCCTCTTGCTCGAGGGCTGCTTTGAACCGGGCCGCACAGGCGTTTCATGGCACCGATCATTTCGAACGGACCCGGTTTGCAACAGATGAATCGAAACTTGGGACTGGGAGCGATCCTGGGCTGCACAATCTCAAGAGCGATTCCACACAGGTCTTCGCAAGATTGCACAAAATGCTTTGTTTTTGAAAGTTTTCAAGAAGGCGACGAATCGCTCGTGCCGAAGACAGTGTGGAACCAATCTGGATCAAAGCTAGGGTCCTTCTCAGTACTCACGCTGACAAGCATGATTTCACTCATTAAAGGCTTAGCATGCCTCTCTTTCTCTCAAAATGGTCAAAATTTTGCGAAGACCCGAGAGATTCCTCCCTCTTTGTTTTTATCACCGCAGTGTTCAAAAAGGTTTTGAAAAACTTAGGTCAAAACAATGATTTTTAAGGCACAAAGAAGCGGCGGAATGTCTTTGTCACCCATTCGAATTCTCTGGCACAACTAGCCCAACATAAATAGTGCAGGGAACACGATAGCATTTGTTTCATTCAGGTTCCCCAGATGTAAACTGGCTCCACGGCAGAGGCAGACCCAAAAAGAAAGCAAAAAAGAAGTAATTACAAAACAAAAATAATGCTCGAGGCAACAACCCCGAAGTCACCTAGTATCCTTATACAAAAGAGGAACTGACTCATTACAATTAGACAGACCCTTAAACAAAAGGACTGACTCAAAACAATGAGACAGACTCAAGACAAATCAAAAGACTGACTCGACACCCAAGTCGGGTTTTACAAAACTAGCATCGGCGGTGCTCAAAAATGCGCGTAAGCGCCATATCCAAAAATGTACGGATATTGCCCATGCGGTTGAATCCCAATTAGATACTCATGATATCGGTGTTCTCGTATCTGTGTCCTCACAATCCAAGAACTCTGTAGTGGTGATTTGGCGAGGTAGGCGGAGGATAACCTTGTTATCAATCAAATCTTGTACTTCATGCGAAGCGGAAACAATTATCGATGGCATGGCGGTCTGTTGATGGTGCCTTGATCTTGAGTGGCATCATGACCTTTGGAAGGGGTTTGAGCGGCCTAGGATCGAGGGGTGTAAGATGTCCCTTTTTAGCCAAAATCAGAAGTGCCCTAGACAAAGGCATGTAGAGAGGATGGAAGGCCCTGCGCCCTCGGGCGGTAGTGCTTGAACACGAGACTCTTGCTAGATGCACTAGCGAAGGTCGTGGTGCGACCACGGGTTCTGATCCTTTCCGGGTGCAAGGCTGGGAGTGGGAAGAACCTTTTTGGCATGACGGGGCCTATCCCGGTTCTCTGATTGACTGGAACTGCCCTCAGGCGGAGTGGGGAAAACATCATCCACATTTTTGGTTACAATCGCGGATACCTGTTGCTTGCTCATTCCCTCGGCTTTCAAAGCTTGGACTGCCCATAGCAGTCGTTCTACGGGGTCGGCATCCACCTTCTCTTTGTCTTTGCCTCTAGCCTCAGCCTGGTGAGAGGTTTGGGTTGGTACTGGTACATCACTGTTGTGGGTGGAGGTCATCTCCGACTGATTGGGGTCGATCACAATCCGCCCGATGTCGGGGCTCTGGGGTTCGAAATTTCCGGCCTCTGATTGCAACGGTGGCGAGGTTGACATCCCGTAAGCGAGATCCGCCACGGACCTCTGGACATCGCCTATCATCCCCATTAACTCGAATGTAGTGGGCTCGCGAGCCTGATAGAATTGAGGGTCGGATTGGGTGTCGGCCAGGCGACCTAGGCGGAGTCGGCATATCGGATAGCTTCATCTTTGGGGTGGTTCCTTGACTCAGCGCGGCCGTCATGACCACAATCTCTTCTGAATTCTGCATCATGTTCAGTCTTGCCTCAGCGAGGAGAAGATGCTAGCCGTTCTGACTTAACTCTCTGAACCTCTAAACTGAAACGGAAAACAAGCAGTATTTCAGCCCCAAACAGATCAAACACGGGTGTAGTCGAACAACTGCACTCTACTACTGAACACTGTTCCCCAAAATCAACATCCCAAAATCAATCGATACCCGAGATATAGTGATTCTCAAAAAATCGTCTTGGTGCCCTCGGGCGGATACCAGATTTGCAAACCGGTATATGCATTCCTGTGAGATACACTCTAAAGCACATAGCATGTAAAATGAGAGCCAATACACCCTATGTTGGGGTAGGGTTTCCCTGTCCTATTTTGTCGAGCTAGGGTTTCACTACGCCTGACGGTTTCAAACAACCTAATATCGGGTAAGCAACTTTGTCCTAGTTTGGAATGGTCACTATGGATTCGACTATGCACTAGGTCGAATGGTCCAAGGGTGCCCGGTAAAACCGGGTTTGTGTTCCCCATCTTGGCGAGCCATAACCGTCGACCTTATGGACATGCCTTGACAAGACAAGCCTCGACAAACGCTCGGGAATAGCGAGATGGCCAACACGGTGTCCTAAGCGCACCAATGCACATGCAATGCAAAGAGACACATAAATGAAATCAAAGCAGGATATCACGAGTTCGAGTCAAGCTCAGAACTCCCAATGAGTCGCCGAAGCGTATGCGTCCATGAGGGGACCTCGCGCTTCTGATTCGGACTCCTTTTTGTCGGTTCTAAATCTGAACCAAAGAGTCCAAATCCAAACCGTCGTTTGAAAAGCAGATTTTTGAAAAGTAGTGCCAAACATGGTGCTTTGCGGAATCTGATCGCCACCTAAATATTTTTAAAATGGGAAATTTAGAAACCACGACTCGGTGCGAAGGCCACGGTCCGTCATCACCAAAGTGGTCTTGGCTCGGGAGCTTGGGTACGATCGGGAAGGTCGACTATGAGCACCCCTTTCGCGTCGAAGACCGAAGCCTCTACTAACCGTGATATCCGTTTTTGAAAACTTTATGCGTTCTTATTTCGGTTATTAGCCTAGAATTACTATGTGATGCGCACAACACAAAAGTATAGACTAGATTGCCTAATTTGGAAATAAACATTGCATATCCGTTTTATCTTGAAAAACGTGTTAGATTTTGCTACTCGCAAGTAGGCTAAAATACGGATTTCAATGAGTTGTTCCAACTCAGGCAATCCAACCTCCATCCACAGGCATTCAAACAGTTTATCTCACATAAACACTTAGCCGCATGGTAAGCATACTGTCATGGTAAACATTCACACGCATGCGATATGCTAAAGCCACAAAAACTTACATCGTACTCCGTGCCAAAACAGTGAACTAATTAGCAAACATGCATGACCTAGTTCGTGGTAAGTGGCTAATGCAACACAGGCAGAAATGCAATCTAGAGTAGGCTCGGCTAACCCTGAACATGGCATGTGAAATGCGATCAAATATCATGTATTCAATTTTGGAATTGAAAATTGCGATGCAGTTTGTATGATGTACCGAGCCCGGTGCATGTAAACAAATGCATGAATGCACACATGCATTGCATAGGATATGCTAAAATAGACGTGCCCTAGTCTACCATAAGCAGGTAAATAAAAGGGAGAAAGAAATGGGGGTTGGAAGACATACACCCACTCACGCACACTTATTACATTTTGCCCTCGCCGGAGGACCAAAATAATAATATATGAGACCTAATAAATAATTAACTAAACTAGCTAATTAAATATTACAAACCAACTAAATTAATTAAATTAAATAATTAATCTAATTAAGCATTAAATGCCTCGGGATGAGGGCTAATCAAGTGCGTGTCAGGGACTCGCCGGAACCCATTGCCATAGCCTTTGTTGCCTCTGTTTATCTTGCCATACTCCTCTGAAAATTGCCAAAGTCCGTGATTGCTTCTCTGAGTCTTTGTGGAACACCATCGGCTAAGGGGATGGCCACCGCCAAGGAAATTACCACCGCCAAATTATTCTATCGGCCGATAATTCTTTGCCTTGGTCGGCACTTAATCTTGGCCGGCCATAAATTGCTGCAGAACCTGCAATTTGACAGCAGCAGAGGACAAGCAGTGTATGGCATGGCAATTCAAAGCATGTGTGCACCAAACACATCCCACATCATGTTGATGGTTCAATGGGGCGTGTGCCTCGATCCTCGGACCACCAATCGCGCATTTCTATGCGTGATGGTCCAAAGGACCAAAAATGCAACTTCAATGTCAAATGCATGCGATGCAAACAAGCAAATAAAGGTGCCAAACCTCCATCATACTTCACTTCAAGAGGCTCAACATGCATGCCAATGCAACAAGGCCCTAAGCATGTTATCTACTATGCCATATGGATAATGCGAGGCACTTATATAAGCATACAAGTAGGCGTACATGGCAAGTATGCAAACTAAGTAATGAGATGGACTTACACATGAATTGGGCAGCTCTAACAAGGCTCAAAACAGTGGCCAAAGTGCCTAGGAAATAAGACTAAACACACGCACACACATGCACATGTTAAAGTCCAAACCCAAGGCATACAAAAGCAACTCTCATGCACACTTAAGAGACACAAACATGGGCTAATAGCATGCATGAAAAGCTCTGAAATCCATGTTAAACATGATGCCAAAACATGTAATGGAGCAAGCCAAATATACAACAAATGGCCCAAGTCTTGAAACAAGCCATGAAGGCTCAAACCAAGGCCAAGTCCACCAAGCCTCACAAGGCAAAGGGGGGGCTCAAAACAGGTCACAAGAAGGCCTAAACAAAGCCTAAGGAGCACCTAGATGGCATCTAAGAGGCTCAAATGCAAAGGCATGCAACATGACCAAAACATGGAGCATTCAACACATGCGTCAAAATAAGCATACAAGCTTCATGGATCTAGGCCTAAAACATGCTAGAAAGAAGGCACGCAAACCTAGAGCAAGTTAAGGCAATGTAAGGCATTACGAAGCAACCATGCAAAACATGCAAGGAGTGCTAAAACCAACTTAAAATCATGTTATAATATTACAATATAAGCATGAAAAATAAGTCAAACATGCTCAACACACACTCAAACATGAAGCTCCTTAAGGAAGCAAAATTTGTCCTTTTCAAGGACATCAAGGAGAGGGGATGGCCCTCTCCTTCTTGAGACTTCAAGGCATGCTCTTCACCACTGAAATCCCTCAAGATTTCAGTGGTGAAGAGATCCTACCACCAAAATCTCGGATCTCTCCAAAATAGCACAAAATGGGGCCTTTTTCAAGGTCTAAAGGGGGTCAAACCTCCCCAAACCACAAAACACTCTTAATATACAATAAAGAAGGTTCAAAATCAGAACTTTTTTGTGTTATATGCTAAGCACAAAAACAGTCCTAAGCTAGGTAAAAAGAAGGTGCAAAAATGGGGTAAAAGGGAGTTAAGTTCTTACCCTTGTAGACCTCTTCACAAAGCTTGATGTTGTGGCTTCTTTGGACTCAAAACCAGTCAAGAACTTCAAGAATAAGCTCTGATTTTCAAGAATACCAAGAAAAGGTGGAAGACTAGGTGTGTTAGTGCAATAATATGAACTAAAACACCTAGAAAGCAAAAGAAAAAGGGAGAGATAGGATGTGTATCTATCTTAACCCTAAAACCAGAGCTTGGTTCCCTCTAAAAATGGCTGAAACCTCTCAAGAATTCCAACCCTTGAGCAAAGGGAAGAGCTTTCCCTCTTATAGGCCAAAAGCTTACAAGCTTAGCCACTAAGCAAGCTCATCCCTCCATACACGTGTATGGAGGGAAAGACAATTGCACACAGCTGTCTGAAAATATCTCAGAAAGCAAGTGCACAGTGTCCGGCCGGCATAAAATGTCATTTTGACATAATTTAGTGCCGACCGGCACAATAAAGTGCCGATGACAACTCTAGCCAGCCGGTGGCCTCTAGCCCCAGCCGGTGGTGTGTGGGGATGCCTCACAAAGCATTCCCTGCCCTTCCAAGGCAAAACACAAGTGTTTGGTGCAAAACCAAACACAAACGGTCGAGTTCGGAGGTCCTGAGGCAAGGCGCGCGCAGCCGAGAACTCCGGGAACTCCAAACGAACACAAACATGGATAATCACCGAGTGTTCCAACGGTGACGTCCAAGTCTTGAGGACGGTCAAAAATGGGGTGTCTACAATTAGGGCACGTTTATTTTAGCATACCTTATGCAATGCATGCGTGCATTCATGCATTTGTTTACATGCATCGGGCTCGGTACATCATACAAACTGCATTGTATTTCAATTCCAAATTGAATGCGTGTTATTTGTAGCATTCTACACGCCATGCTTAGGATAGCTGAGACTGTCTAGATTGCATCTTTGCATGTGTTGCATTAGCCATTTTTAACATGAACTAGGACATGCATGTTTGCTAACTAGTTTATTGTTTTGGCATGGAGTACAATGTAAGTATTTATGCTTTAGCATCTCGCATGCGTGTGAATGTTAACATGACAGTATGCTTACCATGTGGCTAAATGCTTATATGAGATAAACTGTTTGAATGCCTGTGGGTGGAGGTTGGATTGCTTGAGTTGGAAAACTCGTTGAAATCCGTATTTTAGCCTACTTGCGAGTAGCAATTTCAAACTGTTTTCAAAACAGACGGATATGCAATGTTTGTTTCCAAATTAGGCAATCTAGTCTATACTTGTTTGCTGTGCGCATAACATAGTAATTCTAGGTTAATAATTGGAATAAGAGCATGTAATGTTTTCAAAATCGGATATCACGGTTAGTAGAGGCGGTCTTGGACGGCGAAAGGTGCTCATAGCTGACCTTCCCCGATCGTACCCAAGCTCCCGAGCCAAGACCACTTTGGTGATGACGGACATATGGCCTGCGGCACCGAGTCAGGGTTTCCTAAATTTCCCATTTTAAAATATTTAGGTACCGACTCATGTCAGCGCGATCCATGTTTGGCACTACTTTTCAAAAATCTGCTTTCTTCAAAAACGATTTGCGGATTTGGACTCTTTGGTTCGATTTAGAACCGACACAAATTGAGTCGATCGTAACGTGAGTCCCTCGCGGACCGTTACGGTTCTGGCGACTCTTGAGATTTTAGAGAGCTTGACTCGAACTCGTGATATCTTGTTTTGACTACACTTATGTGTTTCTTTGCATTGCATGTGCATTGGTGCGCCTAGGACACCGTGTTGGTCATCTGCTATTCCTGAGCGGTTTGTTGGAGGCTTGTCTTGTCAAGGCATGACCATAAGGCTGACCGGTTGCGGGCTCTGCCAGTATGGGAACACAAACCCCGGTTTTACCGGGGCACCCTTTTCGACCATTCGACCTAGTGCATATCGAGATCCATAGTGACCATTCCAAACTAGGATAGGTCGCTTACCCGATATAGGTTGTTTGAAACCGCTGCGTGCGTAGTGAAACCCCAGCTCCTGACAAAATAGGATAGGGAAAACCCTACCCCAACATAGGGGTGTATTGGCTCTCTTTTACCTGTTATGTGCTTTTCGGAGTGTATCTCTACAGGGAACGCATATATCAGTTTGCAAGTTTTGGGTATCCGGCCTGAGGGCACCGGTATCAGTGTTGTTGAGAATCAGTTATATCTACGGGTATCAGATTCAGATTTGGGCGATGATTTGAGAGCGATGTTGATGGTAGAGTGTAGTTGTTCGACTACACCCGTGTTTGATCTGTTTGGGGCTGAAATACTTCTTGTTTTCCGTTTCAGTTCAGAGGTTCAGTGGGTCGATCCAGAACAGCTAGTGTCTTCTTCTTGCTGAGGCAAGACTGAACATGACGCAAAACTCGGAAGAGATTGTGGTCATGACGGCCGCGTTAGTCGAGAATCCTTACAAGATGGGACTACGGTTGACATGCCGCATCCACCTAGGTCACTGCCGCATCCAATTTGGACTCCTCAACTATATCGGGGCTCATGAGCCTACTACTTTTGAACTAATGGGAATGATAGGTGATCTTCAAAGGTCGTGGCGGATCTCGCCTATGGGATGTCTGTTTACCACCGGTACACCATATGGGAGGCTTTACCCCAAGAGCCCCCGCTTTGGGGCCAATTGTAATTGAACTCAGCCAACCGGAGATGACCTCGGCTATGGCAACGCAGCAACAAACCAAGTTCTAGATCGGTCGAGGCGAGACAAAGGTAAGATGAAGGCAGATGCCGACCCTATCGAACAACTGCTGTGGGCAGTAGAGGCTTTGAAAGCCGGGGGAATGAACAAGCAACAGATATCCGCAGTTATGTCAAAAGTTGTGGAGGATGCTTTCCCCACTCCGCCTGAGGGCAATTCCAGTCAATCAGAGAATCGGGATAGGCCCCGTCATGCCAAAACAGTTCTTCCCGTTCCCAATCTCGCATCTGGGAAGGATCAGAAACCCAAGGCCGCACCCGCCGATCCGTTCGCTAGTGCATCTAGCAAGAGTGCTCAGACTCCAAAATACCTGCCCCGGGGGCGCAGGGTCTTCCATGCTCTCTACATGCCATTATCCAAGGCACTTCAAATCCTTGCCAAGAGGGGACACCTTAAACCATTGGAGCCTCGACCTCTCTCGAAGAATCTCCCTGACACTCATGACCCTACTCAGTACTGTGGGTACCACCAGCAGACTGGCCATGCTACCGACAACTGTTTCTGCGTCCGGCACGAGGTGCAAGATTTGATTGACAACGAGGTTATCCTCCCGCCTACCTCAGCAAAGTCCGTCACCACTCAGTTGTTGGATTTTGAGGATACAGATGCTGCAAGTATGTAATCAGAAGGTGGACCGGCTTTGCGAGCCACATTTTTGGATGTGGCGTTTGGCACGCATTTTTGAGCACCTGCCAATGCTAGTTTTGTAAATCCTGACTTGGGTATCGAGTCAGTCTTTTGTTTTGTTTTTGTGTAATAACCCGACCCTTGTATGTGTTTCTGGCATAATTTAGTCTCTTGTTCTGTGCATTTAAATGTTTAATGTGAAATCTCTCGAGAAATTTAGTTTAAGCACATGGCTCTTATAAAGTGAAACCTCTATCTGTTTGGTAAGGAAAGCATCTGTCACAATTATAATGATTGAATCAGAAATTGGAAGCTTTAGAAGCTTAATTACCTGAAATTGATTTTGCATCTGAAATCAACATAATTTTTAAGTAATAATAAGTATTTGTGTAGAAATTTGATTAGGGATGATTAAACTGATTAAATTTTGTCTTTACTCACTTTTAGTGTAACGACCCCAAAATCTGTATTAAATATTACCTTTATGGCCCTATGGGTTAACGCATTTTAATTTAATGATATGTGTTTAAATTGAGAAATTAACTGTTGAGCCACGGCTTTAAAATTGAAATTACCGACCTTTACGGGTTCAGAAATCACAATTAAGGACTTGGATGTGTTAACTGAAATTTTTAGAACTATTTGGGAAACTTAATTGAAAATCTAATTTGTCTGATTCGTTAATGTACGTTTGGGTGGTTAACTTGGTACTGCAAATTGAAGGCCTTAGAGGCTTTAGAAACCAGAACAGGGGATATATCTATGATCATCATAATTTTTAGAGCCATCTGAAAAGTTTAATTGAAATTTAATTTTACGCGATTCGTAAGGCCACGTTTGGCTCTCCCTTGAGTTAAGCTTAAGTGTGTGATATATACATATATGGATAGGCCATGTGAATTGGGGGTTTTATTATGTTGAAGTCAAATAAAATATCTAAGGGAGAGGGAGAGAGAGAACCATGAAAGAGAGTTAGAGAGGAAAGAGGATCATCCATGGAAGCTTGGAAATTTGAAGAGATCAAAGGGAAAAAAAACAAGGAATTAAGTTAAGGTATGTGGCTTCACCTATTATCTTTGTAAATAATGCATCTACTACATGAAATCAATGATGGATTTGGGGAAAAATTATTATGCAAATGAACAAGTATGTTGGGTTATGAATGAAATGAGTTAAACTCAAGGAATTGAACCTTGATTTCTTTAAATTTGCTTGAATTGGGTTCAATCTTAAGAATGATTCATGGAACACCAAGTTGTGGTGTGAAGATCAACCATGTGTAAGATGTGTTTGTATGATTTTGGGATATATATTATAGAAGCTTGGTTATATGGAAGATGAGACTTGAATTTCTATTTTTGAGGCAAAGATTGATTTGTTTAAAATGGAATTGCACTTGATTCATGTTAGTTTATCATGTTATGAGATAATTTTACATGTTTTTGAGTGATTTATGTTAAGAACCAAGTTTAAAAATGGAAAAACCAAGTGTTGGAGGAAAAAGAGCTAATTTCGGACAGCAAACTGCCCAGAGCCGCACGTGCGGCTCTGTTTCCCGCACGTGCGGCAGACAGCTTTGTCCAGCCAATTTTGAATAAGCATATCTTTTTCCTCGGGACTCCGTTTTGGGTGATTCTTGAGCCTAAAATCAAGCCCCGGAAGTCTAGTTTCTAATGGCGGTGGTCTCACTCCCAAATTCTAAATACAGAAATAGTTATGCCCAAATTAGTGACAACTGTTCACTTTTTGGCAACCAGTTTTGTACCATTTCTTCACCTAAACCATTTTCCATCGACTTCTCCTATTTTTTTTTAGACATGAACTATAACTTATTGGCTAATTGATCGAATGATCAAAGAGAATAAGTAAAGGATCGAGTTTAATCTCATATTATGTGTTGTGCACTGTGCTGTAGGTCGAAACGAGGACACTGTCCCATTGCTACCTGGAGCCGATCACTGTGAGTAGTAGTACTGGCGTAGTACGCTTTAATTACAGTTAATGGTCACCATGAACACTCTGTTAATTGCAGGTTAATTATGTTAACGTACATAAACGATGGAATATGTGTATGCTCCGTAAGTTAGTATTAATCTTTTATTCTCCGTAAGTGAACTATGTCGCGCTTAATGACTAAAGGGAACTTAGACTCAATCTAGAACAACGGTTTTAGTGTGAACATTGAAGGATTTTGGCATACCTCGGTATAACTCTGAACCTACTTATATTCCGGTTAAGGTTAATGATCATCGTTAATATATCAACTTGAAAGTATTTATGATTCCGTATAAGAATTGCGTATAAACTCTTAATATGGTGTGAATTGTTCTGACATGATATGGTGTGAATTGTTTTGACCTATTAATGTAATGGTACCTTTACCTTCGGATTATCGTTGGACTTAACGTTCTGTTAATGGCAAGACAAGTATGGTGATTTACAATGAAACTATGAGGAAATCTAAACGCATCATTGGATCATACATTGTTTATTGTTGACAGTTAAGGTTAACATTCTATTATCTGTAAGTTAGCCGTATTGGTTCATAACAAGCAAATGGAATGTATGTGCACTAAGGTATAACGGTATTCTTAGGCACTGAATGTCTTGTTCTGTTTATCTGTTCTATTTCTGCTATGTTATGACAACATATGAATGATTCGGGAAACAGTGTGAAGTTATGGAAACATCAAAACAATTTGTAAAGTTATGAATCTATGTGAATTTGTGAATGTGTGAACCTATCTGGTATGGAGCAAAGTGCTGTACGAAACTAAGTGCTGCAATCCGAGCCACCTCTTGAGTCCATACCTATGTGAAAGTTATGAGGCTTATAGCCGTTCTGTGGCACCTATCTGGGCGTAAGCCGATGTGAATCTATGAGGCCTATGGCCAATTTATGAACTTGTGAAATTATGAGGCTGAGGGCCAACTTGTGAAGCATGGTATTGTAACTTGTGAAACTATGAATCCCAGAGGCCGAGGGCCAATTTGTGAAGTTGTGCATCTAAGTTATGAGACTAAGAAGCCAAGGGCTAATTTGTGAATATGTGAACCCAATAGGCCAAGGGCCAATCTGTGAAGTTATGAACCGACAAGGCCGTTTTGAAATGTGTACAGAATTAGACTAACCACAAGATTTTTGCATTTACTTATGTAATTAGATGAATATGTACGTTGGAAGTCAAATTAATCTTTAAATTGTTTATGTACTATTGTTCACTGAGTTTAACTCACCCTGTGTTATGTCTATTCTGTAGGCACTCAACCTGGAAGTCAATCTTAACCCATGGCAACCATTCCTCTGGTGTCAACCTTACAGTGTCCGGGCACCTAAAGAAGGCAGTTTTTGTTTTCTAAGCTTTTAGTTTTGTACCTTGATTGTTTGTCGAAGGTTAAAGTGTATATAATCCTTTTTCTTTCAATGTCTTTATGGGTTGAGTTTGTATATGTATATGTGCGTAGTTAGGTTCTCAAATGCATGGCACTATATGTTTATTCGCCTTATGTTCTATTTGTGATCCTGGCATAGTAGTGATGGCTCAATGGATATTCTTTATGTTATTATTTGATATTAACTGCTTCCGTTCAGGCCCCATATGATTTGTATATCAGATCTAATGTCCTTTTCCGAGTAGGTCATGCCCAAACTTTTAGGGGCGGGTTTGGGGTGTGACATTTTGAGTCTGTCTCTCTGTATTGAGTCAGTCTTTTGCTTACAGAGTCTGTCTTGCTGTAACAAGTCAGTCCCTTTTGTATAGTATACCAGGTGATTTCGGGGTTGTTGCCACAAACACCGTTTTGTCTTTCAAATAGTTGTTTTTGCTTTTTGAGTTTGTTTCCGCCAAAGAGCCAGTTATACCAACAAATCTGAATGAAACAGCTGTGGCTATCACGTTTCGTATTTGTTACTGTTCAAACCAACCGTGCCAAAGAATTTGGATGGAACGACAGTGCACTTCACCTGCTCTCTTGTGCCTTAAACATCGTCATAATGACCTAAGCTTTTCATAAAAACCCTTTTCGAACACTGCGGTGATAAAAATGAAGAGGAAGGAATTCCTCGGGTTTTTGCAAAATTTTGATCATTTTGAGAGAAAGAGAGGCCTGCTAAGCTTTTAATGAATGAAATCATGCTTGTCGGCGTGAGGACTGAGAAGGACCCTGGCCTGATCCAGACTGGTTCCACACCATCTTCAACACGAGCGATCTGTCGCTTTCCTAAAAAACTTTCAAAAACAAAACATTTTGTGCAGTCTTGCGAAGACCGGTGTGGAACCGCTCTTGAGATGGTGCAGCCAAGGATCGCTCCCAGTCTCGAGATTTGATTTATTTGTTGCAAACCGGAATCTGTTCAAAACACTCAGTGCCATGAAACGCCTGTGTGGCCCAATTCGAAGCAGCCCTCGAGCAAGAGGCATCAAAGTCCAATCAGGAAGATCAGATCCCACTAAGCAAAGCTCGAGAAGTAGCCGTGATGGACTTTTCTGCAAATCAACACAACCGTCGTTCTCCTGGACATGGAGAGGCTTCAATCTCAAAACCATTTGGCATGGGCTAGTTACACTTTTACCCTTTGAGAGGCTCGCTGGTGCTGAAAACTCGGAAGGGTGGCCCAGGCAAAAGTTAGAGCAAAGAAAAAGAAAAGAAATAAAAAATGAAAAATGCAAAAAGAAAAGAAAAATACAAAAGAACGCAAAAAGAAAAGAAAAATACAAAAGAAGCAAAAAAAGAAAAGAACGAAGAATAGCAAAAAAAAGAAAAGAAATGAAAATGAAAAAAAAAGAAAAACATAGCTCGCAAGGTCGAAAACCCGCATTGGGCACCTTGGCAAAAGTTAGAGCCTAAATAGTGAAGCTTAAAATACCCAAGTGTACCTTAACCTCGGAACTACGTAAGGCTTGATTCCCATGTTTGGGATATGTAGGCAACTTCATCCTGAAGTCCAGCCCCCAACGCTTTCATAGCGTCTCAGTCCATGTCATGGCTTTCATCACTTTTGCCTTCTCCGAATCCAATGTCTCGGTTGCAGCAACCTAGGGCTACGTGATCAGCTTTCTCTTGAAGACCAATCACCAACACCTTCCAGGTGACTGTGTCCATATATTGATTCAAGCCATCTTCGACTCCTCCGCGTCCGATGGTCCGATCGTCATCAACGAGGACTGGCTTACAACATGCTGCGGCATCAACCAAACAAGGGGCAACTTTCCGTTGCCATCCATTGCCATAAGTTGCCCTGAGTTGCCGTCCAAACCAGGGGCAACTTTCCGTTGCCTTCCCCCCCTTAAGCCAGGGGCAATTTTCCATCGTCTCTGATTCGAGGTTGCGCATCTCGATGGTAAGTTCCGCGCTCGTTGAGCGTTGATTGTTTGCAAAAATGGTTTTTGAAAATTTTTACTGAGGTTGATCTATTTTCTCGAAAACTGTTTCATTTTCGAAATTGGACCATGTTTGGACCCAAAAAGGAGAATTTTCAGTGCTCACAGCCTGACTTGCATGATTTTCAAATCAAAAATTGAACAAGTGTGTTTATCCGACTCTCATTTTGATCAAAATTGTTTTAGAAAACGAAAAAATGGTCAAAGTGACGAACTAGGGGCATAATTGAGTCAGGTCTTCTGTCTTTCCCCCTCATTGCCAATGCTTGCCAACAGGGCGCTTTATCTACCAGAAGAAATAGCCGTAAGCTAGCAGTGTTGGGCGTGAACCCACGACCTCCTATTCATCTATCAATTACTCTGGGGAGGGATCAAAAATGAGAGAATAAAGAATAGAGAGGAGTAAGTTGAGAGAAAAGTAAGGAGAAGGGTTTTGTGAGAAAAAACGAGCATGAGGGCCAAGTGATGTGAGTATTGCAAATAAGAAAATGTGGGAAATAACACCCGGAGGAACTTGCTTCTCGAGATCTGAGGGCTTTGTAAACATGTCCGTGTGTCGTGTCTTTTGATTTGTCGACCTTGATTTTGGCTTTGGGTCTTTTCCGAGCATGTCTCATTAGGTCAGGTCGTGTGCCTTTTGTTTCTTTGTTTGAGTCTGTCTCGTCGTGTTCTGTGGTAGGCTCGATACCCCGGTTGAAAACCCATCCTCTTCCAAAAACTAATCGCTTGTGCTCAGAATGCTGTGCCATTCTCTACATCCGTGCAAAGCAAGAGAAGGAAAGGAAAAATTTGGAACATCCGAGTGTGTTTCAACTGCAACTGTGTCAGCTTTGTGATCCGTCTTGTCAGATTGGGGCTATTTGTTCAGGGTTTGCTGTGTGCAGAATGAACCGAATGATGTGTTATGGGTTGTATGCAGACTAATCCCCAGCAGAGTATGGGTTGTGTGTCCAGGTTGAGTAGTGGTTTGTATGAGTTGTCCACTGTTAGTTGGTTGGTTATCCGATTATTATAGTACAATTGCTTAATTTGCAGACAACAAATCAATATCATTTACATTTGAGGTGTAACATGACACAATGCAGTGCAAAGTATGAAAGATGCAGATATGTACAGATATAACATTCTTTTTAGATAAAAGTTTGTTTCATTTCATATCATCTTTTTTTAAGTACAAAGTTTGAGGAAAACAAAAACCTGCCTGCGGCAGTACAAAGTACTCTATCTACCAACAAAAAAGAAAAGTATAAGAAAAGAAATAAAAGAAATAGCAAAAGTCTGGGTCATCAGTGTCATCAATGGCCTCGCGTCGGGGGATCTGTCCTCGCCCTCTTCTTGGGCAGAAGTCCAGGAGCATCACCGGAAGTGTCACTGTCTGAGCCCGAGCCGGCCTCCTCCTCGGATGCCTCCGCCTCCTCCTCAGACTCTAAATGCAGGCTGGAGCCCCATGAGTTGTTCCCGGCATAATCGCCCTCCTGCAGTGCGGGGAATATCCTGCCATCCGAGTAGAAATGGAAGGTCGAGGCGGGCGCCACCACCTGAGGAGAATCGGGAAGGAAATTTGAAAAGTACAAAAGGTAAATGCATCGGTATACATGAGGCGGTTTATCGATCTGAACGATGTATAGTCTGATGTTTGAATCCGTGGCGATTGAAGCGATGCAAAATCGATGTATAGTCTGATGTTTGAATGCCGTGGGCGGTTGAAGCAGTCAGGATGCGGTGTATGAATCTGATGTGTCAAGTCTTAGTGGCGATTTATCGAGATGTTGCGTCGTGCATCGTTATGCGGCGGTTTGTATATGGTTTGAAGCTATGTCGAGAGAACATCTGGGAAGGCCATAAAGGCTAGGAACTTCGAAGTCATTGTAACATCCCGCCATGGAGGCATTCATCTGCAATAGCCGGGTGTACTCGGAGGAAGCTTGCAAAAATATCGGATGCATCACTATTCATGGAATATCAAATAAACTAAAATGAAATAGTATGAAATCACGATAACACATCTGGGAGGCAAGTCGGGATCCGAAACAAACTCGTGATCAGCCGGCGGAGGGGCGAAGGGAATCTGATAGGTCACCCTATCCGACCCCCGGAAAGATAGTGAAGAAGGCAAAGCGGGCCAACTAGCCTCCCGTCCCCTCTGGACTCCGCCCCTGCCGCGGACTCGAGCCCTCCTCGGCGCTCCTCCTCCTACTCCTGCTCGGCGCCTTGGCAGTCTCTCTCTCTCTCGGCGACCACCACTCCACGGTGCATGATGAAGGTCCGGACGTACTTTGAGTAGTCGCCCTCGCCTCTGAAGCCGTCTGCCTCCCAGCCGTTGGTGTAGTCCGTCATCTGCTCAGCGGTGAAACGCTCGGTGTCCCTCATATGCTCAAGAGGATGCACCGGGACTATCTGCTCTGGTAAGCCAGTCACGGCCTTAAAGCGCTCGCCAGTACCAAGCCCGGCAGGGCCCTCTAGCAAAATCCGATGCGAGGTCTCGGCAATGGCAAACAAACCGATCCCGCACCATCGCGGCGGAAGAGCCACAATGCCGGTGATCTGAAATTGAAATCTGATTTATTTACCCTTGGCATTGCAAATATGCAATGGAAAAGTGAAACAAATGAGCGCAAGTAAAACATACCTCGGCGGGGTGATGGTGTCAAAATATGGCGGAAGAAATGAAAAGTCTCCATGACCTCGGTGCACCTCCGTCATTGGCGTGAGAAGGAATGACCGTGAGTCTCTGTCTCGACAGCTCGGCACAGGAAAGTAGGCGTAAACCCACTGGCGCAAAGTAAATGCCGAACATTTATCGGACAAAGCGAATCTGAGTAAAGCGAAATAGCGAGCTATGTGTGGTGCGATGTATTGGCGAGTGTCTGATGTGAGCGATTACGATCCTTTAAAGCAGTATGTGTGTGCCATGTGTATGCGATAAAGTAAGTGTAAAGCAGACTACGATGTGTGCGGTGTCGAGTCTGAAAAGTCTGAAGCAATGTAAAGCGGAAAAGAAAGCGTACCTCCCAAGCTCGCCCGGTAGCCTCAGAACAGCCCCGCGCCACGGGAGCCGAGCTCATGTACCCGTAAAAAGTGGCCAGAGCCGCACCACCCCAATCAAAATGCAAGATGTCCCGGGCGTCCACCGGTCTGTGAGTAAGCGGAGCGCAGTGTTCGCCGGTCGGCGAAGAGGTCCGTCCCTAGCAAGACCATCAAAAAGCCGCGCGCATACTTCTCTCTGCCGCCTCGGTCGCCGAATGCGCCAACAAGAAGATTTGCACGGGCGCACCTCGAACCAGAGTAGCGGACGAAACACAGCCGCGCAAGAGGCGAGCAGCGCCAAGTAAATGAATCGGCGGCGGTCCACTCATCCATGTCGGTGTCGAAGGGATCGGATCGGCCCCACCCGATGTCGGTGAGCACCAGAAGTCGTGAAAGTCATCGTCATGTCTCCCGCCGCGGATAGGTGGAGCAGTCGGTGGTGTCCACCACCTCTCTGCCAGGCGACTAGAAGAACTGCGAGCGATGGCCGGGTCGGACCCACGCAAAAGGCGAAACCCGCCTCGTCCACGATCGTCGAAGCGCCTCGAAACTCAAGTA
This sequence comes from Camellia lanceoleosa, assembly GCA_025200525.1. NCBI lineage: Eukaryota > Viridiplantae > Streptophyta > Magnoliopsida > Ericales > Theaceae > Camellia > Camellia lanceoleosa. Next base: position 13,315,838 of record CM045770.1, read on the forward strand.
CCTACCTCGAGCATAACATTCCCATACCGCGGATGGTATGGGAATCTCCTGACAAACAAATGGTTGCAAAGCAAAATGAAATGTATAGTTCTGAGGAAACATGTTAAAGTCGACACAAATCTAGCATGCGTGCAAGTTTTTGATTCAAGCGGTCTGGGTTTTGATATACTACGGTGGACTCTGAGGGTTTGATCGTCAACGTGTTTTGAGTAAGTGCAATGTAAACATGGTGCATGTGTGCACATTCTTGATTCAAGCGGATATCGGGTTGTAGTGTGCGATGGGTGAACTACAGCGTGTGATCGTCGGCGTGTTTTTGTGGTTGATCTAAATACAACATATAATATGTTTTGATTCAAATAAGTCTTAGGGTGTCGGTAGGTTTGCGATGAAATGCGGTGTGTGCGTGTGTTTGGATGATTGAGGCTAGTGCGGTGTGTGTGCATCTTAAGCGAATATCGGTTGTTAAACATGATTGCGATCAACTTCTGATCTCTGACCTATCGAGCTAAGCGGTTAAGAAGCAGTTGACTATGGCGGTTAATAGTTCTACATTGCGAAAGTAAGCAGAGAAAAAATGTTACCTCGGAAGCGCGAAGGATAGGTGAGAGGTCGGCTCATGAGAAGCTCGGGTCGGCTCGGTCGAAATGCGGAAATGGCGAAGACCATCCGGAGGTAGGACATGGATCACCGAGCGGTAGGTCGCCGGATCGAAGGGACGCTCGCTCAATGGGAGGAGCTCGACCCAGGATCCATCTCGTGATCCGGGGGAGTCCCGACGTGTGGAACATCGTCAGCCATGGCAATGGTAGTGAGAAAATGGCCGGAAGAGTCGAAATGTGAACAGTCAACCGAAAAAGTCAACCCCGAGTGGGCCGAAAATGACCGGGAAGGCCGGAAGATGGAAAGACACGGAAATGAAGAGGAAATCGAGGGGAACAAATCCCGAAAAAGTGGAAATAGCAAAAGAGGCGCCGAAACAAAATTTCGATCGGTTCAAAATGTGCGAAACGCGATGGAAACCGCGAATCGAACAACGAAATGGGCTTGGAACGCAAAGAAAACGGAGAAAAGAGGAAGAGAAAATATCCTAGAAAAGAGGAGGAGGAAATTTTGGCGGTATAGAAGTGAAGAGAATAGGGTTTCAAGCCCTATTTTATAAAACCCGAGGCAAAATGTCAAAACTCCCCCCGATCAGCAATTTTTGGCCGGTCGGCACTATTTTGTGCCGGTCGGCACAATATTGTGCCGGTGGAATGTTTATGCAGCCGGTGGCCACCTAGTCCAGCCGATGGTGTTCCCACCACCTTGTTTAGGCCCTATGAACAATTTTGGGTCTTCATAGCTCAAGAAAGTGCAAGAAAATGCATCCCCGACGCTCAACCGGCCTCCGTTTTGACCTCGGACCGTGTTTTTCTGTACGTCGCACCCAGATTCAAGCAAAGATTGTATCCTTTTGTATCCTTTGTCTTTTACAAGATTCAAAAGTTGCCCCGTGTGCGTTGCATGCATCCATCACGTTGTCCGGTGCGTCGCATCGCACCATCTTGCACGTCCTTTGCGACTTGCACCGTTTTGCATTTTCATGTGGCATGCGTGCCATATTTGCATTTCATTTTCCATTCAAATGAGGTACGTGTGCTTCATTTCACATTTCCATTGCATCTCGAGGTACGTACGCCTCGTTTTGCATTTCGTTTTCCATTCAATGAGGTACGCGTGCCTTATTTTGCAGTCTTGCATCTTGAGGTACGCGTGCCTCACTTTGCATTTCATTTGCATTTCGTTTTTCATTTTGCATTCCATCGCGCTATTTCGCGCACCTCATTTTTCACCCCGGTCTGGCGAGACCTTAAACACGTACGGTCTAGGAGACCTTAAATCCTTCGAAGGTGCAAAACCTTTGGCGCATGCATTGTCATGTATCATCATCTCAATTCATGCAAAGCCTCACCCGGGTCTGGCGAGACCTTAAACACTAGCGGTCTAGGAGACCTTAAATCCTCGGGAGGTGTAAGACCTTCGGTGCATTAAGGTGTGCCTCATTGCATTTGGCATGCATTCCATCGTGCTATTTCGCGCACCTCATCAGTTGCCCCCCGGGTCTGGCAAGACCTTAAACACGCACAGTCTAGGAGATCTTAAATCCTCGGGAGGTGCGAGACCTTCGGTGCATTAAGGTGTGCACCTCATTGCATTTGGCATGCATCGTCTCTCACTGTTTTGTGCACTCGCGTTGTATAAACGCATCGCGCTATCTTGCGCATCATATTGCATTTGGCATGCATCGTATCGCACTGTTTTGTGCACTCGCGTTGTCTAAACGCATCGCGCTATTTTGCGCATCACGCCGTTTGGCGCACCCTTATTGCACTTCATTTTCCATCCTTTGAGGCACGCGTACCTCATTGCACTTCATTTTCCATCCTTTGAGGCACGCGTACCTCATTGCACTTCATTTTTTCCATCCTTTGAGGCACGCGTACCTCATTGCACGCACGTCTCATTTGCCCCATTTGCATCCGCCTGCGTGTCTCATTTGCAGCGCATTCACTTAAAGTGTTGTGTAATTGTTGCCCCACCCCGGTCTGGCGAGACCTTAAACACGTACGGTCTAGGAGACCTTAAATCCTTCGAAGGTGCAAAACCTTTGGCACGTGCACTGTCGTGCATTCGCAAAGCCGCGCGTTGCTGCACATTTCAAATTCATGCATTGTCATGCATTCGTAAAGCCGCGCGTTGCCGCGCATTTCAAAAAAAAACAACGTGCATTGTCATGCATACATTTTGCATACGGTCTAGGAGATCTTAAATCCTCTGAAGGTGCAATTCCTTCGGTGTTTGTCTTGCCCGAACGACTTTCGGTGGTCTGGTAAAGCCACCTGTCTGTGTTTGCGGTGAGTTCCTAGGAGACCAATGGGGACGGTGAAAGCTAGAGTTCGAATGGCTTATGCCTAGAATGCTAAGGTTCGAGATTTCTGAGACTAAAGTCTGGTTTAAATACCCAGGGGGTGTACCCTTGGCTTGAAATCTGTATGGAAGCCCAATAGGTTGAGGCGGCGTGTCTACGCCTCAGTTCTGGATACCGAACCAACCTAGTATATCACCCTGTTGGGAGAATAGGGAAAACTGCAATTGCAGCCATTGCATCATACTGCATTGTCATGCATCATACGCATTTCAAAAAAATCAAAAAAAACACACGTGCATTGTCATGCATCATTGTAAAACATGCATATATCATGCATCATTTGTAAATATTGCATATGTCATGCATTTCAAAAAAAAAAACAAAAAAAAAAAAAACATGCATATATCATGCATCATTGTAAATATTGCATATGTCATGCATTTCAAAAATTCAAAACCGAAAACAAAAAAACATGCATACATCATGCATCATCATTGTAGTATAGTGCATATGTCATGCATCCTTTGTAAATATCCATTTCTATTGCGTTGTAGTTGCATGCATTCACTGCATCATCTTCCATCTATGGCTTGCGCCTTTCCTTGTTGAGCTTGGTCTGGTATGTGCCCTTACTTTTCACGTCAAAGCATGGTTCATGTGCATCGCGCCTATTCCTTGATGAACTTGGTTTGAGGTTGTGGCACCTTTTCTGTGATAGACATGGCTTGTATGTGTGCATGCCCTTCCTAAGCGAGATACAGTTTGGCCCGCGCGCCATAATCACATATTACATTGTAGTGTAATATATTGCATCCGGCATTAGGATCATCATTCTTTCCTCAGCGGGTCGTCACCCCACTTATGTCATTCCACCCAATACTTGTTCTTGTGTCCATCTACATCACTCATAGTTCAGACATTGTTCTATGGTAGACGGACTCGTTACTTCCATCAATCTATTTGACATATGTATGGTTTCGAACCGCTCCTGATTGAATCATGATTCAATTGCTTTGCACGTAGTTCGCATAGTTTCAATTGCATTGCATATCATTTGCATTATTCATACATCATTTTTGTATATATTGCATATCATTTTGCATTTGACATTGCCATGCATATGGCTAACAATATTGTACCTGTTAAGTTTGCTTTCTTTGCAGGCACGATATTGTATGTACAGCTCATTTGAGGCGGTAAGCAGCCGAACCCGCAGAGTATTGTATCCTCCATGAGACCTTTTGAGAATTGCATAATTCTCTTACATCCTTCTGCATTGTAGTGTAGATTGGCGTATGCTAGCTTATAAGCTGTTGCATCGTGCTTCATTACAGCTTTCTTTGCATGATCATAAGTTATGCTCGGCTTCTTGCATCGTCTTGCATTTTGCCCCCTGCCTTCGGGCGCATACCTTGTTTTGTCTTGCATGTTTGTCCAAGTCTTCGGCCTTGTCAAAAATGGGTCGTCTCTGGGCTTTGACATTCACTTCCGTCATCGTTATGACTTCCGAGTTCTGTCAAAGAGGGGCAACTGTAGACACCCCATTTTTGACCGTCCTCAAGACTTAGACGTCACCGCTTGAACACTCGGTGATTATCCATGATTCGTGTTCGTTTGGAGTTCCCGGAGTTCTCGGCTACGCGCCTTGCCTCAAGACCTCCGAACTTGACTGTTTTGTGTCTGGTTTTGCACCAAACACTTGTGCTTTGCCTTGGAGGGGCAGGGAATGCCTTCTGAGACATCCCCATACACCACCGGCAGTGGCTAGAAGCCACCGGCTGGTGATTGTTTCCATCGGCACCATATTGTGCCGGTCGGCACTATTTTGTACCGGTCGGCACTCCTTTTGGCAAAATGACCATTTTGCCCTGCCGATCACTTTACAGCTGTTTTTGGAGATATTTTCAAACAGCTTTGTAGCACTTGTTTCCCCTCCATACACGTGTATGGAGGGATGAGCCTTGGATTGACTTAGCTTGTAAGCTTTGTTTCCTATAAGAGAACTCTTCTTCTCTTGGCTCAAGGGGGAGAAGGGTTGGACATTTTTAGGGAGAGAAAGGTGAGAAGAAGCTCTGGTTTTAGGGTTTGAATCCTATATCTATTCTATCTCTCTTGTTTGTGTGACTAGGTGTTTGTGTCTTACTATTGCACATCAACACCTAGTGTTTCACCTTCCCTTGGCTACTGAGGTCCCAAGAGCCTATTCTTGCTGTTCTTGACTGGTTTGGAGCTCAAGGAAGCAACAAAGTCAACATTTGTGAAGAGGGTCAACAAGGGTGAGAAACTTACTTTATTTACCCCATTCTTGCACTCCATTTTGACCCATCCTTGAACTGTTTTTGTGCTTGGTGTTCAATACAAAAAAGTTCTATTTTTTAGTCCTCTTGATAGTCTATTAAGGGTACTTTGTGCTTTGGGGAGGTTTGGCCCCTCTTAGGCCTTGAAAGGCCTCATTTTTGTGCTATTTTGTTGAGATCTGAGACTTTGGTACTTGGACCTCTTCACCACTGAAATCTTGAGGGATTTCAGTGGTGAAGATGGTCCCTTGAAGTCCCAAGAAGGAGAAGGCCACCCCCTCTCCTTGATGTCCTTGAAAAGGGTAAAATTTGGCCTCTTAAGGGAGCTTAGTTTTGAATGTTTGAAGAGCATGTCTTGGCTGCATTTTATGTTTATTATGCCCTAATATGGCATTGCTAAGTGTTGGTTTTAGTACTCCTTGCATGTTTTGCATGGTTGCTTTGTAATGCCTCTTTAGTCCCTTAACATGCCTAGGTTGTTAGCCCTAGTTTGAGCATGCTTTAGGCCTAGATCCATGAAGCTTGTATGCTTATTTTAACATGTTTTAGGTCTGACCATAGTTATTTGGTTTGATTTTAGCATGCTTAACATAGCTCCTTTGCATTTGGCTTGTTGGCGTTAAGAGCATGAGAGTGTAGCATGTCTTGCTTGCTTTATTTTCGATGGTTTGGAACCATTTAACATGCTATTCGAGTCCCTTTGGTGTGCTTGTATGCTTGCCTTAGTTGCCTCTTTAATGCTTTAAAAGCATGTGTTGAATGCTCCATGTTTTGGTCATGTTGCATGCCTTTGGATTCAAGCCTCTTAGATGCCATCTAAGTAGTCTTTTGGGCTTAGTTTTATGTGTTAAAACTCTCTTTTTAGTTGGTTAAGTATTGCCATGTGTGATTATACTAGGTGTGGTTTAATGGCTCATTGGTTTGCCTTAAGTACTTGGGCCACTTGTTGCATGCTTAGCCTACTTTGTTGCATGATTTGGCATCATGTTTTACATGATTTTCAGAGCTTTATATGCATGCTAGTAGTCCATGTTTAACTCATTTCGAGTGTGCTTGAATGTTGTTTATTATGCTTAAGTGTTGGTGCCTTAAATTGTGCATGTGTGCATATGTGTTTGGCCCTCATGATTTAGCATTTTGGCCAATGGTTTTAGGCCTATTTGGAGCTGCCTAATCCATGTTTGAGTCCACCCCCTTGCTTAGTTCATATGCTTCCTTGCTTAGGTTGTGCACCTAGCATGTTTTGCTTGCTTGCATTGCCCATTTTGCATACTAGTTGACATGTCTAGGATTGCATCATATTGGCATGCATGCTAAGCCTCTTGAAGTGAAGTATGATGGAGGTTTGGCACCCTTATGTGCTTGTTTGCATTGCATGCATTTGAAATTAAAGTTGCATACTTGGTTCTTTGGGCCATCATGCATGGAAATGCGTGATTGGTGGTCCGAGAATCGAGACACATCTTCCTTTGAGTCATTAGTATGATAAGGAGTGTGTTTAGTGCATATATGCTTTGAATTGCATTGCCATGCCGATGTTGCCCTCTCTGCCGTGTGAGTTGCGGTTTCTGCGAGCATTGATGGCGGGCCGGCAGTGTTTAGTGCCGACTGGCAGTCAATTTGCAGCCGATGGATCAATTCAGTGCCGATGAGCTCAATCCACTGCCGGTGGAAGTCTTGTGCAGCCGGTAGTGATCTTCAGTAACTAAGGAAGTATTCCTAGGACTTTGGCAGTCTTCTGAGATGCAAGGCAGGGAAAACAGAGGCAAGCTAGGCATGGCAGTGCAATTCCGAGCGGAATCTGAGCACGTGATGCATTGTGCCCTCGCCCCGAGGTGATTTACTGTTTTTCTTACATTAATTATTTTGTTAATTTAATTAATCTGTAATATTTAATTAGCTTGCGTAGTTAATTATTTGTATTATTCTTTTTGGTCCCTCTGAGCGAGGGCGTAATTGTAATAAGGGTGCGTAAGTGGGTGTATGTCTCCCAACCCCCATTTCTTTCTCCCTTTTATTTACCTGTTTATGATGGTAGATTAGGGCACGTTTATTTTAGCATACCTTATGCAATGCATGTGTGCATTCATGCATTTGTTTACATGCATCGGGCTCGGTACATCATACAAACTGCATTGTATTTCAATTCCAAATTGAATGCATGTTATTTGTAGCATTCTACACGCAATGCTTAGGATAGCTGAGCCTGTCTAGATTGCATCTTTGCATGTGTTGCATTAGCCATTTTTAACATGAACTAGGACATGCATGTTTGCTAACTAGTTTATTGTTTTGGCATGGAGTACAATGTAAGTATTTATGCTTTAGCATCTCGCATGCGTGTGAATGTTAACATGACAGTATGCTTACCATGTGACTAAATGCCTATATGAGATAAACTGTTTGAATGCCTGTGGGTGGAGGTTGGATTGCTTGAGTTGGAAAACTCGTTGAAATCCGTATTTTAGCCTACTTGCGAGTAGCAATTTCAAACTGTTTTCAAAACAGACGGATATGCAATGTTTGTTTCCAAATTAGGCAATCTAGTCTATACTTGTTTGTTGTGCGCATAACATAGTAATTCTAGGTTAATAATTGAAATAAGAGCATGTAATGTTTTCAAAATCGGATATCACGGTTAGTAGAGGCGGTCTTGAATGGGCGAAAGAATGCTCATAGCTGACCTTCCCCGATCGTACCCAAGCTCCCGAGCCAAGACCACTTTGGTGATGACGGACATATGGCTTTCGGCACCGAGTCAGGGTTTCCAAAATTTCCCATTTTAAAATATTTAGGTGGCGACTCTGTAATCTGGCAAAGCAGTCCATGTTTGGCACTACTTTTCAAAAAATCTGCTTTTCTTCAAAACGATTTGCCGGATTTGGACTCTTTGGTTCAGATTTAGAACCGACACAAATTGAGTCCGAACTGTAACCAGTGAGTCCCCTCGTGGACCCGTTACACATATCACCTAAACCTGAAAATGATGTTCCCGTATAGGGTAAGCCACAGCCCAGTAGAAATATATGAAACAAACTTTTGTTTGAAAAGAATGTTACATTTGTATATGCCTGTATATTTTGTACTTCGCACTGCATTGCATCATATTACACCTTAAATGTAAATGATATGGATCTGTTGTCTGACAATCGAACACTTGCATTGTGATAATCAAATAACCAACCAACTAAACAGCAAAACAGCTCATACAAACCACTGCTCAATCCGAACATACAGCCCATACTCTACATGAGGACTAATCTACTGGGGATTGATCTGCATTTAGCGCACAACTCAGTATTTGGTTCATTCTGCACACAGCAAACTCTGAACAGATAGCCCCAATCTGATGAGACGGATCACAAAACTGACACAGTTGCAGTTGAAACACATTCAGATGTTCCAAAAAAAATTTTCTTCCTTCTCTTGCTTTACACGGATGTAGAGAAAGGCACGGCATTCTGAGCACAGACGATTTTGAGGTAAAGAGAGGTTTTTTAATTTGGGTATCGAGCCTACAACTGGACACCGCCGGGGAACTCAAGTACAGAAAGTAAAAGGCACACGACCTAAACACAACGAGACACACTCGGAAAAGACTCAAAACTAAGTTGAGACTAGCAAACCAAAAGACACGACACAGACGTGTTTGAAAACAAAAGATCTTGAGGAGCCAATTCTTCTGGGCAAGTTTCCCACCCTCTCTGATTTGTGATTCTCGCATCACTCGGCCCTCGAGCTCGCTTCTCTTTTTTTCACAAGACCTTCTTCTCACTTTTCTCTCGGCTTACACCTCTCTATTCTTTATTCTCTCATTTTCAGTCCCTCCCCTGCGTGAATGACAGATGAGTAGGAAGTCGCGGGTTCACATCCAACGATGTTAGCTCACGGCTATTCCTTCTGGCGGATAGAGCGCCCTATTGGGAAGCATATTAACGAGGGGGGAGACAAAGGATCCGACTCGATCGTGCCCTTAGTTCGTCATTTCGACCATTTTGTTTTCTTCCTAAAACAGTTTTGACCAAAATGAGAGTTGGATTAACATACTTATTCGATTTTTGATTTGAAAATCGTGCAAATCAGGCTATGAGCACTGAAAATTCTCCTTTTGGGTCCAAACATGGTCCAATTTTGAAAATGGAATAGTTTTCGAGAAAATAAGTCAACCTCAGTGAAAATTTTCAAAAACTATTTTCGCAAACAATCAATGCTCAACGAGCGTAGAACTTACCCTCGAGATATGCAACCTCGGATCGGAGGTAATGGAAAATTGCCCCTGGCTTAAAAAGGGGGGAAAGCAACGGAAAGTTGCCCCTGGTTTGAACGGTAACTCAGGGCGACTTATGGCGATGCATGGCAACGGAAAGTTGCCCCTTGTTTGGATGATGCCGCGGCATTTTGTAAGCCAGTCTTTGTTGACGACAATCGGACCCTCAAACGCGGAGGAGTCGAAGACGGTTTGAATCAATATGTGGACACAGTCACCTGGAAGGTGTGGGCGGTTTGGCTTCAAGAGGAAATCACTCACGTAGTTCCGGGTTGCTGCAATCGGGACATTGGATTCGGAGAGGACAAAAGTAATCAAAACCATGACATGGACTAAGACGCTATGGAAGCGTTGGGGGCTGGACTTCAGGATGAAGTTGCCTACGTATCCCAAACATGGGAATCAAGCCTTACGTAGTTCCGGGTAAGGTACACTCGGGTATTTAACCTCTCCTTTTTATGCTCTAACTTTTGCCAAGGCGCCTGTTGCAGGTTTTCGACCTTGCGAGCTTTGTTCTTCTTTCTTCTTTTTTTTTCATTCTTTTCTTTTCATTTCCTTTCTTTTTTTCTTTTTCCTTTTTTTTTTTTTGCATTTGTACATCTTTGAATTTTTTCTCTTTTTTTTTTCTTCTTTTTTTGTATCTATATTTTTTTGTATGTATTTTTTGCTTGCTCTAACTTTTGCCTGGGTAGCCCTTCTGGGTTTTCAGCCCAGCGAGCCTCTCAAAGGGTAGAAGTGTAACAAGTCCATGCCAAATGGTTTTGAGATTGAAGTCTCTCTGCGTCCGGAAGGGTGACCATCAGGTTGATTTGCGGAAGAATTCATCACGGTTGCTTCTCGAGCTTTGCTTAGTGGGATCTGATCTTCCTGGTCGAACTTTTATGCCTCCTGCTCGAGGGCCGCTTTGAATTGGGCCGCACGGGCGTCTCATGGTATTTGAACGTTTTGAACAGATCCCGGGCTTGAAACAGATGATTTGAATCTTGAGACTGAGAGCGATCCTGGGCTGCACAATCTCAAAAGTGGTTCCACGCAGGTCTTCGCGAGACTTGCGCAAAAATGTTTTATTTTTGAAAGTTTTTAAGAAGGCGACAAATTGCTCGTGCCAAAGACAGTGTGGAACCAGTCCGGATCAAACCAGGATCCTTCTCAATACTCATGCCGACAAGCATGATTCCATTCATTAAGGGCTTAGCATGCCTCTCTTTCTCTCAAAAAAAATGGTCAAAATTTTACGAAAACCCGAGGGATTCTTCCCTCTTTGTTTTTATCACCGCAGTGCTCAAAAAGGTTTTGAAAAGCTTCGGTCATTGTGACAATGTTCAAGGCACAAGAGTGTAGGCAAGAAGCACTATCATTCCATTCACATCTCTGGCGTGGTTGGTTGAATAATGTAAATCACGGGACGTGATAGCCACAATTTGTTTCATTCAAATTTGTTGGCATAACTGGCTCCTCGGCAGAAACAAACTCAAACAACAAAAGCAACTAATTGAAGGACAAAACGGTGCTCGAGGCAACAACCCCGAAATCACCCGGTATACTATACAAAAAGGGACTGACTCATTACAACAAGACAGACCGTGTAAACAAACGACTGACTTAATACAGAGAGACAGACTCAAAAACAAAACAAAGACTGTTTCGACACTCGAGTCAGGATTTACAAAATTAGCATTGGCAGGTGCTCAAAAATGCGTGCCAAACGCCACATCCAACAAGGTACCAAATATTGCCCGCAGGCAGTTGAGTCCCAATTATATGCTCGCAGTATCGGTGTCTTCGGTATCTGTGTCCTCACAATCCAAGAACTCTGTAGTGACTGATTTGGCCGAGGTAGGCGGGAGGATGACCTTGTTATCAATCAAATCCTGTACCTCATAGCGAGGCGGAAGCAATTATCGATGGCATGGCGGTCTGGCGATAATGCATACGATGTTGTGTAGCGTCATGGCTCGCCGAGATTCTTGGGTAGAGTCGCGGCTCGAGGGCGTAGATGCCCTTCTTGGCCAAAATGAGAAGCGCCCTAGATTGGCATGTAAGAGCATGAAAGGCCCTATGTCCCGAGGTTGGTATTTGGGTCTGAATGTTCTTGCTTGACGCACTGGCGAACGGATCGGCAGGCGCGGGCTTGGATTTCTGATCCTTTCCTGGTGCAGGATTGGAAGTGAGAGGAGATACTCTGGCATGACGGGGCCTGTCCCGATTTTCTGTCCGACTTGGACTACCCTCGGATAGAGTGGGGAAAACATCATCCACAATTTTGGTTACAATCGCAGATACCTGTTGTTTGCTCATTCCCCCGGCTTTCAAAGCCTGGACTGCCCATAGCAGTTGTTCCGCGGGGTCGGCATCTACCTTTCCTGTGTCTTTGCCTCTGGCCTCAGCCTGATGAGAGGTTTGGGTCGGTACTGGTACATCACTGTTGTGGGTGGTGGTCATCTCCGACTGATTGAGCTCGATCACAATCCGCCCGATGGCGGGGCTCTGAGGTTCGAAATTTCCGGCATCTGATTACAAGGGCGAGGTTGACATTAAATGGCGAGATCCGCCACGGACCTCTGGAGATCACCTATCATCCCCATTAACTCAAATGTAGTGGGCTCGCGAGCCTGATAGAACTGAGGGGTCCAGATTGGGTGTGCAGCGGGCGACCTAGGCGGGTGCGACATGTCAACAGTAGCCTCATCTTGTGGGGTGGTTCCTTGACTCAGCGCGACCGTCATGACCACAATCTCTTCTGAGTTCTGCATCATGTTCGGTCCTGCCTCAGCAAGGAGAAGATACTAGCCGTTCTGACTTAACTCTCTGAATCTCTAAACTGAAATGGAAAGCAAGCAGTATTTCAGCCTCAAACAGATCAAACACGGGTGTAGTCGAACAACTGCACTCTACTACTGAACCCTGTTCCCAAAAATCACTGTCCCAAATCTGAATCTGATACCCGCAGATATAACTGAATCTCAACAACACTGATACTGGTGTCTGCAGGCCGGATACCTAGATTTTGCAAACTGATGTACGCATTCCTTGCAGAGATACACTTTAAAAGCACATAGCATATAAATGAGAGTCAATACACCCCTACATTGGGGTAGGGTTTCCCTGTCCTATTTTGTCAGGAGCTAGGGTTTCACTACGCCCACAGCAGTTTCAAACAACCTATATCGGGTAAGCAACCTGTCCTAGTTTGGAATGGTCACTATGGATCCGAATATGCACTAGGTCGAATGGTCAAAAAGGGTGCCCCGGTAAAACCGGGGTTTGTGTTCCCCATCTTGGCGAGCATAGTCAGTCCTTATGGACATGCCTTGACAAGACAAGCCTCCGGCAAACCGCTCAGGAATAGCAGATGGCCAACACGGTGTCCTAGGCGCACCAATGCACATGCAATGCAAAGAAACACATAAGTGTAGTCAAAACGGGATATCACGAGTTCGAGTCAAGCTCTCTAAACTCCCCAGCAGAGTCGCCAGAAACTGTAGCACGTCCGCGGGGGACCTCGGCTACAGTTCGGACTCCCTTTTTGTTTGTTGCGGTTCTAAATCTGAACCAAAGAGTCCAAATCCGGCAAATCGTTTGAGAAAATAGATTTTTTTGGAAAGTAGTGCCAAACATGGACTGCTTTGCCAGATTACAGAGTCGCCACCTAAATATTTTTAAAATGGGAAATTTAGGAAACCCTGACTCGGTGCCAAAAGCCACATGTCCGTCATCACCAAAGTGGTCTTGGCTCGGGAGCTTGGGTACGATCGGGGAAGGTCAGCTATGAGCACCCCCTTTCGCCCGGTCCGAAGACCGGCCTCTACTAACCGTGATATCCGTTTTTGAAAACTTTATGCGTTCTTATTCCGGTTATTAACCTAGAATTACTATGTGATGCGCACAACACAAAAGTATAGACTAGATCGCCTAACTTGGAAATAAACATTGCATATCCGTTTTGTCTCGAAAAACGTGTTGTTTTCTTTTGCTACTCGCAAGTAGGCTAAAATACGGATTTCAACGAGTTGTTCCAACTCAGGCAATCCAACCTCCATCCACAGGCATTCAAACAGTTTATCATGTAAGCACTTAGCCGCATGGCAAGCATACTGTCATGGTAAACATTCACACGCATGCGATATGCTAAAGCCATTAAAAACTTACATCGCATTCCGTGCCAAAACAGTAAACTAGTTAGCAAACATGCATGACCTAGTTCATGTTAAATGGCTAATGCATCACACGCAGAAATGTAATCTAGAGTAGGCTCGGCCAACCCTAAACATGGCACATGAGATGCAACAACTATCACGTATTCAATTTGGAGTTGAAAGTACGATGCAGTTTGCATGATGTGCCGAGCCCGAATGCATGTAAACAAATGCATGAATGCACGCATGCATTGCATAAGGTATGCTAATTTAAATGTGCCCTAACCTACCAACATAAGCGGGTAAATAAAAGGGAGAAAGAAATGGGGGTTGGAAGACATACACCCACTCACACACACTTATTACATTTTTGCCCTCGCTCGGAGGGACCGAAAGAATATACAAATTAACTACACAAGCTAATTAAATATTACAAATTAACTAATTTAATTAACAGATTAACTAAGTTAATTAAAGCAGAAAAACGCCTCGGGATGAGGGCCAAATGGCGATGCTTTCAGGCTCGAAACCGGCTTGGAATGCAAGTGTGCCTCTGTTTTCCCTGCTATCCTTCTCAGAAAATTGCCAAAATCCCAGAAGTGCCTCTCAGGGCATTGGGGAGTACCACCGGCTAGGGCAGAGAACCACCGGCTAAAGGATATGGCCACCGGCACTAAATGAAGCTATCGGCTGCCAATTGGCTGCCGGTCGGCACTAAACAGTGCCGGTCGGCACAAAATTCCTGCAGAACCTGCAGACCACAGCAGCAGAGGACAACAAAATGCATGGCAGTGTAATTCAAGGTATTTATGCACTACACACCCCTCTTATCATGTTATTAGCTCAAGGGGGCATGTGCCTCGATTCCCGGACCACCAATCGCGCATTTCCATGCGTGATGGTCCTAAGAACCAAGAATGCAACTTCACTTTCGAATGCATGCAAAACACATAGTCACAAAAGGGTGCCAAACCTCTATCAAACTCACTTCAAGAGGCTTGGCATGCATGTCAATGTAGTGCAAACCTAAGCATGTCATCTAGGATGCAAGATGTACAATGCCATGTGTTTATGCAAGCATACAAACAAGTATAAGAGGCAAGCATGAAAACCAATGAAATGATAGACTTGGACATGAATTAGGCGACTCAAAAAGGCCTAAAATCAGTAACCAAAAATGCCTACAATTGGGGACTACACACACACACGCATGCACATTTTAAGGTTCGAAACCCAAGACATAAACAAGCTACGTTCAAGCACACTTGAGATGACTCAAACATGGACTATTAGCATGCAACTTAGGCTCTCAAATCATTTCACACATGATGCCAAATCATGCAACAAATCAAATCAAACAAAGCATGCGAATAGCCTAGGCTTAAGGCACGCTAATAGGGCATTAAACCACACTTTGCACACACATACATGGCATGCACTAATCAACATAAAACAGGCTTCTAGCATGTCAAAACAAAGCCAAATGGCTACTTAGATGGCATCTAAGAGTCATTAAATCAAAGGCATGCATTGAAGTCAAAACAAGGGGCATACAACACATGCTCCTAAAACATTGACAAGGCCACTAAGGCAAGGATACAAGCACATTATAAGGTCTGAAATAGCATGTAAGAGGGTTCCAAACCCTTGAAAACATGGAGGCAATACATCCTACACATGCACCTACTTGAAGCAAACAAGCTACAATACAAAGGGGCTATACAAAGCATGTCAAGATTGACTCAAACGACCATGGACAGAGCTAAACCATGACAAAATAAGCATACAAGCTTCACAAACACAAGTCTAAAACATGCTAGAAATATAGGCACACTTCCTAGACATGTTAAGGCAATAAGAGGCATTACAAGGCAACTATACTAAGCATGCATAGGAGACCAAAACCAACTTGAAAACATGTTATATCATAGTAATATAAGCATGGAAAACAAGCCAAACATGCTCAACACACACTCAAGCATAGACTCACTTAAGAGACCAAAACATGCCCTTTTCAAGGACATCAAGGAGAGGGGGTGGCCCTCCCCTTTTTGAGACTTCAAGGCATGCTCTTCACCACTGAAATCCCTCAAGATTTCAGTGGTGAAGAGATCCTATCACCAAAATCTCGGATCTGTCACAAAATAGCACAAAAAGTGCCCTTTCAAGGTCTAAGAGTGGTCAAACTTGCTCAAACCACAAAACACTCTTAACGAACAATAAAGAGGGCCTAAAAACAGAACTTTTATGTGTTATGGACTAAGCACAAAAACTGTTTAAAGATAGGTAAAAACAAGGTGCAAGAATGGGGGAAAAAGAGCTAGTTTTGTTACCTTTGAAGACCTCTTCAACAATGGTGACCTTGATGCCTCCTTAAGCTTCAAACCAGCCAAGAACACCAAGAACAAGCCCTTAGCACCTCAGTTCCAAGAGGAAGGTGAAACACTAGGTGTTGGTGAGCAATAGTAAGTCACAAACACCTAGTGTACAAAATAAGAGAGAAAGAGAGATAGGATAGATATAGAATTACTAACCTACAACCAGAGCTCAACCCTCTCCTCAAATGTCTACCTCTCTGATTTTTTAGCTAACCCTTGAGCCAAGAGAAGAGCCTTCTCTTTATAGGCAACAAAGACTTACAAACTAAGTCATTCAAGGGTTCATCCCTCCATACGTGTATGGAGGGAAACAAAACTAAGCATTTGTCTAAAAATATCTCGAGCATTTGTAAAAGTGGTCAATTTGGGCAAAATGGTCATTTGCCAAAAAATGCCGATGGCACAAGAGTGCCGACGGCACAACATAGTGCCGTGGCAACTCTGACCAACGGTGGCCTCTAGCCACAGCCGGTAGTATGTGGGGATACCTCAGAAGGCATTCCCTGCCCCTCAAAGGCAAAACACAAGTGTTTGGTGCAAAACCAGACACAAAACGGTCAAGTTCGGAGGTCCTGAGGCAGGGCGCGTAGCCGAGAACTCCGGGAACTCCAAACAAACACAAACATGGATAATCACCGAGTGTTGAAGCGGTGACGTCCAAGTCTTGAGGACGGTCAAAAATGGGGTGTCTACACACATTAACATTTCTTCCAATATCAACAAAACAAATGCGACTAAGGCTCATACCAGAACACTTCCATACCTTCCGATTGATACACATTTTAGTGCTGTATCAACAACATGTAAAAACACTTCAATCAATAAGCACACATATAGTGATGCTAATGGAGTCCATCCTCTATCTCCTCCCAAACAAAATCCAGTTTAGAGGTCCATCCCCTATCTTCCCCTAAACCGTGGAGTACATCCCCTATCTCCTCCCAAACAAAATGCACATACAATGTGTTAAACAATTGTCATATACAACACACAATCAATACACGTATTTTCTGTATTAATTCAACAGTCAAAATCAATGACTTAACCAATGTGATTAGTTTCAGTTTTTCCTAATCCACATGCAATGTCTACAACAATCACGATTATCCTCCACTGATAGTCCAAAACAGTTATTTCTAAACAGGAAATAAATGTATCAACAAATATAAATCACATTCCCATAGGTAAGTGATTAAACTACCCAACCACACCAATTAAGCTCATAATTCCCAAATTTCATGAATTAGACTTAATTCCACAATTTTCTCAAAAATAATTATACAAAATAATTTTATTACAACAATTAGGGTTTTTCCCCATTTTCTCAACATCAACCCTAAGGTTCAATTATCTCAGTTTAACACACAAACATATATTGTTTAATAGATAAAAAACCCTTCTTTCAAATTATAAGACAAACCCTAATTTCCCAAAATTACCACACGACACCAACATATCAAAATACCAAAACTTAGGACAAAACCTATAGTATGGAGTAGGAAATCCCTACCTCGAAGTAATTAACCCGAACGGAGAAGATGGCGTAAACCCAATGTGCTCCACATCCAAGATTGTTCATATTAAAGTGAAGCCCTCGACCCACTCTATCTTTTTAACAAAGGACCTAGGGTAGAAATACACTCTAAGTAGATCAAACCTAAGAGAGAAGGTGTGTAGGGAGAGAGAGAAGACGGTTCTAGGGTTTTAGAATCAAAAGGGAGATGAAAAATGATCTAGAAAGTCGGATCTCGGATTTATATAACAGTCGCCCCGCTCGAGCGTCACTCACAGACTCCCGCTCAAGCGTCAAAAGTCCCGCTCGAGCGGTGGATACACACTCCCAGAACTTTTGCTGAACCATGTCCCCCGCTCGAGTGCCCAACTCCCCGCTCGAGCGGCACACACAAACTCCCGCTCGAGTGGCCAATTCCCTGCTCGAGCGTCCAACACTACTCAAGAAATACTGGATGGGTGTATTCCCGCTTGAGAGCCCAAACCCCCGCTCGAGCGGACAAGCCAAAATTTGGGCAACTAGACTTGGTTCCTAAGCTCAACCAACTTGCTCCAAATCTTCCCAACACAACCCAAAACTCAATATAAGGAGTAAAGGATGCAAACGACATATACTCAACAACCAGCTCCACGGAACCTAAGTCCGGATATAACAAATAAAGAAAATGGGGAAACCGGGATCGCTATAGTTTATATCAAACAACAAGCAAAAAAATTTTTTTTTTTTTTGAACGGCAAATGTGCTCTGGAAAATAGACCATTTTTTTTTTCCCTTTTCATAATAAAATACACAACTCATAATTATCAAATGGATCTAAAGTTAGAAAGTAAACAAACGTTAGCTTCATGATTAAAATAACTAAAATTGGTAACTTCAAAGATCAAATGACAAAATTAGAACTTGAGGAACTAAAATAACAATTAGTACATACTTTAGGGACTAAAACTATTTTTTATCTTTTAAAAAATGCCATTATTATATCATTCTAATAAATTTATGTTTACAAATCATTTTTTATAATAAAAAAAAAAGAAAAAGAAAAAGAATGGTACCAGTTAGAGAACTAAATGCAATTGAAAACATTCCAACAAAATCAAACCTCATACTTGGTGATATGCAAATTTTATTTCATAATGTAACTCATGAAATCATTGACGGAGTAACTAATTATATGAAGAAATTAATTGATTAGCAATTAATTATCTTTATAAAAAAAATTATGCAAATTATGTTATAGATTTGTATCCATTTATTTAGAGAGAACAAATTGTCTCCAGTCTGAAATTTGAACTACTCGGTGATGTTCGGGTCCACCACTGACCTTGTTTCCTAATTTAAACTTTTTGCTGTACTCTTTATGTATTTCATTTTTTTAAATAAATTAAGTACATCCAATAATCGTAACATGTTTAATTTATTAAGTTTATTTCCAACAAAAAAGAAATTTTTTTGAATGACAATTGTGCTTTTGAAAATAGACCATTTTTTTTTTTTTCCTTTTCATGACAAATGTGATAAAATAAACAACCCATAATTATCAAATGGATCAAAAGTTAGCTAAAGTTATCAAGTAAACAAACGTTAGCTTCATGTTTAAAATGACTAAAACTGGTAACTTCAAAGATCAAATGAGAAAATTGGAACTTGAGGAACTAAAATAACAATTATAACATATTTTAGAGACTAAAATTGTTTTTAATCTTTTAAAAAATGGCATTATTATATCATTCTAATAACGCATTTAATATAAAATTTATGTTTACAAATCATTTTTTTTTTTTAAAAAAAGAATAATTGTAACAACTAGAGAACTAAATGCAATTGAAAACATTCCAACAAAATCAAACCTCATATATGGTGATATGCAAATTTCATTTCATAACGTAAATCACGAAATCATTGAGGGAGTAAATAATTAGATAAAGAAGTTAATTAATTAGCAATTAATTATCTTTATAAAAAAATTATGCAAATTATGTGTTAGATTTGTATCCATTTACTTGAAGAGAACAAATTGTCTCCAGTCTGAGATCTGAACTACTCGGTGATGTTCGGATCCACCACTGACCGTGTTTCCTAATCTGAATTATTTGTTGCACCCTTTGTATATATGTAGACGTCCCCGAACGCCCCGGGAGGGTTGACTCTCCCGTTCCGTTCGTTCTTGGGCTCACTACAGTTCAGGACTCTAATTGTCACGGTTCATAATCTGAACCAAAGAGTCCAAATCCGGCAAATCGTTTTGAGAAAACAGATTTTTGAAAGAAGTGCCAAACATGGACTGCTTGGCCAGATATAGAGTCGCCACCTAAATATTTTATTTTTGAAAAATTTAGGAAACCCTGACTCGTTGCCTAAGGCCATGTGTCCGTCATCACCAAAGTTGTCTCGGCTCGGGAACTTGGGTACGATTGGGGAAAGGTCGCCGTGAGCACCGCTTGCCGATCAAAGATCGGCCTCTACTAACCATGATATCTAGTTTTGAAAACATTATGCATTCTTATTCCGGTTATTAGCCTAGATTTACTATGTGATGCGCACAACATACAAGTATAGACCGGGTCGCCTGAATTGGAACAAAACATTTCATGTTTGTTTTTTTGAAAGATGGTTTGTACTCGCAAGTAGGCTTAAAATGCAGATTTTTCCACCCTCGGGTGGGCTTAGAAAAGATGGTTTTGCCACTATCTAGTGGGCTTAAAACTCACAGTCAATACATTGTTCCGATCCAAATAACCCAACCTTCACCCACGAGCATTGACGGTTATATCACATAAGCATATAGCCTCATGGTAAGCATGCTATCATGGCAGTCACTCACACACATGCAGGGATGCTAAAGCGTAAAAACTTATCGAGCACGCCAAGCCAAAACAGAAACTACGTTAGAGATCCATGCATGATCCTAACTATACAGAAATGCCTAATGCAACACATGCAAAAATGCAACTATAATAGGCTCGGCTATTCTAAACATGGCATATGGAATGTCACAGCTAACAAGTATTCAAGTTGGAATTGAAATACAATGCAGTGAGTTATGATGCGCCGAGCCCGGTGCATGCAAAACAGATGAATGAATGCAAACATGCTATCATACTGTATGCTAATTGAAACATGCCCTAATCTAACCATCATAAGCTGGTAAATAAAAGGGAGAAAGACGTGGGGTTGGAAGACATACATCACACACACGCACACTTATTACAGTTGTGCCCTCGCTCAGAAGGTCCGAATAAATAATATACAGTCCCAAATGAATAATTACAGTCCGGATAAATACAAAATCCTAATTAATTTACAAATTAATCTAGGAAAGCATTAAATTAGCATGCAAGCTAGGGACTGCCTCAACTCTGCTCCAGATGATGAATGATGCATGTTAGGTTGCTGGCGGAAATCCATCGCGATGCCCGATTAGCCTCATTTACAATTAAGCTCGAATATTCTTGAAGTCCCAAGAGATTACTGTCACGCCCTAACTTTGTCCCTAAAAGGTTTGGGCATGACCTAATCGAAGCAGCAGAATGACCTATGATGAGCAGCGTTTGGGGCTGGCCAGGCGATAAATTTTAAATGACAATAAGCAGACACATCCATTGAGCAACTACCAAAAACCAGGACCATTTCAGATTTAACAAAAGGTAAACATGCACCGAAGTAGGTTACAAAACATCTACAAATCCGGCCGGATATTAGGCACACAAAACAATAGATACAATAACCACGACCGACAACATGGATACCAAAATTACATATACAAAAAAGCGGTCTAATATGTAAGGGTTCCCTCACATGCTGGTTATCCTTAAGGCGACAAAATCTGCGAGGTAATGTTAGAACAGCTCCCCAAAGTGGCTCCTCTGAATCGAGACAACATATAGAATGAGACAAGCTCGAATAATAGTGCAATAATAAAATCAAAATGCACCTTAGTATATGTACCAAAATAAAATCTGAAATAACAAATTGGCATGTTGGCGGATAGCCTTCGGCCACGGGTAGCCTTAACGGCTGTGAGATAGCCTTCGGCTGTAGATAGCCTTTAAACGCAGGTAACCTTGCGGCTGTGAGATAGCCTTCGGCTGTGGATAGCCTTTCGGCACAGGTAGCCTTGCGGCACAACAGATAGCCTTTTCATTTCCATATCAATACATAATTTACAATTATGTCTTATAGAACAGATACATCAATATATATATATATGTAATGCACTATTACTCACAGCGTTGGGGCGGCGTACTAGTTCATGCAGGTGTGCCTGCACCTGATATCTTGATAAATTAGTATTCTTCCTTTTAAATCCTTATCGATCGTTCCATATGTCACTCTGATTTTATGGATATGAATATATCACTATCATAAACTCATCGGAAAAACATTCTAATAACACCAAAAGTCAAGCATGAAAAAGCTGAACAAGCAGATTTTTCTTCTTTGAAACGATCCTCGCTCGGCGTAGCTTTGTCGCTCGGCGAGCGATGTAGTGCTGCCAAAAATACTGGATGGTCGATTTTACGCTCGGCGTCTGATTCTCCTTCAGCGGACGGGGTAAATTCGGAGCTGGCAGGAGGTGCATTTTCACGCTCGGCGGCCGACCTCGCTCGGCAGACGACTACCAATTCAAAGGCGGCCGATTTCAAGCCAAAATTCATCATCCAAACCCAATTTTTCATGCAATCAAGGGTAAAATTCATGCAAGCATTCCACTTAACAACACCATAACATGAATTAAAGCTTAATCACATCAAGTTGAACCAAGTTAAAGGCTTCAACAAGCCAACACTTTCACAAATTTCAATCTAACTTCAAGTTCTTTAAACATATCACCTGAAATCAACATATATGCAAGATTAGATGATACAAAATCAAGGATTTGAAGTATAGATTCATACAACACTCAAATTAGTGCCAACATGCTCAAATGGTGAGAAACCCTAATGAATCAGACATATATTTTCCATGAACCCAACACAAACATGGGTTGAAATTCTTGAAGAGTTATACAAGAAATTTGAGTTACCTTAACTTAACTCTTTCAATTCTACCAATTTGATTAGCTTTCCTTGGTGTCTCACGTTTTCCCCAATTCCTTCTTGACTCTCTCTCTCTTCTCTCCCAAAGAGTCCCACGTTTTTGCTCACAAATCCCACACAAGTCTTAGATATAGGCATATATATATCTAACCATAGAAAAGCATATAAGACGAAATTGAATCGCTTTATGGTGCCGAAATAAAAATTTCACAGAAAATCCCATTATAGCTTAAAAATCATGTAGATTCCAAATATCAAATCAATTTTTGCAAATTAAATCTCTAAGGTGTCCAATTTCAGATGAAAGCAATTCAAGTGTAACAGATAATGTTTGAATTCAGAGATAAGTCAATATGTCTTCTTTCCATGCAATTTACGCACTTATACATAAAATTTCATAATAGATATTTAGAGATCTGAGAACAACCGCTTGAAAAGATAATGAATCAGAATCGAGGTCGGGGTATTACACTCTCCCCCTTAATTAAGTTTGGTCCTCAAACTTGTTTTTACTATATGACCAACGAATCACGGATATTGATTTTTCATTTCATCTTCTTTTCCCAAATCGCCTCGGTTCGTAGTGCTCTTGCCACTCTACTTTCACCATTGGAATTTCTCGGTTCCGTAACTACTTTACCTGACGGTCCAGAATTCGGATCGGTTTCTCTTCGTAGGACAACTTGTCAGTTAGCTCAATCTGATGATAATCAATGATATGGGATGGATCTGGAAGATACTCTTGGAGCATAGAAACATGAAATACATTATGAACCTGACTCATGTGTGTGGCGGAAGGCGACTCGGTGAGCCTCTTGGCCCAACTTTCGTAAGATCTGAAAGGACCGACATATCGGTGTTAGCTTACCTCTTTCCAAATCTTGGGTGTCCTTTCATTGGGGTAACTTTCACAAAAACATGGTATTCTCATCAAATTCCAAATTCATTCGCCGATTATCTGCGTAACTCTTTTACTGCTTTGGCGGTTTTGACCTTTCTCGAATAATTTTCACCTTTTGGAGTCAATTGAACAATCTTTGGCCCTAACAAAGGCCTATCCCTACCTCCTTGACCTGGTGGCGACACGGACTTCCATATAGAGCTTCATAAGGTGCCATTTGAATACTCGAATGGTAACTATTATTATATGCAAATTCAATCAGCGGTAGATGAGTTTCCCAACTTTCTTGAAAATCCAGCACACACATTCGGAGCATATCTTCTAGGGTTTGTATCGTTCTCTCGGATTAATGTCGGTTTGAGGGTGAAAAAGTCTTTGAATTTAAGTTCCGTTCCCATAGCCTCCTGCAAACTTTGCCAGAATCTCGAAACAAACTTGGGATCTCTATCCGACACAATGGAAACAGGGACACCATGAAGCCTTACAATTTCATTCATATAAATCTTTATCTTGCGAGCTTATCTGCGTTATATTGAGTCTTCTTGGTAAGAAATGGCGGAACTTCATTAACCGATCGACAATAACCCATATTGAATTCATGCCTCGGGGATTCCGCGGTAACCCCACAACAAAGTCCATTGTCAAATGTTCCCATTTCCACTCCGGAATAGGAAGAGGCTGCAACAAACCGGCAGGTCTTTGATGCTCCGCTTTTACTTGTTGGCATTGTAAGCATTTAGAGACAAATTCCGCGATCTCCCTTTTCATACCCGGCCACCAAAAGTTTTGCTTGAACTCTCGATACATTTTGGTACTTCCTAGATGCATTGAGAATCTTGAGGTATGCGTTTCTTCCATCAATTTCCGTTTAAGTTCCAACACATTAGGGACACATATCCTGTTCTGAAACTTGAGCACTGAATCTGTTAAACTGAACCCCGGTTTTGGTTTGGACTTTAACTCGTCACATATCTTCCTCAACGTGTCATCCTCCATTTGATGTAATTTGATCTCTTCAAGTAAGGTTGGTTGAGCTATTGTTCTTTGCCATCGGGCTCTTGCCTTGCCTTGGTCACACTCCACATTCAGTTTGTCTAATTCAATTACTAGCTCCTTCTGTTCCGTAAACAAATACGCCAAATCTCTCCTATTTTTCCGGCTAAGCGCATCCGCGACCATATTAGCTTTACCAGGATGATAATGAATTTGTAGATCATAATCTTTAAGCAACTCTAACCACCTCCGCTGTCGCATATTCAACTCCTTTTGGGTGAAAAGATATTTGAGACTTTTGTGGTCGTATAGACTTCACGGGTTGTGCCATAGAGATAGTGTCGCCATATCTTCAAAGCAAACACTCATTTGCCCGGCTCAAGGTCGTGTGTGGGATAATTTTCTCGTGGGGTTTTAATTGTCGAGAAGCATATGCAATAACCCTTCCATTCGCATAAATGCATAACCAAGCCCTTTATGCGAGGCATCACTGTAAATTACAAACCCTTCAGTTCCTGATGGTAAGGCTAAAACTGGTGCTGTAGTTAACTTTGTTTTCAACTCTTGGAAGGCAGACTCTCGCTCTTCTGACCATTCAAACGCAACTCTCTTAGTGTTAGTTGGGTAGCGGCACACAATCTTGGAGAAATTTTGAACAAACCTCCTGTAATATCCATTAACCCCATGAAACTTCGCACCTCAGTTACACTAGTAGGAGTTGGCCAATTTACAATTGCTTCAATTTTGTGTGGATCAACAGAGATTCCTTCCTTGGTCACCACATGTCCCAAGAATGCCACTTCTTGTAGCCAGAATTCACACTTCTTTAGTTTGGCATACAATTTCTTTTCCTGGAGTGTTTGAAGAATTAGGCGAAGATGATCCTCATGAGCTTCTGTACTCTTTGAGTAGATAAGGATGTCGTCAATAAATACCACCACAAATTCATCCAAATAGGGCTTGAAAACACGGTTCATCAAATCCATGAAAGCTGCTGGTGCGTTAGTGACTCCAAATGGCATAACCAAGAATTCAAAATGGCCGTACCGGGTTCGAAAAGCTGTCTTCTCAACATCGTCAACTTTGACCTTTAGTTGATGATATCCAGACCGGAGATCAATTTTGGAAAAGACTTGTGCCCCCTGAAGCTGGTCAAATAAATCATCAATCCTTGGCAGCGGGTACTTATTCTTGATTGTGACTTTATTAAGCTCTCGGTAGTCAATACAAAGCCGAAGTGTTCCATCTTTCTTCTTTACAAATAACCTTTGGTGCACCCACGGAGAAACACTTTCGGACGAATAAATCCCTTGTCCAATAAATCTTGCAACTGAATCTTCAATTCTTTCATTTCAGCTAATGCCATTCGGTACGGAGTTTTAGAAATAGGTTGAGTTCCTGGTAGCACGTCAATTGTGAATTCAATTTCACGGTCTACTAACTCTCCTGGTAGTTCTTTTGGGAAGACATCCGGAAAATCACAAACGACTGGGATCGCATCAATATTTCCATGCTCTACTGGCCCTCCCAGAACACTACATAAATAACCCTGACTTCCTTTTTGAATCAATTTGCAGGCCTTAGCTGCAGAGATCACATATGGTGGTGATGTCACTTCCTGACCCTGGAAAATAGTTTATGACTGACCCGAAGGGTAAAATTTAATTTGTTTCATCAGACAGTCTATGGTAACACCATATTCACCCAACCAATCCATCCCCAAAATAATGTCAAATGAAGTCATATCAAGTGGAACTAAATTAGCATATACACGAACATCTCCAATGAGAATTTCACAAGTAGGATAGACAGAAGTGCAGATCAAAGAATTCCCCATAGGTGATATAACACACAACACATAGGTTAATTCTACTTCAGATTTACCTAAGTTCTTTGCAAATTGCTTTGACACAAAAAACGGTAGAGCGAGAATCAAACAAAACATAAGCGAATAGCCATAAACCATACATGTACTGATACCTTTGTTGCATTACGTCAGAATCTCCGGAACCAACGCAAATACCCTACCTTGCCTTGTGGTATCCTTGTTATTGGTTGGGTTAACGGTTGATTTGGCACTAGGAGTTGGTGTAGACCCTGGTGAGCTTGTGGCGGCCTTATTACCAGTTTGTTGATTTCTTTGTGGGATCTCTAATCAGATGCCGTCTTGCCGCACCGAAAACATGCTCCGGTCAATCGATGACATGTCCCACGATGTTTCAATCCACATTCAGGCACCACAGAGTTAAATTATGAGAGGCGATCTTGGAGTTCACGAATTTTGCTTTTTGTTGACAAAGTGGTTGTTCCTTAGACCATTGAGTATTACGCCTTTTCCTTTCCATTCGGAAATTGAGTCTGCGTAGCAAGATTCCCTTCTGCTATAACAAATTACTCCAAGACATCAACATAGGTAGGTAGCTTCAACATTAATCCGGTCTTGAATGGCACTCGTAATCCTCCTCAAATTTCCGCGCCTTCTTGTACTCGTGTCTACCATGTGAGGTGCAAAGCCCAGGCTGGTTCTGAATTGTGCTTCATACTCAGCCACAGTTTTATTTCCCTGCCTCAACGTTTCAAATTCAGTTACTTTCTTGTCTCGCATACTCTGGGGAAAATATTTGTCATAGAACAGCACCAGGAACCTGTCCCAAGTCAACCCCGGATGCATTGTTCTGGTAAGCATCCACCATCTCCGTGCTTCATCTTCAAGAGTGAAAGCTGCACCTTTTGCACTTCGGTACAAGGGAAGACTTCGAACAATTTCTCTATCCCTAACACCCATGCCTCTGCCTTCATTGGTTCAATCCCTCCTTTAAACGATGGTGGTTTCATCTTTTTAAACTCCCTCGTAAGTGTAATGGTACGGTCTTCAGCATGAATGTCTTGCATTACAGGTGGGGGTACTGGCGGTGGTGGTGGTTGAGGTTGTTGTTGCTGTTGGTGTTGTTGCCGTAAGGTCTCAGCCATTTCCCTCATCATTCTTTCCTTCCTATCCAACCGTACTGAAGTAGCATCTTCTGGCTCGTCGGTCCTTGTTCTCACCATAGTCTACAAACAGGTAATTACAACATATACAAAGGTGTACAAGAAATTCAAATTGTTAGCATTAGAGTTAGCAGAAATCATGTCACGTTGCTATCATTCATACTTTCCTATATGATGCCTACCACATTAGACATCCTAACGCTCAATGGATCCGTGTGTGAGATAGAAACTCGTGCTCTGATACCACTTGTCACGCCCCTAACCTGCCCCTAAAAGGTTTGGGCATGACCTAATCAGAAACAGACAGAATGACCTATGATGAACAGCGTTTGGGGCCTGAGCGGAAGCAATAAATTTTAAATGACAATAAACAAACACATCCATTGAGCAACTACCAAAACCAGGACCATATCGAGATTTAACAAAAGGTAAACATGCACACAGAAGCAGGTTACAAAACATCTACAAATCCAGCCCAGATATTAGGCACACAAAACAATAGATACAATAACCCTGACCAGCAACATAGATACCAAAATTACATATACAAAGAAAACTGGTCTATTATGTAAGGGTTCCCTCCTGTGCCTGGTTATCCTTAAGCCGACAAAATGCGCTTGAGGTAATGTTAGAATAGCTCCCAAGTGGCTCCTCTGAGAATCGGACAACATATAGAATGAGACAAGCTCGTTGAATAATAGTGCGCAATAATAAAATCAAAATGCACCTTAGTATATGTACCAAAATCAAATCTGAAATAACAAATTGGCTGTTGGCCCGGATAGCCTTCGGCCTGGTAGCCTTATCGGCACAACAGATAGCCTTTCGGCACAATAGATAGCCTTCGGCACGTAGATAGCCTTAACGGCTGTGAGATAGCCTTTCAGCACAGGTAGCCTTGCGGCACAACAGATAGCCTTTTCATTTCCAGATCAATACATAATTTACAATTATGTCTTACAGAACAGATACATCAATATATATATATATGTAATGCACTATTACTCACAGCGTTGGGGCGGCGTACTAGTTCCTTCTGGAGTGTGCCCTGCACACAATATACTGATAAATTAGTATCCTTCCCTTTTAAATCCTTATCAGTCGTTCCATATGTCACTACAGTTTTATGGATATGAATATATCACTATCATAAACTCATCAGAAAAACATTCTAATAACACCAAAGAGTCAAGCATGAAAAACTGAACAAAACAGATTTTTCTTACTGAAACGATCCTCGCTCGGCGTAGCTTTTGTCCTCGGCGGATCGTAGTGCTACCAAAAATCTTGGATGGTTGATTTTACGCTCGGCGTCTGATTCTCCGCCGGCGACAGGTAAATTTCGTAAAAGCTGGGAGGTGCATTTTCACGCTCGGCGTACGACCTCCGCTCGGCGGACGACTACCAGATTCAAGGCGGCCGATTTCAAGCCAAAATTCCTCATCCAAACCCAATTTTCATGCAATCAAGGGTAAAATTCATGCAAGCATTCCACTTAACAACACCATAACATGAATTAAAGCTTAATCACATCAAGTTGAACCAAGTTAAAGGCTTCAACAAGCCAACACTTTCACAAATTTCAATCTAACTTCAAGTTCTTTAAACATATCACCTGAAATCAACATATATGCAAGATTAGATGATACAAAATCAAGGATTTGAAGTATAGATTCATACAACACTCAAATTGGTGTCAACATGCTCAAATGGTGAGAAACCCTAATGAATCAAACATATATTATCCATGAACCCAACACAAACATGGGTTGAAATTCTTGAAGAGTTATACAAGAAATTTGAGTTACCTTAACTTAACTCTTTCAATTCTACCAATTTGATTAGCTTTCCTTGGTGTCTCACGTTTTCCCCAATTCCTTCTTGACTCTCTCTCTCTTCTCTCCCAAAGAGTCCCACGTTTTTGCTCACAAATCCCACACAAGTCTTAGACATAGGCATATATATATCTAACCATAGAAAAGCATATAAGACGAAATTGAATAAACTTTATGGTGCGAAATAAAAATTTCACAGAAAATCCAATTATAGCTTAAAAATCATGTAGATTCCAAATAACAAATCAATTTTTGCAAATTAAATCTCTAAGGTGTCCAATTTCAGATAAAAGCAATTCAAGTGTAACGGATAATGTTTGAATTCAACAGATAAGTCAATATGTCTTCTTTCCATGCAATTTACGCTTATACATAAAATTTCATAATAGATATTCAGAGATCTGAGAACAACGGCTTGAAAAGATATGAGAATCGAATCGAGGTCGGGGTATTACATTGCGGTTTACGATTTCTTTATGAAACAAAAAAGGGGCATGGCAATGTATTTTCACATATGTATGCATGCCTCGATCCTCGTGCCACCAATCACGCATATCGATGCATGATGGCCGAGGAGTCGAACTGTACGACTCAATATGAAATGAATGCACACTGTAGACGTCCCTGAATGCCCCGGGAAGGATGAGTCCCCCGTTCTGTTCATTTCGGGCTCACTACAGTTCAGGACTCCAATTGTCACTGTTCTTAATCTAAACCAAAGAGTCCAAATCGTTTTGAGGAAATAGATTTTTGAAAGAAGTGCCAAACATGGACTGCTTTTTCAGATACAGAGTCGCCACCTAAATATTTTATTTTTGGGAAATTTAGAAAACCCTGACTCATGCCTAAGGCCACGTGTCCGTCATTACCAAAGTTATCTCGGCTCGGGAACTTGGGGTACGATTGGGGAAGGTCACTTCGTGAGCACTCCCGCTCGCCCGATCAAAGATCGGCCTCTACTAACCATGATATCTAATTTTGAAAACATTATGCATTCTTATTCCGGTTATTAGCCTAGATTTACTATGTGATGCGCACAGCATACAAGTATAGACCGGATCGCCTGAATTGGAACAAAACATTTCATGTTTGTTTTTGAAAGATGGTTTGCTACTCGCAAGTAGGCTTAAAATGCAGATTTTGCCACCCTCAGGTGGGCTTAGAAAAGATGGTTTTGCCACTATCTAGTGGGCTTAAAACTCACAGTCAATGCATTGTTCCAATCCAAATAACCCAACCTTCACCCACAGGCATTCAGGCAGTTATATCACATAAGCAAATAGCCTCATGGTAAGCATGCTATCATGGCAGTCACTCACACACATGCAAGGATGCTAAAGCATAAAAACTTACCAAGTACTCCAAGCCAAAACAGAAGTTAATTAGAAATCATGCATGATCCTAACTATACAGAAATGCCTAATGCAACACTTGCAAAAATGCAACTAAGATAGGCTCGGCTATTCTAAACATGACATATGGAATGCTACAGCTAACATGTATTCAACTCGGAATTGTAATACAATGCAGTGAGGTATGATGCGCCGAGCCTGGTGCATGCAAAACAGATGAATGAATGCAAACATGCTATCATATTGTATGCTAATTGAAACATGCCCTAATCTAACCATCATAAGCGGGTAAATAAAAGGGAAAAAGACGTGGGGTTGGAAGACATACATCACACGTACACACATTTATTACAATT
Organism: Camellia lanceoleosa; assembly: GCA_025200525.1. NCBI lineage: Eukaryota > Viridiplantae > Streptophyta > Magnoliopsida > Ericales > Theaceae > Camellia > Camellia lanceoleosa. The sequence goes on from CM045770.1 coordinate 13,346,801, forward strand.
TTGCCCTCACTCGGAGGGTCTGAATAAATAATATACAGTCCCAAATGAATAATTTACAGTCCGAATAAATACAAAATCCTAATTAATTAACAAATTTATCTAGGAAAGCAGTAAATTAGTATGCAGGCTAGGGACTGCCTCAACTCTGCTTCGGATGATGAATGATGCATGTTCGGGTTGCCTGGCGCGGAAATCCATTGCGACACCCCAATTAGCCTCTATTTACAATTGAGACCGAAATGTTGCGCGAAGTTCCAAGAGATTGCCGGTTTTTGATCTGTTGCAACAGAGAGCAGGAAAGGGGCATGGCAATGTATTTTCACATATGTATGCTTGACTACTCTTCAGGGAGTGTAGTCCTCGATCCTCATGCCACCAATCACGCATATCGATGCATGATGTCTGAGGAGTCGAATTGCATGACTTAATATGAAATGAATGCATATGAAAACACAACAAGACCTAGACTCCATTATGGATAATCCGGAGTATCGGCGACCGGGAATTGAGACACGTTCCGTCACTCGGAGCGCGAAACGTCTCTCGTTTCCCATGCTTGGGCTAAATCCTATCCCAAACACAATGCAATATGCATGACATGCATGAATGCAACTAATATACAACCTAGAATACACAATGCTATGGAATGGCATACACAATGCTCGATGTAACACGACATGCACGATGCTCTAACATGCAACCTAGCATACGCAATGCTATGAAATGAAATGGCATACGCAATGCATAATGGACTTATACCAACATAAGTGGACCACAGCCGCACTCACATCAGTGGCCATTAGATGGAAATGAGATACTCGAGAGGCGTGCACACGTGCACGCGAACCGAGGACCGACCCTAAGGCACGAATGCCACTCTACCAAAGCATGGCAAAGCGTAGAATATGGCATACAAACATGCTAATTTCAGCACTAAAATATGATGCTAAACAGCCCTAAAACATGGCAATATGGCACCCGATGCATGAGATGAACCCCGAAACTCAAAACTAGGCATACACAATGACCTATATCTATATAAAGCATGCATTATTTGATCATGAAGCATGAAGACAGAGTCAAGGCAGTCCCAAAACATGAACTTTCTTAGTTCAAAGCATGGCCAAAAGGTACTAGCAAGATGGGCTAAAGCAGCATGCAATTTTGACTAGCAAACATGGTTTACATGGCAAGTATATGAAGTACATGGAATATCACCAAACCAGAAAAAATCAGTGAACAAAACATGTGGAAATATGACCAAATAATCACTGAAATGCAGCCAACATGTGCAAAAATGGGGAGCTCCTTTAGAGGGCCATGCAAGAAGTGATTAGGCACATACAAGACAGACATGAAGAATGACCAAAAAAAACTCTGGAAATCAAATATGGTAGTCCTAAAACTCACCAAATTGGGCCTAAAAAGTGACTTCAAAGCATCCAAGATAGGGTCTCTTTGGAAGGCCAAAATGACCACCAAACAAGTCAAGGTGAGAGGGGGTCACCCCTCTCCCATTTGGAGGCTCAAAATAGTGTGCTAGCCACTGAAAATCTATTGGATTTCAGTGGCTAGAAGGCCAAACAAAGCATGCAACAAGAGCTTAGGTGTAAGGCTCAAAATAAGAGGGAATCAAGCATATAAGGAAGCATGTGACCTCAAATAAGGAAATTCCCTAATCAAACATGAAGATAATGTCAAAAAAAGACTTTTTTCAGCTTATAACAAGTCCCAAAAATGAACACAAGTGAAGCTAAATCAACATGCAAAAATGGCCCTAAAAGAGAGATTAGAGACAAGGGACAACAGATGGCCCCAAATAGCAAAGACCCCTTCAACAAAGTTGAAGAAAGACTCAAAACATGGCACTTTACAGTTTACATCAAGTCTCGAAAATGAACACAAGTGAGGCTAAATCAACATGCAAGAAAAAGGCCTAAAAGAGGGATAAAGAGACAAGTGGTAGCAGCTGACCTTAAACAGAGGAGAGCCCTTCAACAAAGTTGAAAAGAGGATCAAAAAAAATACATTTTACAGTTTATGTCCAAGTCCAAAACAACTCACAAATAATCCTAAAATATCATGCAAAAATAGGCCTAAAAGAGAGTTTAAACACAGAGGGTGGGGAGGAGACCTCAAACAGAGAAAGACCCTCGATAAAACATGGAGATGAGCTCAAAATATGACTATTTACATTTCAGGTCGGAGCCCAAAAATGCAAGAAACAAAGGCTAAGAAAGCATGCAAAATAGAGCTAAAAGAGAGGGAAAAGAGTCTTACCCTTGTAGCCTAACTCTTCAACAGCTTTTGGTTCAAGGAATGGTGCTCCTAGGCTCTAGAAATAGCCTTCAAGTTGCTAGAATGGAGTGTGGAGGTGTGGTGCTATGGATTGGTGTAGAAATGGCCCAGAACCAAGGGTGTTTTGAGGGTTGGAATAGAGAGAGAGAGAGGGAGATTTAATGCAAGAGCTCCAAACAAATTTTTGTAACCTTTGAAAATGAGCTGGGGGGTCTGGTTTTATAGAGGAGAGGAGTGGAGAAAAGGGGGGGAAAATCAAATTCAAGTTTCCCCCCCAAAAGACCTCCCCATGGATATAGGATCTGGGGGGAAACAGAGGGTGCAACTGTAAAGAACCAGGTGAGAGGGTCATGGCCGGCCAGGTTCAGAGGGTTCAGGTGGTCGGCTGGCCACCTCCCCTGGCCAGCCGACCAGGTTCAAAAGGGTCAAGCAAGAAAAGCCGGCCACCCATATTGGTGGCCTCCCATGTGTGCACAACACAACTATGTGGTCAAAACCCTGAAAATGTGAACCAAGAGAGAGAAAAACCAACTTTCTAGAGGGGTTCAAAAGGGTCGGGAACAATTGCTGGCCGGCTATGTCATATTGGTGGCCTCCCAGGTGTGTACAACACAAATATGTGGTTGAGGGCCAAAGAAAGTGGCCCGGGAATGGTCAACACCAGCTTTCTAGGGAGGAAAACAGGCGACAGAGAGCGATGAAGGAATAAAGCTGGCCTTTCGGAACAATTTCTGGCCTCCCACCCTTCTACAAGCTTCCTAACAATGAAAATAAGGTCCCCGCCAAAAATGAACTCAAACTGATGTAAAACGAAGGTTCGGGGGCCAAAACGCGCGGCCCGGGGGCTCGAAAACTAGCTGTTAAGCACCAGAGGAGGCGTTCGACCACGAAGTTGGTCTCTCGAGCCACAGTATTCCTCAAAAGGGAGTAAATAAGGTGTATGCCAAAAACCAGAGCAAACAGAGATGGTTAAGCGGTCCCGAACCGAGGCACACAGCCGACGGTTCTGAAAAACCAGAAACCGAGCTCCAAACGGGAAAAAATGGCCAACGACCACGAAACGTAGCCTACGGCCACTGAGAGATGGTCTACGAGACCTCTCCCTCCCTTCAGGAAGAGAAAATGGAGAAAACGGGACCTAGTTCGCAAACCGAGGCAAGGCACAGAAAAGCTCGAAAGTTCGGAGACAAGGCTCACAGCCGAGACTCTGAAACCTCTGAACGAGCACGATATACAACATCACCAAGCGCTCAATCGGTGACATCTGAGTCTTAAGGTCTGTCAAAAATGGAGTGTCTACACACACATAAACACAACAAGGCCTAAACTCCATCACGGGTAATCCGGAGTGTCGGCGACTGGGAATTGAGAAACGTTACGTCACTCGAAGTACGAAACGTCCCTCGTTTCCCGTGCTCGGGCTAACTCCTATCCCAAACATAATGCAATATGCATGACATGCATGGATGCAACTAATATACAACCTAGCATACACAATGCTACGAAATAGCATACACAATGCTCGATGCAGCACGTCGTACACAATATTCTAACATGCAACCTATCATACGTAATTCTATGAAATGAAATGGCATACGCAATGCACAATGGACTTACACCAACATGAGTGGACCTCAGCCACACTCACATCAGTGGCCATGAGATGAAAATGAGACACTCGAAATGCGTGCACACATGAACGCAAACCGAGGACCGACCCTAAGGCACAAATGCCACTCTAACAAGGCATGGCAAGGCACGGCACAAAATATGGCATACAAACATGCAAGTTCTAGCACTAAAACGTGGTGCAAAATGATCCTGAAACATGGAAACATGGCACCCGATGCATGGAATGGTCCCGAAACAGAAAACTAGGCACATGTATTGACCTATAGCTACACAAAGCATGGATTATTTGATCATAGAGCATAAAGATAGAACCAAGTCAGCCCCAAAACATGAATATTTCTAGTTCAAAGCATGGCCAAAAGATGCTAGCAAAATGGACTAGAATAGCATGCAATTTTGACTAGTAAACATGGGTCACATGGCAAGTACATGAAGCAAGTGAGAACTCATCAAACCAGCAAAAATCAGTGAATAAAACATGCCAAAATATGCCCAAATAATCATGGAAAGGCAGCCAACACATGCACAAATGAGGGGCTCCTTTGGAAGGCATACAAAGGAGTTATTTGACACATACAAGATAGACATGAAGAATGACCAAAACAACTCTGGAAATCAGATATGGTAGTCCCAAAACTCACCAAATTGACCTTGAAATGTGACTTCAAACCATGCAAGATAGGGTCTCTTTGGAAGGCCAAAATGACCACCAAACAAGTCAAAGTGAGAGGGGGTCACCCCCCTCTGATTTGGAGGCTCAAAATAGTGTACTAGCCACTGAAAATCCACTGGATTTTAGTGGCTAGAAGGCCAAACAAAGCATGCAACAAGAGCTTAGGTGTAAGGCTCAAAATAAGAGGGAATCAAGCATATAAGGAAGCATGTGACCTCAAATAAGAAAATGCCCTCAATCAAATATGAATATGATGTCAAAAAAATACTTTTTCCAATTTATAACAAGTCCCAAAAATGAACAAAAGTGAAGCTAAATCAACATGCAAAAATGGCCCTAAAAGAGAGATTAGAGACAAGGGACAGCAGCTGGCCCCAAATAGCAAAGAGCCCTTCAACAAAGTTAAAGAGGGGCTCAAAACATGGCACTTTATAGTTTACATCAAGTCTCGAAAATGAACACAAGTGAGGCTAAATCAACATGCAAGAAAAAGGCCTAAAAGAGGGATAAAGAGACAAGTGGTAGAAGATGACCTCAAACAGAGGAGAGCCACTCAACAAAGTTGAAGAGGGGCTCAAAACAAGACATTTTAAAGTTTATGGCCAAGTCCAAAACAGCCTAAAAATAAGACTAAAATACCATGCAAAAATAGGCCTAAAAGAGAGTTTAAACACAAAGGGTGAGGAGGAGACCTCAAACAGAGAAAGACCCTTGATCAAACATGGAGATGAGCTCAAAATATGACTATTTACAGTTTAGGTTGGAGCCCAAAAATGAAAAAAAAAAGGCTAAGAAAGCATGCAAAATAGAGCCAAAAGAGAGGGAAAAGAGACTTACCCTTGTAGCCTAAGTCTTCAACAGCTTTTGGTCCAAGAAATGGCGCTCCTAGCCTCTGGAAATAGCCTTCAAGTTGTTGGAATGGAGTGTGGAGGTGTGGTGCTATGGATTGGTGTAGAAATGGCCAAGAACCAAGAGTGTTTTGAGGGTTGGAATAGAGAGAGAGGGAGATTTAATGCAAGAGCTCCAAACAAATTTTTGTAACCCTTGGAATCGGTGAAATTTGGTTTATAGAGGAGGAGTGGAGAAAGGGAGAAAATCAAATTCAAATTTCCCCAAAGACCCCCATCGGATCTGAGAATCTGGGGAAAGCAGACGGTCTGTTGTAGGAACAGTGAGAGGTCATCGCCATGACTAGGTTCGGAGGGTTCGGTGGCCGGCCCGGCCACCTCCAGCCCGACTGTGTTCAAAAGGGTCAAGTAAGAAAAGCTGGCCGGCCACCCATATTGGTGGCCTCCCATGTGTGCACAACATATCTATGTGGTCAAAACCCTGAAAATGTGAACCAGGAGAGAGAAAAAACCAACTTTCTAGAGGGGTTCAAAAGGGTAAGAAACAATTGCTGGCCAGCCATGTCATATTGGTGGCCTCCCAGGTGTGTACAACACAAATATGTGGTTGAGGGCCAAAGAAAGTGGCCCGGGAATGGTCAACACCAGCTTTCTAGCGAGGAAAACGGGCGACGGAGAGCGATGAAGGAATAAAGTTGGCCTTTCGGAACAATTTCTGGCCTCCCACCCTTCTACAAGCTTCCTAACAATGAAAATAAGGTCTCTGCCAAAAATGGACCCAAACCGATGTAGAACGAAGGTTCGGGGGCCAAAACGCGCGGCCCGGGCCCCCGAAAACTGACTATTAAGCACCGGAGGTGGCGTTTGACCACGAAGTTGGTCTCTCGAGCCACAGTGTCCCTCAAAAGGGAGGAAACAAGGTGTATGCCAAAAACCGGAGCAAACGGAGGTGGTTAAACGGTCCCGAACCGAGACGCACGGCCGACGGCTCTGAAAAACCGGGAACCGGTCTCCAAACAGAAAAAATGGCCTAGGACCACGAAACGTAGCCTACAGCCACTAAGAGATGATCTACGAGACCTCTCCCTCCCTTTGGGAAGAGAAAATGGAAAAAACGGGGCCTGGTTCGCAAACCGAGGCAAGGCACAAAAGGGTCCGGAAATCCGGAGGCAAGGCTCGCAGCCGAGACTCCGCAACCTCAGAACGAGCACAATATGCAACATCACCAAGTGCTCAATAGGTGACGTCTGAGTCTTATGGTCGGTCAAAAATGGGGTGTCTACAATTGCCCCGCTTTGACAGAACTCGAAAGTCATGCGTGACGGGAGTGAATGTCAAAGCCCAGAGACGACCCATTTTTGACAAGGCCGAAGGTGTAGACACCCCATTTTTGACCGTCCTCAAGACTTGGACGTCACCGTTGGAACACTCGGTGATTATCCATGTTTGTGTTCGTTTGGAGTTCCCGGAGTTCTCGGCTATGCGAGCCTTGCCTCAGGACCTCCGAACTTCGTTTGTGTTTGGTTTTGCACCAAACACTTGTGTTTTTGCCTTGGAAGGAAGAGAATGCTTTGTGAGGCATCCCTACACACCACTTTGGGGCTAGAGGCCAACAGTGGCCGTAGTTGTCACCGGCACTATATTGTCCGGTTCGGCACTATTTTGTGCCGGTCGGCACTATTTTTGGCGAAATGACCAATTTGCCCAAACCACTTGTGCACTTGCTTTACGAGATATTTTGATGCTTTTGAGCATTGCTTCCCTCCATACACGTGTATGGAGGGATGAGCCCTGTTTGCTTAGCTTGTAAGTTTACAAGTTCTATAAGAGGAGAGCTCTCTCTCTTGACTTAGGGTTAGCATTGTTAGAGCATTAGCCATTGTTAGAAAGGTGGAGCTCTGGTTTTTAGGGTTAAGTTAGATACATATATCATATCTCTCTTTTTCCCTTAGTACACTAGGTGTTTAGTTCACACTATTGTACTAAAACACCTAGTGTTTCACCCTCTCCTTGGCCCGAGGTTCAGAGGCTGTTCTTGGAGGTTCTTGACAGATTTTGAGCTCAAGGAAGCATCAACCACAACCTTTGTGAAGAAGGCTACAAGGGTAAGCAAAACTTGCACTTTTTCCCCATTTTTGCAACTCATTTCTACCTAATTTAGAACTATTTTTGAGCTTAGTATATAACACATAAAAGTTCTGATTTTTGACCCTCTTTATTGTATATTAAGAGTGTTTTGTGGTTTGAGGAACTTTGACCACCTTTAGGCCTTGAAAAGGCCACCTTTTGTGCCATTTTGTGAGAGATCCGAGACTTTGGTCTTAGGATCTCTTCACCACTGAAATCTTGAGGGATTTCAGTGGTGAAGAGTATGCCTTGAAGTCTCAAGAAGGAGAGGGCCACCCCCTCTCCTTGATGTCCTTGAAAAGGACAAATTTTGCTCCCTTATGGAGCACCATGCTTGAGTGTGTATTTAGCATGTTTGAGTTGTTTTCCATGCTTATATTACTATGATATAACATGTTTTCAAGTTGGTTTTGGTCTCCTATACATGCTTAGTATAGTTGCCTTGTAATGCCTCTTTTATGCCTTAACATGCCTAGGTTGTGTGCCTTAGTTTCTAGCATGTTTTAAGCTTAGATTTGTGAAGCTTGTAAGCTTATTTTGCCATGATTTAGCTCTGTCCATAGCTATTTTGGCTAATCTTGGCATGTATTTGGTAGCCTCTTTGTATTTGGCTTGTTGGCCTCAAAAGCATGAAAGTGTGGTATGCTATTCTAGCTTTATTTTTGATGATTGGAACCATCTAGCATGCCATTTCAGTCCTTCATACATGCATGTTTGATTGCCTTGGTGGCCTTGTTAATGCTTTAAGAGCTTGTGTTAAGTGCTCTATGTTTAGGCCTTATTGCATGCCTTAGATTCCATGCTTCCTAGATGCCATCTAGGTGGTCATTTAGGCTTAGTTTTATGTGTTAAAACTTTGTCTTTAAGTGCTTGAATATTGCCATGTATGATTGCACTAAGTGTGGTTTAATGCCCTATTGACTTGCTTTAAGCCTAGGCCATTTACATGCTTTGTTTGGAATGCTCTATTCCATGATTTGGCATCATGTTTAACATGAATTTCAGAGCTTTAAAGGCATGCTATTAGTCCATGCTTGGCCTCTTTAAGTGTGCATGAAAGTTGACATTGTATGCCTAAGTCTTAAGCCTTAACATGTGCATGTGTGTGCGTGTGTTTAGTCTCATTTTCTAGGCATTTTGGCCACTGTTTTGAGCCTTATTAGAGCTGCCCAACTCATGTTTAAGCCCAATCTACAATCGATTTGCATGCTTGGTTTATGTGCTTGTTTGTATGCTCGCATAAATGCCATGCCATTGTCCATGTGTGCACAATAGATAACATGCTTAGGACCTCATTGCATTGGCATGTATGCTAGGCCTCTTGACTAAGTCATGATGGAGGTTTAGCACCCTTATGTGCTTGCTTGGTTTGTATGCATTTTAAATCAAATTTGTACCCTTGGTTCTTAGGATCATCACGCATGGAAATCGCGATTGATGGTCCGGAATCGAGGCACATGCCCTCTTGAGTCCATAGCATGATGAGGATGTGCTTGGTGCATACATGCTTTGATTTGCATTGCCTTGCCTTTGGTTTCCTCTGCTCTTTGTCGATTCTGGAGTTCTGCGAGGATAAATGGCCGATCGGCACTCTTTAGTGCCGACCCATTTCTCTTAGCCGATAATGAAATTGAGCGGTGGCTTCCTCCTCGGCCGTGGCTCCTGCCTCACCGGTGATGCTCCCCGATGCTCGAGAAGCACTCTGAAGTTTTGGGAATTTTCAGAGAAGGAAGCGAGAGAAACAAAGGCACACTTGCAGCAGTCTTGATTCAAGCGAGTCCGGGCACACGCTGATCGACCCTCCTTCCGAGGCATTTATCGCTTAAATAGATTAATTAGTTTATTTATTTATTTAATTTAATTAATTTGTAATATTTAATTAGCTAGAATAGTTAATTATTTATTCGGTTCTGTATATTATTCTTTTGGTCCCTCCGAGTGAGGGCGCAAATTGTAATAAGTGTGCGTGAGTGGGTGCATGTCTTCCAATCCCCACTTCTTTCTATCCCTTTTATTTACCCGCTTTCAGTGGTAGATTAGGGCATTTTAAATTAGCATACCTTATGCAATGCATGTGTGCATCCATGCATTTGTTTACATGCACCGGCTCGGTACACCATACAAAAGCGCATAATTTTCAAATTCCAAAATTGAATACGTGCTATGTGATAGCATTTCATATGCCATGCTTACGATAGCCGAGCCTGTCTAAGCAAGCATTCTTGCTCGTGTTGCATTAGTCATTTAACATGAACTAGGTCATGCATTGTTTTGCTAACTAGTTTCTTGTTTTGGCACGGAGTCTGAGGTGAGCTTTTATGCTTTAGCATACCGCATGCGTGTAAGTGTTGCCATGATGGGATTGCCATGCGACTAAATGCTTACATGATAAAACCGTTTGAATGCTGTGGGTGGAGGTTGGATTGCTTGAGTTGGAGCGACTCATTGAAATCCGCATTTTAGCCTACTTGCGAGTAGCAAGAAAACAACACGTTTTTGAGACAAAGCGGATATGCAATGTTTATTTCCAAGTTAGGCGATCTAGTCTATACTTTTGTGTTGTCGCATCACATAGTAATTCTAGGTTAATAACCGGAATAAGAATGCATAAAGTTTTCAAAAGCGGATATCACGGTTAGTAGAGGCGGTCTTGACCGGGCGAAAGTGCTCATAGTGACCTTCCCGATCGTACCCAAGCTCGAGCCAAGACCACTTTGGTGATGGCGACATGTGGCCTTGACCGAGTCAAGGTTTCCTAAATTTCCCAAAAATAAAATATTTAGGTGGCGACTCTGTGTCAAAGCGATCCATGTTTGGCACTACTTTTCAAAAATCTGTTTTCTCAAAGCGATTTGCGGATTTGGACTCTTTGGTTGATTTAGAACCGTGACACAAAGAGGAGTCCAATCAGGCGAGGTCCCTCGGGCGTTATTCTGATTTACAGCGACTCTGGGATTTTAGAGAGCTTGACTCGAACTCGTGATATCCTATTTTGATTTCACTTATGTGTTTCTTTGCATTGCATGTGCATTGGTGCGCCTAGGACACCGTGTTGGCCATCTGCTATTCCTGAGCGGTTTGCTGGAGGCTTGTCTTTTCAAGGCATGTCCATAAGGTGACGGTTGCGGCTCTGCCGATATAGAACACAAACCCCGGTTTTACCGGGGCACCCTTTTGGACCATTCGACCTAGTTGCATAGTCGGAATCCGTAGTGACCATTCCAAACTAGGACAGGTTGCTTACCCGGTTTAGGTTGTTTGAAACCGTTGCGTGCGTAGTAAAACCCTAGCTCTTGACAAAATAGGACAGGGAAACCCTACCCCAACATAGGGGTGTATTGGCTCTCATTTTACATGCTATGTGCTTTTAGAGTGTATCTCTACAGGGAATGCATATACCAATTTGCGAGTCTGGGCATCGACTGCGGACACCGATGACGATTTTGAGAATCGATTATATCTGCGGAATCGATTTGATTTGGGGATGTTGACTTGAGAACAAGATTCGATAGTAGAGTGCAGTTGTTCGACTACACCGTGTTTGATCTATTTGGGGTCAAAGGTCGCTTGTTTTCCGTTTGATTCGATGATTGAGAGAGTTGAGTCGAAACGACTAGTGTCTTCTCTGGTGGCGAGGACCGAACATGATCTGCGAACTTCGAAGAGATTGTGGTCATGACGGCGGCGCTAAGTCAAGGAACCACCCACAAGATGAGGCTCATGTTGACATGCCGCACCGCCTAGGTCGCCCGTGCACACCAATCTGGACCCCTCGGTTCTATCAAGGCTCATGAGCCTACTACATTCGAGTTAATGGGGATGATAGGCGAGCTCCAGAGGTCTGTGGCGGATCTCGCTTACGGAATGTCAACCTCGCCACCGATTGCACCGTATGCTGGAAATTTCGAACCCCAGGAGCCCCCGATACTGGGGCGGATTGTGATCGAGCTCAATCAATCGGAGATGACCTCCACCCTATGATGATGTACCAGTACCAACCCAAACCTCCCACCAGGCTGAGGCCAGAGGCAAAGACGAAGTGAAGGTGGATGCCGATCCCGTGGAACAACTGCTGTGGGCAGTCCAGGCTTTGAAAGCCGGGGGAATGAGCAAACAACAGGTATCCGCGATTGTAACCAAAAGTGTGGATGATGTTTTCCCTACCGCTGAGGCGATTCGATCAATCAGAGAACCGGGATAGGCCCCGTCATGCCAAGAAGGTTCTTCCCACTCCCCGCCTTGCATCCGGAAAGGATCAGAAACCCAGGGCTGCACCCGCTGACCCGTTCGCTAGTGCATCTAGCAAGAGTCCTCAGGTTCCGAAGTACCTGCCCCGAGGACGCAGGGCCTTCCATCCTCTCCACATGCCTTTGTCTAGGGCACTTCTGATTTTGGCCAAAAAGGGGCATCTCACACCACTCGATCCTAGGCCGCTCCCCAAACCCCTTCCAGCAGGCCATGATGCCACTCAGTACTGCGCGTACCATCAACAGTCTGGCCACGCCACTGATAATTGCTTCCGCCTCCGTCATGAGGTACAGGATTTGATTGATAACAAGGTTATCCTCCCACCCACCTCGGCTAAATCAGTCACTACAGAGTTCTTGGATTGTGAGGACACAGATACCGAGGACACCGATACTGCGAGTATGTAATTGGGATTCAATTGCCTGCGGGCAATATCTGGTACATTTTTGGATATGGCGTTTGGCGCGCATTTTTGAGCACCTGCCAATACTAGTTTTGTAAAACCTGACTTGGGTGTCGAGTCAGTCTTTTGATTTGTCTTGAGTCTGTCTCATTGTTTTGAGTCAGTCCTTTTTGCTTAAGGGTCTGTCTAATTGTAATGAGTCAGTTCCTCCTTTGTATAAGAATACTAGGTGACTTCGGGGTTGTTGCCTCGAGCACCGTTTTGTTTTGTAATTACTTCTTTTTGCTTTCTTTTTGGGTCTACCTCTGCCGTGGAGCCAGTTTACATCTAGGGAACCCGAATGAAACAATGACTATCGTGATCCCGTACTATTTATGTTGGGCTAGTTGTGCCAGAGAATTCGAATGGGGTGACAGCGCATTCCACCTGCTCTTTTGTGCCTTAAAAATTATTGTTTTGACCTAAATTTTTCAAAACCTTCTTTGAAACACTGCGGTGGTAAAAACAAAGAGGGAGGAATTCCTCGGGATTTGCAAAACTTTGATCAACTGAGAGAAAGAGAGACGTGCTAAGCCCTTAACGATTGAAATCATGCTTGTCAGCGTGAGTACTGGGAAGGATCCTGACTTGATCCGGATCGGTTCCACACTATCTTCAGTGCGAGTGATGTGTCGCTTTCTTAAAATTTTTCAAAACAATTGTTTTGCGCAGTCCTGTGAAGACCTGTGTGGAATTGCTCTTGAGATTGTGCAGCCTAGGATCGCTCTCAGCCTCAAGCATCAACCCGCCCGTGTAACAACGCCCGCGAGGGACCTCGCTACAGTTCGGACTCGATTTTTGTTGTGGTTCTAAATCTGAACCAAAGAGTCCAAATCCGGCAAATCGTTTTGAAGAAAAATAGATTTTTTGAAAGAAGTGCCAAACATGGACTGCTTTGCCAGATAACAGAGTCGCCACCTAAATATTTTTTAAATGGGAAATTTAGGAAACCCTGACTCGGTGCCAAAAGGCCACGTGTCCGTCATCACCAAAGTTGGCTCGGGAACTTGGGTACGATTAGGGAAGGTCACATCGTGAGCACCCCCTCTCGCCCGGTCAAAGACCGCCCTCTACTAACCATGATATCTGTTTTTGAAAACATTGTGAGTTCTTATTCTGATTATTAGCCTAGGATACTATGTGATGCTCATGACAAACAAGTATAGATCGAGCTGGTCTGAATTGGAACTAAACATCTCATGTTTGTTTGTGAAAGATGGTTTGCTACCCGCAGGTAGGCTTAAAATACAGATTTTGCCACAATCTAGTGGGCTTAACAAACAATTGATGAATTGCTCCAATTCAGATAACTCAACCTCCACCCACAGGCATTCAAGGCAGATATATCACATAAGCACTTAGCCTCATGGCAAGCATGCTATCATGGCAGCACTCACACGCATGCAAGGATGCTAAAGCATAACAACTCACCGAGTACTCCGAGCCAAAACAGAAAACTTATTAGAAATCATGCATGATCCTAAAATATACAGAATGCCTAATGCAACACATGCAAAAATGCATACATAGTAGGCTCGGCTATTCTAAATATGACATGTGAAATGTAACAGCTATCAAGTACTCAACTTGGAATTGAAATACGATGCAGTTTGTATGATGCGCCGAGCCCGGTGCGTGCAAAAACAGATGAATGAATGCAAACATGCTATCATACTGTATGCTAATTGAAATATGCCCTATATCTAACCAACAAAGCAGGTAAATAAAAGGGAGAAAGAAATGGGGGTTGGAAGACATACATCACACTCACACACCCTTATTACATTTATGCCCTCGCACAGAGGGTCCGAATAAATATACAGTCCGAATAAAAGAATATACAGTCCGGAAATAAATATACAAATTTCTAATTAATCGACAAATTAATTAATAAAAAGCGGTAAAACTGGCGTGCAAGCCGTGGACTGCTTTGCGGATAGATGCTGTTTGAAATTTGGCGCGGAAATCCACTGGGATGCCCCGATTAGCCTCTGTTTGCAGTATTTCTCGAAATGCGCGCCGGACCTCGGAAAGTTGTTGATCCTCGATTTTGTCAGAACAGAGAGCGTGAAAAGGGCACAAAGAATGTATTTCACAAATATATGCATGCCTCGATCCTCGTGCCACCAATCACGCATACCGATGCATGATGGCCGAGGAATCGATTTGCACAACTCAATATTGGGATGAATACAGATGGATGCCACATCAAAACCTAACTCCATCATGGATAATCCGGAGTGTCGGTGACTTGGGAATTGAGACCCGTTCCGTTACTCGGAGTACGAAACGTGCCTCGTTTCCCGTGCAATATGCATGAAATGCAACTAACATATGATATAGCATGCACAATGCTATGAAAATGAGATGTCTCGAAATGCGTACCCACGGGCACGCAAACCGAGAAAGTGGCATACAAGCATGAGATGATATGAAATACGATGTGTAATGAGACTGAAATAAAATGCCTCGAAATGCGTGCCGGAAGCACGCAATCCGAGGCGATGATGAAAGATGAAAACCGGATAAAACCGAAATGCCTCGAAGTGCGTGCCCACAGGCGCGCAAACCGAAGCGATGATGAAAGATGAAAATCGGATAAAACCGAAGTGCCTCGAAGTGCGTGCCCACAGGCGCGCAAACCAAAGCGATGATGAAAGATGAAAATCGGATAAAACCGAAGTGCCTCGAAGTGCGTGCCCACAGGCGCGCAAACCGAAGCGATGATGAAAGATAAAAAAATCGGATAAAACCGAAGTGCCTCGAAGTACGTGCCTGGTAGCAAACCGGCGATGATGAAAGATGAAAATCGGATAAAACCGGCGCCTCGAAGTGCGTGCCTGGTCGCAAACCGGCGATGATGAAAGATGAAAATCGGATAAAAGCCGAAGTGCCTCGAAGTCGTCCCCACAGCGCGCAAACCGAAGCGATGATGAAAGATGAAAATCGATAAAACCGGTGCCTCGAAGTGCGTGCCTGGTAGCGCAAACCGGCGATGATGAAAGATGAAAATCGGATAAAACCGAAGTGCCTCGAAGTGCGTGCCCACAGGCGCGCAAACCGAGGCGATGATGAAATGCAAAGAAATGGCATACGGAATGATATGTAAGCATGGAAATGGAATTTCAGCACCTAAATAAAGGGGAAAACAGCCCCGAAACAATTCGAAATAACACTCGAAGCATGCATTCATCCCGAAGATGTGAAATTAAGCCCCGAAATGGCCTATAGCCATGCTATACATGCAAAATATGATCATGGCAGCAAGAACAGTAGCAAGGCAGTCCCAAATATGGCATTTTTTAGTAACAAACATGGCCAAAATGCAAGCATAGGTAGATCAACAATAGCATGCAAAGTTAGTGGCCAAAAGAGGGGTATTGAGACAAGTGATATGTGCAAACCCCAAATGGACAAACTTTCTTCTAAAATATTGAAGATGAGATAAAAATAAGCACAATTTCAGAAGATGACATCCTCAAAATCAGAATACAAACATGCTATAAAATCCATGCAAAGTAGGCTTCCAAATAGGCTATATCATGAGACATGCAATGCACACACCAAATGACAAAACTTTCTTCATGAAATGTGTAAAGGGGGTCAAAATAAGACCAAAAACAGTAGGGGTCGAAGTCCCAAAAACAAACACAAATAGGTCAAAAATTGCATGCAAAAATGGCACACTTGATGGAATTTGAAGGAGGTGGTATGTACAATGACCAAATGAAGTTGAGCCCTTCTACAATGTTGTAGAGGGGCTAAAAATGAGCACAAAATCATTAGGGGTCGGACCCCTAAAAACAAAAGGAAATAGGCCTAAACTAGCATGCAAGATAATGGCATAAAAGCTAGGTATTGAAACAAGTATATCATAGGAGCATCAAATGAAGTTGAGCCCTTCTACAAAGTTGTAGAGGGGCTCAAAACAAGCACAAAAGCAGTAGGGGTCGGAGCCCCAATTCTCAACCAATTGGAGTATAGAAATGAATCAAGAAAAAGCCCTAAAAGTTGGTTTTGAAGACTTACCCTTGAGGACTTGTCTTTCTTTGATTCTTGGCTTTGATTTGTAGCTTCTCAACCTCTGAAATTCACTTCCTAGCTGCTGGAATGGTAGTAAGGATGGTGAGGCTAGGTGTTGATGAAGAGAAGACCTAGGGACTTAGAAGCTTTTTGAGGTTTTGAGCTATGAAAATGGAGGTTTTTGGAGAAGTCTTCTTGAAGACAAATTTTCCAACCTTGAAGAAGGAGAGGGAGGGCCCTTCAAATAGGCAAGAAATGGGGTGTAAAAGGGGAGGGAAAGCACCCAATCTTTCCCTCCCGAAATATCCCCCGGATGCCCCGGGATATGTTGGAAAATATCCGGACAGCTGGGACAAGCCGAAGCAGGTGGCCGGCGTAAATTGTGGGAGGTGGCCGGCCACGGCCACCCCTGTCGGCCACCACCCGGCCTAGCCGAAGCCACCCCAAAAAAACCAACTTCAAAATTTCTGGCCGACCACCATACAAGAGTGTCCTCCCAAGTGTGTAGAATAAGGCCCCAGGGTCGGAATCTGGCAACACTGAACCAGAAGTCACAACATAGAGCTTGAAGGAGAGGCCCAAAAATGAAACCAACAATTGCTGGCCGACCACTATGCCAAAGTGTCCTCCCAGATGTGTATAACAAGGATCTAAGGTCGGAATTTGGCAACACTGAAGCAGGAGCCACAACATAGAGCTTGAAGGAGAGGCCCAAAAATGAAACCCTGAATTTCTGGCCGACCACCAACCCTTAGGGTCCTCCTAGATGCCCTCATCACAGATATGTAGCTTTGGTTGGAAGAAAATACCCCTAGGGTGTTCAACATTGGCCCGGAAGTGAGAAAAACGGGCTCCGGAGGAGCGAAACTGGTTATCTGGGATAATTGCTGGCTTCTCACCCCCCAGTGATCTTCCTGATGTTGAAACAGAGGTACCTGCCAAGTTTGAACAAAAACTAATGAGAAATGAACGCTCGGAGCCAAAACCGAGCAATTCGGGATCCCGAAAATGGGCTGCAGGTGCCGGAAGTGGCATACGGCAGCGAAGTGGGTATCTGCAACCCCAGTGTCCCTTGGAATGACAAAACAGAGGTTCCTGCCAAAAATCAGAGAAAACCGATACAAAATGAATGCGCGGGGCCCAAACCGCGCAGTTTGGGGTCCCGAAAACCGGCTACAGGCACCGAAAGTGGCATACGGCCACGAAGTGGGCATCAGGGGCCCCAGTGTTCCTCAGAACAGTAAAACAGAGGTCTCCGCTAAAAACCAGAGAAGACCGATGCGAAATGAATGCTCGGGACCAAAACCGCGCGGTTCGAGGTCCCAAAAATGGGCTGCCGGGCACCGGAAGTAGTGTTTGGCTGCGAAGTGGGTTTCTGAGACCCTAGTGATCCTCGGAATATTAAAACAGAGGCACATGCCAAAAAAACGGAGAACTCGGAGATGGTTGGGCGGTCCCGAGCCGAGGCACACGGCCTAACGGTCCCGAAAACCGGGAACCGGGCTCCGAAATGGGCAAAATGGCCTACGGCCACGAAAAGTAGCTCACGGCCACCGGGAGATAATCTACGGGACCACTCCCTTCCCTCAGGAAAGAAAACAGAGAAAACCGAGCCTGGTTCGCAAACCGAGACAAGGTAGAGAAGAAAGTTCGGAAGTCCGGAGGCAGGGCGCACGGCCGCAACTCTGAGACTTCTGAACGAGCATAGCATGCAACATCACCGAGTGCTCAATCGGTGACGTCTGAGTCTTAAGGTCGGTCAAAAATGGGGTGTCTACAGTTGCCCCTCTTTGACAGAACTCGGAAGTCATGAGAATGACGAGAGTGAATGTCAAAGCCCAGAGACGACCCATTTTTGACAAGGCCGAAGACTGAGACAATCAAACAGGATAAACGAAGAAAGTGTACCCGCAGGCGGGGGGGGCAAAATGCAAATGATATGCGAGAAGCCAGATGTAACTCAATGTTCGTGCAAATGCAGCAGGCTGTAATGAAGCAAGTATTAACAAATAGATGCAACAGTTATAAGCAAGAATGCAAAGCAGCAACTACATTTCATGCAGTTAGGAATACGGAGAATTATTCAATTCTCGTTCGTCTCTACGGAGAAGATACGATACTGCGATTAAATGCAGTCGTGACCAAATTTCAAATGAACCGTACATACAATATCGTGCCTGCAAAGTAGAGAAATTCAACAAGAACAATATGCTAACAACATATATTCCATGTGATTCCTATGATTCCAAAAGTTCGACACACGCAATGTCGGCAAGTGAATGCAAATCTAACCACATTTCATGCAGAAAGGATTGCAGAAAGGATGTAAGAAAATTATGCAATTCTCATTGCGAATACAGTGTGCATTTGTGATAGATACACAAAGCGAACGTGTGTGATTGATACACCAAACGAACATGTGTGACAGATACAAAGCGAAGCGAGTGTGATGGATACACTATATGAAGCAAAGCGTGATGGATACACAAGATGAGCATAGTGTGATAGATGCACAAAGAGAAAGTGTGTGATTGATACACAAAGCGAGCGCGTGATTGATACACAAAGCGAAAGTGTGTGATAGATACACAAAGCGAGCGTGCGTGATTGATACACAAAGTGAGCATGTGATAGATACGTAAAGTAGGCATAGTGTGATAGATACAAAGCAAGTGTGTGATAGATACACTATATGAACAAAGTGTGATTGATACACTAAATGAATGAAGTGAGCAAAGTGTGATGGATACACAAAAGGCAAGCACAAAGTGTGATAGATGCACTTAGCGAACAAGCGTGATGGATATACTAAAAGCAAACACAAAGTGTGATAGATGCACTTAGTGAACAGAGTGTGATTGATACACTAAAAGTGAACACAAAGTGTGATAGATGCACTTAGTGAACAGGAGTATGATTGATATACTAAATGTGAACACGAAGTGTGATAGATGCACTTAGTGAACAGGAGTATGATTGATATACTAAATGTGAACACGAAGTGTGATAGATGCACTTAGTGAACGAGTATGATGGATATACTAAATGCGAACACGAAGTGTGATAGATGCACTTAGTGAACAGGAGTATGATTGATATACTAAATGTGAACACGAAGTGGGATAGATGCACTTAGTGAACAAGTATGATGGATATACTAAATGCGAACACGAAGTGGGATAGATGCACTTAGTGAACAGGAGTATGATTGATATACTAAATGTGAACACGAAGTGGGATAGATGCACTTAGTGAACAAGTATGATGGATATACTAAATGTGAACACGAAGTGGGATAGATGCACTTAGTGAACAGGAGTATGATTGATATACTAAATGTGAACACGAAGTGGGATAGGTGCACTTAGTGAACAAGTATGATGGATATACTAAATGTGAACACGAAGTGGGATAGATGCACTTAGTGAACAGGAGTATGATTGATATACTAAATGTGAACACGAAGTGGGATAGATGCACTTAGTGAACAAGTATGATGGATATACTAAATGTGATAAAGTGTGATAGATGCACTTAGTGAACAGGAGTATGATTGATATACTAAATGTGAACACGAAGTGGGATAGGTGCACTTAGTGAACAGGAGTATGATTGATATACTAAATGTGATAAAGTGTGTGATTGATACACAGGATGCAATAAAGTGTGATGAGAGTGTGATTGATACACTAAATAAATGAAGTGTGATTGATACACTAAGTAAATGAAGTGTGATTGATACACTGAGTGAAATGAGAAAGAAACTTGATAGGTACAATGCAATACAATGCATGATGCTTACGGAAAGCAATAAACGGACAAAGCGGCGCTTTTAGAAAGCACCTTATGAGGTGAGTGGCGGTGAACCGCTCTACTCTGATGGGGATCTCCCCTCGTGCTCTTCGAACACTTTACCTTGAACACACAGCACAAAGGCTCTGGAATGCTAACAAGTAACAATATCTGCATGTGGGAGCCACGGCTGCCGCTTGTTTTCCTAATCATATTCACAACTTTCCCTATTCTCCAACGGGGTGACAGACTAGGTTGGTTCAGTATCCAGAATTGAGGTGCATACACGCTATCTCAATCTATGGGGCTGCCATACAGATTTGAAGCCGAGGACACGCCTCTGGGTATTTAAACCAGACTTTAGTCTCGGAAATCCCGAACCTTTGTGTTCTAGGCAACGGCCATTCGAACTCTAGTTTCCACCGTCGCAGTTGGTCTCCTAGGAACTCATCGCAAACACGTCCAAGATGCCTCTGGCAGGGAATGGTACTCAGGGAGAGCACTTCTGATCGCCATTCTGGCTTGAAGTAGACTTGATCTTGAGCTTGAGGTAGAGGCACACTCATACTTCGGAACATTGGCAAGACCTGAAGAGGTACACACTAATATAGTCTCGCTTCTCAAGTAGGAACAAAACTCGATGCTGACATTTTCCTCTTTGCTTTTGCTTTGCGACCAAACCCATAGCTTCAGATAGGTCCCGATTTCACTGTTCTCACATGACTGGGTTGAACCTCGCGTTTTTCTGAAGAACAAATTGCTTTTGCACAAATGTGGAGAACAAGACAAGACTCGGAGCACAAACGATTTTTATTTTTGAAAATGAGAAAAGGATTCTCAACCGTATTGAACCTACAACCGACCACACGAAAAAAGACTCAACAACCAAAAACAAAAGGTAAATAACCTAAACACATCCGCTGACACTCAAAACGACTCAAAACCAAAAACGAGATAAACAAAAGACACGACATGCACAGGAGCCTGCTTTCACCGGGTAGTGTTTCCCACCCTTTCTCATTTGTGATTCTCACATCACTCGCCCTCAAGCTCGCTTTTTGGAAAAAGCCCTTTCTCACTTTTCCTCTCATCGCACATCTCTATTCTTTAATCTCTCATTTTTCAATCCCTCGAGTGGTTGATGGATAAACAAACAAGTTGTGGGCTCATGCCCTAGCATTCTGCTAGATTCTTCTTCTTCTGCGCGCAGCTAGTGAATTCTTCCCACAGAGGGGTTGCACTACATTTGGGTGTGTAGCTAATCTGCAGCTGACACCGGTCGATGATGCCCTGCTGGGGAGTTTGGACGTGATTAGATCTGTCAAGATGAGGGAGTGGAATATCTTGCCCCATTCTAGTTCGTGCTTCGCACTTGGCTTGATACCTCGTTGCTCGGAGGATGCGAGAGCTTTCAGCCCTTTTGTTGTTAACCCCAGTTGTGCCTCTTCTGGCAGGTAGAGTGCCCTTCTTGGCAAGTATGTTGATGATGGGGAAAAGACAGAACACCTGACTCAACCGTGCCCCTACTTCATCATTTTGACCATTTTTTATTTTTGCCTTATACTAAAACAATTTCGACCAAAATGAGAGTTAGATTAACATGCCTGTTCAATTTTTGATTTGAAATCATGCAAGTCAGGCTATGAGCACTGAAAATTTTCCTTTTTTGGGCCCAAGAAATGGTCCAGTTTTTGGAAAAGATGAAATAATTTTCGAGAAAACTAGTCAACCTCAGTAAAAATTCTCAAAAACTATTTTGCAAATGGTCACTGCTCAACGAACATGAAACCTACTCCTGAGATGCGCAACCTCGGATCCGAAGGAAAATTGCCCCTTGCTTAAAGAGAGCTGCATGGCAACGGAAAGTTGCCCCTTGTTTGAACGGCACCGCGGCGCGTTGAATGGCAACGGAAAGTTGCCCCTTGTTTGGATGGCGCCGCAGCACATTGTAGTCAGTCCTCAGAGTGATGAACACAACCAGACTCTCAGATACAGAGAAGGCAGAGATGACCAAAACCATTGCATGGACGCAGTTGAATTTGAATTGTTTTACGGCTGGACTTCAGAATGAAGTTGCCTACGTATCCCAAAGATGGGAATCAAGCCTTACGTAGTTCGGGGTTAAGGTACACTCGGGTATTTAACCTCTCCTTTTCAGGCTCTAACTTTTGCCAAGGCGCCCGTTGCAGGTTTTCGACCTTGCGAGCTTTGTTCTTCTTTTCTTTTCAATTCTTTTTTCTTTTTCATCTTTTTTCTTCTTCTTTTTTTCTTTTCTCTTTTTTTTATATCTTTGCATTTTTTTCTTTTTGCATTTTTGTATATATATTTTTTGACTTGCTCTAACTTTTGCCTGGGTCGCCCTTTCGGGTTTTCGCCCAAATGAGCCTCTCAAAGGGTAAAAGTGTAACAGTCCATGCCAAATGGTTTTGAGATCCCAAGTCATTTGAATCCAAAATGACCGCCAGTATTGATTCGCAGAAGGGTCCATCTTGACTCTTGAGCATATCGGACATTTTGCCCCTAGTTGAGGGTGCTTCTGATCTAGCTCTGCAAGCCTCTTTTGACGATTTCTGATCTTCTTGATCTGACTTTGGTGCCTCTTGTTCGAGGGCTGCTTCAAATCTGGCCACACAGGCCTCACATCGTAGTTGACCGTTGAACCTTCTGAATTCAAGTTCAAGGTTTGGAAGCAAAGGGGTTGAGTCTCGAGGCTGAGAGCGATCCTAGGCTGTGCAATCTCAAGAGCGATTCCACACAAGTCTTTGCAGGACCGCGCAAAACATTTTTTGAAAGTTTTCAAGAAAGCGACAAATAGCTCGTGCTGAAGACAGTGTGGAACCAATCTGGATCAAGCTAGGGTCCTTCTCAGTACTCACACTAACAAGCATGATTTCAATCATTAAGGGCTTAGCACGCCTCTCTTTTTCTCAATTGATCAAAATTTTGCAAATCCCGAGGAATTCCTCCCTCTTTGTTTTCACTGCAGTGTTCAAAAAGGTTTTGAAAAAAACTTAGGTCAATACAATGGCTTCAAGGCACAAGAGAGCAGGTGGAATGCACTGCTATTTCATTCAAATCCCGGCATAACTAGCACACGGCAGAAGCAAACGTGAGCGCGTGAAAAACACTGCTGTTTCATTCAAAATCTGTTGGCATAACTGGCTCCCTGGCAGAAACAGACTCAGAACAAAGCAAAAAGACAAACACGAAACAAAATGGTGACGCCCGAGGTAACACCCCCGGAATCACCCGACTCCTATACAACAAAGATGACTCGTCTGACAAGAAGACAGACCCAAGACAAAAGAGACTGACTCAAAACAAAAAGACAGACTCAAAATAAAGCAACAAAACTGACCCAATACCCAAGTCAGAAAGTACAAAAACCAGCATTCACAAATGCTCAAAACAGTGCGTGCTATACGCCACACCTGGAGTAAACTGAGTGCCGCCCGCAGGTGATTCATCCCCCGATCACATAGTCACATTATCCCCCACAAGTTCACTGATCAAGTACCGATAGACTTTGCAGGACCTGGTGCAGCAATGACCCCTTTGTCAAACAGATCTTGTACATCATGGCGCAGACGAAAACAACTGTCGGTGTCATGACCGGTTTGCTGATGGTAGGCACAGTATTTAGTCTGGTCATGCTTTGCAGGGATAGGATCGGGTAGGGGCCATTGTTCCAACGGTTTCAAATGTCCTTCGAGTAAGACCTCTAGAGCTTCGACAAAGGCATAGGAAGTGGGGTGAAAACCCTCTTAACTCGAGGTGGATATTTGGCCGTCTGTGAGCTACTTCCGGACACACCGGTGAATGGGGTAGTCTTTTTTGATGTGGTGGTGGTAACCGTGCCCACTTCGGAAGATCTTGCAGCCGCATCACCGCTTGTGCCTGTGTTGTTGTTGCGGTTGAAGGTTCTCCGGGGCTGCTCCCTATCCTGGTCCGAAAAAAGGCCCTGTTTCATTGCATCCTCAATTTGCATCCCCATCTCGTGTAGATCTGCAAAGGTGGGAAAGGGGACGACAATCATTTTCAGCATCAGCTTTGGTTGGAGATTGCGCACAATCATCCTGATCTGGTCTTTATCAGTGGGCCTCAAAGTCATCATCGATGCCTTCGCCCTCCATCGAGTTACAAAATCTGAGAAAGTTTCCTTGGCTTCTTGCCTTGTCGTCTCGAGATCACGAGTTGTAATCTCGATCTGGGTATTGTACGAGTATTGTGCGACAAAGGCCTCAGCCATTTCATCCCAATTCCTTTTGACCTCATCTTCTAGTTTCGCATACCAATTGGAAGCTATCCCTGACAAGGTTCGGCCGAATAGTGAAAGTTTTTGTGGTCTGGTTAGGCCCATTGGCCGCAATACATCTGAAAATAACCGAAGGTGGACCATGGGATCATCGGACCCATCGAAGCGATCAATCTGCGGCATTTTGAATCTGTCCGGCAATGTTACGGCCTCATCGGTATATCCGTCCTCGATATCCGGAATAGCCTTGACTCCTTGGGATTTCTTAAACATTTTTTCCAACTTACTCAGCTTCAGCGCTGTGGGGTCCGCTTCGAACTCAAAGGGAGAGTCCGGGACATTGATAAGCGTGGGCGCCTTGGATAGCTGTGGTAGAATCGGGGGCGGAGCTGGCCCCGTTGGAAGGCCTGTATCCTCTTGGATATTTTGGACATTTGGCGTCTCCCCAGGTACTGGAGCTCCTGCTGGGGGAGGAACTTGTTGTGAAGCAGACGCGCCGCTTTCTTTGTTGCGGTGGTGATGAGCTCGACCGAGCCATGATTATGACTTCTTTGCTTGGAAAATTCGCTTGGCGGACAGCGTCTTGCTGCATGAGCTTCATACTTTCTTGCATCTGGCGCATCATCGCCTCCATCCGATGTGTTCTCTGATCCATCTAACCGGTGGTATTTATCCTCTGAAATCGAG